>WHVC01000024.1:0-628696 GCA_015178925.1 Russula emetica | reverse complement strand
CAGTGGTACTGGTTGCATCTCTCACGTTTGTACTGTATGTGCGGCGTGCGTTGCCTGTCTGTCCAGTGTGATGTGATCCGATCCGAGTATTCTGAGTCATGAATCTGATTCACATGAACGTACGCGACTCAATTGAACGTACACGATCTAACCGATAACGGTTGACAAGACTGACATCGTGGCATGTGCACGTGCACTCCCTTCGCTGCTTGCGGCTCACCCATTCACTGCCCCATCTTACTTCCCAAGGTCCTCATCTCGTCTTAGTTATCTGTTCACTTGCACTCACTTTGGGTTTAGCGACCGTCAGAATGCCATCAAAGTATCGTTCCCAGGCCCAGCGGTTCGGCGCTTGCACAGTGCACACATTTTGATTTTGAGTCGCTCGCCCAATGCTTGCCGACGGACCCGCAATTCAACGTCAATGTCATGGACGTAATCTATTTGGTTATTTTGGTCATTTTCCGTGGAGTGCCCGTGGGTAGCACAAGTCTCGGCCCACAAGCAATGCACTGGCGTCACAAATCCCCTGTTCTCTCGATTCCCCATTTCTCTTGAATCCCCCGTTCTCACTGATCCTTTGGTTTCTCTTCGTGCCATGGCTCCATGCAAGACAAAACAGCCCCTTGAACCGTCATCAGTAGCTGCACCTGTGGCTGTGGGGATGAGTCAATGCAAGGGTGGTTCTCGTCGCCCGAGCGCACGTCCTGTTGGCTTGTCTCAGACCCGATCAAAGGTGATTTTTCTGGGCCCCTCTATGTACCTTTAGTCTTGAGAGACTCACCAGTTAATCTAGGCAACTACCACCCAACTCGACGCAGTCGTCAGTGCCGAAGAATTCGACTTGCAGGGGATAGACGATGACGACGAGATATCTGACATATCTGGTCCTCCAAATCCCTCGCCTAAGCTAGAGCCTCAGAGAACGAGTCCCCAACAAGCTGACGCCCTCAATAGACCAGTTAAATCAAATGTAGCCCTCGATCTTGTGCACTTCTTCACTGGCATGGGTCGTACTAGAGGCAAGCGTTCTTCGAACGGAGAACGCCTCCACCTAAAATCTGCAAGCTATGCTCGTACGTACGGACTTTCGAATATCTATTCTGTTTTCTTACAACAAGCAGCGAGATATATGGCACCGATAAGTCTACGCTCCCCGATGGTGTAGCTAATTATATCTACGGGCCAAATACCGGAAACACGAATCTTCGACGGCATCTCCGCAAATACACGCTGAGGAGTACGATGGCGCTGTTTTACAGCACAAGTGGTCATATAAGCTATCGAGCGAATTGGGCGATCCATCTACCCACGATGCTCGCAACAAACGCGACCCCGAGCTCCCATCATTTTCACCAGAGGCGTTCCTGGAGCATCTCGTTCGCTTCGTAGTTGCAGATGATCAGGTGAGTCCCGACGATCTCGCGTGCTTTCACACTCTCACTAGTCTTCAGTCGATTCGTGTTGTAGAATGCCCCGAGTTTCGACAGATGTGTATGGTTCTTTGCAAGACTCTCGTTGACGCCAACATCCCTCGCCGCGATAAGATGAGGGAAGCAGTCATCAGTGAATGGCGGAATTCATTCGAACGGTTGAAATCGGACCTTTCTGTGGGTATAGTCATTTTGTCTTTCCGCTTGGTCAACTGTCTTCGGTCATAGAAATCCTGCAGGCGGATCAGTTTCACTTCAGACGTCTGGTCAAACGCGAACCTAGAGGCCTACTTAGCGTTGACCGCACACTGGATCTCAAGTGACGAGTCAAGTGGACGCCTCGCGCTTAATGCTGCACTTATCGGCTTTCATCGCCTCAAGAAGAAACACACAGGCGTCAATATAGCGAAGAATATCCTACACCTACTTGATCGAGCTAATGTTACACTCAAGGTATGTATTTCATATGATATCTATTCGCACGTTTGCCTTACTCTTTGTAGATCGGCCACTTTACGCTCGACAACGCCGGAGAACAACGCTGTAGCCATGGAAGAGCTAGAGTCTCTGCTCGCCGAACGTGAGGCGTTCGCCACAGCTGACTTCGATCACCTTAAACATCGCGTCCGGTGTTACGCACACATCATTAACATCTGTTCGTCTCACGTCATTTCATCGATGATGTCTGTTTCAAAGGGGTATCTCTCCGAGCTCAAAGTTGCCGTCGATTCAAACCACATAGATTGCGATGACTCTGAGGATGAATTGGATGGTGGTGACATTGATATTGGTGATCACCATATTGACGAGTTGAAGCTGGGTGATTGCTACGATGACCATTCTAACCTTAAGGAATGGGTTGCGGGTATCAAGCGCGATCCCCTCAGGCGTGCTCGCAGAATTATTCGTCTTTTACGCTCTTCGGACCAACGCAGGGAAGGCTTTCGTAAGTTCATCCAAGACGGAAACGAACGACAATGGTTCTCTGAAAAAACTCAGAGTGGCAAACGTCGTATCGTCCAAGTTCCCGAGCTTCAACTTCTGAGGGATGTGAAGACGAGGTGGGATTCAGTTTTTATGATGCTGCGACGTCTAAGAGTTCTCCGGCCGGTAAGTTCATCTCAGCGACTGGACGGTGTTACAGTGGAGACTAATCAAATATCTAATGTAGGCTCTCGATCGGTATCTTAACACTGAATTGGTTGACTTCTCCGATTGGAAGCTGTTGGAAATTGATTGGTACATCCTTGAAGGGTTAGAAACTGTCTTGAGCGTGAGTCGTCTATTTAACCCATGGACAGTCACTCATGTGACAACAGGTTCCGCACGCGTGTCAACAAAGCATGTCGTCCGAATCCACACCGGTTTTGTCACGTGCGATATCCAGTTTTGAGATGTTTATGACAGAATGGGAAAAACTCGGGGAACAGCACGAGATGCTCCGGCCCTGGACGGAAATCGGCCTGCGGTGGGCAAAGAAATACTACATTCGAATGGACGATACAGACGCTTATGTCGTCACAATGTGTCAGTCTTTGAATCAAGATTTGTCGCTCTAACCTCTGACTTCATTGAACAGTCCTCAACCCTGCTATGCGCCTCTCGTGGATCCAAGCTGAATGGGAAGGTCACTATATCCGGCGTGCCAAAGATATCATTCTGGCGCTCGTAAGACTACACAATTCAACTCCTCAGTCATCTTTCTCACGACTTGCAGATGCGTCAGTACCGTAGCCAGAAGTCGTCAACGTCTGAAGCTACAACGACGGATTCCCCTGTCCAACCCGATCCAGTGGTTTCTGTGGCTCCAACGCGATTCAAAGTCCAAGATTCTGTATACAAAAAAAAGTCCACACGTAATGTGTCCAGTGTGGATGTTGAATTCCAAAAATATGTTTCGGGTCCAATCTCGTCTGAGGAGACCAACATCCTGCGGTTCTGGGAGGTGAGGTGATTCCTATAATTGAATGGCATTTTGGTACTACAACTAACTCCCTCAACAGGCTAATAGGTTGGAACTCCCAACACTGTTCTCAATCGCGATGGATTATCTCCCGATCCAGGCAACGTCCGTCCCTTGCGAGCGTGTGTTCTCGTCAGCAAAGGACACGGACACCGCGAAGCGAAACCGAATCAGCCCAATTCTCATGGAGGCCCTTCAAATGCTGAAATATTCACTCAAGAAAGAACGCCTCAACTTCATGAACGGATGGTCAATATCGGAAGCTGCCATGAGTATGTCGGTGCCAACTGGCGAGCTTAGCTCTCTCTTTGTGGATGATCCTGTTGTTTCGTTTGACAATTTGTTGAATGACCTTATTAACTACGATGATTGCGAGTCTTAACCCCAGCTTTTTTACGTCACTGCAATGAGAATATATTTTCCTTGGCCACGTTACTGTCTGTACTGACAGAGATGATCGCACAGCAGTTGCGTGCGATATTGTTGGTGTTTATTTGACATCGGAGTTCGCAATTTAGTGAACCGACGCATCCCCCAAGTTGACTTTATCCATCATTTCTCTCTCTTAACGTTGATGACGACTACGCGCCTTCGAAATCCACGACATACCTCGGAGAAGCGATTCTCTCCCTCGAAGTCAGATATTGTGCGTGTTGGTGGCCGGTACAGAGTATGTAACCTACTCGGTACTGGGGGATCTGGTGAGCTCGACTCTGACTTGAGTTTGACACACTTTCCTGAGTTCGTTAGGGAGTGTCTATCTAGGAAAAGACATTGCGACGGGGGGTGATGTTGCTGTGAAGATAGGGCACCCATGCGGCTTACCTTCAAGGCTCAGTCATGAACACAACGTGTATACAACTATCGCCGGTGGCAGAGGAATCCCTCGAGTACTCTGGTACGGCAAGGAAAGTATATATGAAGTTATTGTCCTCGATCATCTCGGAACTTCACTGGGCGACCTGATCGATCAGCTTGAGTTTGACCACAGGAAGACATTCTCGTACGCCACCCAAATGGTACGTTATATAAAACAAACAATCATACTAAACCTAAACACACCCTCACATGCAGCTCTTAGCAGTCCAGTCACTTCATGATCGACACTACATCCATCGTGACATTAAACCTGGGAATTTCATGATTCGTGCTGATAACCTTCCTCCTACCCTCTTTCTCATCGATTTCGGCTTGGCACGATTGTTCCGTAATCCCGCAACTTATTTACATATCCCTTTCACAACGAATCATTCGATCGTTGGTACCCTTCCGTTCGCATCCATCAGTGGCCAGCAAGGCAATGTCCAGTCGCGTCGTGATGACCTAGAGTCTCTCGCCTATACCATCATTTATTCAGCACTCGGCGAGTTGCCTTGGACCAGCAATTCCGCAGGCAACGACGAGGAGGTAGTCCTCCGTAAGAAAACATCGATCACAGTGGAAGAGCTGTGCGAAGGCTTACCCGCTCCCTTCTGCAAATTCGTCACCTATGTCCGTTCTCTTGGCTTTGACAAGAAACCGGACTATCAGTTCCTTCATTCCATCCTCTTACAGTGCTCGGAAACCGTGACTGATCAGCCCATCAAAGCACCACCCCATGTCAGCGTGGACCGTGCACCTATCTTCACTAGTCGGGTGTAAGTGACCTCGCCCTCTATGAATAGCGGCACTAACTAGATTTATTTAGCCTTCGCTCTTCGACTCGCGCGATTGCTAAACCGTCTCGGTACATACATCAAACACCCGCTCGGGCCACTCGTACAAGGTCCTGGAAGTAGCATGTTTTCGTAGTTTGAGACGTTGGGCTTTGAGGTACATGTAGGCGATGATGTATCACGCGTCGATTTTGTTGTAGAGCTGTAGTTTGATGTATGGGAACTAAGATTTGACTACAATTTTCGCGATCTGGATTGGGAGCTGAGCCGCACTCTAGCCGGAGAAACGCCGGCTATTTTGGCGGCGCGGCTCGGCGCGGCTAAGTGGCATGGGTGCCCACGGCGCAGCTCGGCTAACAAGCTGACTGCCCGGCTAATTGTGGCTCGGCTAACGGCTCGGCTCGGCTCTTGTAGCCGCCGAAACACTAACCTTGGTGCTATCGCAGGACATGTCCCCGCTGCCGTCGTTAAATGCTTGTCAGCATTTCTTGATTTTTGTTACATTGTGCGCCGCAACGCCATCACACCCACCGATCTCGATAAGCTCAAAGATTCCCTTGCTTGTTTCCATCACTATCGCACATTCTTTGTTGGTACTGCTGGCGTGAAGGGAGAATTCATTTCGCTCCCACGCCAGCATTCCCTTCTTCACTATATTCGTTCAATTCGCCTTTTCGGCTCTCCCAATGGGCTATGCTCTTCGATCACAGAATCCAAACATATCAAGGCCGTCAAGGAGCCTTGGCAATGTTCAAGCCCTTACAAAGCCCTTATACAGATGCTGAAAACCATCTCCCGGCTTGAAAAGCTGGCTGCGGCACGAAGGGCTTTTACTCAGCTGGGTATGATGGATGGAACGACGGCTTCATATACTGCTATGGTTCAGGAAGGTGGACAGCCACAACCACGGCCTGCTCTCGAAGCAGATGATGGTGATGACGGTGATGACGGTGGCCCTGTAAGTGGTCCAAAGGCGCTATCTTCTGTTGAATTGGCCTGTCTCCCTGGTATGATTCTGATTAAATACTGTAATTCTATTCTGATATCTAATGATGTCTCCTCTGCAGCGCGAGGATACCCAACATCAGCTGAAGGTGTAGCGGCTCGCATCAAACAGCCTCGATTCCCAGAGCTCCTGCACCGATTCTTATACGACCAACTGAATCCAAACACAGCCATATCAGCCGATGATGTTCCTCTCGAGCATTGCCCTGTTTTTGTTGGGCGCGTTCATGTTTTTCATTCTGCCGTAGCCCGGTTTTTCGCGCCCAGTGATCTCTGTGGTGCTGGTGGTATGTATCAAGAGAGGATTCGCTGTAACCCCAGTTGGCGAGATGAATATGCTCAATATGACACTGTCTTCGTTCAGACAGGTCCAGACGTTGGTGGTATGAAGGGTATGGTTATTGGACGTGTCCGCCTTTTTTTTTCCTTTACATCTGGTGGTTCACGCTATCCATGTGCTCTGGTTGAATGGCTTACCCCTAAGGATAATGTAGACGAGGATACAAGAATGTGGGTTGTAACTCCTGAATTTGAACGCGGCATTAGGGGACGCCGCACGCTTGCCATCATTCATCTCGATTGCATAGCTAGGGCTGCACATCTTATTCCGGTCTTTGGATCATCATTTATACCTGAGGAACTACATTTCTCCAATTCCCTTGATGTTTATTGCTCATACTTCGTCAACAATAATGTCGATCATCATTGTCAGGAATTTTTATCTTAGCGTATATTGTTAATATTAGGTTTTGAGTTTTATTCGCCTCTGGCTTTCTTACTTTCTCTCACCTGCAAGTACTTCTTGACTTGCACAAGCTTGTGAACTTGCATGCCAGCAAAAATGTCACCGCCGGTATGGACGAGACGATTAGAGCTCCGTAGTGTCTGTTGTAGTTGTCTCCTCCTTGGGCTTCGGCGAGTCGAAGCACGTGCAGCGTCCTCCCTTGTGCACTAAGTCGGGGAATACCTCCTGGCAGAAGGCGTACTTTGTAAGAGCGACCGTGTCCTTGATGGGACGTTGGGTCATAAGCCGAGCCTTCAGAGTGGCTTGGTAGACTATGGAGTAACGGGTTCCCGCCTTATCTGTCCGTCGATAAGACCCCGCTGTGAGGAAAGAGAGAAGAGGCTTTTGTTATTTAGACAAGAGACTCAACTTGCCGCTACCTGGCCAAGTTGGTCGTCCTTAAGTACACAAGGAAAACTGCAAACGCGTACAAAGTATTAGAAACCAAACACGAGGGGCACAGCAATCTGAAACAACACGATGCTGGCCTGCTGTCCGTCCACATCAAAACGAGGCACTACACGCATCAATGACAAGTGATCCGATCAATCCATACAGTACTAGCCCGGTTCAGGAACTTACCCCGGTCCACGAGGCGTACGAGCTAGCCTCGTCCCAGGAGCCGGTTACAGCGTGGATCTGGTCAGCAGGTTCCCACGTGTTGTCGTGATCGGGGTACCCTTTCCATTTGATCAGGTATTGGAGCTGTTTGGTGCGCCCATGCTGCCGATGATCCTCGATGCGTTCTACCTCGAATTCTTCTTCCCCGTCGATAAGGTCTGGTGACGGCCGGGAGAAGTTAGGTCCGTGGGCAATCGTCTCACGATAGGGCGATAACAAGGATGCATGGAATACGTCGTGAATGTTCCATGAGATGGGGAGTTTCAATTTGTACGCCACTGGTGAGACTTCTTTGATGACCCTGAAGGGTCCATATCGTTTTGGGGCCAGTTTGGTCTTCTGATGCCGGACTTTCAGGTGGGTTGCCTCGAGCCAGACCTCGTCTCCGACCTTGTATTGTGATGGGATCACTGATCCTCCTTTTGCGACTCTATTGATGGCATCGATGGCCTGGGTGCGTCTTTCTTTCATGACGGAGATTCGGTTCTCGGCAGCTTCGTTCTTTGATGGGGGCGTTTCTGTTGGGAATAGCTCCGGTTCGTACCCCAGGAGGATTTGATTGGGCGATAGGCCGGTTGTTTCGTTCCTCCGGTTGTTGTGTACTGCCGACGCTATTGTTAGCCAGTGGGTCCAGTCTTCGGGGGCCGACGACGTTACGAGTCGGAGGTATTGTTCTACCCACTGGTTTTTCCTTTCGGAAATTCCATCTGTTCGTGGGTGAAAGGCCGTCGATAGGTTCTGTTGGGTGGTCAGTTTCTTGGCAAGTTCTCGGCCGAAGTGGGAGGTGAAGTGTGGGTCCCTGTCGCTGATGACCTTGGTAGGCAGTCCGAACCATCTATAAACGTTGTCCAGGTACAACTGGGCTATCCCCAGCCCCGTTATCGTTGTGGAGCACGGGAGGAAGATGGCCGCTCGCGAGCATCCGTGGTCGACGATGGTGAGGATGGCGTCTTTTCCCTTGTGCATCGGGAGTCCCGTAATGAGGTCCATTGCTACCTGTTGGAAGGGGAGGGCTTGTTCGTCAGTTGTTATGCGAAACAAGGGAATCTTCTTCCTGTGAGTCATGATTTTGTTTTGTTGGCAAGTTGCGCATCCTTTGACGTAGTCGGCAATCCATTGGTTCATCCCTTGCCATCGCGGTCCTTGTCTTGCTCGTCTTATTGTTTCGTCCCTGCCTGGGTGTCCCGCAGTGGCATGGTCGTGGGCGAGGATCATGACCATTCTCTTCCTTTCCTCGGGGAATGGTGTCGTTTCCAGGTTTGACCGGTTTATGAATTTTGACGGTGGTAGTACGGTGACTCCTTGGTTGTCGTCCTTTCCCTGGTCTATCCCCGGTGGTCGTGACAGCGCATCGGCTGGGACGTTGTCCTTCCCTGGTACGTGTTGTATTTCGTAGTCGTACTCTTGGAGGTCTGCGTGCCAGCGGGCTGTTCGTCTGTTCAGGTTTCGGGGTGACTTCCAGTACTGGAGGTTGGCATGGTCGGTCAAGATGGTGAACGGTTCTTTCGTCCAGCCCAGGTACGGTCGCCAGTGCGCGAGGGATTTCATCACGGCTAGCAGCTCCCTCTCGTAGATGTCGTAGTTTCGTTCTGCTGGGATGAATGTTGCAGAGTAGTAGGCGACCAGGTGCGTGACCGGTTTTGTGCGTTTGGCTAAAGTTGGTGTCACCGCCGGTACTTTCAGGGGTTTGTCAGTCTTTCGCTGGCAGTCCGGATGACACTCCTTCTTTGCTCGTTGACTGATAGCTTCGGTACGGGGAGCTACGGAGACTGCAGTTCGGGCGACGCTCCTCCCTCAGTAGGTGGGTGAGAACAAGTATCTCGTATCACTGCTAGACTGGGTAGTCGGACAGGAGACTCAACTTGGCCTCTACTAGGCGCAAGGAGTGCTACCTATATAGTACTTGGGTCTAGACTAAGGTAGGAGTCCGTAAGCAACTATAGTAGGAGTCTAACCGCTCGCATGTATCTGAAACACATCACAAACTAGGCACATATCACAAACTCGGGGCATCAGATAACTGTCCACCAGCGCATCAATCAGAAGGCCGCCGACATGTTGTGATCCCATCAGAACATGAACCTAGAATGATCCTCTAGATCATTCCCACGGTGACGCTTCTATTGATCCTTCAGACCAATACCATCTAGCCCCATTCGTACGTATCAAAACACAATCAGAAACTTCAAACTCTTTTGGGCCGGTTCCCTGAACTTACCCCGGTCCATGAGGCATACGTGCTAGCCTCATCCCAGGAGCCGGTGTCGGCTGACGTCGTCAGATGTCCCAGCAGGTGCAGCGCCCTCCGTTATGCCCTTCCTCGGGGAACAGATGCTGACAGAAGGCGTACTTACGAAGGCTGGGCTGCGAGCCCGTTACACCACCCTCCGCGTTAGGGTGAATGTCCTCATTCACCTCGTTGAGCGGCTCGTCGTCGCTGGGGTAGCAGAGCTCGGGGGTGAAGTACTCACGCTCGGAGTTTGCTGGTGCGGGGGCCTCTTCTTTTTCGTCGGCTGGGGCGAGCTGATTGCGAGATGAGGACGGGACGGGGTTCGCGGTTTGAGTGGCGGTATCGTAGGCTGCATATCTCTCCGGAGGGGGTAGCGGGGGCAGGGGCTTCTTATGCTGGTCTTGATGGTGGTGACGGAGGTCGTGGTGGCGGGTGAACTTTCGCGCGCAGGTAGGGCAGGTGAAGCGTTGCGCGATGGTCTTATCGTGCGTCATGAGGTGGGTCTTCAGGTTGTGGTTTCTTTTCGACGCAAAGGGGCATCCGGGGTGCGGGCATTTGAATGTCTTCTCTCCAGTGGTGGCGGGGTTTGCAGGTGGGCGCGGGTCAATGGTCATGGCCCGCCCGAGGAAGGGCAGGTTGGAGGCTTCAGCGTCGCGGGCAGTATAGGGCATGCTGGGCGGCGATGGGTGATCACGGGTGGGGCCGCGTAAGAGGGAGAGGATGGCCGCTCTTGCTTTGGCAGCGACCTTTTTATACTTCTTCTCCAGTGGGTTATGCTGATGGTACGTTTTGAGGAGATCGGGGGCGTTGATCTGCTCTACCGGTTCCCACGTATTGTCATACTCCGGGTAGCCCTTCCATTTGACCAGGTACTGGAGCGCCTTCCCCCTTCCGTGGTGACGGTGGTTGACGATTTTCTCTACCTCGTATTCTTCTTCTCCCTCGATCAGCTCCGGTGGAGGACGGGAAAAGTTTGGTCCATGGACTGCCGTTTCGTGATACGGTGATAAGAGGGACGCGTGGAATACGTCGTGTATTCCCCACGATGCCGGGAGTTCGAGCCGGTACGCCACCGGTGACACTTCTTTGATGATTCTAAAGGGGCCATAACGTTTCGGGGCCAGTTTCGTCTTCTGATGGCGGAGCTTCAGGTGGGTCGCTTCCAGCCAGACCTGTTCCCCCTGCTTGTGTTGGGACGGTATTACCTTCCCGTTTTGCCCTAGGCTAGTGTTTCGGCAGCTCCAGCTAAAGCTCGGCTAAAGCCGGCGCCTGAGTCGGCTAAAATGCTAGCCGAGCCGCGCCGCATGTCACCGAGCTGACCTTTTTAGTCGACTTGGGAAAATCGGCGCAAGCCATTGAAAGCCGGCGCAAGCCGGCTCCACGTCACCCGTTGCCATTATGAGCACCCCCCCCCCTCAAACGCTTCTCTACCGCCTGGGACTCCTGTTCACACACGGAGCACCACCACTGACAGGTATATCGACAGATATGAAGATAGAACTTCAATTTTTTCCCGTCTTGCAACTGAAATGAGCCCTTTTTTCGTTGGACCGATAAGCGCGGAAGCCTTTTTGAATCGTTTCCTACCCCCTCCCTCGGATCCCTCCTCTGTTCCCCAATTCCCCACGGGATTGTTCGACGATTTCATTAAATCGCTCTCACAAACGGAGAGTGCATCGTATGATAAATTTGTGAGTTCTGACCCACGTCGCCCACCGCACTTGTTCTGTGACTAATCCTACCCTTTTAGATTGAAGCCATTTCTCCGCATGTCCCAAGTTTAATCATAGTCAACACATCCCGTTCCTCAGACAAAGCACCGCGTGGCAAATTCCATCTCAAACTGAAGCCCGACTGCTCGGTATATATGCATGGGAAAAGGACAAAAGATGATCTCGACCTCTCTCGCGTGGATTTTGTCATCGAGATGAAATCGGAGGCGGACCCATTTGTCCTCAAAGTTCCGTCTAACCCCAGGGACCACACTTCCAACAGCGGCGACGACTTAAACTCCTTCCTACACCTGACATCTGGTTCACGATCAAATCTAGGCCAGATCACGGCGTATGCCACGGCGATAATGAGCGCTCAGTACCGCACACATACATTCTCGGTTCTCATTATGAAAGACTATGCAAGACTCATTCGATGGGACCGTAGTGGTGCAGTCGTCACCGAACCGATATATTACAATTCGCAACCACACCTTTTCGACTTTCTCGTCCGCTATGGTATCGCAGATTCCGAAGTTCGCGGCCATGATTCTACGGTTCACTCATCATCCACCCCGGAAGAAATTGCACTTGCCAGAGCCATCGTCCCTGAACTGAAAGACGTGGAGTCGTTTCTAGTCCTAACCATACCAGATGATTCAGATCGACCGTCAGAGCGCCGATATATCATCTCCAGCCCAGAACCTCGACCGGATATCCCCGTAGGTCGGTGGACTCGGTCGTTATTCGCCTTGGATGTCAAAGAAAGGCGTCGTGTCTTCGTCAAGGACTCTTGGCGTGTCCTTTTGAAGGACATCAAACCAGAAGGGGAGCTCTATGATCTGCTCCATCGGGGAAAAGTTGACAACATTCCTTCCTGCTTATCGGCTGGTGATGTTGGCGCCGACATCTATCACCAAACTCAAACTCACAAAGTCGGCAACGACATGAATTATAAACTAACTCCTCATCGGCACTACCGTATTGTCCTAGGTACCATAGGGAGGAAGTTGGAGGAATTCAAATGTACTCGGGAGTTTGTAAATGCAATGTATGCTGCCCTGAAAGGTGAGATGACTATTTTCTTAGCAGTTTGTCTATGTAACCTGATTCACATTGTAGCTCACAAAGCTGCTCATGACATTGGGATCCTTCATCGAGACATTAGTCCAGGAAATATCTTGATCGCCTGCGACGATGAATTGGACCATAATGACCCGCATGAATCGAAGATTCAGGGCGGATTACTCATCGATTGGGATCTCTCCAAGGTGATCGACCGAGATGACGAACACAGTGGCAGTACCGCACGCCAGCAAACACGCACTGTAAGTTATTACATGACCCAGTATTCCCGACTTCTGACATATCTTTCCGCCAGGGAACCTGGCAGTTTATGGCTGCTGAGCTTATCGAACGCCCCAAGATCCGCCACACATTCAGTCATGACCTTGAATCATTTTTCTGGGTTCTTATGTGGATTGTTGTGACACGGGTGCCAACTACCTGGGATGAGAGCGCACGCTCAATTTTCATCAACGGGGTGATGAACCCAAAGGTATATTCTAACATCGGAAGCACAGAGAAGTCGACGTGGCTGAAAGCAGGTAATCCGCTGAGGGAGAAAGGATTTCGAATTCGCGACAATCCTATCCTTCACGAGCTTGCGATGGAATTGTATGATTCTGTCGCCGGCCAATATCGTCCACGGCCATCAGACCAAGCGCCGCCTACAAAGCTCAACCCCTACATACTCTCTGGTCGTAGTCTACGCAAGAATCCAGAGGAAGAAGACAAGAATTATGAAATAGGGTTGACGTTTTTGAAGGATTATGACACCCTGCTCAAGCAATTCGAGCAGGCCCTTAACGCCGAGTGGCCCTCCAATGACAAGGCCAGTCCTCAGAGTATTGCACGATCGAATGCTTCGATCCACTTCTATTCCCAATCACAATCCAAGCGGTCGAGGCCTGTAGCGGATGAGGGGGGTCCCTTTAATAAGGTGTCTGGGAGCAAGCGGCGGCAGGGTTAGCAGTGGTTACTATGTTTCTCTCGTGTTTGTTCTGTACGTAAGTTACTGCCTAATGTGCCGTTCAGTATGATGTGATCCGATCCAATCCGATCTGGGTATTTCTGAGTCATGAATCGCGTGATTCAATTGAACGTACGCGACTCAATTTGAACGTACGGTGACTCGACTGACATCGTGGCATGTGCACGCCCATTCACCCTTCTTACTTCCCAAGGTCCTCATCTTGTCTTTGTTATTCCGTTCACTTTCACTCAGTATCCAAAAAAGAATGCTGTATTTAGCGCCAAGATTACAAGTCTACAACACCACATTTTCACTTTGAGTCGTTCGCCCAATGCTTGGTGACAGACCCGCAATCCAACGTCAATGTCATGGACGTAATCTATTTGGTCATTTTGGTCATTTCCCGTGGAGTGCCTGTGGGTAGCGCAAGTCTCGGCCCACAAGCAATACACTGGCCTTCGGGATTTTAGGCCATAAATCCCCCGTTCTCTCGATTCCCCATTTCTCTTGAATCCCCCGTTCTCACTGATCCTTCGTTTTCTCTTCGTGCCATGGCTCCGTGCAAGACAGAACAGCCCCTTGAACCGTCATCAGTAGCTGCACCTGTGGCTGTGGGACGAGCCAATGCCAAGGATGCTTCTCGTTGTTCGAGTGCATGTCCTGTTGGCTCGTCTCTGACTCAACCAAAGGTGACTTTCCTGGGCTCTCTACGTACCTTGAGTCTTGAGACTTACTGGTTAATCCAAGGCAACTACCACCCAACTCAACGCAGTCGCCAATGCCAAAGAATTCGACTTGCAGGGGAAAGACGGTGACGACGAGATATCCGACACATCTGGTCCTCCAAATCCCTTGTCTGAGCTAGAGCCTCAGAACACGGGTTCCCAACAAGCTGACCCCCTCAATGGGCCCGTTGACGTGATTGCAACCCTCGATCTCCTGTACTTCTTCACTGGTATTGAACAACCCACTCAAGGCGGCCCAATAATTTTGAAGCAAGGTCCGCCTCCACCTAAAGTCTGCAAGCTATGCTCGTATGTACAGACTTTCTGATATCCATTCTGCTTTCTTATGACAAACAGCGAGAAATATGGATTCGATAAGTCTATGCTCCCCGGTGTAGCCAGATATATCTACGGGCCAACCACCGCAAACACGAATCTCCGAAGGCATCTCTACCAAGCACACGCTGAGGAGTACGACAAAGCGGTCTTGGAGTATAAATGGACATATAAGCTATCGAGCGAAGTTGGCAATGCATCCACCCACGCTGCTCGAGCATCTCGTAGTTGCAGATGATCAGGTGAGTCCCGACGCTCAGTTAATTCAAGACGGTCCTTGACAACGAGTGGCCCTCCAGTGACAAGGCCAGCTCTCAGCATATTCTGCCATGTAAATATGGTTTGCATCACCCATTCCGGTTCCAAGCGGTCGAGGTCTGTGGCCGAAGAGAAGGCTTTTTATATGGTGTCGGCGAGCAAGCGGCAGGGTTAGCAGTGGTGCAGTGGTATAGCAGTGGTACTGTTGCATCTCTCACGTTTGTACTGTATGTGCGGCGTGCGTTGCCTGTCTGTCCAGTGTGATGTGATCCGATCCGAGTATTCTGAGTCATGAATCTGATTCACATGAACGTACGCGACTCAATTGAACGTACACGATCTAACCGATAACGGTTGACAAGACTGACATCGTGGCATGTGCACGTGCACTCCCTTCGCTGCTTGCGGCTCACCCATTCACTGCCCATCTTACTTCCCAAGGTCCTCATCTCGTCTTAGTTATCCTGTTCACTTGCACTCACTTTGGGTTTAGCGACCGTCAGAACGCCATCAAAGTATCGTTCCCAGGCCCAGCGGTTCGGCGCTTGCACAGTGCACACATTTTGATTTTGAGTCGCTCGCCCAATGCTTGCCGACGGACCCGCAATTCAACGTCAATGTCATGGACGTAATCTATTTGGTTATTTTGGTCATTTTCCGTGGAGTGCCCGTGGGTAGCACAAGTCTCGGCCCACAAGCAATGCACTGGCGTCACAAATCCCCTGTTCTCTCGATTCCCCATTTCTCTTGAATCCCCCGTTCTCACTGATCCTTTGGTTTCTCTTCGTGCCATGGCTCCATGCAAGACAAAACAGCCCCTTGAACCGTCATCAGTAGCTGCACCTGTGGCTGTGGGACGAGTCAATGCCAAGGGTGGTTCTCGTCGCCCGAGCGCACGTCCCGTTGGCTCGTCTCAGACCCGATCAAAGGTGATTTTTCTGGGCCCTCTATGTACCTTTAGTCTTGAGAGACTCACCAGTTAATCTAGGCAACTACCACCCAACTCGACGCAGTCGTCAGTGCCGAAGAATTCGACTTGCAGGGGATAGACGATGACGACGAGATATCTGACATATCTGGTCCTCCAAATCCCTCGCCTAAGCTAGAGCCTCAGAGAACGAGTCCCCAACAAGCTGACGCCCTCAATAGACCAGTTAAATCAAATGTAGCCCTCGATCTTGTGCACTTCTTCACTGGCATGGGTCGTACTAGAGGCAAGCGTTCTTCGAACGGAGAAACGCCTCCACCTAAAATCTGCAAGCTATGCTCGTACGTACGGACTTTCGAATATCTATTCTGTTTTCTTACAACAAGCAGCGAGATATATGGCACCGATAAGTCTACGCTCCCCAATGGTGTAGCTAATTATATCTACGGGCCAAATACCGGAAACACGAATCTTCGACGGCATCTCCGCCAAATACACGCTGAGGAGTACGATGGCGCTGTTTTACAGCACAAGTGGTCATATAAGCTATCGAGCGAATTGGGCGATCCATCTACCCACGATGCTCGCAACAAACACGACCCCGAGCTCCCATCATTTTCACCAGAGGCGTTCCTGGAGCATCTCGTTCGCTTCGTAGTTGCAGATGATCAGGTGAGTCCCGACGATCTCGCGTGCTTTCACACTCTCACTAGTCTTCAGTCGATTCGTGTTGTAGAATGCCCCGAGTTTCGACAGATGTGTATGGTTCTTTGCAAGACTCTCGTTGACGCCGACATCCCTCGCCGCGATAAGATGAGGGAAGCAGTCATCAGTGAATGGCGGAATTCATTCGAACGGTTGAAATCGGACCTTTCTGTGGGTATAGTCATTTTGTCTTTCCGCTTTGTCAACTGTCTTCGGTCATAGAAATCCTGCGGGCGGATCAGTTTCACTTCAGACGTCTGGTCAAACGCGAACCTAGAGGCCTACTTAGCGTTGACCGCACACTGGATCTCAAGTGACGAGTCAAGTGGACGCCTCGCACTTAATGCTGCACTTATCGGCTTTCATCGCCTCAAGAAGAAACACACAGGCGTCAATATAGCGAAGAATATCCTACACCTACTTGATCGAGCTAATGTTACACTCAAGGTATGTATTTCATATGATATCTATTCGCACGTTTGCCTTACTCTTTGTAGATCGGCCACTTTACGCTCGACAACGCCGAGAACAACGCTGTAGCCATGGAAGAGCTAGAGTCTCTGCTCGCCGAACGTGAGGCGTTCGCCACAGCTGACTTCGATCACCTTAAACATCGCGTCCGGTGTTACGCACACATCATTAACATCTGTTCGTCTCACGTCATTTCATCGATGACGTCTGTTTCAAAGGGGTATCTCTCCGAGCTCAAAGTTGCCGTCGATTCAAACCACATAGATTGCGATGACTCCGAGGATGAATTGGATGGTGGTGACATTGATATTGGTGATCACCATATTGACGAGTTGAAGCTGGGTGATTGCTACGATGACCATTCTAACCTTAAGGAATGGGTTGCGGGTATCAAGCGCGATCCCCTCAGGCGTGCTCGCAGAATTATTCGTCTTTTACGCTCTTCGGACCAACGCAGGGAAGGCTTTCGTAAGTTCATCCAAGACGGAAACGAACGACAATGGTTCTCTGAAAAAACTCAGAGTGGCAAACGTCGTATCGTCCAAGTTCCCGAGCTTCAACTTCTGAGGGATGTGAAGACGAGGTGGGATTCGGTTTTTATGATGCTGCGACGTCTAAGAGTTCTCCGGCCGGTAAGTTCATCTCAGCGACTGGACGGTGTTACAGTGGAGACTAATCAAATATCTAATGTAGGCTCTCGATCGGTATCTTAACACTGAATTGGTTGACTTCTCCGATTGGAAGCTGTTGGAAATTGATTGGTACATCCTTGAAGGGTTAGAAACTGTCTTGAGCGTGAGTCGTCTATTTAACCCATGGACAGTCACTCATGTGACAACAGGTTCCGCACGCGTGTCAACAAAGCATGTCGTCCGAATCCACACCGGTTTTGTCGCGTGCGATATCCAGTTTTGAGATGTTTATGACAGAATGGGAAAAACTCGGGGAACAGCACGAGATGCTCCGGCCCTGGACGGAAATCGGCCTGCGGTGGGCAAAGAAATACTACATTCGAATGGACGATACAGACGCTTATGTCGTCACAATGTGTCAGTCTTTGAATCAAGATTTGTCGCTCTAACCTCTGACTTCATTGAACAGTCCTCAACCCTGCTATGCGCCTCTCGTGGATCCAAGCTGAATGGGAAGGTCACTATATCCGGCGTGCCAAAGATATCATTCTGGCGCTCGTAAGACTACACAATTCAACTCCTCAGTCATCTTTCTCACGACTTGCAGATGCGTCAGTACCGTAGCCAGAAGTCGTCAACGTCTGAAGCTACAACGACGGATTCCCCTGTCCAACCCGATCCAGTGGTTTCTGTGGCTCCAACGCGATTCAAAGTCCAAGATTCTGTATACAAAAAAAAGTCCACACGTAATGTGTCCAGTGTGGATGTTGAATTCCAAAAATATGTTTCGGGTCCAATCTCGTCTGAGGAGACCAACATCCTGCGGTTCTGGGAGGTGAGGTGATTCCTATAATTGAATGGTGTTTTGGTACTACAACTAACTCCCTCAACAGGCTAATAGGTTGGAACTCCCAACACTGTTCTCAATCGCGATGGATTATCTCCCGATCCAGGCAACGTCCGTCCCTTGCGAGCGTGTGTTCTCGTCAGCAAAGGACATGGACACCGCGAAGCGAAACCGAATCAGCCCAATTCTCATGGAGGCCCTTCAAATGCTGAAATATTCACTCAAGAAAGAACGCCTCAACTTCATGAACGGATGGTCAATATCGGAAGCTGCCATGAGTATGTCGGTGCCAACTGGCGAGCTTAGCTCTCTCTTTGTGGATGATCCTGTTGTTTCGTTTGACAATTTGTTGAATGACCTTATTAACTACGATGATTGCGAGTCTTAACCCCAGCTTTTTTACGTCACTGCAATGAGAATATATTTTCCTTGGCCACGTTACTGTCTGTACTGACAGAGATGATCGCACAGCAGTTGCGTGCGATATTGTTGGTGTTTATTTGACATCGGAGTTCGCAATTTAGTGAACCGACGCATCCCCCAAGTTGACTTTATCCATCATTTCTCTCTCTTAACGTTGATGACGACTACGCGCCTTCGAAATCCACGACATACCTCGGAGAAGCGATTCTCTCCCTCGAAGTCAGATATTGTGCGTGTTGGTGGCCGGTACAGAGTATGTAACCTACTCGGTACTGGGGGATCTGGTGAGCTCGACTCTGACTTGAGTTTGACACACTTTCCTGAGTTCGTTAGGGAGTGTCTATCTAGGAAAAGACATTGCGACGGGGGGTGATGTTGCTGTGAAGATAGGGCACCCATGCGGCTTACCTTCAAGGCTCAGTCATGAACACAACGTGTATACAACTATCGCCGGTGGCAGAGGAATCCCTCGAGTACTCTGGTACGGCAAGGAAAGTATATATGAAGTTATTGTCCTCGATCATCTCGGAACTTCACTGGGCGAC
The DNA here is from genome assembly GCA_015178925.1 of Russula emetica. NCBI lineage: Eukaryota > Fungi > Basidiomycota > Agaricomycetes > Russulales > Russulaceae > Russula > Russula emetica. The sequence continues at coordinate 609,388 of WHVC01000024.1, read as the reverse complement.
CTGATCGATCAGCTTGAGTTTGACCACAGGAAGACATTCTCGTACGCCACCCAAATGGTACGTTATATAAAACAAACAATCATACTAAACCTAAACACACCCTCACATGCAGCTCTTAGCAGTCCAGTCACTTCATGATCGACACTACATCCATCGTGACATTAAACCTGGGAATTTCATGATTCATGCTGATAACCTTCCTCCTACCCTCTTTCTCATCGATTTCGGCTTGGCACGATTGTTCCGTAATCCCGCAACTTATTTACATATCCCTTTCACAACGAATCATTCGATCGTTGGTACCCTTCCGTTCGCATCCATCAGTGGCCAGCAAGGCAATGTCCAGTCGCGTCGTGATGACCTAGAGTCTCTCGCCTATACCATCATTTATTCAGCACTCGGCGAGTTGCCTTGGACCAGCAATTCCGCAGGCAACGACGAGGAGGTAGTCCTCCGTAAGAAAACATCGATCACAGTGGAAGAGCTGTGCGAAGGCTTACCCGCTCCCTTCTGCAAATTCGTCACCTATGTCCGTTCTCTTGGCTTTGACAAGAAACCGGACTATCAGTTCCTTCATTCCATCCTCTTACAGTGCTCGGAAACCGTGACTGATCAGCCCATCAAAGCACCACCCCATGTCAGCGTGGACCGTGCACCTATCTTCACTAGTCGGGTGTAAGTGACCTCGCCCTCTATGAATAGCGGCACTAACTAGATTTATTTAGCCTTCGCTCTTCGACTCGCGCGATTGCTAAACCGTCTCGGTACATACATCAAACACCCGCTCGGGCCACTCGTACAAGGTCCTGGAAGTAGCATGTTTTCGTAGTTTGAGACGTTGGGCTTTGAGGTACATGTAGGCGATGATGTATCACGCGTCGATTTTGTTGTAGAGCTGTAGTTTGATGTATGGGAACTAAGATTTGACTACAATTTTCGCGATCTGGATTGGGAGCTGAGCCGCACTCTAGCCGGAGAAACGCCGGCTATTTTGGCGGCGCGGCTCGGCGCGGCTAAGTGGCATGGGTGCCCACGGCGCAGCTCGGCTAACAAGCTGACTGCCCGGCTAATTGTGGCTCGGCTAACGGCTCGGCTCGGCTCTTGTAGCCGCCGAAACACTACCCTAGGCCGTTGATTGCCTCGATCGCCCGTCCCCTGTTTTGGATAAGTTGTTCAACCCTTTGCTGTGCCGCCTCGTTGTTGGATTTTGGGGTCTCTGACGGGGTTATGCTTGTTTCGTATCCCAACAAGATCTGGTTGGGTGATAAGCCGGTCGTCGCGTTCCTCCGGTTGTTGTGGACTGCCGACGCTAGGGATAGCCATTGTGTCCAGTCTTCGGGTTGTGCCGACGTTACGATTCGGAGGTACTGTTCCACCCATTGGTTCTTGCGCTCCGATATTCCATCGGTTTGAGGGTGGAACGCCGTTGAGATGTTTTGCTGGATCCCTAGTTTCTCTGTTAGCGCTCGGGCGAAGTGAGACGTAAACCTTGGATCTCTGTCGGTGATGGTTTTCGTAGGGAGTCCGAACCACCTGTAGACGTTGTCCATGTAAAGTTGGGCTATCCCGGCCCCTGTGATCGTCGTAGCGCATGGTAGAAAGACGGCTGCCCTAGAGCATCCGTGGTCGACTATGGTGAGTATCGTGTCTTTCCCTTTTCGTGGTGGGAGTCCCGTGATTAAGTCCATGGCTATTTGCTGGAATGGTAGCGCGTTTCCGTCCGTCGATATCCTGAACATGGGGGTCTTCTTCCTGTGTGTGAGGATCTTATTTTGCTGGCACGTGGCGCATCCTTTGACGTAGTCCGTGATCCATTGGTTCATTCCGTCCCATTGAATAGCTTGCCTTGCTTTTCGGATCGTTTCGTCCCTTCCTGGGTGCCCTGCTGACGGGTGGTCGTGTACGAGGATCATGAGGTCCCTTTTTGTTTCTTCTGGAGGTGACTCGTTCGTAGAGGCGGCAGCGATGGCGTACTTCTCGGGGGGTATGATGGTTACCTGTTGGTTATCGCTTTTCCCTTGGTCTGCGTTCGGTGGTCGTGATAGCGCATCGGCGGGGATGTTCTGCTTTCCTGGTACGTGTTGTATTTCGTAGTCGTACTCTTGTAGGTCTGCGTGCCATCGTGCGGTTCGTCGGTTGAGGTTCTTTGGCGATTTCCAGTATTGTAGGTTGGCGTGGTCGGTTAAGATAGTGAACGGTTCTTTGGTCCATCCCAGGTATTGTCGCCAGTGTGCCAGTGCTTTCATTATTGCCAACAGCTCTCGTTCGTAGATGTCGTAGTTTCGCTCGGTCGGGGTGAACGTTGCCGAGTAGTATGCGATAGGGTGCAGCTTTGGTTTTGAACTTTTGGTTTTTAGGGGGTGAGTAGTTCCTCTCTCCTGCGAGAGTACGGCGCCCACGCCGTATGCCGACGCATCAGTTTGTAAGTAGAATCGCTTCTCGAAGTCCGGCTGTGTCAGTACGGGGTTTGCGCACATCCGCTCTTTTAGCGTTTGGAACGCTTTTTCTTGGCTCTCGGTCCATTCCCAAACGGTGAGTTTCTTTGTTAGGTCTAGTAGCGGCCGGGCGATTTTTGAGTACCCCTCGATGAAGTATCGGTAGTAGCCCGTGAACCCCAGGAACGATCGGATCTCGGTGGGGTTTGTGGGTCTGGGCCAGTTCGTGACGTCCTTCACCTTTTTGGGGTCCATTTTGAGGGCGCCATTTCCGACGATGAGGCCTAGGTAGTCGATTTCGTCCTTCTCAAAGGCACATTTTTCCGGTTTTAGGTAGAGGTCGTTCTCCTCTAGCCTGTCCAGGACGATGTGGGTGTACTTTTGGTGCCTCTTCCGGTGCATGTCTTCGGTTTCTAGCCCCTGTCGCTTGGTGTGGATCGCGATGTCGTTCATGTATACCGACAGCCAACCTTGTGCTACTTCCTTTCGGAATATGTTGTTCATCATCATCTGGAACGTTGCTGGCGAGTTCGTGAGCCCAAAGAACATTACTGTGGGCTCGAAGAGGCCTTCGTGCGTCAGGAAGGCTGCTTTCCATTCGTCGCCCTCTCTGATGCGGATGTTGTTGTACCCCCATCGTACGTCGAATTTTGTGAATAGCGAGCAGCCGCTAAGCCGGTCGATGGTTTGCGGGATAAGTGGGGAGATGTTCCGATTCTTCTTGGTCCATTTGTTGATCAGTCGGTAGTCCTGCACGGGTCGCAACTTGTTGTCCTTCTTTTTCACGAAGAAGAAGTTTGCCGCGTAGGGGCTCCAGGATTCTCGTATCGTTCCCCTTTTTAGGTGCTCGGCCACGAACTTGTGGGCTTCTGCTATTTCCTCCTGTGTCAGCGGGAGTAGTCTACCGGGCAGCGTTGCTGGTGCTCCCGGTGTTAGTTCTATCGCGTGATCCCACACCGTGTGTTGGGGGAGTCGTTGCGACTCGCTTTCGCTGAAGACTTTGCCGTGCCGTTTGTACTCGTCCGGAATGTTTTGGCCTTCTTTCTTTCCCAGACCTGGGTCGATGGTCACCGTTCCAATGAAATGATGTTCTCGGACGTGATCCTCTTTGTGCTGGCCTCGTGGTGTGAATACTGCTCTCTTGGCGTCGTTGGATCGGAAGATGATGGGGAGTTGGGTGTGATCGATCCAACCTTGTTTCCAATCTATTTTTGGCTGCACTGCTGCGAACCATGGGTAGCCGAGTATTGTTTTGTTATCTCCTAGGTCGGCGAGGAAGAACCTAAGTCGGTTGGTGGTGGTCCCCGTTCGGACATCTAGGTCGGCGAAGAAGCGGATTTCTCCCATCTTGTTTTCCGAGCCATCGACATTGAATAGCTTTCTCTCCTTTGGCAGTCGCTTGATTGGTAGTTTTAGCCATCGTGCGTACGTGAGGTTCATGAAGTTTTCGGTTGCGCCCGAGTCGATTAGTGCAACCGTTTCCGCTCGTTTCGCGATTGAGTGAATGTAAACTCGGACCGTCATTGATTTCCTTAGGGAGATGTATACTTGGTCGTCGCTCGCTTTCCTAAGCGAGGCCGTTCTGACGAGGTCTTTCGCGTGCTCGTCTTCTGTCTTGTCTTCGGCTTTGTTCGCGGGTTTCGTTGGTCCCTGGGCGTCGTGCTTCTCTCTTGGTTCTTTTCGTGATTCGCCCTTCTCTTGTTCGTTGTGCGTTGGGGAGGTTCGGGTCTTCTTCGTGAGTGCGTCGACAATGCTTTTGATGGGGTCGCGTCTTTCTGTTTCTTTTTGTCCCTCGTTTGCTGTCAGGGTAGGGGGTTTCTTTCTGAGGAGGCCCCTGATGATTCGTGTCGTGAGTGCTCGGTGTTCCCTTGCTTCCGTGTCTTTGGTTCTTACTGGTCGCTTGCGTGGGGTCTCTCGTTCCTTCGCGTCACCGAATTGCTTTGCGAACTCTTCCTTGAACGTGGTCCAAATCGCGGGGGCGTCGTTCGTTATTGGGTGCAGCGCGTCGACCGCTTCTGCTGCTCCCTTGACCCAATTTCGCACCTTCTGCCCTCTCATGAGGTTGAGGGTTAGTTTCACCTTTTTGATGGGGGAATCGAGCCCCATTTCTTTGCCGTTGTGCGTGGCATATTCGTTGATCGCTTTGATGAAGCTCTCGGCTTCGCTCGTCTGTCCTTCGTACGTCCGGGGGAGGGGGGTTTCTCTGGTAGGTGTCTTGTTTCGCCTTCGTGGGGTCGTTCCCTGTTCTTCGACATTGTTTTCCTTGCTGACCCCTTTTTCTCCTTTCGAAGGTTTTTCGTCTTCTTCGTCGGTTTCGCTTTGCGTGGCTAGTGGCGCGTATCGGTTCTTTGATACGATGGTGAATGTCTTTTCTTTGAGGCAGGGCGATTCTCCTTTTTGTTCTCTTGTTTCGACCCTTTTGCGGTCGTTCTTGTCGGTCGTTTTGCTTGTCCGCTGTTCGTTGTCCTTAGTCGGTTTCACCTTCTTTGCTAGGAATGCTTCGATTCGTTTCTCGACCACGTCCTTGATTGCTTGTGGGAGCGTCATCTTCTTGTTACCACGGTTTGTCAAACCGTCTAGATTTTGATAAAGTTGAGTCTAATGTCACCGCCGGTACTTTCAGGGGTTTGTCAGTCTTTCGCTGGCAGTCCGGATGACACTCCTTCTTTGCTCGTTGACTGATAGCTTCGGTACGGGGAGCTACGGAGACTGCAGTTCGGGCGACGCTCCTCCCTCAGTAGGTGGGTGAGAACAAGTATCTCGTATCACTGCTAGACTGGGTAGTCGGACAGGAGACTCAACTTGGCCTCTACTAGGCGCAAGGAGTGCTACCTATATAGTACTTGGGTCTAGACTAAGGTAGGAGTCCGTAAGCAACTATAGTAGGAGTCTAACCGCTCGCATGTATCTGAAACACATCACAAACTAGGCACATATCACAAACTCGGGGCATCAGATAACTGTCCACCAGCGCATCAATCAGAAGGCCGCCGACATGTTGTGATCCCATCAGAACATGAACCTAGAATGATCCTCTAGATCATTCCCACGGTGACGCTTCTATTGATCCTTCAGACCAATACCATCTAGCCCCATTCGTACGTATCAAAACACAATCAGAAACTTCAAACTCTTTTGGGCCAGTTCCCTGAACTTACCCCGGTCCATGAGGCATACGTGCTAGCCTCATCCCAGGAGCCGGTGTCGGCTGACGTCGTCAGATGTCCCAGCAGGTGCAGCGCCCTCCGTTATGCCCTTCCTCAGGGGAACAGATGCTGACAGAAGGCGTACTTACGAAGGCTGGGCTGCGAGCCCGTTACAGTTGGTGAAGTTTCTCCCCTTTGCGAGAGTACGGCGCCCACGCCGTACGCGGAGGCGTCTGTTTGAAGGTAGAATCGTTTGTTAAAGTCGGGTTGTGTGAGCACTGGGCTGCAGCACATTTTGGATTTTAGTTCCTCGAACGCTCGGTGTTGCCTTTCTCCCCAATGCCAGTCAGTGGTTTTCTTTGTGAGATCTAGTAGTGGGCGGGCGATCTTTGAGTAGTTCGGGACGAAGTATCGGTAGTAACCGGTGAAGCCTAGGAATTGTCGTACTTCCGTTGGAGTGCGGGGGACCGTCCAGTCTGCAACCCCCTTGAGTTTCGTGGGGTCCATGCGTATTTTGTTTCTTCCGACGATTACTCCGAGGTAGTCGATTTCGTCCTTCGCAAAGTCGCATTTCTCGGGTTTTAGGTACAGGTCGTTTTCTTCGAGCTTGTCGAGGACGAGGTGGGTGTACTCTGTGTGTCTCTGCCGGTGTTGCTCTTCGGTCTCGCCTTCCCTTGGTTTGGTGTGGATGGCGATGTCGTCCATGTAGACCGATAGCCATCCCTGTGCGACTTCCCTTCGGAAGATTGTGTTCATCATCATCTGGAAGGTGGCTGGTGAGTTGGTGAGCCCGAAGAACATAACTGTTGGCTCGAACAGTCCTTCGCTAGTGAGGAAGGCCGCTTTCCATTCGTCCCCTTCATCAGGAAAAGTGTCAGTACTTTTTCTTGTCTTTCAGTACTTTTTTCATGACTTTTTTGTCTTTCTTGTCTTTTTTAAAAGTCAAAAGACAAAAAAGACATGAAAAAGTACTAAAAGACAAAGAAAAAGTACTGACACTTTTCCTGATGTTCTTTGATGCGGATATTATTGTATCCCCACCTCACGTCGAACTTGGTGAATAGGGTGCATCCACTGAGGCGGTCGATGGTTTGGGGAATCAGGGGGGAGACGTTTCTGTTTTTCACGGTCCATTTGTTGATTGGGCGGTAGTCTTGTACTGGGCGTAGTTTCTTGTCCTTTTTTTTGACAAAGAAGAAGTTTGCGGCGTAGGGACTCCACGACTCTCATATGGTCCCCCTTTTTAAGTGCTCGGCTACGAACTTGTGCATTTCTTCTCGTTCGGCTTGGTTGAGGGGGAGGAGTCTCGCTGGGAGTGTCGCAGGGGCGTTGGGTAATAGTTCGATGGCGTGGTCCCACACTGTGTGCTTGGGTAGTCGTTGCGACTGTTCCTCACTGAATACCTTTTTGTGTCGTTCGTATTCAGCTGGGATGGTGTGTGGCGGGTTTTTGTTCGGTTGGGCCGGGTGTACTGTGACGCGTCCGATGTAATACCGATCCTGGTCGGGTCTTCGGGGAATGTTTCGGTTTCTTGGTACGAAGGTTGCCTTTTGGGCGTTGTGGGCTCGTAGGATGATCGGTAGCTGGGTGTGGTCGATCCAGCCCTTCTTCCAGTCTATCTTTGGCTGGGCCGCTGCGAACCACGAGTATCCTAGGATCGCTTTATGGTCGCCTAGGTCTGAGAGGAAAAACCTCAGTTGGGTTCGCGTTGATTCGGTCTGTACTTGTAGGTCGGTATAAAATTTGACCTCGCCGTTTCGGTTTTCCGTTCCGTCAATGTTGAACAGTTTTCGTGGTCTCGCTAATTGTTTGATTGGTAACCTCAGCCATCTAGCGTAGGTGAGGTTCATGAAGTTCTCTGTTGCCCCGGAATCGACCAGGGCGATCGTTTCGGCTCTTTTTGCGATCGAATGGATGTAGCATCGGACTGTCATTGATTTTCGTGCTGATATATATACATCGCTATCGCTATCGCTGCCCTGCTTAATCAGTGCCGACCTGATTAAGCCGTAGGAAAATCCTGCGGGTTTTCCTCTCCTACTTCTTTCGCCAGCTGTTGTTTTTCGTCGAAAGTCATCGCGTTGATTTCTGCTTTAAGGAAGGCGACCCTGTCTACCTCGGGGTTGTTTCCCTCGTAGACGGTTTCTTCGCTCGGGTCGAAGTCGATGAGGTTTGCCCTCGTCTTTCCTTTGCTTGGGCAGGCTCGGGCGAAGTGTCCTATCTCTCCGCAGTTAAAACAAGCGTTACTGTTGTTCCTGGGAGGGAAGTTGGCAACATTGGCCCTGGAGCGCCAGTTGTTTCATCCTCTTGGTTGCGACTGCCCTCCTCTTTGATAGTAGTTGGGCGTTCTTGACCTGCTGAGGTCCATTGGGACGGCCTGGTTGTTCATCCACCTTGGGGCGTTTGACGAATGGTACGGCTGTTGGTATGGCTGCGGGTTCGCTGGTTTTTGGAAGAAGGGACGTCGTTGTCCTCTGCTTTGTTGGAAGGGGAAGTTTGCCCTGCCGTCCGCCTTAGCTGGGTCGTGTCGGATTGCGAGTAGGTCACGAATGGTCCTTTGGGCGATGGTGCTTTCAATGGCTCTTTGTTTTATGGCTTCGTATCCCCTCACTGGTGGACTGGCCATGACGTCTGTCATTGTTTTCGGGGTAAGACCGAGTAGGAAGAGTCGGGTTGTTGCGTTATCTCCCGCGGTGTAGCCAGCTCTTCGGGCCAGTTCTTCGAACTTCGATATGTATAGGTCTATCTCGCCTGGCTTCATAGCTAGGTTTTGCAGGGCGGTGTGGGCTCGGTCTTCTTTGGCCGAGTCGAGGTATTGGGCGGCGAATTCCGTTAAGAACTGGTCCCATAGTATGGGGATATTGTCGGCGATGGGGTCTAATGCATCGAGCATGGCTCCTATGTCCCTGGTCCATCCTGTGACGTCTTCTCCTTTCATGTGGGTGAGGGTGAAGGCGATCTTTTTCATGGGGGAGTTGAAGCCTCTTACGTCCGTGTTGAGGCGTAGGTATCCTTTTACTTCTTCGATGAAGTCGTCGGCTTTGGTCCTGTCCCCATCGAACGTCTCCGGGAGTTTGCCCATTGCTCGCACATCTTGTGCTACGGCCACCGGTTGGAGTGGGTTTGGTCCTGCTCCTCCACCGCCTCCTCCTCCTCCACCGCCTCCTCCTCCGCCGCCTCCGCCTCCTCCGCCTCCACCTCCTCCTCCGCCACCGCCTCCTGATGGAGGGGCGCGTTGGAGGGCTTTCTGGAAGGCTTTGGTGACATTGGCTTGAGCGGCGGTCGTTGCAGTGGTGGTGGTTTGAGTGGTGGTTTGGGTTGCCATTGTGGCCGTCTTTTGGGGTTGCGTCAGGGTGGTTTGGGCGGTTTGTGGTTTTTGTTTTGTCGCTACTACTTGTGCGAAGGGCGTGCCCCGTTGGATTGGGCTTCGGCGGATTTGCTCGTCTATTTGGTGGTCCTCTTCGTCTGAGGAGTCTCTACTCGGTTTCTCTTTGGCTGGTTCTTTCTCTTTGGCCGGTTCTTCTACCACTATGCTTGGGGTGGTTGCGTCGCTGGTTTCGATGCTGATGTCGAAGTTATGTATACTGGGTTCGGGTTGTCCGAGTACGAATTCTTTCCTGTTTGCTCCTGGTAGGATGCGGTGCCACACTCCGTTGTGTAGGGTTACTGGTCCAGCGTCTTTGATTTCTAGGTCGCTGCTTCTACAGAACAGTTGGATGGCTTTCCCTTTCTTGTTGGCTGACTTGTGCGCTTCGAGTATTCTGATCCTTGAATTCGGTCTTGTGACGATCAGCTGTTCTTTCGTTAGGTATCTTGGGTGGTTGATGTCTGCGCTATCTTTGCTGCTGCTAGCCGTAGTTTTAAGAAAGTTGAGTCTAATGTCACCGCCGGTATGGACGAGACGATTAGAGCTCCGTAGTGTCCGTTGTAGTTGTCTCCTCCTTGGGCTTCGGCGAGTCGAAGCACGTGCAGCGTCCTCCCTTGTGCACTAAGTCGGGGAATACCTCCTGGCAGAAGGCGTACTTTGGAAGAGTGACCGTGTCCTTGGTGGGACGCTGGGTCATGAGCCGAGTCTTTAGAGTGACTCGGTAGACTATGGAGTAACGGGTTCCCGCCTTATCAGTTCGTCGATAAGACCCCGCTGTGAGGAAAGAGAGAAGAGACTTTTGTTATTTAGACAAGAGACTCAACTTGCCGCTACCTGGCCAAGTTGGTCGTCCTTAAGTACACCAAGAAGGCTACAAACACGTACAAGGTATTACACAACAGAAACCGAGGACACAGCAATCTGAAACAACACGATGCTGGCCACCTGTGTAACCGGCTCCTGGGACGAGGCTAGCTTGTACGCCTCGTGGACCGGGGTAAGTTCCTGAACCGGGCTAGTACTGTATGGATTGATCGGATCACTTGTCATTGATGCGTGTAGTGCCTCGTTTTGATGTGGATGGACAGGTGGCCAGCATCGTGTTGCTTCAGATTGCTGTGTCCTCGGTTTCTGTTGTGTAATACCTTGTACGTGTTTGTAGCCTTCTTGGTGTACTTAAGGACGACCAACTTGGCCAGGTAGCGGCAAGTTGAGTCTCTTGTCTAAATAACAAAAGTCTCTTCTCTCTTTCCTCACAGCGGGGTCTTATCGACGAACTGATAAGGCGGGAACCCGTTACTCCATAGTCTACCGAGTCACTCTAAAGACTCGGCTCATGACCCAGCGTCCCACCAAGGACACGGTCACTCTTCCAAAGTACGCTTTCTGCCAGGAGATATTCCCCGACTTAGTGCACAAGGGAGGACGCTACACGTGCTTCGACTCGCCGAAGCCCAAGGAGGAGACAACTACAACGGACACTACGGAGCTCTAATCGTCTCGTCCATACCGGCGGTGACAACCTGTCCATCCACATCAAAACGAGGCACTACACGCATCAATGACAAGTGATCCGATCAATCCATACAGTACTAGCCCGGTTCAGGAACTTACCCCGGTCCACGAGGCGTACAAGCTAGCCTCGTCCCAGGAGCCGGTTACAAAAAAAGTGACGAAAAGCGCTGAAAGTATAGAAAGAGATTTGTAGATTTGCTGATGTCGCCCCTTCCTCCGAACAACCATTCTAGTTTCTCCAAGTCCCTTTCCAATCCTGCTTCATCAAGCAACTGCTGCTCTTCCCATATCCTTATTGACAACCCTGTTGATCCTATCATGAACAAAGAGCGTCGAGGGCCATCATACAGTGGGTGCAAACCATTGGCAAGATGTGGGACAACCACCCGGATTGGCATGGCTGCAATTGGTACGTGCAGGTGCTCCTTACGGTTGCCAGCCTCAGCTGTGTTGTCCGACCTCGACCTCGCCTCCACACTCACCGCCCAGCGTTGGGCGACCTGTCAGCTCTGTGCACAGCGACAGATTGGGGACTGGAGGATCAGAGAAGGAAACAGATACAGAAGGCAAAGCAAAGAAATGGAAGGTCGTTGTGCCACTCATACCACTCGTTAAAGGCCCATGTTAATTACCTTTAGTTTGCTTAATTTTACTTACAGCATAGTAAGTGTCTTAATTACTTGATTGCCTTAAAATCACTTTGACATTAAAAATGATAAGTCAATCTAAGAGTACTTAGTTCTCTTAATCATCTTAATGCAGACTTAAGAAACCTAAGTGCACCTAAGTAGAGTTAAGTAAATTACCCTTTTCCTGATGCACGCTGTTTCAGAGTGGTAGACCTACGGGTCTCAATATTTATTTTTCCCTCTCAACAGTTGAGGAAGATCAGCTATTTTTGGTGGAAGACGTCACGTATTTTCCTTTGTATGTTTTGAAGTTGTCTTGATATCTTTTTATCATTTACGGTAGTTACGGGCCGGTCTCTGGTATCACCGTACCACGATTTGGAATTCCCTGGCTTTGCATATCAATCTAGCAGCAGTGGCAGTTCTTGCATTTTTCGTTGACCCGTAATTGACAGACTTATCATCCAACAACCGCAATGCATGCTAAATGCATTCATTGCGCGGGCATGGCACCTTTACAGTAAATGCTGACCTAGACACCCACAATGAGGAGATATACTCTCGCGCTGGAAGCCTCCTGGACCTCAGCAGACGCTCACTGTCCCGACGCATTGTGGGCAACTATACTCCCTTTCCATGTACACCTGGACGGGGAAGCGGTTCTCTCAGCCCATGACGAAATTCAACAAGGTGCTCCGTTTCTCAAATCGTCACCCCACCTCGTTGAGTCATTGACGCTGATGCCATCCTTGACGTCTCGTGTTAAATCAAACTATCGATGACGAACGCGACCCGCCAACCCGTCTCCATCTAAGGCAGCTGCACTCTCCGCCGTTTATTCCCTCCATGCGCGCCGTCGCGCGCGCGCGTTTGCCACCTCCATATCGACATCATTCTGTGCTTCAACTGCTGTGCCAATGTACGCCTCTCCTTGTCTCCTTGCACACCATCACGAGTACACATCACTCCCCTCATCAGGAGTCAAACTAGCACATGACCACACGTGCTGCTTTAATGGCGCGCACCACCAACCGTACCACTCGTACCTGCCATGAGCTTTTGTGCTCTCCAGGCTGTACAACCCGTACCTGTGAAGCGATGGGAAGCGATGAATGGGCACTGGTGGGTGTCTGATTGTGAAGGAGGATACGGGATCCGATGTTTTACCCCAGCTTTCTGTGGTTCCGAAGGAAGCTTTGAGAAGGATGAGGGTTTGCGGCGGAGGCTGCTAGGAAGGGATTGACTAGCGCATATTGACTAGCGCATAGTTTGCGACGGGGTATTATGCTGAAGTGGGAGTTGGCGGGCCCAATGATACCGAGAGCGCTAGGAAGTAGGTAGTAGGGCTATACGAGGGTATGTGATTGTGAAATCATCTAACAGTTACTTTAATTTTCTTCTAGGCATCGCAGATGCTGTCGGGCGCTTGGAAGCGATCTCCCAGCCCACTCCTCGGTGTCTTTCTCGTCAAGAACACGATATGATCACAGAGAACAACCTTGTTCGGACATGAACACAAGCACAACAGCGGTCAGAGGCGTCCCAAGGTCGGCAGACCTCTTCCCAGATCAAACTTGGGTCCAGGAGATGGATGTGTGATCGTGGAGAACGATTAGAAAGAACTCGGCCATGTACCGGCCTCTTCCTAGTACTAACCCTGAAACAAGGACGTCCTCCGACCTCTGAGGGATATTACCAACAAGGGCAGATACGGACGTCTCCTGGTGCTAGTCCTCGACTCCTCGCCCTTCGTTATAGTCATACCCTTCTTCTAGTCCATCACCTGCTTCCGGCGCAACACCACGACCAGCACCTCATTCATAAGAATCTGGTCCTGCGCCTAGTAACTGAATGGACCCACATTTTCATACTTTCCTTATCCTCCGCCTTTGCACCTTGAATTCCCATTTCCACAAACATAGCAGGTACTTTACCAACTTTTGCAAGCGGAACTTCGACGTGTAAGGGGGGTTCTGGCCAGGGTTAGTAGAAACCACGCTAGAGAAGGGACGGCGACCTCCCAACGCTGGCCATCTACAGTACAGTAGGGGACGAATCACGTCCGGGTCCAGGGCCAGGGCCAGGAGCTAAGCCCGATTTAGGTTCGCTAAGAGCGACCGAAGTGCGATGCTGCTGCTGTTGTGATGCCTCCGTGTGTGCGCGTGTGCTAAATGGTTGCCAGTGTAAGGTTTGGTTTTTATTCATGTGTTCGTAAAGTTACATAATAACCAGACCATCCCTGGTTATTTCGTTCTCGTTGAACACAGCGAGTAGTCGCTGAACACAACAGGTTGTGTTGAACGCAGCGACTACTCGCTGTGCTCAACGAGTAGATAGAACAACAGAACTAGGTATCAAATGCGAGTAGCGCGGTATAGGGTTGAAGCAGAAACAAGGAAAAAGAAAAAGAAAAACTGAAGATAGTGAAGAGAAAAGAACTTTCAAGCATCTATTTTTTTAATCCCCACAAGGACCACAGTCACAGTCGACAATTCTGCACAGTGATCGCTGAGCACCCGCACACCAGAGGGAGGTCTCGAGTCATCCGTGTGAACGGCGATCACTGTGCAGAATGAAGCCGGAGCTGTAGTCGGGAATCAAAATAATAAGACGATTGAAAGCGAAAGGCGATGATTTAGAGTATTCTGTCGGCTGAAATGAATGGGTCGGTAAAATAGTCATAAGAGAGGGGCATACGAGGCTGTCGGCGGTATGTTTCTGGAACTTTGATACCTCTGCTCTTATCTGAGTGACATTACCGACCTTGGGGAATACCAATTATTATCAGCAAAGCTGAAATCAACAACAAAATACTGTTGACAGACCATGAAGTGTTGCTGCGCCTCGTTCAGACGTTGATTGAAGGTATCAAGGATGTCTTCATTTCGATTTAATCGAAAGAGACGTGATATCCAATCTCGCTCCGTGATAGGCACCATCACTGCGCGGGCCTCCGACAATTGGCTGACAAAACGTAACATCAGATAATGCCAGTGATGGACTTGGTGAATGGTCCAAGACTCACTCCTTATAACTAAGCATCAGAGGCGGCATATTTGATTGGTCGTGATCGACGGCTTCGGCCAGGATTGCTGAGTGCTGTGACAAGGCTTCTGCTCTCTCTTTCGACTGCTTTACACGCTACAGAGTTATAAAGTAACTGGTTAAAAACAAGCACTTCCTAGGAAAGGGGGAAATATCGCTCTACCTTGGCCGTATCCAAAAGAGCCGAGACGCCACTAACGGCTCCGCTTAGAATAGGCACAGCAGACCCCGCAAGTTTCTCCAGAACCTTCAGAGTTGTCCAGGTAACATCAGCACCGGTTGATAACACGGAATCAAGACGGGGTTTCAATCTGGAGAGAAGGAAACGGCGTCTGAATGGTTTCGACTCGAGTGTATGGGAGTATGGGTCTGGGGGCACCCTTAAAGCTCTGGTGGAGACGAAAGGGGTGTCAAAGCCAGAACGTTGTGAACACGCCTCGAACGTCTGTTGTAGATCACTCAGACGTTTATCAAAGTCATTAAAGCCATTTCCAGGGTGGTTTAATCGGAAAAGACGTGATATCCGACCTTGCTCCATGGAAGGTTCCATGGCAGTGCGAATCTCAAGCAAGAGTCTGATGGAATGTTACGTAAGATAAATGCCAACGATGGACTCCACAAGTGTTTCCGAGACGTACTTTTCAAAGCTACGGATGTTCCCAAGCATGAGAGGCGGTATATTGAACGGATCGTGTCCGACTGCTTCAGCCAAGGTTTCTAGTACTTTGAGTGAGCGCTGCGACCAGGCTTGCGCTTCCTCCTTCGACTGTTCTATGCGCTACAAAATTTGGTAAAACATACACCTTTGTAGAAAGCCAACACATTGCTCTACCTTTGCAGTCTCCCATAGAGCTGAGACGCCGCTAACGACATTCTTCAGATGGGAATTCGGAAAAGCATCCGCAGATTCCTGCAGAGCCCTGAGGGATTCCTGAGCATCATCCACATGCGAGGCAGATGACGCAGGATCGGGATGGAGTTTTACTTCCGATTCGAAACGGCGTCTGAGTGGGTTTTGCTCGGGTATATCGAAGTCAGGACGGTCCGGGTGTACCACCTGGGCACCAATTGGAGTATTGCGGTTGGTGCACGATCCAAATGTTTGCTTCTGCGTCGGTTCCGCATGCCGTATTCGGGTATCGCCATCACGCCCATTATGAGGCAGGCGATTGAAGGACGGGGATAGAATGCTGACGTGTAAGCGCGAGATCACATTGTTAACGATGGCGCGTCCGAAAGGTCGTCGGGGCTCCTGTCTGGGAATATCCTTGTTGAGGATGTCCCTAGGCAGGGGTATATCGGGACAGAAGTGCATTCGACGCCAATGTACTAGATGGTCACAGTTATGAACGAAAGAATTGGCAGACACAAAGAAGGTCGCGTAAACCAATGCTCACCAACTCGTAGATGGATCCTTGATACAACTATAGTAACTACAGACTCACAGCCGGAATGAGTGCTCTCTATATTGGTGGTAAAACCAGTCAATCGAAAAGGACCTTCTGACAGCAATAGGGGCACACACCTCCAAATGCGCGGAGAAAATCAATCAAATTTTGACATTCTTCTTGACTGAATGGAGGAGGAATTGGGCGAGTTGAAGGTAAGAGGCAATCTAGCCAGGCTTTTAACTCACGAATATCTGAACAATTTCGAAAGACATACCAGCGTAGGACCGTGCCACGGCATCCATGGCTTCCGTCCTTGCATTAGAAGGAAGCACTACATGGGCGGGATGAGCTTCCATGAAGGACCAGTACCGATACTCCATATCCAGACCTTCCCGAGGTATTGTGTCAATTAGTGTATATCAAGTTAGCGTTAATCGTACTCACGGTCCTCGCCATAATCGGCGCTATGGTTTACAGTATGCTTTTCAGAGCTGATTTGCCTCGTCTGATGGTCAATCCACATGCGCACAGGGTGGAAGTTGAGCTCGTCACTCCCCACATCCCTCAGCCAAGACTCTACGCCCTCACTATCTTTCCGAAGCTCGAGATCTTCAAAGTAGGACAAAACAGCCTGAAACTTTGATTGATTCCTCATATCTATATCAATAGTAACCTTCATCTTGGGAAGGAAGTAGTAGGGTGTGCCATCCGGTAGGATGTATTCGAGCCACCCGAGGGATTGCAAAGTGGATGTTGATACTGAAGACGAGGACGGTTTGGGAAGAGGACATGTAGAGCTGAAATAAACGACCAGATCAGAAGATTGAATTCATGACTTATGGTTGCACTTGCTCAGTTTCTTGCTTAATCGGAACCCCAGGGGGATTTTCGTAACCTACCGGAAGTTAAACTACGTTCTTCTCATGACTGTTAATAGATGCTCACCTAGAAGAAGCGGCCGCAACCAACGACTCCATGGTTCGGAGATCATTCACTTACACCAAGAAGAGGCAGTCAAAAAGTCGCTGGTGCAGTATACGGTAAGGCTGCGGGACAATTAATCTCGCTTTATATAGGGACTGTCTCGAGGATTCGGTCAGGGTCAGGTACTGTAGTGTTCACCGCATTTCGTGCTGTGCCAAAAACCCCTGTTTGAAATGATGAAAGCGTGCGGCACATGCAGCATGATGAACGCTTGGGACGTTGTCGCACAAGGATGTTCGAGTTGATGTCCGTGTCTGGCGAAGTTATGATTTACTTAGGAGTCAACTGCGAGGGAGGGATTGAATATCGAGGTGATGGGTTGTCCACTATGTACAAAGTGATGAGTCAGTCTTGTGCTGGCGGGAATGTCAGTTGCGGAGTTGCAACTTTTCCTGACGGTGGCACTGTGCATGTGCACTGCCCATAATTCCGGTAATAATAGTACTAGTGTGTGCCATTGTACTGAGTCCGAGTCCTGGCCAGGCTGGCCTGCTCTTATTTGCGTGGAGTTCCCATAACGGACAGCGTCCATCCAGTTTTTTTTTGAATCCAATTCTTGTGAGCGGAGCGAGCAATTAATCGCCTAAAAGGGCTGAATCGCTTGAAAAAACAAGTACACTAGAGACACACAGTGTGAAATTCGAGAAATGGCAGAGAGGTTGTGAAGAGTGGCCTAGAATCTCTTAATTTCGACGGTTCCGACTGCGTTCGCACCGCTTTTCTGGCTCGACGGTGTCAGCGGTATTTGCTTACTAAGCATAGCGATAAGTAAACGTGAATCGCTCTTAACTTTGCACGACTTGTCTCCAAGTCTCCCTAACTTCGCACAGGCAGCACCTGACTCCGAACACGTACAGCCATCTAAAAAATAATCGCCCTCTCCGCATGTTTTTCACGCAACGCTGTCTTTTCTCTCAGCCTTCGCCCCTGTCAGCATGAGGGGCTTACAAATCCGGCCCGGACTGACACGGCCTTCCGGGCCTTGGGCCTAAAGAGTTTTCGTGTGGACTGACTTTTTGTGGCACTTTCACGCGTCACTTCTAAAAGGTTTGCTTTTCATTGAGAAGTTGGATTGGGAACGGCTGAAGAAGCTTGGTGGAAAATTCTTGCGATTAGAGGACATGGCCCGTGATACCATAGTACTTGATCTGTGAATAGAACTGTCATCGGCCAAGCGAGCCCCCACAGGCTTTGACTGCATCCATGTTATATACCGCACGCGTACTTAAGACACGGAAGCGATCACCTGTCGGCAGCACAGTACTGTCTATGGGTACTATAATGAGTGTCTAAGGAGTCTAAGGAGTATTGCGGCTGTGTGCGGCAGGGTGTGTATGTAACATAATGTAAGATGATGATCGTGTGTGATGTACAGTTACTGTAAGTAGGCACACTAACGTGTGTTCTATATGCAAGACAAAATAAAGTAGTTGGGCAGCGATGTGATCATACATCATAGTGCCGATGAGTAGACACAAACTTCTTTACAGCCCCAGCGGCGGTGTGATTACCTACTGTAAATGTATCATAGTGTCGATGAGTAGACGATAACTTCTGTACAGCCCCGGCACCACACTCAGCCTGGGACAATAATTGTACGATCTCTCCATTTTTACGACCCGACTTTGACGCACTGGCAACATCGCAGGGAGTAAACCCAATGTTGTCGCGCGCATGACAATCCGCGCCGTGCTTCAGTAATAATCGTATGACTCCGACTTGTCCTCTGATCGATGCCAAGTGCAGCGGACTCCTGCCATCGTTAGTGGTGGAATTAACATCTGCCCTGTGGTCGAGTAGCATTCGAGCAAATTCGACTTTTCCACGGAATGCCGCCGAGTGCAAGGGAGTCCAACCCGTCTTGTCTTGGGCATTTACATCCGCATCGCGACCGAGAAGCTGCTGCCCGATTTCCAGATATCCTTCTCGCGCTGCCCGATGCAGTGGAGTCTGGTTCCAGATACCCCGAATATCTACATCTGGGAGATGGTCAATTAGTAGTGAGGAAAGGTCGACGTGCCCTCTTGAGGTGGATGCGTGCAAGGGACTCCCATGGTAACCACCCTGGGCATTTATGAATTCCGGGTGTATCTCGAGGAGTCGTCTTGCTAGGTCACGAAATCCAAACAGTCCGGCATAATATAAAGGGACTGGCTTGGATTTAGAAGGTCGCATTCCGGGAGTGGAACTATGATCGTCTTCATCGAAAACCCACAGCCAAGTCGAAAAGTGTCGTTCGTCCGCATCAAACAGACGGTCCATCCCATCCTCGATGCTCGACGCCACATCCCCGAATTGGGCGTGCTTGACCCAGTACTGAGCGGCGTATCGAGCCAGTGGGAAGTTCTGGATGCTGTCGCGATCAACATCGTGGTCCAATTGGAGGAGAACACCAAGACAAGCTTGCGCAAGGATGGTATGTGCCGGTTCGAGTTGGATATGATAGCACGAGACTTCGCTGTTCGACTCCGCGAATCGGTCCGACATCAAGTACTCCTTGACCGAGTAGTGGGAAAACTGAACAGTTCGCGAATCACCGTCATCGATTATGTTGACCAAACTAGAGCATATAGACATCACTGCCTTTTCTTGATCCGCCCACCGCAAACCTGGGTTCAGTATCGGGGAGGTCCCCTTCACGTCGAAGTCGACGACAAGGATTTCTGCAAGTTCCTCGATGCGAAGGGGGTGGACGGCCACCACGAGGCATTGCATGAGTCGATGGGCGATCCTTTGACTCGTCTTACAGATACCCTTCAGTATCTGCTCGTATGTCTTATCTAGACATTCGGGCAACCCCTCGAGAATACTCCGCACACTTAGTGGGAGAGCCCGCCGTAACGTTTCTAGGTGACAAACTACCCATTGAAACCTGTATGATATCATAAGGATGTATAATCACCATACGACTATAATACACACTTACATTCCGTCAGCTTTCTCCGACAGAGTTTTGATAACCAGGTCCCTGTCTTCCTTCCGCCATCTTCGCATGTTTTCATCCGAATAGACAACATAGGTGACATAGTCGATGATAGCCTGCTTCTGTCCATTTTCATTATGAAGGGACACTTGGTGCAAAGCCAGGCGTTGAAGAACGTCTTGGATGTCAACCTCCGGGCGGCTGGTAACGCATATATGAAGATTTGGAAGCCGAAGGCCAACTAGTTCCTTCACGAGGTCAAGGACCTGTTTTCGTGGGGACGGGATACCTGAAGTGTTCGGACATTCGTCCAGAGCATCCAAGATGATATAAGTAGGGCTATGCGATGGATCGATGAGCATTTTTTTGAGGCATATTGTCATGGCGCGATCACAAGGCTTATAAAGTCCACGGTCGTGTTTATTATAAAGGTCGGTGAGTATGTCGCAGCGAGATTCGGACCGAGCAGCAAGTTGGACGAGGAGACAATGTAGCAAATTGCGGCAACTTTGCTTATCGTCGTCCCTAAAGTCGCAGTAGAAATAGGCGACGGAGGCTTTTCCAGACTCGCGCAAAGTCATCAGATCTTGTATGACTGCGGAACTGCACAGCCATTTAAGCCCCACTAAACGGAAGTAGGAGAAAAGGACGAACCATAGTACGCTCTTGCCCGAGCCCGCTATGGGATTGGAGATGGTCAAAACTGATCGCGTGGAAAATGCTAAGAGGAACTCACGATTTCCGTGTATCCACAGGAGAGAACCAGCGGATTTCCACTCATTGAAAATAGTGCCGCAAGTAAACCAGTCGGTTGTTCCCTTAAGATGAGCGTTACAAAGAGTGTTGTGATTTGTGGACGGATTCGGAGGTGATAACCAGCTTCGAAGGCTATCTCTGAGGAGGTTCCCTGTGAGGATATATGAGATAGAGAAGCAAGGACAACAGCGTTGAGATATGCTGACGGTTGGCACAGTCTACTTTGACACGGACACTTTGAACGTTATGATTGATATCTTGGACCCTGTGACCGACACCTCGCAACCCGACATTGACATCTTGAACCGTGTCAAAGACGTCTTGTACCCCCTCTTCGACGCATTCAACCATGTCGTGGACACACTGCACTTCGTCAACAATGTCTTCCACATCTCTCCCGACGGCCTGTACACCCTCGCCAAGGTTGTGGGTGGTCCTCCAAAGTTCCGCAAACGCGATCCGGGCCTCTTCTTCTGTTAGATTATTCAACCTCTGAAGCGCATCCTCAACGTTGGTATTTCCGATTAACACCTTCAGATAGGTTTCTGAATTACATGTCAGTCGAGAATGGCAACGATACCGAGGACCAACTCACTGATTCGACGTTGTTTGATTTCCTTTGTGGCGAAACCGAGGAGAGAAATGACTTCAACCATGATGTCTGCCATTATGTTCGTCATAGCCGATGTTGGGGGGACGCGTGTGTAAATTTCCAACCGGGTGAAAAAGCGTTCTATTTGAATGAAGATCTTGATGAGCATAGCGTGGCGATCGCAGACACCCCTGGCAGCCTGGAGATCTGGGAGTCAGAATATCGCCATGGAAGATGGGATCAAGGAGGACAGATACCAAAAGAAGAACGCCAATACCCGCAAAGATAGCCTTTGCTGGCGAGAATGTCTGTGGAATAGATATATTAGAAGAAAGATCGTCAACAGTGAGGCATCTTAATACATACAAGGCTGGCAGCCTCGCCAAGCATGTCAGAGGAGACACAGAGGACATTTACTGTCGGAACAAGCCACTTTGTGAATCTGACATCGGTATTCTGGAATTGAAAGAACTCGGTAAATTGCTCTCGAAGGATAGTGAGGATCGCATCGGGAGAAGTGCATGGTTCAAGCCTGGAATATAGTGGATGGGACCAAAGGTCTTGCTTGGTGCGCTTCTTGTAAGTATCGAGGGCACGATTGAAGATGGTATCAAAGTTGCGGGGAAGGGTGGAGGGTGAGGGGTGATAGGACATTATTGTTAGGAAAGGAGGGGAAAGAATGGTACTGTGTGCGATAAGAGGGTGCGTTGATAAACTAGCTGCATATCTGAAGGCTGTGTCAGGTTTGCGCCGCGGAACCAGTACAGTACAGCACAGTACACGCGCTACAGTACATGTCACTGGGCCTTTTCAATTCCTGTCAGTCGGCTATTTTCGAGATCTAATTGGTCAGATTTTTGCAGCTAAAATGCCCGCAGTGACCCTGCACTCTTGAGCATTTGAAGGTACTGTACCTTCCACGATATCCGTGCCACTATCCGCTTTGGCCAAGGCTTTGGCCACATCCTTTAGCCTTTCAGATTTCCCACTGGCAATAGCACCTGCGGAACCCTCCTGCGAAAGGCCCGTGTCCAGACATCACCGATGCCATAGTTCTCTAAGAGCGGGCAAGCCGGGTGTCAGAGAATGAGTCAAGAGTGTTTATGTCACCCAAGTAACGATGAGTGGCGATGACTCGGAACTCGGAAGTGGCGTTCAATTCAGTCGTCTGCCTTGAGAGTTTTTCCCACAAAATCGCGCAAGCCATACAGTAGTTCTTTTTTTATGACCGTATGAGCCGATAATTGAAGGCGTCGTTGCACTGCTCTTGTGGTGCGACAAGTTGCTGCATATGGCAACCTGGTCATGTGGAGGATACAATATGATTTATCCACTACAGTAGCTACACACAAATACAAAGACTGTCAAACGCCCTGCTTACCGCGGACGCTCCTTATCTGGAATGGGGCTCCGAGAGTTTCCACCTTTGTCCTCATAGTCAGAACCCTGAGCCATCAGCTCCGCATGCCCCATTTTCTCGAGCTTCTTGTCAAAGTCGCGCTGTCGGTAACTCTTGACTATCCGTTCCAGAAGTGAACTTGTTGAAATACCCGGCGTGCGACGTGTTGGTATAAATTTGCCTAGAAGCCCTGTCTGCAGTTGAAAACACGCGGACGAGAAGAGGACGAACCTAGTGACTTGACAAAGGCATAGACATCCTCGTACCCTGCACTTACGTATGGCTCGTCGTCGTGAGCAACATAGTCGATGTTGTATTTCGCCAAAAACGTAGCGTCGATGACCCAAGGAATGTCAGGGATGACCTCATCCACCCAGCGACAATGGCGGATGGATTCACAGCGTTCTGTGTGATCCATGACGCATTTGAATTTATGTTCTTTAACTTGCTCGTCGCTGCTCACTCCGACGAGCAAGTACACGTTCGGGAAAGACAACTTGGCTTGTCGAAGCTGCAGTGAGTGGCTGGGATACTGCTAAGCATACGCCCTGGGCCGAACAGATGAAACTTGTCAAGGCCTACCCGTAGTGAAAGAGGTCATATACACCTTGAAGATACCAAGTTGGCAAAACAGGCGTCTCGATCAGGGCAAAAACGTACCATCTGCATAAACGCGCACTGGCCGACCAACTGGGGGTTCGTTGATCCTGTACTTACATTGTAGTCCACCATTAATTGCACGGCGCACGAAAGCCTGTATGTCCTCCGGCGAGAGCGTAGAGGGATTTAACGCTCGGGCTGCATTGTGGATGGCGGCGGGTACGGGCCCCCCCCTGGAGGGCGGGCTATACACAATCACACGCGCAGGTTCAATTTCTGCATCAGAGGACGATGCAGTCGAAGAGGACTGGAGAATCGCAATAGCCGCTGGGAGTTTTTGAATGACGGGAGCGGGTGAAGGGAGCGTGGACGTCATAGCAGAATGTGGTTGGACGGGAGAAGGCTCGCGATCGCGACCAACTGTGGTACTGCTCTCAATGTCACCATCATATGTGGGAGAATCGACGCTATCATCCGAGAGCATGGAAGGTGATATCGTATGCTTCAAACGAGACCGTGATGTGGGAGATGAGGAACGTGCATTTGAAGTTCCGGGACCGCGATGTTGAGTAGAAGCACCTGGTCGCAAGGACGACGTGATATGAAGAGCGGAAGACCCATCATCAGTGAATGGATCGTTATCTTCCTCTGAACTGAAGAGCAGTGAGCGAGATGGTGGGAGGGGTAGACGAACTAGAGAAAGACGGACGCATCATAGGCTGGAGAGTCTATCTTGTGCCCTGGATGTTTACCAAAAGACCGCTTGCTGTGAAGAATCCTCTTATGGTGATTTGTTTCTGGGAGTTCCATTGGTTGGTTGCTGTGGAGGCTTGTTGGAGATAGACGAAGCGAAGAGTACCGAGTTTTGAATAGTGGATTGGTTTCGGGCGCAAATTGCCGTCATCGCGTCACTCCCTTTATCTTATCTTATCTCATTCTAGAACTCATACCGCCACCACGACCACCGCACCATCACCGTTCATATCATGGGAAATCTTGGTACGCGCATTCATTTGCACTTATTCGACGATCGGGACTCCTAATATAAAAAGTGC
The DNA here is from genome assembly GCA_015178925.1 of Russula emetica. NCBI lineage: Eukaryota > Fungi > Basidiomycota > Agaricomycetes > Russulales > Russulaceae > Russula > Russula emetica. The sequence continues at coordinate 585,551 of WHVC01000024.1, read as the reverse complement.
GTCATAGATACCACATCCGGCTCGCATGCGTACGCAATATGCACAGCTCCTGGGAACATCTACACTGTTAACGAGGAAGACTCTACCACGGACTGCATGTTAATAGAAAATGGAAAGATCCTTGCCATGGGGAACACTGGTATGCCCCATTTTGCTCCTTTGGCATGCCTTATCTAACTGTAGCTAATTCAGAGCAGATTCGCAAGTATTGGAGCGCCTATAAACCCAACGTGTCGTTGGAGATGTTCCAGACGCCGCCAGGCTCTATCATAATTCCAGGCTTAGCCGGTATGACGTTATGAGTCCGCTATCTCCACGACGTGATTCTTTCAATCTCGCTTCTAAGATGCCCATGGCCACGTTCTCCAATGGGGCGCCGGGAAACAGCTCCCTCTCGAAGACTGCGCCTCGATCGATGGTAGTCGATAAGCGTAATCACTAACCATATCTGATTTGTCTGTGTCTACAGATGTACTTCTCAGGATTAAGTTGTACCTTGTTGCTCATCCAGAAGTAGCTCAAGATCAATCACGCTGGATCATAGGCACGGGATGGGATCAAACGATTTGGCCAGGCGGAGAGTTCCCCTCTGCAGTATGTGCAGCCACTGATTTCTGCTGAATCTTCATTGTCCCCCCTCATTTTTCGTATTCTTCGCGAAGGATGACCTGGAGCGTGAACCGCTTCTTCACGGGCGTTCTGTCCTGCTCGCGCGTGTCGACTATCATGCCTATTGGGTCTCCAATGCAATCCTTTCGAAACTTAACAGTCTTCCAGACGAAGTTGACGGTGGTCTTATTGTACGTGATAAGGCCGGGAAGCCCACTGGTCCGTCCGATTTCTCTCTCATTGGCCGCATCTTTCCCACCCTCAGATCAGGCGTCTTCGTCGACAATGCAATGGATCTGATTGAGAAGCCTGCGCCAACCGAAGCTGAAACTCTTGAGCAATTTGAAACGGCTATGCTCGATGCGCTGCGTGTCGGATTAACCAGTATTCACGATGCAGATACGTCACCGAATAGCATAGCGTTCTTCCGGCAGTATGTCCCTCTGAAAATCTACCTTCACTTTTGACATACGCTCACACTATGTAGGGTGGCTGATGAGGGGCGTCTACCTGTGAGTTCCACTTCATAAATAGCACTTACACTGAGCACGCTTTGCGACAGATCAAGCTCTATTTGATGGGCCATACCCCCTCCCATAATTATTGGGGCGCCCTAATACCTCGTCTTATCGACTATGGTCTCCACAAGCGCCTCACTGTTCGCAGTGTAAAACTCTATGCCGATGGTGCTCTCGGCTCCTGGGGCGCCGCACTGATCGCCCCTTACAATGACAAGCCGGACACGCGGGGACTTCTCCTAACCCCTCCCGAGACATTGCATAAACTGGCCGAGCGATTCTATGAAGATGACTTCCAAGTGGTGCGCATCTTGGCCATATTTCGTTTTCGAGATAAAACAACGTGACGCGTAACTTAGAACATTCATGCCATCGGTGACCGCGCAAATGAGATTGTACTTGACGTCTTTGAAGGTATTCTACGCAAGCCAGGAGCGGACGTGAATGCATGGCGTCCGCGTATTGAACATGCGCAGATCCTTCAGCCGAGAGATTTAGAGCGTATCGGAAAGCTTGGAGGTTGGCTTGCGCCTCATCGTGATCGGCCGGGCGTCTAACTGATCTGATCAAACCCTGACCCATAGTCATCGCGAGCGTACAGCCGACGCACGCGTACGTCCTTTGTTTTCGTGGTCCATGTGCGAGGATATTAAAAGTAGGGTACAGAACGTCTGATATGAACTACGCTGAAAAACGCCTGGTATCGTGGACCTTTTCTTTCCGTCACTATTTACGCAACTCTGATACCCGGCCGCTGCCTCCAGGGCCAAGATCGCATTAAGGGCGCGTATGCTTATCAGACACTCCTCCAGTACTTCCTTTTCTTTTGGTTTTTCTCTTTTATATCCATAGCAGCCGTGGCGGTGTGTTTTCTGTAGGGCTTCTCCGGGAAAACGTCTCCCTCTTGGCTCGGACTTTCCTGTCCAGGATATCAACCCGCTCCTGGGTTTCTACGCTGCCGTCGCACGGTGCAGCCCCGATGGGACGTCGCCACATGGTCCAGGAGGGTGGTGAGTATCCCTTCCGCCTATCTCACATAATCACCATCACCATCTTGGCTCGATCCCCTACTCTCTCCACCTGCGTACGCACCCAAACTCTGATTTCGATCACGATGGGCTTTTCTTCTTCTGTGCTTATGGACTCCCCTCATCCTACAGGTACCCAGAGGAAGCCCTGACGCGCACGCAGGCTCTCCGAGGCATGACGCGCGATGCGGCGTACGCTGCTTTTGCTGAGGACACACGAGGACGCCTCGTGCCGGGGTTCGTGGCGGATTTTGTTGTGCTGGATCGCGATATCATGCGTGTTCCCCTGGAGGAGATATTGAGCACCAAGGTACTCGCGACCGTCGTGGACGGACAGGTTGCGTATGGAGGCCTCTAACTTGAAGGGCCAGAGTTCGGGATCATCCCAGGCGAATTAAAAAAAACGCCCTCTCTTGATTCTGACTTTATCTGCTTTTTGAATCTGAATCCTAGAACGATTTTTTTTTTTTCACGTTGTGACAGATCGCGTTCACGTTATGACTTGACTCCTCGTTCGACCGGTGTTTATTTTTTTTCTTGTCGAAATGATTTTTGGAGACCGGGCCTTATGGCAATTTTCGCCGACTCGGACTCATTTACACCGCAGCATTCGGTTACCCATCAAATTGCATCAAACTTTATTGTCCATACTGATGCGTTTGGTTGGGGGTATGTTCAAGTTTAATGCCCGGGGATGATCTGCCGCTGGCGGTGAGTGTGCCTGCAACGTCAAAGTTTTGCTTGATTGCATTGTTATGTATGTAACACCCAATTGAAAGTTTTTTCTTCCCGCATAGCTCCTCTTCCCTGAAAGTCCTTGCATATACTGTGATAGTATGTCCGAGCACATTTAGGGAGGAGACCGATGTGACAAAGTACAAGTCTATATCTATATGTGCGGGCATATTGGTATTTGGAAAGAGTAGTTCACGAATATGTCTTCCCTCCATTGGTTTCAAGTTCGGGTACCACTATCAAAACGGTATCAATAGTAAAATAGAAGCTTGTGGTACGACAGGTCCCCGCCAGCCTGAGGGATCCGGCGGAGCTGGAAGCACAACTCGGAACGAGGGAGGGAAGCATGAATTTACAGCCCTGAGTACCTGAGTGGCTATAGTGCCCAGTGCCTTGGCGTGGCAGTGCGCGGCGGTAAAAAAACTCATCTTTCCTTTCAATTCAAAGAGATGCCCATGCATCCGTCGCGATTATATACTGTAGAAGCTATCCATCGACTAGATCCATTATACCCAGTTCCATTCGTTGAGTCCAACAACAAAACAATCCGCAATCCGCAATCCTGAGAGAAAAAGGAGAATAGTAAAAGAGGAAGAAGAAGAAGAAGAAAAAAAAACTTTTAATTTTTTAATTTTAATTTTTTCGGTCATCGACAAGTCAAGTCGACGACTAGCAGCAACCACCTCCGAATCGGAGTTCTCTCCAGAACTCCGACTGACCAGTACTTACTGACCCTTACTGTAGCATAATTTTTTTTTACAGTAACGATCCTGTAGGCTAGGCCAGCCACTAGTATATACATCAAACATCAAACATCATATTATAGACTGAGGAAAGAGACGGATGAACGAGTTCCGGGGCTCACGCCCAGTCCCGCATTTTCTTCCCTCTCCCCCTCTCTTCGCTCCCGATAATGACGGAGGTGGGAGGGGGAGGGGGCAAATTCTTCATTCGAAGTTCCATTACTGTAGTCCGTCCGTCCTACAGTAAAGTAGTCCCAGGTTCTCTTTTTGTTTTTACCCGGTACCCGGCCCCGGACACGTCTTGGTACCGTACCCGAGTCGGATTCACAGATGACAGATAACTTACGTAGACGTACGCGTACAGCAGTAGTGGTACCGTGACAGTAGCACTCACACTATCCCCATTATGGGAGTGACAGTATCGAATAAAGGGAGTAAGTACTGTACTGCGCTACAGCTGCGACTGTAGTGACATGTACGCCACCGCGACATCGGCTATCGCAGTCACGGGAACAGTACAGTACAGTGCTCGCTCGATCGAGTGCAGTGGAATGGCATGGAATCCCCACACACAGACATCATCAACTCACTTTTCCCCTCCTCGGGCCGAACGATTTTCGTTCCCAAGGTTGAAAGTCCTGGGAAATCAACAAATGAAAAAAACGAGATCTAATTGAATTTTATACATTCCAAGAACTTGAACTAGGGAAGCTATGACACATCATCATGAGACGGAGTAAGACCTGAATTGAAAGAGTAAGAGAGATAGAAGGCCGGAGGCTGAAAAAGATGACCACCGTTGTTTTGAAGAAGTAAACAAAGCAAGCACAACGACTTTAGGTAGGGGAGGAAAAAAAAATTGAAGGGAATTGGAATTGGAACATTGGAGATTGGGATTGGTGGGCACAGAGGTCCGATGGAATCAAGTGATATACAGCAAAAAAATTGTGCTCATGGCGATCCATAAAGAGTCGTCAAAATTTGGGATGGTAAAGCAGATGGGGTGGGGGTTGTGCACATGAGGTATCAGCGTTTTCAGAGACAAGAGAGATTTCGTCAAAAAACATATAAAAAGTCTTGAGAGGGGTGACAGCCGGGTTCCCAAGCTTCTCTAAGCCTGCCGGCGCCACAACGCGAACTGTGCGAGGCGAAGAAGGACGGCATAGAGCGGAAGGATGGCTTGTACGACGTGAAGCAGAGCAGCCGGCGCAACAAGAGCATTATCAACGCGGATCAGCGCACGTGTGTTCGTTGGCTCCAGCTCCGGCTCCGGCGGGTCCACATGCAGTCAGCTGCTTTCTACCTCCGCCTCCGCCTTGGCTTCTGCTTCTGCCTCGGCTTCTACTTCGGTTTCTGCGGAAGTCTCGGTAACCTTGACCCATGTGACGCCCGCGTCCGAGGGTGTGTCTGTGTCTGCGCTCTTGCTGTCGCTAGCATCGCCGGTCTTGGCCTTTTCATCGGTCGCGTCGGAGGAAGCGTCGGCGGCTACCGGCGCAGCATTTTCATCGTTGACAGACTCTACTACCGAATCATCCGCCTTGGCCTTTTCTTTCTCAGTTTCTTTCTCAGCCTCAGCTTCTTTGCTTTCCTCTTCCTCTTTTTCCTTCTCCTATAATATAACAAAGGACATAGGTCAGCACCCGATACCCTTGCATGACATTCGCACAAACGCACCTCCTTTTCTTGCTCGCGCTCTTTCGCTTCCCGTTCCTTCTTGAGCTTTTCGCGCAATGCTCGCTCGGATATCACCCAAGCCGCTGCACCTTCAGCTGCAGCTTCGGGTCGTGACTTGTTTTTCAATAGGTCTGAAGAGCGGAGATATTTGTCAGCGACCGCCACAATCCCGCCACGCACCACATCGGACGCGAAACCCGAGCCGATAAGTAGTACCGTAAAGAAGTATGATCGCTGACTAGTGATCAAGCCATTTCCAAATAAAATATGAATACTCACAGCCTTGCAACGCCGCAACGCTAAAGCCCTCGTCCGTGATCGAGTCTGCAAACTGCTTCGCAAGTTCTGCTAAGCGCGCTGCACTGAGCGGTGGTACGACATGGGCGCATGCGGCGACATGTTCCTCCACCGCCGATGGAATCTCGGACACTTCGCTCTTGGTGCCTGTGCCTGTGCGTGAGCAGATGCTCTCACTGCGACGGCTGTGACTACCCGTTGGGGTTGGAGAAGACAACGGAGATAGAGAGCCAGAGCGCGACGATGCAGTTGACAAGCCTGAGAGTGCATCGGAAAAGAGCGAGCTTAGCTGAGTCGTTGCGGGCGAGGCGGGCGAAGACGGGGTAGGCATCTCAAGCGACTCTATTTCGGTCTCTGAATCGAGGGCCGGTGGAGGGTCCGCATCCGCGGACGGGAAGAAGTTGCGGAATAGGTGCTCAGCCTGGAACTTCGATGCATTCTTAAACTCGATCCACACGTCCATGCGGCCAGGGCGACAGAGAGCAGGGTCAAGTTGTTCAAGGTGATTTGTTGTGCTATAGTGATAATTAGTACCATGGTGTAACCTTCCGAGGCCAGCACATACGCAAAGAGAATACGGCCCTCGGCGGCTGCAACACCGTCAAGGGCGTTTAAGAGCCCACTTAGCGTAAGGGTGTTGACATCTGAGAGGTTTTCTTTATTCCGGCTCCTCCTGCTTCGGCTGCTGCTGGAGCCGGTCGATGACTCATCCTCATTATCAGACTTTGAGTCGGACTTCTTCTTATCCTTATCTTTCTCCTTGTCCTTGGCGCGCGTAACCGAGCGTGTAAAGGCAGCGTCAAGGTCCTCGAGAAGGACGATGCAGCGCGAGGGAACACGGCCCATGAGGGTGGTGAGAGTCGAGTCATTTATCCAGGAGGATGACAAAGATACGACGTATATATCGAGCATAAGCTCTCCAGCAAGGGCGTGAATGAGCGACGACTTTCCCGAGCCGGGAACGCCGTACAGCAGGTAGCCGCGACGGAAGGGGATGCCCCGGTCCGCATACCACTGTTTTTAAAAGTCAGCCGATGGACAACCTACAATGACAGTAGTCGCCGACCTTCTCGGACTTGAGAAAGTCCTTTGCATCAGCTACGAGCATCTCCTTTACGCCGGGATTTAAAACAATAGAAGATAACGGGCGCTTATGGCGGGAGTCGGTGTAACGCCACGAGCCATAAGAGTCGGCAAAATAGATTTGGATCCGGTGGACGGCTTCCGCCTCGTACTCCTTTTTCGCTTGCAGGACCAGCTGTTTAAGGATCGAGTTGTTGCGCGCGACGACACTATAGTACCCGTTCGGCAATACCAGGAGTTTCAATTAATCAGACCACCCATGAATAACAGATTGAACTGCCACGTGTTGGGGCACCGCGTACCTGATGGACAACATCTCGTACCCGTTGCTCTTCCTTCCGCGTCTCACCCGCAGCCAATGCCCGCGGTAATAGATGGTATGGGTCGTTTCGGACGTCGGTTGAAAGACGACACGCATTCTGGTTTTGCCTGAAACCTCCTCATCTCCACCTATTGGACTGTCCTCGTCGATGAATGCGTTGTCCGACTCGCGGTAGCCATAGTACCCTGGCAATGACGAATTTGTCGTCGTCTCGAATTCGCGAGAGCGCTGCCACTCGGGCCGACGGGACAGCCACAGCATTAACCACTCGTATGGGTAATCTTCTTCGGAGAAGTGTGCCGTGAGGAAAAATGCTAGTGGCGGTGCAGGTCAGCGAACACGTTACATGGAGCTCAGGAGACCTTTGACTCACAGTTGACGAACGAGGACCTTTGGAGGGTGCATATATTAGTAAGAGGCGGGTACAGTGACGGGTGGAGAGATGACTCACCATGCTGAGCTGGACATTCGTCTTGCAGTCTCGACAGTTCCACCGAGGACGACGAGCTTCATGCCGTCGACGACGGAGTTGCCAGCGACGTTGCCGACTAGAGGCTGGACGAGACTCTTAAGTGCATCCATTATTTGTCAAGGGAGTAGAAAGAGAATGACGGAAATGGTGGGGGTAAAAAGAGAAAAGTAGGATGGGGAGGGAAGGAGACTTTAAAGGGAAGGGGGGATATTAGGATGCTGTGAGGGGGTAAGCGCGGAATGATGACTCTTATTGCTCAACCAATGGGGGGAGGCACGAGTCGGGAAGAGTCAAGGGGGGGAAAGCGGTCCACGAGGCGAATGTGTCGCGCCTTATAATCCCCCTGGCGCTTATCCAAACCAAACACTAGGCGGCGCCTCAGCCTTAGCCCCAGCTCTCTCACGGATGAGACAGACCAGTGCCTAAATTCATTCTCGTATCTACTGACACAGCCGCTCTACCCGCCCCCTAGATAAAGCCCTTCAACGGCAACATTCGCCTGCCAGATCCCCAGCCGTCGGACAAGCCTCAGCATCGCCGGGATGGGCAGGATAAGTACAAAAGCGACGGGAACGAGTACAATCAAGAGCAACGAGAGCAGTATCGTAATTCCCGGTTTAATTACGAGGAAATAAAAGAGAGCTTGATATGAAGTGGGGTCCGTGAACTGCCAAGAGGGTCAACATCATCATCCACAAGACCTCTCACACGTGTCGCGCCACAGCGCCGGAGAACGGTGCAACTCACCATGGAGAATGAATTCCGATAGAACGACCGTTCGTGCCGAGATCCCATCCCCGCCTCCACTTCTTCCGCAGTCGGCATCCGGAGACGCGTAAATATAGGGTATACATGGCCCTCAAGTGCGTACACGAGTGGGCCATGGAAGGTCTTCTGTAATGACACCTGTGGCCAGCCACGCGGAAAGAAGCAATGAGCCACCACGTTGGAAACGAGACATGTGTTCTCATTCTCACCTCACCGCGGGCAAGTGCCCTTGCTCCAAGGAGATCAAAAAAGCACAGCACGGCACCAAGTGGGAGAGCGACGAGAAGGATGGTGCCCAGCTAACCCACAGCGTTCCGAACGTGATTCATTAATAAATTGGGAATACCATCATGCCAAGTGAAAGAAAGCGCTTACCAGGGTGAACACGAATAGATAGACCCATGCAAGAAGGGCATATGGAAAGTTGATAACTAGCAGGTGCAAGAGCGCAGACCAGTACGCCCGACGACCTATCGGTCGGAAGTAGTGTCGCCAACGAGTGCGCCAACCTCGTGTTCGATGTCGAGTGAGGGCGGGTGCATGGGAAAGGTGATCGTCGGGAAGAATGCCGACTGCGGGTCGATCGTGTGGTGTCTCCTCTCCGTCCTCTCCGTCCGAGTCGAGATCCATCCGAAAGGCAGAGATGACGGTTTGCGATAGGCTCGGTGATATGCTAGCGGCACTCGATAACGACATTGTGCGAGTGCGTCGTGTGGGTGAGGACACACCGAGTAGAGGGGTGCTTTCATCAGGGTGAGGAGGTGGATGCGCAGTGCCGAGAAAAGCATGATCATCGGAGTCGGCGCCACTACCTCCTTCTACTGCTGTGCGTCTTCGTCTGTGTCGACGCTCCCGAGACGGATACGGAGGCGGGGGCTCTTGTGGGACGTTCAGGGGGGTTCCTTCAGATATGAGCGTTACTGGTGGCTGTGGCGACATGGCCTGGCTGCGCAAGGAAATTGAGCAAAACAAACTTGTAGAATGGAAAACGAGAACCAGGTCAGTAGAGTGCGCGTGAGATAGAGTAAAAAGTTTTAAGAGAGCAACGAGGAGAAGCAAAGGAAAGACTGGACGCAGATGGTGGACCGAAAGAGCGGTCTAGCTCGATCAATTACGGCATCATGTGAGACTCGCCACCTCGCAGTCTACGGGTCCTTGACCGTCTAGAATCTTTCCTTTTATGGTGCCATCAGACCCGCGGAAGTTCTATGACGTGTTATCGTGCCATTCTAGATTGGAAGCGCTTCACCGGTCCGCCATTCCCGGTACATCATCACGATGTGCGGCAGATTCGCTCTTGCACTTCAGGTGAGCTCTCCTCCCATAGAAATCCTATTTCTTTTTAAAGGTTTTCAATGACAAGGCAGACGAGGTTGAGCAACTCGACGGTTATCCCGCACTTCGCGTCGACCAGTGGGTAAACAGAGACCGTTATGTACCCCGCTACAACGTTGCACCGCGCACTCACGCCCCCGTCATCCGTCGCGCGCAACCGGAGGAACCTGCATTGGTAATGCATTCTATGAAATGGGGTCTAGTACCACACTGGAGCAAAACCGAGCCTCCGACCTTGAACACGATCAACGCGCGCGCCGAGAACCTCCAGGAGGGCGGCGGGATGTGGGGAAGCGTCAAGGGTAGGAAACGCTGCGTCGTCGTTGCGCAAGGGTACGTGATATACCATCTCCCCGTTTCTCGGTTGCGAACGGAAACTCAGTTGAAACACAACCTCATATATTGTCGTTTGCGGGGAACTCATAGGTACTACGAATGGCTCAAGAAGGGCTCGCAGCGGATCCCACATTTTACGCGGCACAAAGATCAACGGCTCATGCTGTTTGCTGGGCTGTACGACTCGGTGACCCTCGAGGGTAAGCACCAAGCATCCATGGTGGCAGTATGCAGGAAAGTATATTTGATTTGCTGAGGCGGGTGTGGTGGGCACAGGTCAGCCAGAACCACTCTGGACATTCACGATCGTCACGACGGCGGCAAGCAACAGCTTCACATGGCTGCACGACCGTCAACCCGTGATCCTCACCTCCCAAGACGCACTCGACCACTGGCTGGACACATCCACGCAGACCTGGGATCCCAAATTAAGCCGTCTGCTTGGCTCATACAATGATTCAGATACTCCTCTCGAATGGTGCGCCCCTAGCCCCCAATCCAATTTCCTGCTCTCTCTCTCACTTTCGCGCTCATACACATGTATATATGCGTACGCTGCGGGTTGGTTGGCTTCCAAATAGCTACGCTGTGCCCAAAGAAGTCGGCAAAGTAGGTGTCCAATCACCGACGTTCATCGAGCCGGTCCAAAAGCGCAAGGACGGCATCGAGGCGATGTTTTCGCGCCAGGCCAAGGCAGCACAGCAGCCGCAGCAGAAGAAGAGCGCGTCGCGAGATACTCCGCCCGCCGCCGCTGCAGCAGGGAGCGGCAAGAGGAAACGCGAGTCGTCGTCACCCACAGAAGAAAAGGAAGAGGAGAAGGAGAAGGAGACGGGCACATCGGTGTCTACTACAGTCCCTTCTTCGCCGTCTAAACGCTCCAAGGTCAAGAAGGATCCTAGTATCAAACATGGCGACACGGTCGACTCAGAGGAGGAGGGAAACAGTGACGTTGAGATTCTTCCCTCTGACCCATCATCATCGCAATCACAATCGGTTGGTCACCCCCACTTCACTTCACTGCACTGACTTTCTTACGCATGTTATGACACTGGAAAAAAAACCCCAATTTTGCTTTTGGCGCCAACTTAGAAAAAGAATGAAACACGTCGATCGAAGGCTGGCAAGTCAAAGACGAAGAAAGAGGAAGATGACATCACTACTATTACTATTACCACACCCACGGGTTCGCAGCAGTCGCCGCGGCAGCAAATGAAGAAGGTGAGTCATGAGCGCCGAGAAAGACTCGCGCAGCGGCGCAATAGTCTTGCCAAGTTTACTCATCCCCATGGCCATCATAATTCCCTAATCTACCTCTCCTTTCGCGCCCTCTTTTTACAAGCCCTCCTCCTTCCGATCTCTATCCATCGCACTCATGTATTTTTATTTTTTGATCAACAGTCTTCGACGCCGTCCTCCTTGCCTTCTTCGCCACGCAAAAAGAACAAGAAACAGGAAAGAGTCGAGTTGTCGCCGTCGCAATCGACGACGCCCAAGATTACTTCGTTTTTTGCCAAAACTGCCCGTTGAGAAAAGCTACTTAAAAGCCCTCAGGTTCCTAAGTTACACCCTGTCCGTTCCTGTTGATCAGGATTGTCAATCGTCCAGTCCAGTGCTATTAGTTATCGTTTATCTTCTCTCTCTCCTTTGTTGCTGTTTTTTAATGTACAGTACAGTACAGCATGCGCAGATTTTAAGTTTCTTTCGCTCTCGTTGTGTCCCTTCCCCACGTTTATCCGAGGTCTGAGATGCCAGAGACATCTGGGACCTGACCGTCGCCTTCGCCGATCATGTGAAGCGAATTTCTATTTCTGTAATGCCCTGCTGATGTCATAATTACTGGACAAACGCCGACGTTTTATTCTCATCTTCCGATCGTTATCAGCAGCAAATGGGCCCGCCTCATCGTCCTCCTCCTCGAACTTGACGGGTCCATTTCTTGTATCCGATACGATACAATAAATGGTTATTCAAGTCCGAGGCCATGTAACTACAAACTATATTACTACGTTAGCATGCAGCGACGCGAGTGGCGACGCATGGGTTTTCGCCTTGAATGCGAGACACCACGATCACGATATGGTGCTCGCTGCCAGCCTACTGAGTACCCTTTCCTTCCTTGCTGAACCCGATTCATCACAACGTTAAAAAAAATCCTCACGACCAGGATTCAGATTCAAAACGTAGATCACGTCACTATCAAGAAAAGTATGTGCGTGTGAGTGTGCGTTATCCTGGGATGACCCCAACCACTACCACTAGTAGTGGCCCTTATTAGAGACTTCCATACGCAACCTGACCGTCCACAACGGTCGCGAGTACCTTTGTGCCCAATATCTCCTCGAGAGGAACGCGCATGATATCGCGATCGAGCACTACAAAATCCGCTGCGAACCCAGGCGCGAGACGTCCACGTGTATCCTCATCGAAAGCCGCGTATGCCGCATCGCGCGTCATGCCTCGTAAAGCCTGAGTGCGCGTCAATTTTTCCTCTGGGTACCTGTAGGGATATTCAAATGCCCATAAGCACAGCACACGAGTTCGCGCGCCAGGAGTGGAGGATAAGGAGAGATCATGCCAAAGATGGTGATGGAGGTAGTACTAGGCGGGAGGGGGAAAAAGGAACACAAAACACGCACCATCCGCCCGGACCGTGTGGCGATGTACCTTCGGGACTGCGCCGCGCGACGGCAGCGTAGAATCCGAGGAGTGGGTTGATACCTTCGACAGGAAAGTCAGAACCAAGCGGGAGACATTTCCCTGGAGAAGCCCTGCAGAAGAAACACGCCGCCACCGCAGCGGCTGTTATGGGTACGAAAGAAAAATTAAATAAAGGAAAAAAAAAAACTGGAAAGTACTGGAGGAGAGTCTGATAAGCGTATGCGCCTCTCATGCGCTCTTGTCCCTGGAGGTAGCGGCACGTGCCAGTGGCTGGGTGTTAGAGATTGCATGAATGGAGGCGGAAGGGAAGGTTCACGGTACCAGACGTGTTTCAGCGAAGTTCATGTCGGATGTTCTATAGCGAGAATCGATGTTATCGCGCGAGGGCCGCGGGAGAAAGGGACATACGCCTGTGTCGGCTGTACGCTCGCAATAACTATAAACCAGAGTTTAGTAGTAGCCAATCACAAAGAGGCTCAAACCAACCTCCAAGCCTTCCGATACGCTGTAAATCTCTCGGCTGAAAGACCTGTGCGTGTTCTACACGCGGACGCCATGTGTTCACGTCCGCTTCTGGCTTGCTCAAAATATCTTCAAAGACGTCAAGCACAACCTCATTTGCACGGTCTCCAACGGCATGGATGTTCTACGCGTCACCGCGTTAGTTCTCTCTTGAAAACGAAATGAAATGTAACCAAAGATGCGCGCCACTTGAAAATGATCCTCGTAGAATCTCTTAGCTAGTTTATGCAATGTCTCGGGAGAGGTACGGAGAAGTCCCCACGTGTCTGGCTTGTCACTGTAAGGGGCGATCAGTGCGCCGCCCCAGGAGCCGAGAGCACCATCGGCAAAGAGTTTTATACTGCGAACAGTGAGGCGCTTGTGGAGACCATAGTTGATAAGACGAGGTATTTGGGAGCCCCAGTAGTCATTGGAGGAGGCATAACCCATCACGTAGAGCTTGATCTGTCACAAAGCGTGCTCAGTGTAAGTACCATTTATGTAATTAAGGCTCACGGGTAGACGCCCCTCGTCAGCCATCCTACGTAGTGTGAGCGTATAGCCGAGTGAGAGTAGATTTGCAAAGAAGAACATGCCGCTTGAAGAACGCAATGTCATTTGGAAACGACGCCGCATCGTGGATACTGGTCAATCCGAAACGCAACGCATCGCGCATCGTCGTTTCAAACCACTGAAGAGTTTCAACCTCAGTAGGCGCTGGCTTGAACTTGTCGATCAAATCCGTTGCATTATCGACAAACACGCCTGATCAGAGACAGCCCTGAGAGTGAGCAAGGTGATGGGTCGGTGAGAGAGGAATCGGTACGGACCAGTGGGGTTCCCGGCTTTGTCACGTACGATGAGACCCCCATCGACCTCGTCTGGAATATTGTAAAGGTTCGAGAGTGTTGTATTAGAGACCCAATATGCATGGAAGTCGACGCGCACGAGCAAGACAAGGCGACCGCGAAGAAGAGGTTCACGCTCAAGATCATCCTTTTGCGGCGCCGGACACAAACCAATGAGAGAAACAATAACGGCTCAGCCAAAAGTGGCTGCACATACTGCAGAGGGGAACTCTCCGCCTGGCCAATTCGTTTGGTCCCATCCCATACCTATGATCCAGCGCGATTGATCTTGAGCTACTTCTGGATGAGCAACAAGGAACGACTTAATCTTTAAAAGTACATCTGCAGGCACAGATGGATTAGACGTGACTAGGGTTTACGTATATGTTTATCGAGTACAGTACCATCAATCGAGGCGCAGCCATCGAGGGAGAGCTGTGCCTTGGCGCCCCCTTCGAGAATATGGCCATGGGCATCTAAGGAGCGAGATTGAAAGGACCACGTCACGTAGATAGCGGACTGATAGTGTCATACCGGCTAAGCCAGGAATTATGATAGAGCCTGGCGGCGTCTGGAGCATTTCCAACGACACGTTGGGTTTATAGGCGCTCCAATACTTGCGGATCTGCTCTGAATTAGCTACAGTTAGATAAGGCATAGCAAGGAGAGGAAATGGGGCATACCAACGCTTCCTATGGCAAGGATTTCTCCATTTTCTATTAACATGCAGTCCGCAGTAGAATCTTCATCGTCAACAGTGTAAATGCTCCCAGGAGGTGTGCACATTGCGTACGCCTGCGAGCCGGATGTGGCATCTACGACGCACTTATATTAGGGTCCCGATCGTAGAGTGAATGCAATGATTGTGCGTACCAAGATCTCTCATGATATGAACAGTGATGCGGTGGCGGTGGTATGAGTTGTAACAAGATAAGATAAAGCGAGTGACGCAAGTTCCACTGTCCAAGCTTCAAACTTCAAACTTCAAGCCTCAAGTCTCTCCCCGCTTGCTTCACACAATACATGGATTGACTGCCGCAGGCTGCACGAGGAATCGATTTTGCAACAGGAAAATTGACGATTAACGTACAAGATGAGTGGGACAGAGATGTATGAGAGTGGAGAATGTGAGAGAGACGTAATGATAAAATCGCAGACGGATCAGGAAAAAAAGAAAACCGAAACAAAAAAGACAGAGGGAGAAGAGGAGGGAGAGAGAAGAGTTGGGAGAAGCTCAAATAGCACACAAGAAAAAAAATAAAAGCAGCATGTCATGCACTTAAAAGTCGAGGAGTAATGAAGTAACAGACAGCGGCAGTAACTGGCAGCGATGCGATTGGCGACGCATGGTTCTCACCCTGGAATGCAGGAATGCGAGAGACCACGATAACGACGTAGTGCTCGCTCACTGCCAGTATCCTTGCCTTCCTTGCTGGGTCGCGGCGGGCGCATAAGAGTAGAATGCGCCATCCGATGCGGCCTGCGGGTACCCTAGGTGGCCCTGCGGTCCCCCCTGAGCCTGCTGAGCCTGTCCTGGTCCACCCGTCTGACCCTGCGCCCCAGGACCCTGCGCAAACCTGCCCGCGCCCGCGCCATAGAATCCGCCGGCCTGTGCGGGGGCACCTCCGCGGCCTTGCGGACCACCCGAACCACCTGCACCCACGCCACCGACGTCCTTAGCGACAGCGCCTTGGGCGTAGGGCTTGAACGCCGTCTCAGGCGACGTGGCGGCTCCCCGCGTGCCGAGCCCTTGCTGGTGTTGCGCATATAACTGCTTGCCGTACTCCGCACCTGGTACGACGCCGAGACTTGCGCTCAACTGGTGCGAATGGCTGTGCGCATGCGGGTGATAACCCAACTGGGGTTCGTCGTAGGCCTGCTGGTGCTGTTGGGGATATAGACCCTGTCCTTGGCCTTGGCCGTACGACTGAGGCTGCTTTCCTGGCGGGCCCGCAGGGCTCGGTGCCGAACCAGGACCAGGCGGGAAGACGGGGTATTTGACGAACGGTTGTGGAACGTTGTACGGATAGTTGTACGGCGAGCCGTAGAACTGGTTTTGCGTATATGGGTTGTAATATGCCATGGGAGGCGGATAGCCCTGCCCGCCTTGCTGTGCGCCACCCGGGAGTGGTGCAGGTCCCCCTTGTTGTTGCTGTTGCGGCTGCTGTTGTTGTTGTTGTTGCTGCTGCTGCTGCTGCTGTTGCTGTGGTTGCTGTTGCTGCTGGAGCCCAGGCAGACCTTTCACATCCTCGTGCAGCCCACTGCGTGCACCAAACCCGCCAGTCTGCTGTTGGCTATATGAGTCATAAAAGTTCTAAAAGCAGAACTACAGATTCTCCGCATGCGCTGTGCAGGGCAGAATGACTTACCCGTTGTTGGGTGTCACCGTAGCCATAGTCGGCTCCTCCGCCAAATGAGCCAAGTTGCGAAACGGGGCCGCCTTGCTGGTTCAATTGACCAAACGCCGCGTATGAGCTGTCCTGGGCTTGAGAAGTAGGTGGTGTTCCAGCACCACCGTGGAAATAAGGTCCCTGCGCTTCTGGTTGGCGATAGAAAGACGTGGGTACTTGCTGCTGGGGCAGTGGCGACTGATGTTGCGTTTGCGCGGGGTCGAGATGGGTTGGAAGCCCATGCTGGGAATATTGGTGCTGTAGCGATTGGTGAGGAGGTTGTTGGTGATTGCTGTGGGAAGGCGGCGAGACCTGTTGCTGCTGTGGTGGTTGAGGTTGGGGTGGCTGCTGCTGTTGCGACTGGTGGGGGTAGCTAGATATCTGAGAAGAAACCTGAGGCGCAGCCGAGGATGTGGTGAGTGCTGGCTGCGATACAGACGTAGGAAGATGGGAGGGTGTGGGTTGTGGAGGGACCGAGGCTTGCACCTGCGCTTGTTGGGGGATTGCTTGTGGTTGACTTGATTGAGTGAAGCTCGGTGCTGAGCTAAGTGAGGACGTGATGGGAGCTTCTGGTTGTGAGGGTGGGGAGACTGGGGGGACTGACTGGATTGGCTGGGGCTCAGGTGCTACTGGGGATTCGCTTGGCGGTTTTGCCACAGGTTCAGGGGCAGGTAGTGCTACGGGCTCACTGGATAGAAGGGTATGGACCCGCTGCGTGATCACCAGAAAAAAATATTACTCACGGGTTGGGATCAACAATCTCATCACCGCCAATACTGAGGCTACCGAACTGCATCCCGACTTTCTCGAGACCGGAACCAAAGTTATTCGGCAGCGTGACGGCTTGGTCTGTTTTAAATCGCGCACTATGCCTATGTGCTGCACTGCTTGGTCTCACTTGTACAGGCGCTACATGCTTTGGAACTGCCTCATTAAGGCCACTAACGGGTTCCTTGGGCTGGGGAGCAGGCAGCGATACGATGGGCTCAGAAACTGGTTCGCTTGGTGCTGGTTCAGATGGAACAGGCTTCGCTTCATCATGAACTTTGACTTCTTCAGCGGGTGTCGGGGGCCAAGGTTCCGAGACGGGGGCAGAAGGTTTGCGTTGCAGGTCATCCTCCCAAGGGGGATTTTGGACGGTGGTAGGTTCCTCCCAGCCCGTCTGGGCTTCCACCGTAGGTTCACTTTCCTGGGTAGGTGCAGGAGGAGGGGTAGGTTCACGAGGAGGTTCGGGCGGTGCGGTAGGCACCGGGAGGGGAGCTGCAGGCTGGGAAACGCTCGAAACGGGAGCAGTAGGTGGCCTTTCGGGGGGACTGTGACGCAAAGTATGAAATTTAAACGAGTGATGGAAACGACGAATACACACCGGGCGACTTGCGCCCATGAAAGCTTGGAGGTGGCAGGAGTCTTGGCACTGGATCGAGCAGGAGGAATGGGCTGTGACTTGATAGAAGGAGAAGGGGCCGCGGAACCGTTGGTGGTTGAGGTTGCGCCTGCGCCCCAGGTCGATTCAGTGTTGCTGCCCCATGTCCCGGCTTGGGTCTCCGAAGTGCTGCCCCAGCCGGTGTAGCTATCAGCGCCGGCGACTGTGGGTGATTCCCCCCAGGTATCAGAGGAGAGTTGAGTGTCGCCATTTGCGGCAGGTGATGCAGGAGCGCCACCATGGGTGTGAGAATGATTGCGCTGAGAGTCGCGGTGACTGCTTCGGGCACGACCGCCAGCAGCGCCACCACGAGCGCCGCCACGCCCACCACGCCCTCCTCTGCCTCCTCGGGACTCGCCTCTCTCTCGAGTAGGTATAGAGTCCTTAGTTTGGCCCTGATGAGTGGAGGATTTTTTGTCCTTTTTGCGTGAAACAGCACCCCATTGTTCCGCGTGGCCTAATGTAGAGTAATGAGGGAAAATAAGGAGGATAAGAGCAATATACTTACCCTCGGCGATACGTGTAGCGGCAACTGAGATATCACCACCTACTTCGGTCAGGGTCGAAACCAGGTCTTTGGAAGGGAGGTGTATTAACAAGGACGCGTTAGGTCAAGGGTCAAGAGCGACGGACCGTCGATGGACCAAGTTGGAAACAAGTCCTGCAGCTGCTGTACTTGCGTACGATACTGCTCGGGGATTTTTGTTTGGTTGGGGAGATGGGACCGTTTTGTGTATGAGGGGGACTTGAAAGTGGACGACATTTGGAAGGGGAGGATGGCGAGTCTGCCAGTGACCGGGTAAGGGCGACTAATTGGGTGCGGAGTCTTATTATAAGCCTTGTGGGCAGAAAATAAATAATGATAAGCCACGAGTGCGACGCGAGGCTCAGAGTAGAGCAGAGCAGCGATGAACAGTCCCGCCGCTCGTTCCTCGTTCGTACAGGCTAAGCGTGCTCGCCCCCCAAATCTCCCTCTCTCTCCCCCAACCAAGCGGTCAGCAACGGCTCCCTCAGTACTTGAGCTCGAAACTCCCGTCGACGACATTGATCATCATTCCCTCCATCATAAGTTCACCCCCCCAGCATCTCCCATATATGCGACCCCGCTCTCCACCGCATTCTCTGCCTACGGCCACTCAGAAAGTGATTCTGATCATATAAAGTCCCCAGATGACATATCCAATGAACTCGTCGTCCTCGAACAGCTCAGACGCAGCGTACAGAAAAATCTCCGTCTTCGCCCCATCGCCGTAACACCATCTCCTCCTCGCTCCCCTACTCGCCCCCTCTCATCCGCCTCAATTTGGACCGACTTTACGCCAGCCCGCTCGTCCAGTCCTGCTTCTGCCATCGCATCCCCGAGTATCTACTACACCCCCTTATCTGACCCAAAATCTCCCCTGCTTAGCGCCCACTACATCGGTCCCTCTTTCTTCGACCGTCCTGGACCAGAATTACCGCGAAGTCCTGCACGATCCCTCGATCCCGCCTCTCTTGCCTCCCGCCTTCACAATCCCACTCGTCGCCCACTCCTCATTGATACCCGACCAGCCGCGGCTTTTCTCGGCTGTCACATAAAATCGAGCGTCAATTTTGCCATCCCTTCTTTAATCCTTAAGCGGTCTCGGAAACCTGGCGCTGGCTTTGGCTCCATCGATGCCCTCCGTCAATTCGTCACTACGGACTCCTGCAGAGCCGTTTGGGACTCCGTTATGGCTCCTGGTGGCTCTTGGGATGGTGACGTGATCGTCTATGATGAGGAAATGAATCCACAAGACAGGCTGAATGCCCAAGTCATTGCATGGGCTCTTCTACCTGTCATCTCACCGCTCCTCGTCCGTGGTAAAGCTGATTACCTTGAGGGTGGCATCCTTGCCGCTCGCGCCCACCCCGACTTGCAGAGGTTTATTGCCTCATCAGATGATTCCTCTCCCAAGACGCAAGATGAGGTGCAAGAAGTGCAGCATTCTATCATCCCCTCACCACCACCACCACCTAAACTTTCCCTTCCACCCAAGCCAAAGAAAGGTGGAGGTCTCTTTCAGCTCGACACCGCCACAGCTGCGCGCTCCAGGGCTTTTCCAGAAATTGAGCGTAGCTCAGGTGCCTCACCCGTCCCCATGTCTGTCGACAGTTTGCCAGGCATTACTGAAGATACTTCCGAGGGCACTCCCTGGAATATTGTCGATGCTTCACCCTCCCCACCCCCCTCCCAGTCCGTCTTTCCACGTCCCTCGCCACCACAAAGACCATCCCTCTCGACACTTCGCAAACTCGATACAAAGTCGGCCGAACGCCTCGGCCCACCAAAACTTCACGTGCGCACCGTGCGCTCAGCCACTCTTGCTGCTCCTCCTTCTGCTAGTCTATGGCCGAACGGGAACGGTAGCAGCTCACCTCGCGCACACTCACCGTCTCACCTCACCCTCACTTACTCCAACCATACTTCGCCCGCTTCTGCAAGGCACGGGGAGTTCCTAATCCCACCGCCCTCGCCCAATATACCTTCCTCCCCTCGGACTCCTCTTCCTCCAAGTCCATGTACTGCCCGTCCAGACTTCTCCGCATCCCCTTCGACGGAAGACGCAATACCAACTTTTACCGTTTCAACCATCCTGCCCAATTTTCTCTACCTGGGGCCCGAGATCACTGCCGAAGAGCATGTCCGGGAACTTCAGAGCCTCGGCGTGCGCCGGATTCTGAACCTCGCTGTCGAGTGTGATGATGATAACGGGCTTGAATTGCGCCAGCGGTTTGAGCGGTATGTGAAGATCCCGATGCGAGATACGGTCGAGGAGGAAAACGTTGTTCTTGGTGTACGGGAAGCTTGCTCGGTCCTTGGTACGTCCTTCTTCCATCTTCCGGCATTCATCGCCATGTGCTTAATTCTCCTATGATAGACGATGCCAGTTTACATTCCGCGCCGACCTATGTTCACTGTAAAGCTGGTAAATCACGTTCGGTGACGGCTGTGATGGCCTACCTCATTCATGCAAACCACTGGACGCTCTCGCGTGCCTACACTTTCGTTCTCGAGCGGCGAAAAGGCATCTCTCCGAACATCGGTTTCGTATCGGAGTTGATGAATTTCGAAGAAGCTGAGCTCGGCAGCAAATCCGTCGGTGTTGTCAAGCAACCACAATCATCAGGAGGCGGCGCTGGGCCCGACAGTGATCACCTCGACAGTGATTGCAGTAGTCATCGAGGTGCTGCTATTGGGATTGGGGTTGGCGGGCGGAGACCTTCGCATATGCGCGAAAGCCTGCCGCCGGCTTGGAGCAGCAGTGGCGGCGTTAGCGCGGGGCCATCTAGCCTTCCGCGTAGTGTCGCTGGGGACGTCGGTCAAGAAACGGAGGTGAAGGACGCGACTGGGCGATATCGACATGCACGCCGTGCTCCTGTTGACGAAAATACACTCCAGCCGATGCGCCGAGTTAGCAAGGCGGGTCTTGAGACTACGTCCTCTGTCGAACCATAAGCGGTTATGACGGACGGACGATTTTTTTGGCCCCCCAGCTTAATCCGGCATCGGCATAGACTTCGCACATGTACATGTGTTCATGTATCAAAAATTCCCATACCGTGTATCTGGTTTTCTGTATCTATCACATACAGCAGATCACATATACGATATGCTGCTTTTCTTTCTACTTACGGACCACACCACGTAGGACCATCCATCATCACCGCGCCGCGCACTGGGAACCCTTGTCTATGTTTGCCGTTTTGGCTTTGGTCTCCTTTGGTTCGTTTTCTATTTATTTTTTCTCCTCTAGCTAGACCTTTCTCGTCTCTTTTTCGTTCCGGCATCACGCTTTGTGGTCTGTAAGATGCCTCCCCTGCCCCATTGATAATGTTTAAGTCTAGTCTCCCTCCCGCATTTGTATGTTACAGACACTGCATTTTTTAAATATTTATGGCTCGTTGTAAGCTAAGCTGGTAGCATGCATGTGTTGTCGTCTTTTTCTTTGTGAGGCAAACAGACCGACGAAGATCGTCTCGATCCGGAGAGGTGAACAACGCGGAGATGACACATTTTGTTCCGTCCGAGTCCCGAAGTCCGAGCTAGACCGTCGTCTACGTTACAGTAATTAATTGCGGTTCTGATGAAAACATTTCTCATTGCCCGAATCAAAAAAAAAAAGGAAGGGCTATCCAGTTGGAGCTATTGTCAAACTCGGGACTCGATCAAATCTAAAAGGCATGCCGTTCGTTGAATGTAGATCTCCTGATAGGTTGACACCGAGCGAGGATGCAGCAGCAGCACTAGTACTAGTGAAGATCATGGATCATGTACAGTACAGTACTTACTGTACTGTAAAGGCAACTGCGAACACCGAACACCCCTAATTACGCTGCGATTCACACGGACGGCCGTAGTACATGTCTTAGCAGAACGGGGCTTCATATACAAGATGTTATAATTTACGTTGTCAATCAACGACAACTCGGTTAGGACTAAAACGATGTTAACATCGTGGGGGGTATATTACTACCGAATCGCATCCTTGGGTGATATGCAACGTGGGGTCATGTCATACGGATCGTCTCCCTTCAAAAATGGCCACGATGGGAGATAGCAATTCTCCTATCCACCAAAGAAGAAAAAAACTCTCCGTCAGTATCGGTGTAAGAAATCGTAGGGATTAATTGTTGACGTACCCCGAGGCCGCACGCAGGGTCACATCGCACCCATTGCGACCAGTCGAGCCAGCTCATCAGCTCATCAACGTGCTTATGTCCCACCTCAATCACTTCTGCAGTCTTCGCCTCGTCTGCTCCCTCAACGTCAAAGAAATCCGCCCACAAGAAGGCCAACCGCCGACATATCTCACGAAGCGTATTTTCCACAGCGGCGTGTATCCGCACCTCCTGCGGCGTGAGCATGCCCAGGGGAATGCGTGATGTCAGTGTCGTCGCACAGCGACGCACCACCGGCGCTAGCCAGCTCACGTTGGCCGATGGGGACAGCTCTTGTTGTTGTTGAGGGACATCCACAGTTGTGATATATGGTCCGAGCATGACGAGCAACTGAGCACGGACCACGAACGCTTGCTCAGCTGCGTCCGTGAAAGTAAAGGTCGCGTTCGACGACAACAGGAAACGCAGATACTCGAGGCGGTCCGCGTAGCGTTCTACTACGACACGAGCGATACTTCCCCAGTCGACGCTGCTCCCACCGCCTTGCTTGCGCGTTAGCACAGACCGTAGCTCGGCATGGACACGCCCAGCGTCTGCTGACGAAATTTTTTCGAGGCGATGATGCATTCGATCCTTTCCTTGGCGAGAATCGACGAGGCTCGATAGCGTCGGATCGTAGAAAGTGACGAGTCCCGTGTAGTCTAGCTGGGCGCGGGTCTCTCCCGGCGCAAGGTCGTGCCAACCTCCAGCAACGTGAGCTTCGAAGCGACCAAGAATATCGTCCGGGAGAGATCCACGCCAGCCGGGGGGCGGCTCAACGTGTGGTGGTGGTCGAGGGGGGAATCTATACGGAGGGCCCACCAGGGGATGTCTGTTCCATTCCGTAACGTTCTTCGGTAAGAGTTCGAGATGCGTAACGACCTCTAGGCTATCCGAGACATCACATATCATGGCCTCGCTGTGATAGTATAATGATCAGCTTCAAGAGGACAACGCATTCAGCCATGGGGAAGGCACACAAATGGAACTCCATTCGAACGAATCCATCCAAGCCATATGGCTTTCCCCACTCGCATAGAGCGTCAAGACGTTCCCGCTCCGCGAAGTACTTGTCCGGCCGGGGTTTCCCCCAGGCGACGATGTCCTGAGATTCCATGGGCCCGTCATTCATCTTCGCTGCGCCCGCTCCATCAAAGTACAAAAGACGGAGATTTCGCTTCGGTTGCATCGATATCACATAGCAGGGGCTGACGCAGAAAAGATAGCCATGCTCGAAATCAAACGCGAACCATTCGGGTACATCCGGGACGCGATTGTCGGTACGTCCATGGTACAAAACTGTACCTGTGGGTATGATGGCAGGCATAATACTGTGGCCTGGACATGGGGAAGAGTTGACGTTAGCGCGCGCTCAGGCTGCGAGAGTCTGTAGATCGGGTGGGGATCAAACGTACCATTTCTCCGAAGGGTATTCGGCCATCTTTGTAGAAACCCACTTATGCCATTAAATATCAAGTGATGTGTGGAATTAGGGTTCGGGGGTAGCTCCCACTCCAGAAAAGATTCATCTGACAGGCCTTGGGCTTGGAAAGTAGCCTGATATGGTCCGTCGCCATCACGGTAGAGCCAGCTAGATGGAAGAGAAAAAGCTGCTGTGGCTAGTAGAAGCGGAACGACGCGGGATAACTCCCACTTCATGGCGGTGGGAGTTGAAGAGGACGGTCCAAGTGGTTGCTGATCTCCTCAGCGGAGCAAGAATTGCCTAATGTCCCTTATTGTCCGATATCGGCGCGCAGAGAAGCTTACTGAGCGAGAGCGGCCGAGAGCCGCGGCATCGCATGTCGTGGTTGACTCGAGGAGGTGATTTCAAGTCGCCTTACGTGTGCTTCCTCACGTGTGCGTGCTTCCTGCGCTTGCTGATAACCAAGGTGACCGACAAAGAAGAGAGTGAGAGCAGAAAAAGTAACATTAACCATATCGATTGTGTAGAAGACCGACCACAATAATAAAATACATGACGATAAGCTGAATATATCCCGTCCGCGAGAGGGCGCCAGGCTCGAACAAAAACAAATCACTTTCCAGGCGCTACATAGTCCTTACTGAGATCGATGCCCATGCCCTTCAAGTGCGTATTTGTAAGTCGAGTCGTTCGTTGTCGTGTCCCCGACTTTTTGCCTCTCCTCTTACCCACCGGCGTCTTGATGACTGGGGCCTCCGACGCTGTCTCTTGTAAACCACCTAGCAGGATATAAGGTTATCGGAAGAACACACGCCGACTGGGATAAGGGATGACAGACCAGACTGGAGCTGCTTGAGCAGATCAACCTCATTTGGCACGTTCAGATTGTGCCAGAGATCATGGAATTCTAATTTTGTCAGAACATGGAGACGCTTATGGTCACCTTGGGGCTGCACCTTTCTCAACACTCAATCCGGTTCCGTTCTTACTGGCATCCCGCTTTGCAACGGCCTCCGGCCCTTCCTCTGCGAGGTCAGCAGGGTCCGCCTTGAGCTCATTCCAAAACACCATGCGCATCTGGCCATCCCTGAGTGTGCGCGTGACGAAAACCTCGCCCTCTTTCTCGAGCTCTTCGATTGCGGTAGGTGCATCCTTCCACGACTCCTTAAGCGTGCGTACAGAGATACCGCCACCACGGCGCGTCGTGCGTTGAATTTCGGTCAAAAGGGCCGCTTTGCTACGAAAGTTGTAGTCATGCTAAAGTAAAGGTCAAGATTTTAAAGAGGATATCGATGGAGTGACGACTCACCTTGAAGGAGTAGAGGTTGGTCTTAATGTCAAACTCTACACGTTCGTGGGCTCTGAACTTTTCAAAGAGGACCTTGTCGGCATCGAGGGGTGTTTGTGTCCTGATGGCTAGATCATCCAGGCGCATTGGCCCATTGTTCGCCTGCCAAGCGTGAGCGATTTCCCCTCCATGCGGGCTGTGGAGGCTCGACATACCTTGAGATGGTTGATCGCATAAAGCAATTGAGTGTTCACATCCGTGCCCGTGCCAGTATCAGCTGGCTGGGAATACACGATTGCTTAAGCACGAGGGGTCAACAAAAAGAAGGAGAGGCGAAGAACGAGACATGCTCGATTTTGGCCGCTTCTTTTTCTTTCCAGAGTCGCTATCCGGTGGAGTCGCAGGTTGAGAAGAAGATGCGGATGCTTGATTAGAATGCCAAGGGGTGATGTTTGCATTTTGGAGTGATGCTTTTGATGCTGCAGCATCCCTGGCAAGAGACGACATGGCGGACCTGGGTGAGTCAGGCTAGACCAAGCACGGCGTTGTGGGTGTCTGTTTACCTCTCCCCACTTCATCGGACGCCCTGTTCCCTTGTCTTCACCCCACGGCCGACCATGGCCTTTTTCACCAGGCCACAGTCAGCCAGCGCCGCTGTAAAGATAGTTGCTCCCAGTGGGATCTCAGCCGATCCTATTAAAACATCTCCGAAGAAAGGTAAAGCTGTTCCGTAAATCACCCCTCATCTTGGCCGTCACCTATGCTTCCGCCTTTGCAGACTCTACGCAACGACAATGTAGGAATATTCTCATCTACGGGTGAGCGCGTTATGCTTCCGCGCCCTTGGCCTCGTTCATCGAATGTCGCATAGTTCATGTAAATTTCAAGATAAAGGCTGTATTTATTCACATCCTCCGGTCAGCTCGATTCACCTTTCCAGTGGACTGACTCCTGACAATTACTAGCGTCCGACGACCCCTCCTTCTGCGTCAGTGTAAGTATTTTGCATTCATTTCGTGATGCAAGACTTGACCAAGCACCAGCAGACCTGATCCCGAAACGCCTAGCAGTTCCGCGAAGCTTTCTCAGGCTGTCAATGCTCCTGTATTCGTTCCCAAATCCTCGCCAGTCCCTCCAACGTCTCCCCCCCTCTCTCGTGCGCAGGCGCAAACACCTCTTACGGCGTGCGTCATCATCTGTACGGATCAATGTAGTGACCCTGCTGACGGACAATAGAAGCACCTTGTCTACCTCACCGCCCGCGTCCGACTACGACGAAAATGACTCTTATGACCCCAACTATTACGTTGCGAGTGAGAATAATGGTTTGTACAACATTTATACAGCAGAGAGTGTAGTTCCTCAAATGCAAGCAGTGCGTGTGGCACGTGTGTTGAATAGCGTTTGAAGAACATAATTCTTTTCAGCTCGACGTGGATTCATTTAGCAAGTCGTACTATCCTCAATTTCAGCCGGATTACGATCAAGGGTTGGAATACTATCCACAGCAGTCAGCCTTCATTCGCCAGCCGGTATGCAA
The DNA here is from genome assembly GCA_015178925.1 of Russula emetica. Lineage (NCBI taxonomy): Eukaryota > Fungi > Basidiomycota > Agaricomycetes > Russulales > Russulaceae > Russula > Russula emetica. The sequence continues at coordinate 558,880 of WHVC01000024.1, read as the reverse complement.
GCCCTTTTCTTTAGCTATTTCTTTTTCTCACGGAAATACTCTTTAGCTTGATTATCATTTGTATTCTCTCCCCCCACCTTCGCTACCACCCTCACATTTCATCTCACCGACCTTGCGAACTGATCTACATCTGCGCTCTGAGATTGTTCACACTGCACCGGCGCCTGGACTCAATCTTCCCGAAGAGTTGCAAGGTTATCACACTCTCGTCCCTCTCGAGAGCGTGACGGGCGAGCGCCGCAAGTTTGGCAATTGGTATAGTACAGTTTACCGCGCGACAGGCAAAGATGGCCATGCCTACGTTTTGCGGCGGGTGTCAGGTATGCTCATGGCCATACCGCTTAGTCGCATTATAACGAGTCATGGAAAAGATTTCCGTCTGATGCATCAGGCTGCATTCCAGCCAATTGAACAATGGTCGCGTCTCCGACACCCGAATATTGTTGCCATTCACGAAGCATTCACGACTCGTTCCTTCGGTGACAATTGTCCGTCTCTCGCCCTCTTCTCGTCTCTCTTTCTCAATCTTGCCTAGCGCTCGTGGTCGCCTATACGTACCATCCGAGTGCGCAGACACTCTATGATGCCCACATCAAGCCGCGTGGACCATCGTTCGTGCATGGACGACTGCAGCCTGCCCAGGCTCACGTCCCGGAGCGCACACTGTGGAGTTATGTCATCCAGATTGCGGGCGCGATGAAGGCTGCGCACGACCAGGGTTTACCAGTACGAATGATTGACGTCACTAAAGTCATCGTGACGGGCCGGAACCGCGTTCGGATCAGCTCGTGCGGGCTCGCGGATGTACTCACATATAACCCTGGGTCCCCCTCGCGCTTGCCCGGTGTCCCCATACCTACAGAGCAGATCCAGGAAGACCTGGTAATGTTCGGGAACCTTATCATGGCTTTGTGCTGCAACAATGTCGCAGCGATGAGTAATTTTCCAAAATCGCTCGATGTCATCACGCAACTTTACAGTCCGGACCTCAAAAACGTCGCTCTGTTCTGTCTCTCTAAACCAGGCGTCCATAAGGTAATGTCTCACATGTGCGTTTGCCTATCGCGAGTTAGTGGAACGCTAACATGCGGCGGCTTGCGTGATAAAGCATATCGGACAACTGTTTGATATGATCGGCTCAAGGCTCCTCACAGAGATGGACGATCTACAGAAGTACTCACGATTTTTACTATGTGTTCACGATCTGAGTCTGATCTTGTGGCATCATCGCAGCGGCATGGACTATCTAGAGGGCGAAATGATGTCTGAGCTCGAGAACGCTCGGCTCGTCCGCCTACTTACCAAATTTAGTTTTATCAACGAGCGGCCAGAGTGCGTCTTGGTTGCTATCTAATATTATCCTTCTGCTTAAACTTCGAAACTCGGTAGGTTCGCACGGGACTCACGATGGAGCGAGACTGGCGACCGATACATCATCAAGCTTTTCCGTGACTATGTCTTTCACCAGGTCGACGAGCGTGGGCGACCTATTGTCAGTCTTTCGCATGTGCTCTCATGTCTCAATAAGGTATGCCATGTTTTCGACTGTGGTTACCTGGGTTGACAGTCTGGTGGGGTGTCAAGCTGGACGCTGGGACAGATGAGCGCATCATGCTTGTATCGCGCGACGAGCAAAGCGTACTTGTCGTAAGTTACAAAGATGTCAAGGCATGCGTCGCATCAGCATTCGCGTACGTCTGCCTCCAATATCTCTATCCCTCTTTGCTTAAGGATCTGTCTTTTTGCTTTCCTAGGGAGCTGTCGAAGAGATAAGTAGCGTGGTCCTCCGCCAGTAGGTAGGTGTATGTCCGATGTCGAGTACCGTATGGAGAAAATAGGTAGAATCAGAAAAAGACTAGGAAACGTCAAAAATATTTACACTTTCTCTTTCATCACCGTCCACTTACTGGCGTTGGTGACTCATAGACAAGTCGTTGAGACCCGATGGGCTGATTTGCAGTGCACCGGTGAATTGAGAGCTCAACAGTACCGGTGCAAGTGAGCGCCATCACTGATACTGAAAACTGCGGGTGGCTACGGGACGGCGCCGCTCAAGCCTGAAACGCTCTTGCGGCACCGCAAAACGCCACAATTCCTCTAAAATGCGTAGGCTGTGTGCGTTTTCGTCGTCAAGGTCAAGGATCTGAAGGGGAGTGAATCTCTGGTTATTATTCGACTTTTGGGACAAAGCAATTGAATTGCACGATCCATTTTAACTTAGATCCGATTGTGCCTGAACTTAGCTGATAAATGAAGGAATAACGGTCCTGGCGTGGCGCGCAACGTCGTATAATACGACTGTGAAGAACCCTTGGAGAATTAGATGAGGTGTTCACTTTCTTATCTCCGTTATCGGTTTCCCATGAACCAACATGATTTTATGACCTTTTGCCAATCACAGTTAGTGGATTGATGGGTCACAGGTGCCAGGTGCCATGGCGATGATGGGTCCTGCTAGTGACATCGTGCGATATCCCATCGATCTACTGTATGGCTAACCCTAACAGAAATTCCCCTGTACCTGTACATGTACAGGTACGTGTTCACACAGTCACAAAAATACCAGCGGGCCATCTCTTTGTTCTTGTCACTCGTTCTCGCCATTTGTAGTCCTGCGGCAAACAGGCAGCCCCCTATTGTTGTTGTTAAAGGGTCGGGCCAGAGGGTTCATTCAAATTGTCATCGTGTGGTCTTCAAAAGCACCGTAACCGGGGTTTTGGGGAAAGGACGAGTTAACGTTAACTTACTATAAGCCCCGGCGGCGGCTGGCTTACAGTAATCAGCAGACAATCGGTTCATTATGGAAGATGCCGGCTTCAATTGGGCTGTTATGAGGGACTGAAGGACTCATTCACAAATGAAATGAATCTGTGATACGTCTTTATTCATTGTACAGTATAGGTGCCGCAAACGTATACGTATGCCGCGACTGTCTGTAATTGTATTGCACTACTTCTGCCACAGTTACTGTACTGTATAGTATGTAGCGCAGAAATAGCCCGAGGGTCCCGTTTTAGGTACAGTAGGCGAGAGGCGAGTGAGCCATTGCCGCAAGGCGATAAGATAAATACTCAACACCTGCCCGATTTAAATTATGCCCTGACGATATAGTACCACTTTGGTTCTTCCGTCGTCCCCAAAAATTCCTTTGCCTTTTCGATGATATCCATGTAAGGAATTTTAGATCGCTTTGACAGATTGGTCGGCGGTCGCTGCTACAACGCAGTAGACTGGTGGCATGTTCGGTTCATGACTACGAACGTTTATTATATCGTCGTACTTGATCCCGCAGTGTCTGCAGAGGCGATTTTGATATGTCGCGAAAGTGCGACCGATCTGGCCCTCGATAACCGTACCATCCTCGATCACTTGTCGGTAAACGACGTAAGGGTCAAGAAGATAGCCGAGAGCTTTCGCGCAAGTGACTTTTTTTCGACGTTTGGGAGGTGATGTAGATGTTGTACCGGCGGGCGAAGTAGATGACCTACTGTATTGTAATAGGGGCAACTCGGGTGGATTTTCAGGGTGGCTAAATACAGCCAAATATTACATAACGCAAGGCTTTCCTCTGACACGCCCCTGTGTCGACTCTCTCACTACCTATGTCATCTACTTCCCCTACAACATCTACATCACCTCCTAAACGTCGAAAGGTCAAATATGCGAAAGCTTTAGGCTATCTTCTTGACCTTAGCGTCATTTACCGACAAGCGATTGCCGATGGCACAGTTATTGAGGGCTAGTTCAGTCGCACTTTCGCGACATATCGAGATCGCCTCTGCAGACACTGCGGGATCAAGTACAACGATATAATAAATATACGAAATCCTAAACAGCACATGGCACCAGTCTACTGCATTGTGGCGGCGACCAATCTGTCAAAGCGATCTAAAATTCCTCGCACGGATATCATCGAAAAGGCAAAGGAATTCTTGGTGACGACGGAAGAACCAAAATGGTACTATATCGTCAGGGTATAAACCGGGTAGGTGTTGAGCAATGGCTCACTCGCCTACCCAAAGCGCTGTAGTGCCACTATCAGCCACGATAAAGCGGGAGTGGCATTCTGATGGAGCAGTGATCAAGTTTTGCTATATTGCTAATGCATGCTTACTTTTACTCCTTACATGTGTTGTCACTGTAGCTCTTCCTTAAAATCGTCGTTCGGGACGAAGAAATGCAAGGATGCATGGAATCAATTAGCAAGCAAGAGGTTGGATAAGTTAGTTGGCTTTGGGAAGATTACCCGGCCAATGGATGTGTATGTACGACAGAGGGATACAGAGTATCGCATTCGCAGATTCACCTTGCAAGCTTGACCTCCTCCGCCCATCAGCGTCTTACCTGAGGACAGCCCACTCCATGGTTAAGGCCGTTAAGGGTCCGTAGCCGAATCTAAGCAAGTTGATTACGTACTGATCTGGCACGAGTGCCTTACCAAAGTAGAATACCAACGTGCGCACGTTGCGCACGTCGGTGGCTGAGAGGGATCACAATTGTACGTACAGGACTGTTGGGTTGAAGGGCAGCAGGGAGGGGTTGGCGCGAAGGACAGCAGGTAGGGTAGGGTAGGGTACCGGGGGTACCGGGTATGAGAGACGGACGGAACGTACAGTAACAAACGTATAAAAGTCCAATTGTGACCGATCTGAGCGGCCCCGCGCGTGAGTTGTACACTATCACATCCATCCCTCTCCCTCCCCTCCCTCCCCCTCTTCACCACCATTCCCTCCCAACTGTCGTCCCCAGCTTGGCCTCACTCCCCCATGGCCGTTGCAACACAGCAGCACTCCGCCAAAACAGCTCCCCGCCATGTCTCACATTCCCACACGGATCCCTCCCAACCTCGCGCATCTAAGCAACGCTTCGTAGCTGGCCTCTCACTCTGTCTCTTCGATTTCGTCGTACAGCACCTCCCCACCCCCGACGAGCTCGCCGTCAAGGAAGATGTCCGCAAACTCCTCGAGCGCCTCATCCGCACCATAGAACCTGACAGTCGGCTTTTCTCCTTTGGCAGTACCGCCAATGGCTTCAGCCTCCGCAACTCCGGTGAGCACCCACCTCTTCTCCACCTTCTCACCCCGCTATCAGTTGCTTAACACCTAGTCCGACCAGATATGGACCTCTGCTGTTTGATCGATTCAGATGAGCGTCTGTCCGCTACCGACCTTGTAACCATGCTCGGCGACCTGCTCGAGCGGGGTATGTAACATGCTTCTCCCTACTTTCTTTTCGCCTGCCTTCTCATTCATTTCTATTTCGGCACCTCAGAAACGAAATTCCATGTCAAACCGCTTCCACATGCCCGTATACCCATAGTCAAGCTCTCGCTTGATCCTTCCCCTGCGCTTCCTCTTGGTATTGCTTGCGACATTGGTTTTGAAAATAGACTTGCCTTGGAAAACACGCGCTTGCTATACTGCTATGCTGTGATCGATCCTACCCGCGTAAGAACGTTGGTTCTCTTCCGTGAGTCCGGAACTTGTCTGTTCTTACCCATGTTGTTGTTAACCTTGTAACCCAGTCAAGGTGTGGTGTAAACGAAGGTACCGCCTGCCGGTGTTTATGCGTTGGCGCTCTCAGGTGCTTACCCGCTTCACCACAGAAAGATTAACTCTCCATACAAGGGGACCCTGTCATCGTATGGATACGTGCTCCTGGTCATATATTTTCTAGTCCATGTCAAGAATCCACCTGTGCTTCCTAATCTACAACAGATGCCGCCAATGCGTCCTATTTCACATGTCCGTCCCACGTCTTCGCTTCTATTGTGTCTCACTCGCTGACGCCCACACACAGGACGATACTCATATCGGGGGGTATAATACTTGGTATGCTCTTTATCAACACGCGATGCTGTTGGAGATAAGCTGATTATCCTTCAGGTTCTTTGATGACATCGAGTTGTTGAGGCAACGATGGCAATCCGCAAATACAGATAGCATTGGCCAGCTGTGAGTTTATCCGTCTTGTAATGACCCCAGTTCCTGAATAACGGACCCCTCTCGTCGGTTCCCAGACTAATGGATTTCTTCAAATACTTCTCCCGCGACTTTTCGTACAACACGGGCGTCGCATCGATCCGAGCTGGCTTGCTCAAGAAGGAGAACAAAGGCTGGCAGAATGATGTAACACAATCCTCCGTGCAAGCTGGTCATTCCCCACTAATTATATAATTCCCTCTTAGCTCGATCCTGCGCGTTACAAGGATGCCCGGGAGCGGAATCGTTTCTGTATCGAGGTAAGGATCCGAGTGCCCTTGCCGAATATAAATACAGCTGTACTGATTTCGGCTACCCGAAAAGGATCCTTTTGAGACTGATTTTAACGTGGCACGATGTGTTACCCGAGATGGTCTATACACGGTAAGCGATTGTGCCACCTCACATTTCTTTTCCGGGGCACCTGCTGACCCAATTCCAATAGATTCGCGGTGAGTTTATGCGAGCGACAAGGATCCTAAGCACGCGCCCCGAACGTGCTCACTATGCCATTGTACAATTGTGCGAAGAACGGATCGACGCTTTGACCCCGGCGACTTCACCAACCGCGGCCTTTGTGCCACCACGTTTATCGCAATTCCCTCCTCAAACACCCTACACGGTTGGGTCGAGTCCCATGCGCCTGACAACGATTGAGGTGCCAGACCGCACCATCATTTCGAAGACGCCACAGAAACCTCTACTACCTGAGGTTGCATCAGCGCCAGGTCCATCCACGTCAACGCCCGACCACATGGCCCCTAAACGTTCCAAGTGGACTTCGCCACCGCCACCATCTGCCTCTGCCGAGGACCGTTCGCAATTTGAGAATCAACTCGGCCTGGGCCTGGCCCTCGCAACTTTGCCAACAGACGCCCGGCAGACGCCCGGCGGCTACGCTTCTTCGTCGAATAATAGTGAGATACTCACAGATGACGGGGATGACCTCCAATCGATACAGTCACTATCCCTTTCTGAACCACTAGAGCGCGACTCAGACAAGTGCAATGGTGTATCAGCGTCGCTTCCAAGCAGCTCCCCACTACCCTCGTCGCCACTAGTGTCCACCCTAAATATGGCGGCGAATTCGCCGTCGTCTCCCGTACCTGGGGGCAATGTGGTGTCACCAAAGGCGCCCTATATCGTACCACGCGAGTCCTACCCACTGGTGCTCCCAAACCCCCTTCAGATGCTCCGCGGCCGCTCAGCACGCCACCTAGATTTTATCTCGACGTCACCGCGGCTGAATTCGCCACGTCGATCACACTCAGGTCCACCAGGTCCTTTGTCCGCGGGGTTCAGTGGCAAGCCGTTCCCGCTGCTCACAATGGCAGTTATGACCCCTCTCCCTCCCTCTCCTCCCCCGCCTCCACTATCTTCAGTGCAGCCGTACGTATACTACGAAAGCGCGCCATCGCCAACAACAGTGTACCCGGTATCGCCTCGCTACCCACCGCGCTTTCATGCGGCGGCGGCGGCAGCGGCAGCCTCGTCGATGGCGGCGCGTGTGCGGCTGGCACCGTCACCGACTGCGACGCCCACCGCTCATTCGCAATTTCGTGTTCACCATGCGCACTCGCACTCACTGACGACAGTGCACGCGCGGACACCGTCGCCGGTTCCAGACGCGTTCGCTACCCGCGTTGGTTGTGGCGACAGTGTGCAGAGTACTGGTTCAGTATCGTCCTCTCCCCCGGACTCGCTATCTGCCGGGAGTGACTCCCCATCACCCTCTTCGCTAAGCTCGCAGTGCGATGCCGGTGTTGATCTGGTCAGATGGGAGGAGGGTGGCGACGACGAAGATTGTGCTGCCTCCGCGACCGCCACCACCGCCTCGGATGCGGAAAAAGCGAAGACGAAGGAAGATTGGGGCGCGATCCATGAGAAAGTGCCACCCGACGTTCTCGCGCAACCTTCTCGGGAGCCGCTACCTCCGTAGGCTCTCTGATTTACGCAAAGGCGATCACCATTAGAGCTCTTGCGATACTGGGAATTGAGCGGCGAGAAAAGCGACACCGTGACGTTCGTCTTCTGTGAATATACGCCACCACCGTCATCAATATCATATCACCACCGCCACCACCATGGCCAACACCACCGATATCACCATCGTAAAGGCAATACCGCCATTTGATCACCGTATTATCTCATTCCAATCACGCATCGGCATGTGCACGCCATTTGCAGCCGAACAGCACCCCCCCACAACATCCATTTAACTTTTTCTTCGTTGCTTCGATGGTTTCATACGAATGCTCCTCGATATCGTTCTCCCTTAGATGTCATATTTGTTACCGACATCCAGGTTTTATTTCGATATCCTGCTTGATGCTCCCATCCCCACCTGCGAACGAACGAACCCCCGCCTTCGACCTCACCCACCCCTTGTAGCATTGGCGTTCCTGTAGTGTGGTATCCTCGCACTCACAGCAGAGTTGGGATGTGTTACCGCCACTGGTAAGGTCTAGACGTATACACATACAATCCCTTACGGATGCACACTGCCTCGTAAACCACCATTGCCCTTGATGCGTGCACGTGCATCATGGTCAAAGTAGATAAGCGCGCATGATCCAATATTAAGTTACATCTCTCGTTGATTACATTGAGAAAGCAAGAAAAAAAAAGCAGGGGAGGATGGGGTCAATCTTGTGCGATGAATGGATTTGAGATCTCTTCGAGCCCGTCGACGGGGCTGAGCAGCGTTATTGTGGGTCCGCGGAGCACAGCGAGGCCTAGTGTGCGTGTGCGCAGTTCTGGATCTGGGAATGCCCACACCAGAATTACGGGTTAAGAAAGATGGAGGTAGAACATGGGAGACTTTATGTATCATTACCTTGTACTTGTTCCTCCACTTCGTCAAGGACGAGATTAAGAAGCTGATCGTATCCCTTGAGCACGCCCGTCACTGTTTTTTTTTTGGTGCGAACTTGGTGGTTAGTAGTTGTGTCTTAAGACGTGGTCGTGATGGGCACACACCTTCACGACCTCCTGTGAACTTGACTCGGATGCGCGAATTGACGTACTTGGCTAGATCGAGGATTGCTTCGCGTTTGGGCTTGTCGAGTGTCGGTTGGGAACCTTGGGGCCCGCCGCCGTAGCGGCCTCCTCCTCCTCCTCGCGAGTGGTGCGCAGATGAGCCTACCCCTCCACGTCCTCGCATTGTGCCGCCGCGGCCCTGTGAATGATAAAAAGGGACGAGGTTAGGCTTTTTCTGTTGTTCTGATGTTCTGGTGACAGAGGGGTTGTCGTACTCTGTCTGCCATGTTGTGTTTTTGCGTGTGGTGAATGAAAAGAAACTTGGACGGATTTGACTACAGTAAGTGCTTGGGTTGATTTTTCGTTGAACTGGATGAATGTTACTTTTTTTTTTCTTCTTGCGGCGCGAAGATCTAATGTTGTATTTTGGTGTAAGGGGAAAGAATTGTTATTTGAATGAAAGGTCAAACCGGTCAAGGCGGGGGAGGCGAAGTACTGTACACATACACACACACGACACTGCTTGTCTCTCTCTTTTATTCCCTCTCCCTCTTCTCTTTCTTGTAAGATCTCACCTTTCGCTCCTCTTCCCTTCCCTCTCTCATCTCTCCGCACTCACGATTCAGTTTATGACCATGAATGCCGGCGAGCTTCTTGCCAATTCCCTATCATCAGGTAAATTACTCTGTCTCCTTGCCTGTCTCCTGCGGCCGAGCCGTCCTTCCGCGTCTCCACTCTCCCTCCTTCCGAGTTCCCCACAATTCCAATTCCAATTCTTATACTCCCCTCTTCCACTCTCAGATCAGGCTACGCGTGAAAATGCCACTCAAAAACTAGAGCAGGCATCCCGGGAGAACTATGTGCGTCAAACGTTTTTATTCATCGTTTTACCGAACCCACCCCCATCTCATCCCCCCTTTTTTCCCCCTTTCGTTGACTCATGCTCCATCCCTTCGCACACAGCCCGGATACATGCACACGCTCGCCTCGGAGCTCACCAATGAAGCTAGCCCCGTGTTTGTCCGCAATGCAGCCGGCCTCGCACTAAAGAACGCACTTACTGCTCGCGTACGTCGCGCCGTCCTACCTTCCTTCCCTCTATCCTCCCCGTCCCCCCTTCCATCGCTCACGTTCCTACCGGGCTCCTACAGGACAGCGTGCGTCAGGCCGAGTACGCGACCCGCTGGCTTGGCCTCGATGTCAAGATCCGCGGCGAGATCAAAGAGTTTGTCCTGCGTGGTCTTCACTCTGAGCAGGTCAAGGCAGGCACAGTTGCTGCGCAGAGCGTCGCAGCTATCGCGACCGTGGAACTCCCCCAGGGCCAATGGCCAGATCTAATCGAGATCCTCTTGCGCTTTGTCAACACTGGCACGAGCGTCCCCTTACGACAGTCGACGCTCAGCGCGATCGGCTTTATCTGCGAGGTGCTGGTAAGAGTCTTTTGTTCTTTTCTTGAGAAAGAATTTATATCTCATTCATTCGATGCTCTTTGACCTACTTTAGGACCCTGATGTGCTGAGCGTGCGCGCGGATGAGATTTTGACCGCAGTCGTGCATGGAGCACGGAAGGAGGAACCGTCGACGGATGTTCAGCTCGCTGCCATGCAGGCTCTCTATAACTCTCTGTCGTTCATTCGCGAGAACTTTGAACGAGAGGTGCGTGACATCATCGCCATTTTTCAACATCGGCTTACCCAACTACCCCAGGGCGAGCGTAATTACATCATGCAGGTGGTATGCGAGGCAACCCAGAGTCCATCCGTTCAAGTGCAGGCCATGGCCTTCGAGTGCCTTGTGCGAATTATGACCTTATATTACAGCAAGATGGCCTATTATATGGAGCGTGCGCTCTTTGGGGTAGATCATTTACGTCATTTCGTCCGGCCTATCTCCTGACTGACCACACATGGCAGCTTACTGTGATGGGCATGAAATCAGAAGAGGAGGCTGTCGCGCTACAGGCGATCGAGTTTTGGACGTCGGTTGCTGAGGAGGAAACTAACCTCGAAAGCGATTACCTCGATGCCCAAGAGGTACGCAATGGTGGTTTCTTTCCCTGGGTCTCGTGCGATTAATACAACTTCTTAGGGCCTCCTCGATGGAGATGTCGATCCTCCCAAGTACTTTTCCAAGATCGCACTTCCGGAAGTCGTTCCCGTGCTCCTCCAGCTCCTTACCCGCCAAGATGAGGATGCTGAAGAGGGTGAATGGAATGTTTCCATGGCCGCTGGCACATGTCTTTCTTTCCTCGCTCAAGCAGTTCACGACCCGATTGTCCCCGCCGTGATCCCCTTCATTGAGGCGAACATCAAGCAGGAGAACTGGCACGAACGCGAGGCGGCTGTGATGACCTTCGGCTCGATACTCGTCGGGCCAGACCCTACCGTGCTCACTCCGCTTGTCAACCAAGCGCTGCCGATTTTGATCAGTATGATGTCAGACCCACAATCACAAGTGAAGGACACAACTGCTTGGACCCTCGGCCGTATTTGCGAAAGCCTCATTACGTCGATCAAGCCAGACGTGCACTTGCATGCTCTTGTTAGTGCACTCGTGGCTGGGTTGCAAGACAGCCCGCATATCATTGCGAATTGTTGTTGGGCTTTGATGAACCTCGCGGATGGGCTGTATGAGTTGTATGAGTCATCCGAGGAACAGAACACTGGTCCGCTCTCACCATATTTTGAGGGTATTGTTGGAGCACTGTTGCAGGTCACAGAGACGTACGTTATCGACTCTTGTTTCTCCCACTGGCAGGCTCCGGACTTTGCTGACACTCGTGCCAGTGCGGGAAATGAATCGAACTATCGCACGTCCGCATACGAGGCTATCACGTCCTTCGTCCAGCAGGCAACCCCAGATTGCGTGCAAGTGGTGTCAAATACAGCTTTGAAGATCCTCGACCGTATGGAGCACCTTCTCAATGTCCAGGTCCGTTTGTGGTGTATCAGCACACAGTTTTGGCTGACCCCGTTTCCGTTTAGAACCAGATCTTAGGCGCTGACGACCGTAACAATTGGAATGACTTGCAAAGTAACCTGTGCAGTGTCTCTGTCGTACGTATCTCCACCTCCCCCCCCAGGCTCACACTTCCTGACCTGTGATCTCTAACATCGATAGAGCGTTATCCGCAAACTGGGCGCAGGAATTCAGCCCCTCGCTGACCGTATCATGACGCTCGTCCTCCAACTGATCCAGTCAGCTGGCAAGACATCGACGGTTCTTGAAGACGCTTTCCTCGTCGTTGGTTCGCTCTCTGCCGCGATAGAGATCAAGTTCGCACCTTACCTCACTGCGTTCCTGCCGTTCCTCTATCCGGCGCTCAAAGCGTACGATGATACACAATTATGTACGGTCGCCGTAGGCATCATCGGTGACATCACGCGCGCTCTTGGTGACCAGACAGAGCAATACGCGCAGGCGTTTGTGACAGTACTGCTTGAGAACTTGTCGAGTGAGGTCCTGAACCGGAACGTGAAGATTTCCATCTTGGCGTGCTTTGGTGACATTGCGCTCGCGATCGGGCCGAAGTTTGAGCCGTATTTGGAGACTGCGATGACAGTGCTCAGGCAGGCAGCGGCACTGCTAGCCAACCCTGTGCGTGTGAACGCTACGTTGGTCTCGCCGTTACAGGTTTGCTGAGTACTTTGGTCGTTTGGTCCGCAGCTCGACTATGAATCTATCGATTACATCGCCAGCTTGCGCGAAGGGATCCTTGAGGCGCACACAGGTATCATCACGGGCTTCAAGAAGTCCGATCGGGGTATGTATCAATCTTTCACCATCAGTCCCCCCCCCCTTTCCCCCCTGGATGAGACTGAGACACTTCTTCAGCGCAACTGTTGGCCCCTCACGCGCCTGTAATTCTCGAGCTCGTTCAAAAGGTACTTGCGGACGACAACAGTGGTGAACCTCTGGATAAGCTCGCGTTTGGCGTGATCGGTGATCTCGCGGACGCATTCCCGAACGGCGAACTTAAGCCGATTCTTTTGGCGGAGTGGATCGGGACAAGTTTGGTTTCACGAAAAGGTTACGACAAGGAAACCAAAACGACAGTCAAGTGGGCACGCGAGGTCCGTCGTTCCTCGGCCTCCTTGTGTGTACTGACTGACCTGGACTTGCAACCCTGTAGATGGTGAAGCGTGCGACGGCATGAGAGCCCTCCGCACTTTGTTCGTCCCACTAATTTCCGCTCGTTCTAACTTTTTCCCCCCTCTTTTTCACTGTATTTTTTTTTTGTCTCTCCTCTCTTGACGATATTCCCGCTGTTGTCATGTCGTCTCGGTCTCGTCACATCTTTCTCTCTTCTTTTCATGCAACTTGTTTCATCACTGTCACTGGCCATCTGAAGGAGGCACAACACATCATCATCGCGATCTCTATCAACGTCATAGTTAGTCAAGCTTAAAGTCAGTTCCTGTTTGTTATAGCAGTCGTCGCCGTAGTAGTAGCAGTAGTAGTTGATACGTTACGTAGACCAAAAATTTCTTCCGTCTCAGATTACCAGGTATATTTCATACTAGCCCACGGTCACCCTTTTTTTTTTTTGGCTTTTTCATCGATAATCCCTCCCTGCCTTTCTTTTTCTTTCTTCTTTCTTTTGAGCGTCCACCTCAGTGTATCGATTGATATCACCCCCGCGTAGACCGTGCGTGCTGCAGGCTCAATCCACTTTTTTTTCTTGATCTCCTCGGGTGGATAGCCCGTCGCGCACGGATGTGTGGCTCACAAGGCTATTCTCAGTTCAGCTCATCCTCTTTTAGATGAACTGGCGAGCTGAGCTGAGCGGAGTCACAGCAGTGCTAGCCTTGTCCTGCAGAAGAAGTGAAAGTGAGAAGCACATAGCAATGATAGCATGCAGTGGTCGAGCCACTTGCTACATTGCACATGAAAATGGAAGTCATGTGCTTTTAAGTGCAACTTCATTTGTCAGCTCGATGAAATGAAGTTGCACTCTTTCCAAACCTCCCACCCATGAATCAGCCACAGCTCACTCAAGATGTTTAGCAGTTGCAACAGCAAAGTGCACAAATCACTCAAAGCCTGGGTCAGATGAATGAGGCTTTGGTTTAGATCAATCAAAGATTGCAAAAGATGTAAGTTCTGTTGAATTATATTCATGATTCACAAATGGGGTTCTTATCAGTTCCCAGGGAGGAGTCAGAGGACCTTCTCCCAATTAGGCTTTACAATGCCATGAGTTTCTGGGAAAACCCAATCCACTATCCTGCAGGAATTGCTGTAGTACCCCTATCCCAAATACAAAGTGCACACTTTTTAGGCTCACAGGTGTGTGAATTGGACTATCAGTTCTTCACCCTTACCTGACTCCATGTAGTTGCACAGTGCAACGCTGTGGCAACAACACTTGGCCTTGCTCCTCTTGGAGCTGATGCAACTTTGGGTGAACACTGCCAACATATTTCTGACTACATTGGATGTGCAATGATTTTTTAGATTCTAAATGAAATGTGTATGTGGCTGACAATTGTCAATTGCCATTCCATTCTGGCTCATGATGGATAAATTAAAGAATGGTAGTTTGTTGAATTTAGTATCCCAGCAGAATTGTATGCATTAAATTTCTTTGTATTGGATGATTTGGGAAGGCTGTTCTTCGAGTGTCGCGTGCGATGAAATGAAATGATACGCCACTCCACTACGATCATGTGATTCCTCATCACTTTTTACCTTAACTTGCTCGCTCTTGTAATGTTGCTATATCATGTCCGTCTCTGTCTCCCACTCTCGTCTACCCCTCATTCCTCTCCCTTACCCGCTTATACTTCTCCCCTCTGCCCGCTTAACTTTCCCAATTCCCAACAACCAAGCTGATGCGCTCATCCGTCTCTTCAATTCATCAATCGCTAACCCCGTCTTTGCCGCCGTACCATTCGTCCAGCATGATGGAACCACCTCCCTGCACGAGTGGGGCGTCACAGCCCGCGTAGCCCGCTTCGTCCGTCCCCGTGCCCAGTCGGACGAGCCTTACCTCCTCACCCTCGCTGGCATCACCCGCATCCGCCTCACCAGTACTAGCACTAACACCAGCCCATCCACAAACAACACCGCTACTGGCTCCGGCTCCGGCACCTCCGACGCCTCCTCCCAATCTCTCCCTCGCGTGACCGTTATCCATTCACCTTCAGACGCCCAATCACCACCCGCCCCAGACATCGTACAAGATTTCAAAGCAGCCGCTATTCGCTTACTAGAACGCTTCGCACAGGACACATCGCAGTCGGTGCGTAAACGTGAGAGCTGGGCACGCATCGCGCATGTCGTTGATGAGACAGAGCTGGACAAGGCAGCTGCACTTGCGGACGCTATCGTTTCTGCGGTCGGTGCGGAACATGCGGACAAACTCGGTGAGTGCCATTGAGCCTTTTTTTTTCTTTCATATTTTCTGTTTTATTTGGTTTGTGTGTACGCGGCATGCTGGTGGGTGGTCTCCGCAAGCGCCGCGGGAGAAGAAGAAGCACTTATTCGGGTATATTTTCTGGCATCCGATGTCTGCTGGCCCCGCCTCCGAGTGACCGAGTTCCCCCTTCCATCACTCCGCACAAAAATAGTTTGCTGATCTCTGCTCTTTTTCTCTTTTAGCCCTTCTCTCCACCGAGTCTCCTTCGTTGCGTCTCCAGCATGTCACACATGTGTTGACGAAGCAGCTTTCCATTGCCGAAGTTAGCACGAAGATAGCTACGGCTGTAGACGAGTCCCTCTCAAAGCAACAGAAGGCGCTTTTTCTGCGACAACAGCTCGCTGCCATCAACGCCGAGCTGCAGCGCCTCGAGCCGCCCAATACCGACTTGCACGGTAGTGGGAATATTGCTGAGGATGAGGACGATCTCGATGTACTCGTTCGTCGAGTCGACGCGCTTCCCGCAGGTACCGAAGTTCGCCGCGTTGCGTCGACCGAGGCCCGTCGCCTGAGGCGGATTCCTCCCCAGAATGCGGAACATGGCGTTGTGAGGAACTACGTGCGTACTTCCGTTTTCTTTCCTTACTCACGTATCGTGTCTGAAACTACGCTCAGCTCGAATGGCTTACCGCTCTGCCTTGGACCCCACCACCACCTGGCTCGGATTCCCTTACGAGGTCCGACTTCCTCCCCAACGCAAAGTCGCAACTCAATGCGGACCACTTTGGCCTTGATAAGGTCAAGCGACGGCTAACGGAGTACCTCGCTGTTGTCCGTCTGCGTGCGTTGATTGCGCAAGAGGCGGAGATGGAACAAGTCAAAGCGCAGGAGGTTGTTCTCAAGGACGCCATCGAGGACCATAAGGATAAGGATAATGTATCCGAGGCCTTTGTCGGGGCAGGAGAGACTCCGTCACCGTCACCAACTTCGATGGAGATACAAGGGCCGCGTAGAGTGACCAAAACCATCAAAGCCCCAATATTGTTGTGCGTGTCTCATCCGACCCTTATTGCACGATGATGTCATCATGGACGTGAAAATTGCAGGTTCGTCGGACCACCGGGAACTGGAAAGACGTCATTAGGACAGTCAATCGCTCGCGCGCTCGGACGACCTTTCCAGCGAATCGCCCTCGGCGGCGTTCGAGATGAGGCTGAGATCCGTGGCCATCGCCGGACGTATGTTGCCAGTGGGCCTGGTTTGCTTGCACAGGCACTGCGAAAGGCCGGTCGCATGGATCCTATTATCTTATTGTGAGTCTTATAACCTTGCCCTACATCGTCCGGGCTTTAACGATAGTAGAGATGAGATCGACAAAGTCGGACAGTCAAACTATCACGGCGATCCTGCTGCCGCGTTGCTCGAGGTGCTCGATCCAGAGCAGAACGTCGCATTTAATGTATGGCTCCTTTACTCATCGTATCTTGACATGATCGCTTGATACGATACGAATTGATTGACAGGATCACTACATCAACGTCCCGATTGATCTATCGCAGGTTCTCTTTATCTGTACGGCTAATACGCTCGATACGATCGCACCACCACTTCTCGATCGGTGCGAGGTGATCCAGCTTTCTGGCTATACGCACGATGAGAAGTTCCACATCGCACGGCGCTTTCTCCTCCCGAAACAACTTGCGCAAAATGGGCTGTCTGAGGCTCATGTTCAAGTGACAGAGCCCGCGCTGCTCTCTATCGTCACACAATACACCCGCGAGGCAGGCGTGCGTACGCTGGAGCGTGCGATTGGTGGGGTCGTGCGGTTCAAGGCCGTTGAGTGGACAGCGCACGTCGATGCGCGTGGACTATCACCATCCTCAGCGCCATCCCCTGTCTCTTCGCTACCGTCTTCACCTACTGTGGCCGACACCGATGCCGCCGGCGGATTGGACAAGAGTGCAAGGCTTGGTGACGCTGAATACGATCCAGTTGTTGAGGTGGACGAACTTGAGAAGATCTTAGGGTTGTCGCGGCATGATCGCGAGGACCGTGACCGCGAGGCGAGACGCGGCGTTGTTTGGGGCCTGGTCGTGACTGGCGTGGGCGAGGGTGAGCTCATGCCCATTGAGAGTATCGCGACACCTGGCAATGGGAATCTCAAGCTTACCGGTTCGCTTGGTGATGTGCGTCCTCTGGCCTCATGGAACTAGCGACCCTTTATTGAAAAGGGTTTGTTGATGTTTGTCTAGGTTATCAAAGAGAGCGCGGAGCTCGCGCTCAGTTGGGTCAAGACGCACGCGTACGATCTTGGCATCACCACTAAGCGCGCGCAGGACCCGTTGCGCATACCGGATGCCACGATTGACGTACACCTACACCTTCCCGCGGGTGCGCAGAAAAAGGATGGACCGAGTGCTGGTGTCGCTATGGTACGTAGTCCGCTTTTTTTGAGTGGGTTTGGCGCTAAATTGACTGTCGTGGTCTGGTACAGGTCTGTGCGATTGTATCCCTGTTGACGGGGAAATGTGTCCCTCCTACGACTGCCATGACTGGCGAGGTGCGCAAAGAATCAGTTACCTGTTTTCTTTGCTTCCGCTCTGACATGAGTGTCGTCCTTTTTCAGATCACACTGCGCGGACGGGTATCGCCGGTCGGCGGGATCAAAGAAAAGGTGTTGGGTGCGCACCGTGCAGGCGCCAACAGGGTGATCTTACCGTGGGCGAATCGGAAAGACGTTGAGCATGATGTAGCGAAGGAGGTACGTGCGCGCATACAGTTCGTGTTTGCGAGGACGGTGCGCGAGGTGCTGGATGCTGCTTTTGGACCTGGCTCGCTGTCGTGGCATGTGCCAGACGCGCATCCGAGTCCGCTTGTTGAAAGCAGGCTTTAGAAGATGGGCCGAGTCGTAAAGGGAAAGAAGAAATAGACGATATTATTGTATGTATTCTAACATTCTCTCACCACTTTAACATAGTTTTTTATTTTCCTGCGTCTTCTCAGGGGAAGCTGTTCATTATCTCTCAAACCTCTCAATTGGGGTGTAGTATATGAATATAATGTCATTGTCGAACTGTTCAAATTACAACTCGCTATCTATCTACACGGTGATCTAAAGAAGGTGGATCCCCAGGCTCTCCCTCTGTCTCGTCAGCTTACCCCGTCGGCCAGTCCGAGCTTCAAGTTGACCAAAGAAATCTTACTGCATACCTTTGCTGAAAGGCCGTCTATTAGTAATTTCACCCTTGCCTGTGACTCTGAGACATCATGATGACGATATAGATAGTTAACATATGGTTGCGTGATCCTGGCCGAAGCCAGTTCATAGCAAGTTATCGTAGTTGAAATACCAAACTGCTTGGAGCACCGCCGCGCCGGGTTTCCCTAGAGCACCATGCATCATGATCCACTGGACAACGTTCAGTTGGAATATCCATCTCCGCATCGATTCGAGCCAGTCGTTGATGGCGTCCATCTTCAGTTGCTTGGGCCTGTGTTAGTTAGTATCAGCAAGGGCTCAGTAGCGTTCTGAACGTTCGGTGATAGAAGCTCCCAAAAAAATTGGTGCGACGGTCTGGCGTCAGTATTGTGGGGGACGGTACTAGGGACTTGGAGGTTCTCAAACTACTGCGCGCAAACAAACAGGAAGTAAATTACGGATCGGGTCAAATACTAGGACAGGCAACGTGGGAGCTTGGGCTGCTTGGCACTGGCAGGTCCTAAGCGTTCTTTGCGAGCCTGAGTGTCGCCTCGTGTTCTCTTTCGGAACGTGGGCTGTGGGGAGATATTCACGAGCGGTACTCAGGCTACAAGGGCGGCTACTTATCGATGCGCCCTTCGTACCAATCATTCATCACCAACTATCCCTCTTCTTCTCCCAGTCACACCATGTCCTCTGTCCCTTCCACATCTACCTCGCATTCCAACTTTGCCTCCGTTTTCAACGCTGCCTTGGAAACCTACAAACGGAAGACTAAGAAAGACCTCGTCGCAGTGTTACAGTAGTTGATTCGGAATACGAAACCCACCTCGCGGGCTGGTGCGATAGGGGGAAATAGTCCTCTGCGCGTGTGTGGGGTTTCCCCTCCAGGAGTCCCGGGCCAGGTTTATGCAAGGCGAAGATATCCTAGATCTCGTGACAAGAATGAGTTCAGCGAACATGAGGTGATTGAACATTGAACGTTTTCCGTACCTAAGAATGCCCCTTTCCTGTGCTTAGACTCAAGCAAAAAAGGCGTCAGTTTCAGATAGAAAGTGAAAGGTTAGACGTAATAAAATATTCTTTCTATGAATCCCATAATAGTACACTTTGACCGGAAATTTTTCGATTCCAGGTTTGTGTCACGTTGTGATAGTTTTCCCAGTGCCTAACATTCACGAGCAACATTCCCTGGAAGAACCACAATATTACCAGCGCTCATAGCGCTCATCGGTCTTGGTGCAGGTGGTGGTTGCTTGCGCGGGATGATGCGATTTTCTGACCCAACAGGATGTTCCGGCTCCGCCGTTCACAATACTGTACTCGGAATAGAAATCCGCGGGTCCGGAAAGAGCCGACGCAGGCCACGCTTTCAATTATCGATGCGCCCTTCGTATCAATCACTCATCACCAAACTATCCCTTTCCCTCTCTTCTCCACGGGCAGTCACACCATGTCCGCTGTCCCTTCCACCTCTACCTCCCATTCCAACTTTGCCTCCATCTTCAATGTTGCTTTGGAAAAATACAACCGTAAGACTAAGCAAGACCTCTCCAAGCATCCGCTCCTTCCCAGGCTTCAATCCTGTGATTCCCCTGAAGCTATCATCACCGTCCTTCGAGAGCAAATCCCCGAGTTTAATCAATCCCAAAATAGCGACGATGGACTCACGAAATGGGTCGCCCCGATTGTGAATGTCCTGCACTCATTTTCCGATATCCATGGCGGGGTTGTTGGGCTTGTGAATATTACGATATTTCCTTATGACATTGTCTAGTCTAATATTTACCCTTAGGCATTCCCACCAGCGAAAATAATTTTTACGGGGATTGGTGTTCTTCTCCTGGTCCGTATCTTTTGCGGTTCCCTTGCACAACCTATTCTAATACCCTGATTCTCAGGCTACTAAAGATGTCCGCGCTAGCCGAGACAAGCTTATCGACCTCTTTAACCGCATCGAAAGATTTTTCCAACGGCTTGAGATTTACACTGGCATCACACCGACTACGACTATGGCAGACATAATCGTTGATATTATGGTCGAGGTACTCACCATCCTTGCCATCGCGACAAAGGAGGCGAAACGCGGGCGATTGAGTGAGTCGAGGCCGTGTAGATTCACGATTCCTGACTTGACTGACACGTCGGTGCAGAAAAGTATTTGAGGAAGTTGGTAGGGAACACAGAGGTCGAGGACAGCCTGCAGAGGTTGGACAGGTTGACACAAGAAGAGGCACGGATGGCATCTGCCGAATCGCTGAAGGCGACACACAATGTCGACGCTAAAGTGATGGGTGTCGATGATAGAGTGAAAGGCGTCGAGGGGAAGGTAGAAGATGTCCAGGACGACGTGCAAGATGTTGGCAACAAGGTTCAAGATGTCGACAACAGGGTGCGAGGCATCGGAAGCGATGTAAATGACATTTCTTATGAGGTCCGAGAGGTCAACCGTTCGTTATCTCTTAAACCCTTGCTTGTCGTTCTGAGGACTCAGAAGATGACACAGGGAATCAACTCAGAGATAGTCTTTTACGATGGCTTTCGCCGTCAGATCCATCCATCAATCATAACCTTGCCTCCAAAGCTCATCACAATGGTACAGCCCAATGGTTCTTTCAAGGAAATATATATAATGAATGGAAATCCACTGGCTCATTCTTGTGGATACATGGAAAGCGTGCGTCACTCTTAACCCTTACTGTGCGTAGGCCGGACCCCTGATCATCTCTCGACTCCATAGCGGGATCAGGCAAAAGTATACTCTGGTTCGTCTTTCTCTGACTCTTTCTACCTTCTACCTTGTTGAACTAACATCTCCGCTCAGTTCTTCGATCATACAAGACATCATGGCCTTGCGGGATGCTGGGACTGCCTCGATGGCCTACTTTTATTTCGACTTCAGGGACGTCGATAAACAAAGACTTCACAACCTGCTTCCCTCTCTCCTCATCCAACTTTCTGCTCGATCCGATCTTTGTTGTGACATACTCTCCCGACTCTATTCTTCACACGATCGAGGAGCACAAAGACCTAATGATCGCGCCATGGTAGAATGCCTCAAAGAAATGCTTATCGTCGACGTGCAGCGGCCCATGTACATTATAATGGATGCACTCGACGAGTGTCCAAACCTATCCACTATTCCATCACCGCGAGAAGAGGCCCTCGAGTTTGTGGATGAACTTGTTGGCCTTCACCTCTCGAATCTCCACATATGTGTTATAAGTCGGCCTGAGTCTGATATTCAGGCTTTCCTCGGGCCCTTAACCTCCCGCCCCGTGTCACTTCATGACGAAAGTGGACAACAGCATGACATTGCCGATTACGTCAGCTCTTTTGTCCACTCGGATCGAAGGATGCGAAGATGGCGGGAGGAGGACAAGGATCTGGTTATCAAGACGCTATCGGAAAAAGCGGATGGAATGTAAGGGCGTTCTCATCTATTAATCAGCGGATCACAGAACGTGAAATAGGTTCCGCTGGGTGTTCTGCCAATTAGAAGTCCTGCGGCACTGTTTCCCACCAAGTGTCCGGCGTATCCTCGAGGAGTTGCCAGATAGCCTGGACGAAACATACGAACGCATACTGAGGGAGATCAGAAAGCCGAACCAAAGACTTGCACATCGATTGATGCAATGTCTGGTGGCGGCTGCTCGCCCACTTGAAGTCAAGGAACTCGCAGAAGTCCTGGCCTTTGACTTCAACGCGGAAGGGATCCCAAAGCTAAACCAAAATTGGCGCTGGGAGGATCAAGAAGAAGCAGTGATGTCGGCCTGCTCTAGCTTGGTCACCATAGTCAAGGACGGAGATTCACACGTCGTTCATTTCTCTCATTTCTCCGTCAAGGAATTTTTGACGGCGGACCGACTTGCGGAGCCCATCCGAGATGTATCGCGCTATCACATTGAACTCGAGGCCGCACATACGATTCTCGCACAAGCATGCATTGGTGTTCTTCTCCGATTGGACGATCATGTTGACCGAGACAACATCAAAGACTTTCCGTTGGCTGAATACGCTGCTGAGTACTGGCCCAGGCATGCGAAATTTGGGAGTGTATCGGCACGGATAGAGGATGGGATGGAACGTCTTTTTGATGAAGACAAGCCACACTTTGCAACGTGGCTTTGGACCTATGACGAAGAGAGTTATAGACGCATGTCCACTATGCGTCCGGAGAAACCTGGAGCAGTCCCCCTATATCACGCGGCAAGGCTCGGATTTCGTGACTTAGCAGCACACCTCATCGCCGAGCATCCAGAGCACGTGAATGATAGAAACGATGAACAAGACACCGCGATGCATGCTGCAACGAAAGGAGGAAATACTGACATTCTTCCCTTACTACTTGAACACGGGGCGGATGTCGATGGCCGGGATGGGGTCGGCGCGACTTCCCTTCACTGGGCTTCCTACTGTGGAACACTCAGTGTCGGGCAATGTCTTCTTGATCATGGTGCAGATATCAATGCTCGAGACGTCAATGATTGGACTCCATTGTTCTACGCAGCACGCCAAGGACAAACCGAGTTGGTTCAAATGCTACTTGAACGCGGGGCAGTGGTTGATGCCCGGGATAACCGTGGTAGAACTTTACTGCACAACACAGTAAAAAAGGGTAATATACAGGTCGCGCGATTGTTGCTGGAGCATGGCGCAGATGTCAATGCGCGCGACAAATTAGGCAGATCCCCTTCCCAGTACACGACGCAACAGGAGGTTTTAAAACTACTTTCTGAGTATGGTTCCGAGTCTGTAAAGTAGTATCTGCTCGTTATTTCCATGATGTACTTACAATACAGGGGGGAGATCGTGTTATACTTTGCTATATGGTACGACGTCGTGCGTTGCAAGTAGTACGGGGTATCGATGCAGACTGTTTTTCTATCTGTATCGTTGATAGAGGTGAAAAGTCCCCTTCAAAACTTCTAACACGCAGTCAAATCAACCCAGAACTTAGCTCCGCAAGCATTGGGCTTGAAAGGAATGCGCGACCCCGAGAGGGATGCCCGCCCGTACTCTACGCCTGTACAAATTAATTATCTATATCGAACATCGTGGGTTCGGGCAGATGGGATTGGTTCCATTCCTTTGTTGACCCGAAACCAGGGCCAAAGCCAGTGAACTCTGCGCGCACACTAGTAACTTAAGCGAACGAAGAAGTATTATGGCAACGCGGCATGAAATGGGGCGGCAAAAGAGTCTGAGCTACAGCGTTTCGGTTGGGTCAAATCACGTATCTCAACCACTTGGATTTGGCTCGGAAGCAGTAACAATGGTCGGTCGAAGGGCTCCGCTCTGGTTTGTTTGATGACTTTGACAGGTGGATACGGGGTATGATTCGGCGGAGCGAACACGTCCCATGCTCGGTAAGGTGGACAGGTGGAGACTGGAGGTAAAACTTGGGCTAGTAGTAGACTGGCGTGCTTATAGCTGTATCTGCGAGTATCAATGGGTTCGTGTTTTGAATCAGAATCGGATAACGCAGATACTGTACAGTATGTAGTCGACGGGATCTTAACGACCTTAACCCTAACTAGCGGTGACCCGTGCTTCGCACGGGCACAGCTAGTTAGTAGTTTGTGTTAGTATCAGAGTGTGAGAAAAGAGGCAGGAGAGTGAGAGCGCGAGTTGTACATGGAGTGATTAAATTCAAGTTAACATTAATGATATGTTGTACAGAATTACAAAGGCGTCAGTACAGCAGTATTTCACTATATACAACATTTTCCGTCTTGTTGCAGCAGAATCGTTCGGGAGAAGAAGTTTGATACTTATTTGTTAATGGTCAACGCGAACACGAATTGGATGGGAAATTGAGGTCTGTTGAGTTTGATGGACAAGTCAAGTCCTGTGAGTGAGGATGAGAGAGTAATTCGCGGAATTAACGCCTTTTTGCCTGCGTGATCTCCAGAGAGTAGTCGAATTTCTACGACGCGACTTGACATGTGTACAATTGTCGCACGTGTGCCGTTACAGAGGCCTCGTTTAGCAGTGAGCTGTGGAGGACGCGGGCGAGCGGCTCGTTCGGGCTGTCGACGTCTAGGCTGCGTGACATGTGTTCCCGAAGGACGTGGTGAGGGTAAAGCGGGCAGGACACACTGGCCTTCAAGTTGATGATGAGAGCGGAGAGCTCGCTCTCTCTCGAGATGTGTACGATGAGCAAGGACACGTTACGAAAGTGTAGACAACTGCGGAGGGGTTGATCCCTTGACGGACGATTAGTTCACGCAACGGTGGCGTCGACGTAGATGGAAACGGCGCTGGCTGTCGTGATGAGATGCGTACAGCGGCTACAGGGGAACGACAGTGGTCATTGTTGTTGATTGGAGAGTCGGGTAGTCATCCATTAGTGCGGACAGTGCTTATTGACTCCCGAGGAAGGGTGTGTTGCATGAAAGCAAATTCAGCGCGGGAGCATGTTCGGAAGGACAGGAGGTCGAGGAAGGGCCTCGATCCGCTGCATGAATGCAAATTGAGGCAACGAACTATATTCCACGGTCGGAAAGACTTGAGGCGGAAAGTCAGCAGTGTCTGACATACAACTCCATGATCGGAAGGAGTCATCGGTCTTTGTTCAGATGTCTGGTTCCAGTCTGTATTGATGGTCGCGCACGGGATTTGTAGTGAGCTGTGCGGGACGCAGGCGAGTGGCTCCTCCGGGCTGTCGACGTCTACGCCGCGTGGCATCCCTTCCCGAACCCCTCCGGACGATTTGGCCGAGGCAGTTGTGGCGTCGATGGTGACGGTGACGGCGGTGATGAGAGGCGTACAGCGGCCAGGGAGAGCTTGTGTTGGAGAACGTGTGAGGCATGCGCATGTGGAAAAGGAGAGCGAGCATACGATTGAGGTAGATGTTGTGGCGGAGGAGTCGGTGCAACGGGGACCGTTCACTCGATGGTGGGACGGCGCGATACACGTCAAGCAGTTGAAGGTTGGCCAAGAAAACGGGGTGTTCATGCGGACGATGATTGGGAGGAGCGAGTTGCTGCGTGCTCGTACGGTGACAGAGTGTGACAGTGGGTGTTGAGGAACCTGGCAGCACTTGATGGAGATCTGTACCATATGTAAGAAAAAGAGTCAGTGTTGGACAACGGCCAGTAGTGAAGGCCAGCTAGCCAGCCAACGAAATGCCTGCGTCAACAGATGGCCTAGTTAGCGTAACGCACAGTGCTGCAGATCACGGAGCGATTCTTTCAGCTTGTGCAGTCGGCCTTTAATCGAGCCTTGAGCGAAACCGCGTCTGAGTCGGCCACCGCTTTCCGTGGGTAAGAAAAAAAGTGAAAGTGAAGGAAGGATCAATTTTTAGGAATGCGAAAGTACCTGTTGAAGCAATGACCCGGCCTGGCGAGCAAGCTGCACGACAGTTCGCTGCGACAGATGTAGCTGCGCCTCGGTGCTCTCAAGAGTAATAGAGTATCGGGAGTCGTTCGGAGTAGCGTGGGTGCCTCGTATAAACACCGTCATCTGTGAGTCCACGCGCATTCCCTATACATGTTATATTTAGCCGTATGCGCTCGGAAGAAAGCAGAATATAGAAACCTATATAGGTAAGTAGTATACGTCGAGGCGAGATATGTGAGCACCGGATATTGAATGATTGGTACGCACGACTGAATGTCCGAGTAGGGTCCGACTCCAAAACCCGTCTGCGAATACCATCTTGGCAGAGTGAGCCAGTTTCACGTTGCGGCAAGGGAAGGGTTGAGTCTCTACCGAGTAGGCTGTGGTAAATGTCAAAAGTGAAACGCCGCGTGACAATGATTAACGTGTTGGGTTTGTAAGTACCACATAGATTGGAAAAGGTAGTGTGATAGAGACGTACCAACAGTTTGAGTAGGTGAGGGAAGTGCACTGTGAAAAGAAGACAGCTAGTCAGTAGAGGAACAGCCGCTGTTCCAGGATGTGAGACCGTTGGAGAGCACGAAAAGAGCAGTGTGCGCACTGGAGAGAGAGGACATTTATGGCCCCGCAGTAGTTCGCAGACGGTAGACCCCCCCGTTGAACACCGGGAGAGAGCGCGTGCTGTTCGAAAAGGAAACGGGAGCGGTGCCGTCGAGGAAGGGTGCGATGCGGGACATGAATTTGAATTGGCATAATTTGTGTCCACAGATTTCCAATACGTGGTTTATGTTGATAGGGGCTGATACAGTAGAGTGAGTACACCCAGAGAATGGTGTCGGACATTTATGAAAACGCAGACGTTTGCTCGGAGTAAACCTTGCAAAGCGGTGGATGGGAAGAGGACGTACATGGAAGGTTTCCATCGGGGCAACATACACCGATCGCGAGATGTAGGAATAGGTGATGACATTGGTGGGAGCTCGAGTTCGAGGCACGGAGCTTGACACAGCAGGTCCTGAATGAGCTACTGCACTGATTCGAGACGTTCGTCCAACGGTCAACGCGTTCGAAGGATTGGACATGAGACGTAGTGCGTCTGATGGGATAATAGAATCATGGGTCAGTACTGCTAATGGTTAGTGTTAGTGGTGTTGAAGGAGAACAACGCGAGACGAAGTCTGCGTACTAAATGGCACAGTGTTCGAGCCTGTCATTTTCACGACAGCGGGAAAGGGTGTGAGGTGTGAAGGTGAGTGAAGGAAAAGAGGAGCGGTCAACCGTTCGCAGCCACAAGTGTCGGGGAGCGGGTGCTGATTGATAAGAGAGCGGGAGCAGTGGAGCAAGGGCACGATCCGATGGATGAATTCAAATTGACGGGTGACGGTCAAAAGGGGAAGCGATCAAAGGTGATAGGGGCTGATACAGTACCACGAACGCAGGGGGCACAGGAGAGGGTCGGACGCAGTACGCAACGTTCCTCCCACGCCACGGTCGTGAACGGATATATCACGCAGACGAACATAGGGAAGAGGGAGTTGTTGTGTGCGTGTATGGCGATGGAAAGCGACAGAGGGCATTGACGAACGCAGCGGCAGTTGATGTTGATGGGGATCTGTATCGTATGTGAGGGGAAAAAAAGGGTGGGAGAGGGGAGAGCAAGCGAAAGTACGGAGGGCACAGGAGAACGGTCCGTACCCATGCAAGGCGACGTCAGCAGGGGGAACGAAGGGCGTGTGGCTGGGAAAGCTGTAGAAAATGTGAAAAGTAAGAAAGTTTCGGTACCAGTGGAAAGGAAAACGTGAGAAGAAGGTGCAAAGAGAAAACGTGAGCGTGCATACGATTGACACCGATGAGCGTCGTTGTTGACCGTAGGATGTGAGGGGAAAGGAAGACATGGGTGCTGCCTGCTTCACTGCCTCCCCTGTTTAAGACCCGGTGCGGGTGCACTTTGAAGCCGCACGAATTGGAAAAGACAGGAAAAGGAGCGGGGTGATAGGGGCTTAGGCGGAACGAAGTGATGATCGGGTCCCGAACAAAAGATGAAGATCGGGCACAGGAGACAGGCCGATGCACAGAAAAGGTGAAAAATTGTCACATAAAAGGAGATAACGTGCTAACCACGTTTTTGGTCATTTTGCATGAAGGTGCGGGGAAAGCCGAAAAGGGCGTCGATGTTTTGACAGATGCTGTCACCACGACACAACGACGAAGAGACGCCTCGATGGAGATGTAGTGTATGAATATAATGTCGTTGCCCGACTGTTCAAATTACAACTCACTATCTATCTCCACGATGATCTAAAGGAGAAGGCCGGCACATGGCTGCCTTTTCCCCAGAGCGCCATGATCCACTGGACAATGTTCAGTTGGAACATCGACCTTCGCATCGATTTGAGCTAGTTGATGGCGTCCATCTCGTTTCAAGTTGAGCCTGTGATGCTTAGTATCAGCAAGGGCTCAGGCCGCTCAGTAGCGCTCTGCATGTTAGTGGAAGCTCCTAAAATTGGTGCGACGGTCTGGCCTCACGTCAATATCGCGGGGACAGTACTAGGGACCTGGAGGTTCTCAAACTACTCCGGAGGCAAACACAGACAAGAAGTAAATTACGGATCGGGACAAATATTAGGACAGGCAACGTGGGAGGTTGGGCTGCTTGACAGGTGCTATAGTAGGCGTTCTTTGCGAGTCTCGCCTCGTGTTCTCTTACGGAACGTGGGCTGTGCGTTGTCGCTGGGGCGGCTATTTATCGATGTGCCCTTCGTGTCAACCACTCGTCACCAAACTATCCCTTTCCCTCTCTTCTCCACGGGCACTGCAGTCACACCATGTCCGCTGTCCCTTCCACCTCTACCTCCCATTCCAACTTTGCCTCCATTTTCAACGTTGCTTTAGAAAAATACAAGCGTAAGACTAAGCAAGACCTCGCCAAGCATCCCCTCCTTCCCAGGGTTCAATCCTGTGATTCCCCCGAAGCTATCCTCACCGTCCTTCGAGAGCAAACACCCGAGTTCAATCAATCTCAGAATAGCGACGATGGACTCACGAATTGGGTTACCCCAACTGTGAATGTTCTGTACTCATTTTCCGCTACCCTTGGCGGGGCTGTTGGGCTTGTGAATATCACGATATATCCTTATAATATTGTCCAACCTAATATCTACTTTTCAGGCATTCCCACCAGCGAACATAATTTTTACGGGGATCGGCGTTCTTCTCTCGGTCCGTGTCTTCCGCCGTTCCCTTGCACGACATATTTTGATACCCTGACTTTCAGACGACTAAAGATGTCCGCGCTAGCCGAGACAAGCTTATCGATCTCTTTAACGGCATCGAAAGATTTTTCCAACGGCTTGAGATTTACGTTGGCATTACACCGACTACGGCTATGACGGACATAATTGTTGACATTATGGTCGAGGTACTCGCCATCCTTGCGATGGCGACGAAGGAAGTGAAACGTGGGCGATTGAGTGAGTCGATGCTGTGTAGATCTACCATTCTTGACCTAACTGACACGTCGGTGCCAGAAAAGTACTTCAGGAAGCTGGTAGGGAACACAGACATCGAGGACAGCCTGCAAAGGTTGGACAGGTTGACACAAGAAGAGGCACGGATGGCATCTGCGGAGTCGCTGAAGGTCACACACAGTGTCGACGCTAAAGTGATGGGCGTCGATGATAGAGTGAAAGGCGTTGAGGGGAAGGTAGAAGATGTCCAAGATGACGTGCAAGATGTTGGCAACAAGGTTCAAAATGTCGATGGGCGGGTACAAGATATCCAAGGCGATGTGCACGATGTTGGCAACAAAGTTCAAGATGTCGACAACAGGGTGCGAGGCATTGGCAGCGATGTCCGAGAGGTCAACCGTTCGTTATCTCTTTAACCCCTCCTGCTCGTCGTTCTGAGGGCTCAGACAATGATGCAGGGAATCAGCTCAGAGATAGTCTTTTACGATGGCTTTCGCCGTCAGATCCGTCCATCAACCATAACCTTGCCTCCAAAGCTCATCACAATGGTACAGCCCAGTGGTTTTTCCAAGGGAACATATATAATCAATGGAAATCCACGGGTTCATTCTTGTGGATACATGGAAAGCGTGTGTCACTTTCAACCCTTACTGTGCGTAGGCCGGACCGCTGATTATCTCTCGACTCTGTAGCGGGATCAGGCAAAAGTATACTCTGGTTAGTCTTTCTTCGACTCTTTCTACCTTGTTGAACTAACATCGCCGTTCAGTTCTTCGATCGTACAAGACATCATGGCCTTGCACGAGACTGGGAAGGCCTCGATGGCCTATTTCTACTTCGACTTCAGGGACGTCGACAAACAAAAACTTCACAACTTGCTACCATCTCTCCTCATCCAATTTTCCTCTCGGTCCTATCCATGTCATGACATACTCTCTCAACTCTATACCGCACACGATCGTGGGGAAAAGCAACCCAGTGATCGCGCCATGGTGGAATGTCTCAAAAAGATGCTCATGCTCAATGCGCAAGGGCCTACATACATTATCCTGGATGCCCTCGACGAGTGTCCGAAGACATCCACCATTCCACCACCGCGGGAAGAGGTCCTCGACTTCGTGGATGAACTCGTTGGCCTTCAGCTTCCAAATTTCCGTATATGTGTTACGAGTCGACCTGAACCCGACATTCAGGCTGTCCTCGAACCTTTAACTACCCGCCCTGTGTCACTTCATGACGAAACTGGACAACAGGAGGATATCGCCAATTATGTCGCCTCTATTGTTAACTCAGATCGAAGGACGCGGAGATGGCGGAAAGAGGACAAGGATTTGGTTATCAAGACACTAACGGAAAAGGCAGACGGAATGTAAGCGCGTTGTTGTCCGCTTACTAGCAAACCATAACCTAGAACATTTAATAGGTTTAGGTGGGCGTTCTGCCAATTGGAAATCCTACTGGACTGCCTCCCATCAAGTGTCCAGCATACCCTAGAGGAGTTGCCCGACAGCCTAGACGAGACGTACGAACGCATATTAAGGGAGATCAGGAAGCCGAACCAAAGACTTGCTCATCGATTAATGCAATGTCTTGTGGCTGCTGTTCGCCCGCTTCAAGTCAGGGAACTCGCAGAAGTCCTGGCCTTTAACTTCGACACGGAAGGGATCCCCAAGCTAAATTCGAAATGGCGGTGGGAGGACCAAGAAGGGGCAGTAATGTTGGCGTGCTCGAGTTTGGTCACGATAGTCAAGAACGGGGATTCGCGAATCGTTCAATTCTCGCATTTCTCCGTCAAGGAATTCTTGACGGCAGACCGACTTGCGGAGCCCATGCGAGATGTCTCGCACTATCACATCCAACTCGAGGCGGCACATACGATCCTTGCACAAGCATGCATTGGTGTTCTCCTCCGATTGGACGATCACGTTGACCGAGACAACATCGAGGACTTTCCGTTGGCTCGATACGCTGCTGAGTACTGGCCCAGGCATGCCAAATTTGGGAGTGTATCGGCACGGATCAAGGATGGGATGGAACGTCTTTTTGATGAAGATAAGCCACACTTTGCAACGTGGCTTTGGATCTACGACGAAAAGGATCATAGAGGCATGTTCACTATGCGTCCGGAGAAACCTGGAGCAGTCCCCCTATATCACGCGGCAAGGCTCGGATTTCGTGACTTGGCAGCACACCTCATCGCCGAGCATCCAGAGCATGTGAATTCTAGGACCGATTGGCGAGAGACCGTGATGCATGCTGCAACGGGGGGAGGATATACCGACATTCTTTCATTACTACTTGAACACGACGCGGATGTCAATAGCCCGGATAGATTTGGGGAGACTTCGCTGCATTGGGCTTCCTACAGTGGAACACTCAGTGTTGGGCAATGTCTACTTGATCACGGTGCAGATATCAATGTTCGAAGCCCCGTGGGTTTGACTCCTCTGTTCAACGCTGCACACCAAGGACACGTCGAGTTTGTTCAAATGCTACTTGAACGTGGGGCAGTGATTGATGCCCGGGATAACATTGGCAAAACGTCGCTGCACCACGCAGTAGGAACGGGCAAGATCCAGGTCGCGCGATTGTTGCTGGAGCATGGCGCAGATGTCAATGCGCGCGACAAAGTAGGCAGGACCCCTTGCAAGGTCACGACCCGGGAGAGGATCCAACGGGAGATTTTTGATCTACTTTCTGAGTATGGTGCCGAGTTTTAAAGTAGTATCTGCTTGTTGGCTTCATGACGTACTTACAATGCAGGGGGAGGGAGATCGTGTAATACTTTGTACTATGGTACGACGTTATGTGGCGTAATTACAGGGCATCGATACAGACTGCTCTTCCATATGAGTTCGTGTGAAAGGTCCCCTTCAAACCTTCTGACACGCAGTCGAAGCAACCCAGGACTTGACCCCACTGGTATTGGGCTTGAAAGAAAAGCACGGTCCCGAGAGAGGGTACTGTGGCGAAAGACTGCAAGCTCTAGCTCTGTCCTCTCCATGGTCAATTATCCATCTATTTTTTAAAAATTCACTTGTTATTGGTGTACGTCGACTATACCTTTACCAATTTATTATCTCTGATTCCAGTACGTACGACCGCGCAGATGGTCTACGCCTTGGTCTATGCGCAAGTGAGGACTGGATTACGACATTACGTGCCAACCCGAAACCGGGGTTAAGGCCGACGTCCACACCAGCAAGCGAACGAAAGCGCGTCATAAGTTTATCTAGTCCTTCGATGCTACAGTCCTCATCTCACCTCACAGGTATACTACTGCCATCTGGGTTGGTCACCTCACCTCACTCCTACTGGATCTGTCTCTCATGCGGCATACGCATACATACGGCTACAGTGGGTTCGGAATTCAGTTGACGGACAAATACCAACCAAAGTCGAATCTTGGATGTAGGTGATGATTCGAAGTTTTCAAATTCAGAAATGGCCACCTTGGGAATGGTAAAGGGCGAGAAGATGATGATGAATCAAGGAGATGGTGAGAAGAAGGAGGACAGAAAAAAGTCGAAGAGACGGAACGCCGAACGCGCTCTTCTTCCCAGGAGACAACGTACTCTGAAACAGGATGGTCGGCATGAGAATATAGAGGACTGCAAAGAATCACGAGATGAGAAAGTGAGGTTGGCGCAAATATTGACAGTGTCGAAGGGAGTTGGGAAGAAGGTATGACAGGGACGGATGAGATGGCGAGGGGTCGACACTGCAGGACGAAGCAGAGGCACAAGATGAGGTCGAACGAGACGGCCCGTCCGTCATTTGGGCCAACACAAGCGTGCGGAATGTTCTCGACGTAGGAACTGGTAAAACAAGGAAAGAACGAATAAGTATTGGAGCAGCGCGGCACAACAGGGGGCGGCAAAAGAAAGCTGGAGCTGGAGCATTCCGTTGCGCCAAACCACATTTCCCAACCCAACGCGAGTCTGAGCTAACGTCTGACAGAGGAAGATACATGTGACATCGGCTACGATCAACGGGGAAGAGCGGGGAGAATGAATAGGAAATGGGTCACATCGAGTCAAAGCCAAGCACGCATAGTAGGAGAAGAGCTCCGAACGGCCTCTGCCTTGGGCGCACACGCTGTGAAATTTTTTAGTAGCAAAAAGTGGCATCTGCGTGAATGATTGGAAGAATACCAGAAGAAAAATGGAATCCCACGTTTGCGTATAGACGAAGCGTGAGGGTCCTTGCACTGTAGTGAAGCAAAGATTAATGCATATTATATTAATGATTGGCCACCCACTGCGTGCGATTGCCGCAGGGTACGCTCTATCCTTCATGTCCACTATCCCTTCAACATCCACCGCGCATTCCAACTTCGCCTCTATTTTCAACGCTGCTTGGAGACTTACAACCGTAAGACTAAGAATGACCTGGCCTCGCATCCGCTCCTTCCAGGCTTCAATCCTGCGACTCTCCCGAGGCTATTCCTCACCATCCTTCGAGAACAAATCCCCGCATCCAACCAACCCCAGAACGGCGACGAACTTACGAAATGGGTCACCCCCACCGTGGAGGTCCTGTTTGCGTTTTCCGCCACCCTTGGGGAGGTTGTTGGGTCAGTGAATCTCGGGATGTTCCTACGTAAAAATTTCAGACGGATAGAATAAAAATCGTTAGTATGGAAAAGAGAGACTAAAGCCCAAATAAAAGAAGAGTACGACTGCCCGCGAGACCGCGGCTGTGTTGATTGAGACCGTCCAAGAGTAGAGAACGAGAGATAAAGGAAAAAGGAAAGGGTAGAAAGAGAGGCGGTGAGAGCGGGAAGGGAGAGGTTCGGTGCGCGTTCGCGTTCGCATTTTCGTTCTTACGTCGGCAGTCGGGGAGGCGACGGTCGGTTCAGTTGTTGACGCGAGGCAGTGAGGGGGAGATATTTTGTGTTGAACAGTCACGTGCAGATAGCGCTCTGACGATGATCTGTTCCATTCTAAGCGTGACTCCGAAGGGAATCATTGTGATATCATAGGTAAAAACTACACCATAGGTCGTTGTCATGTCTCCGTGCTCGCGGAAACAGGTGGGGAAAACCTGTCTCGGTCCACATGCCCCACGAGACGGGTTCGTGGACAACGACCCGGAGAACCACACCGGCAGTTTCTCCTTCTACTTTTCGAGCTTTGCGCTTTTCCTCCTCGGTGGTACCAGGCACGGTTTGGAACGGGAGAAGCAAGAGGCGTTGCCTTTCCTTTGCTGGATTGTGAGAATTATCATGGGTGATACGCGAGGACAATTGGGGTAGGCGAACGGAAAGTTATGCATTTTTCTAACTGTGCTTTAGATGGGCTTCGTCAGTGCTACAGTCCGGGGTGAGAAGCTATCGTGAACGCACGATATAGGAATACGGGCCACTGCTTTTTGTACCAGTATAGTCAGTCGGTTCGGAATACAAAACCCGTCTTGCGGGCTGGTGCGACAGTGGGGGAATATGGTCCTCTGCACGTGCGTATGCAACATGAGGATATCCAGGATATCCTGACTAAAATGAGTTCAGCGAACATGAAAACAATTTTGGTACCGAAGAACGTTATTCCTGCACTTGCTGCAGGAACAAAAAGTCATAAGTTTCAGGTTAAAAATGAAAGGTGAGACATGCTAGAATGTCTTTTTTTCTACGAATCTCATGACAATAGACTCTGACCGGAAGATTTCTCATTCCAGATATGCGTTCACCTTCAGGTTGTCACCATGCCAAGATTTGAGAAGCGAGATCGTGATAGATTTCCCGCGCTTGAGACTCATGAGCAATATTATGGTTCTTCCAAGGTTCATGATTGATCCTTGGAAAAACCACAATATTGTCCGTGGATATCGGTGCAGTGGTGGTGACTTGCACGGAAAGATGGGAACTTGGTTCACAATAATGACGACGATGCGGCTCCGCCATCCGTGATGCTGACTCGAAGATGGACGAGCGAGGTTGTGCTTTTTTCCAGTCGACAAACCACAACATCGCTCGTGAATTTTAGTACGGTGGAATAGCTGGAAGTCATACTCGAAAGAGGGGTCTTCTAGCATGGAAAGAGCTGTGGAACACGAACGAGGAGTTTTGGGGACAAAGACTGACGCATGAGGCGCAAACAGCAAAAGGTCGACAATGGCGCGGCGCACATGCAAGCACTCCAGGCCAGGGCGACACATCTTCAGCCACCGGCTATTTCGTGCCGGTTTTCCCGGTGGTTGCTAGAAAAGGAAGTCCTCACGATTTCCTGGCTCTTGTCTCACCAGCTCAGTCGGCCAGGCCGAGCTTCAATTAATTTTCCCCTTGTCTGTGACTTTGAGACATCGTGATGACGATATAGATACCTGATATGTGGTTGCGTGATCCCGGTCGAAGCCAGTTTATAGTAAGCTACCATAGTGAACTGCGGAACAGCAGTCGGAATCTATCTGTTTGATTTCCATGGCATGTCACTGGCAAAGTACGGTATCCACGTGTGAGGCGTGGAGCGGGCCCTAGTACTGACCCTGCGATATTGACGCCAGACCGTCGCACCAATTTTTAGGGGTTTTCACTAACGTGCAGAACGCTACTGAGCGGCCTGAGCGCGCGTGGAGCCCCGGATGAGCTTGTTTCAAGTTGCTACAGCAGCTTTTTCTTACTTTACGAAGGTTTTTTTTCCCAAGTCATCGTCCGCAACGCCGCGATCATCATGATTGGAATCGCCGCCGTGCGACCACTAGGCGCTAAGCACTGGCCGCAGTGACAGGAGCCAGTTACTAAGTTGTTCTAAGTTAAGTCTTCTCGAGTCGACTGTGACGTCTCCGGCGGCAACATAGAAATAAAAGACTCACGAAACCATCCCCATTTGTGACTTGTCGGCTTTTGACTGAAACAGTACTACCAGGTGTAATCCGAGTCGTCACAATGTCATTCACGGGCATTACCCACTGAGCGTTATTACTGACTTGGAGCACCGCCGTGCGCCCTTTTCCCCAGAGCACCATGATCCCACTGGACAACGTTCAGTTGGAATATCGACCTCCGCGTCGATTCGAGCCAGTTGACGGCATCCATCTTGTTTGAGCCTGTGATAGTTAGTATCAGCAAGGGCTCAGGCCTCCCAGTGAAAAACGGCGCCGAGCTGGACCGAGTGAGACCGAGTTGTGCTGAGTACACTGACGATCTCAGTTAGCGCCAGAAATTGTCGCTTTTTCAGATGAAATCTGACCTCTTCGGTGTCGAATCTGAATAGCTATTTACCCATCATCTGTGTTCTACGGCGTTCTGCTGCACTCTACAGAGGTTTTCAGAAGCTTGTTATTTTGGTACAGACGCATACAGACGCATTTTTTACCGACTACCTCTGAGATTAACCGAGCCCCTTCTGAGCTTTCCCTGCTCTCCTGCTCCCCTGCTCTAAGTCCATATCACGAAGACCTAGAGGAAGTAGAAATCATTATGATTGTTCATCGGGACAAGGTGTCGATCCACGTACCAGTCAGTCAGCCACATTGGAACGAGTTGCGGTGGCAGCAAGACGAGAAGCTGCACTTCACCGGTTCACGATGATGCCGGGCGTAAGCACGACACTGTGAAGAGGCCGCTTGCACCGCGGTAGGCCAAAGGGGCACCACTCGGTACCCCATGCGATATGCACGACAAGACAACCTTCCTGTCCGCGCAACGCAGAATTTCGTGCCTCTGCAAGCAATGGTGCGAATAACGCGCGGTCGCACGAGAGCATTGTAAGTGTAACAGTTTCCCAAGGCGTACCAGAAGCCACCTGCATAGCACGCGTCTCGCGTTCGCATTTCACCTTTCCACACGCGACGCTCAGATGAGTTCAAGAGGGGTAACAAGGCACGGGTGGGGAACAAACAAACCTGCATCTATGCGCCACGGTATTTGAGCCAATGTACACCTGGACCAGCAACGAGTCTAAATAGCACATCTGCACTACCGTTTTTATGTTGCGCGTATGCCGTCTCGACGCTAAGCTGGTGTGAGTGTGCCCAGCTGGATGACGCGTCGTGCGTTGGTGGTGTACGTCACGCGAGGAACCAGTCGTGAGCGCGGTCCTTGTTGATTTCAAGTGTCACGAGGAGACGTCGGCGGAGCGTGACCGAGGCAAGGACCGCGCCGCGATGGAGGGCGGTTATGCCCACGCCCACGCCCTGTTTATTGCGGCTATATAGCATATATGCGCGCTTGACACTGTTTTTGCTTACCATCAAGCCAAAGCCCACATACAGTGTATAGTCTCAGTATACTAGGCTCTCTGCCCGGGATGCATAGAATCTGTACACGAGCAAGGGGAGGTGTCGTATAGAAGAGCGTTTGGTCGGATTTATGCGGTCGGGGAGGGAAGATAATGGGGAAAATTACAAGTCGTCGTCTTCTTCCAGAAGGGGAACTGCCTCTGCCTAGGAACATCAGTCAGCTGACAGATTGGGCAGAATAATATTAGGGCACGATCACGACGAGAGCACGTCTGCATCTTGACAAGGACAAGGTTGGCGTGGTTCGGGCATACAATCGATCAACATCATAACTCAGATTCGAACTGCGAGCGGTCAGCTGGGCACCGCAGAACGCCGATGAACTCAGATTCGCTCAGGCCAACTCGGCGCCGGTTTTCACTGGGCGCTCAGGCCGCTCAGTAGCGTTCTGCACGTTAGTGGAAACCCCTAAAAATTGGTGCGACGGTCTGGCGTCAATATCGCAGGGTCAGTACTAGGGACTTGGAGGTTCTCAAACTACTCCGCAAACAGACAAGTAAATTACGGATCGGGTCAAATACTAGGACAAGCAACGCGGGCGCTTGGCAGGTCCCAGGCGTTCTTTGCGAGTGTCGCCTTGTGTTCTGAAACGTGGGCTGTGGGCTGTGCGTTGTCACATCCTCAGGCTAGGGCGACTATTTATCGATGTGCCCTTTGTATCAATCCACCATCACCAACTATTCCCTCTCTCCCTCTCTTCTCTGCAGACCACTCACACGATGTCCGCTGTCCCTTCCACGTCTACCTCCCATTCCAACTTTGCCTCCATTTTCAACGTTGCTTTGGAAAAATACAACCGTAAGACTAAGCAAGACCTCGCCCAGCATCCGCTCCTTCCCAGGGTTCAATCCTGTGATTCCCCCGAAGATATCCTCACCGTCCTTCAAGAGCAAATCCCCGAGTTCGATCAATCTCAAAATAGTGACGATAGACTCACGAATTGGGTCACTCCAACTGTGAATGTCCTGTACTCATTTTCCGCTACCCTTGGCGGGGTTGTTGGGCTTGTGAATATCACGATATTTCCTTATCATATTGTCCAACCTAATATCTACTTTACAGGCATTCCCGCCAGCGAACATAATTTTTACGGGGATTGGCGTTCTTCTTTTGGTCTGTGTCTCTCGCGGTTCCCTTGCACGACCTATTTTAATACCCTGACTCTCAGGCGACTAAAGATGTCCGCGCTGGCGGAGACAAGCTTATCGACCTTTTTAACTCCATCGAAAGATTTTTCCAACGGCTTGAGATTTACACTGGCATCACACCAACTACGACTATGACGGACATAATTGTTGATATTATGGTCGAGGTACTCACCATGCTTGCGATGGCGACGAAGGAAGTAAAACGTGGGCGATTGCGTGAGTCGATGCTGTGTAGATTCACTATTCTTGACTTGACTGACACGTTGATGCAGAAAAGTATTTGAGGAAGTTGGTAGGAAACACGGAGATCGAGGACAGCCTGCAGAGGTTGGACAGGTTGACACAAGAAGAGGCACGGATGGCATCTGCGGAGCTGCTGAAGGTCACACACAGCGTTGAGGGCAAAGTAGATGATGTCCATAGCGACGTGCAAGATATTGGCAGCAAGGTTCAAAATGTCGACGGGCGGGTACAAGATGTCCAAGGCGATGTGCACGATGTCGACAATAGGGTGCAACCGGGCTCCTTGAACCGCAACCGCCATCATGGTGCGAGATTCCCACGGCTTGATCCGGGGCAAGGATAGACGGGGATGCGACAACAAGAGGCCTCTGCAATGCCAGTGCCTCTGTCGCCCCGCCTACGTTCACCACCGGCCCCCCTAAATGTTCTACCAAACGAGAAACAGACTGATGATAACCATCATCAACACACCTATCAGCCCATCGCGGCCACCTACCAGCCCATCGTGGCCAACTATAAGACACAACCCGACACTACCCCCAACCAGTACCTACTAGTAGACGCATCTACAACACAGCAACAATCCAATACCATTGCACGCCAGTGCTAGACACACACCGAGCTCGACAACGACCCCAAACTCCACAGTACCCGACGTGCCACCGCCAAATGAAACCCATACAAAGCATGAAAGGAAGCTGAGTC
Organism: Russula emetica; assembly: GCA_015178925.1. Lineage (NCBI taxonomy): Eukaryota > Fungi > Basidiomycota > Agaricomycetes > Russulales > Russulaceae > Russula > Russula emetica. The sequence goes on along the minus strand of WHVC01000024.1, from coordinate 519,215 downwards.
GAAACCCCTCTGAGTCTGAACTCCCACCTTTGTCCTCACTGATGCCACTTCAAGTTTAAGCCCCGGGAAATCCCCACCCCCTACCTCTCGGGGAAAACCAAGGAGCCCCCAACGGAAGAGGAAACATAGCACAGCGAACCTAGAAACGAGGAGCCAAACGCCTCCTCCAGATCCTACTATCCGAAGCCGCTCACCTCATATGGGTCCTGAGATGCGAGAGAGTCATCCAAGACGAAGAAAACGAAGAACGCACACACACAGACAGAGAAATCCGAACACGATGGTTCAAAGCAATCAACGCACGTCTCACCGAAGACAAGATAACAGCCACCAGAGTTAAACGGAACGAACAAACCCTCCAGCGAGTTAAGGAAACCTGGGAACTAGCCCTCAAGCGATCAGCTGACATACCCCATAATTGGATCTTTATTCGTGAGGTTTTAGTGGGTAGAAGACCATAGTGCCTTGCCCTTGAAGGACGCATGTTCTAGAGCCCCACACTGTCCCCTAACCGGGGGCGTGCACCGCAGCATTTCCTCACCTGGCCCCCGGGCCGGCTACAGCGTGCCAGATTAGAGCTGACGCCTTCCCGTCTCCTGCTACCTGGCATTTATTCTTAGTTTACCTCTGTACGTAATACTAGGAATATAACGCTTTCCAAAAAAAAAAAAAAAAAAAAAAAAAAAAAAGACAATAGGGTGCAAGGCATTGGCAGCGATGTCCGAGAGGTCAACCGTTCGTTAACTCTTTAACCCCTGCTCGTCCTTCCGAGGACTCAGATATCATTACAGGGAACCAGCTCCGAGATAGTCTTTTACGATGGCTTTCGCCGTCAAATCCATCCATCAATCTCAATCATAACCTTGCCTCCAAAACTCATCACAATGGTACAGCCCAATGGTTCTTTCAAGGCGAAATATTTAATGAATGGAAATCTACGGGTTCATTCTTGTGGATACATGGAAAGCGTATGTCACACTTAACCCTTGCTGTGCGTAGGACGGACCCCTGATCATCTCTCGAATCTGTAGCGGGATCAGGCAAAAGTATCATCTGGTTCGTCTTTCTTCGACTCTTTCTACCTTGTTGAGCTAACATCTCCGTTCAGTTCTTCGATCATACAGGACATCATGGCCTTGCGCGGTGCTGGGACGGCCTCGATGGCCTATTTTTATTTTGACTTCAGGGACATCCATAAACAAAAACTTCACAACCTGCTTCCCTCTCTCATCATCCAACTTTCTGCTCGATCCGATCCCTGTTGTGACATACTCTCCCGACTCTATTCTGCACACGATCGAGGAGAACAGCAACCTAGCGATCACGCCATGGTAGAATGCCTCAAAGAAATGCTCATCCTGCTCAACGCACAAGGCCCTACATACATTATCCTGGATGCCCTCGACGAGTGTCCGAAGACATCCACCATTCCACCACCGCGAGAAGAGGTCCTCGACTTTGTGGATGAACTCGTTGGCCTTCAGCTTCCAAATCTCCACATATGTGTTACGAGTCGACCTGAGCCCGACATTCAGGCTGTCCTCGAACCTTTAACTGCCCGCCCTGTGTCACTTCATGACGAAACTGGACAACAGGAGGATATCGCCAATTATGTCGCCTCTATTGTTAACTCAGATCGAAGGACGCGGAGATGGCGGAAAGAGGACAAGGATTTGGTTATCAAGACACTAACGGAAAAAGCAGACGGAATGTAAGCGCGTTGTTGTCCGCATACTAGCAAACCATAACCTAGAACATTTAATAGGTTTAGGTGGGTGTTCTGCCAATTGGAAATCCTACTGGACTGCCTCCCACCAAGTGTCCAGCATACCCTAGAGGAGTTGCCGGACAGCCTGGACGAGACGTACGAACGCATATTAAGGGAGATCAGGAAGCCGAACCAAAGACCTGCACGTCGATTGATGCAATGTCTTGTAGCTGCTGTTCGCCCACTTGAAGTCAAGGAACTCGCAGAAGTGCTGGCCTTTAACTTCGACGCGGAAGGGATCCCGAAGCTAAATTCAAATTGGCGGTGGGAGGACCAAGAAGGGGCAGTGATGTTGGCGTGCTCGAGTTTGGTCACGATAGTCAAGGACGGGGATTCGCGGATCGTTCAATTCTCGCATTTCTCCGTCAAGGAATTCTTGACGGCAGACCGACTTGCGGAGCCCATGCGAGATGTCTCGCACTATCACATCCAACTCGAGGCGGCACATACGATCCTTGCACAAGCATGCATTGGTGTTCTCCTCCGATTGGACGATCACGTTGACCGAGACAACATCGAGGACTTTCCGTTGGCTCGGTACGCTGCTGAGTACTGGCCCAGGCATGCCAAATTTGGGAGTGTATCGGCACGGATCAAGGATGGGATGGAACGTCTTTTTGATGAAGATAAGCCACACTTTGCAACGTGGCTTTGGATCTACGACGAAAAGGATCATAGAGGCATGTCCACTATGCGTCCGGAGAAACCTGGAGCAGTCCCCCTATATCACGCGGCAAGGCTCGGATTTCGTGACTTGGCGGCACACCTCATCGCCGAGCATCCAGAGCATGTGAATGCTAGAAACTTCGGGCAACGCACCGCGATGCATGCTGCAACGGAAGGAGGATATACCGACATTGTTTCATTACTACTTGAACACGGCGCGGATGTAGATAGCCGGGATCGGTCCGGCGCGACTTCCCTGCATTGGGCTTCCGCCCGTGGAAGACTCAGTGCTGGGCAATGTCTTCTCGATCATGGTGCAGATACCAATGCTCGAGACGGGGTTAGTATGACTCCACTGTTCGACGCAGCAGTCCAAGGACACGTCGAGTTTGTTCAAATGCTACTTGAACGCGGGGCAGTGATTGATGCCGGGGATAACAGTGGCAGAACTTCACTAAGCTGGGCAGTAGAAAGGGGTCAGATCGAGGTCGCGCGATTGTTACTGAAGAATGGCGCAGATGTCAATGCGCGCGACAAATCAGGCAAGACCCCTTCCCAGTACGCGACGCAACAGGATATTTTAGAACTACTTTCTGAGTATCGTTCCGAGTCTGTAAAGTAGTATACGTATCTGCTCGCTGGTTCCATGATGTACTTACAATACAGGGAGAGATCATGTAATACTTTGTACTATGGTTCGACGTTATGTGTCGTAAATAGAGAGCATCGATACAGACTACTCTTCCATATTAGTACAGAAAAGCACGGTCCCGAGAGGGAAGATGGCATGTACTGTAACGAAAGATGCGCGCTCGAGTTCTGTCTTTTGCATTGTCACTGGCAATCATCCATCTATTTTTGAAAAGTTCACACTTGTTATTGGTGTATGTCGACTATTCATTTACCAATTTAAAGCCGACAAACTCTGCGCATACACTAGCGAAAGCGCGTCATAAGGAGGTATACTACTGGCGCCTGGGTTGGTCACCTCACTCCTACTAGATCTGTCTCCAATGCGGCATACACATACATACGGCTACAGTGGGCTCAGAATTGACGGGCAAATACCAGGTTGAATCTTGGATGTAGGTGATGATTCGAAGCTTTCAAATTCAGAAATGGCCAGTTGGGAGGGCGAGATGACGATGAATCAAGGAGATGGTGTGAAGAAAGAGGACAGAAAAAGTCGTAAGACACGGGAAGAGACGGAAAGGCGTTCGCAGGAGACAATATACTGTGAGACAGGATGTTCGACATGAGAATAAACGACTGCAGAGAATCGCAGGATGAGAAGCGAGGTTGGTACAAATATTGAGAGTGTCGAAGGGAATAGGGAAGAAGGTATGACAGGGACGGAGATGGCGAGGGGTCGACAGGGCGGAGTGGACGCACAAGATGAGGTCGAACGAGGTGGCGCGTCGGTCATTTGGGCCAGCACAAGCGCGCGGAATCTCGACGTGGGAGCTGGTAAAACAAGAAATGAACGAGGCATGACAGTGAGCGGGAAAAGAAAGCCTGAGCTGCAACATTTGGTTGCGTTGAACCGCGTGTCCCAACCACCGAGATTTGGCTCGGAAGAGGCAGCGGTCGGTCGGTCGACCCCACTCTGCTTTGACGACTTTAACAGGTAGGCGATGATAAGATTTGGCTGAGTAAACGCGTTCCATGCTCGAGAAGGCGGACGGGTCGAGACTGGAGGGAACGGGTGGGGTGTGCTCGAAGTTGTATCTGTGATTATCCACGGGTACTACTCCTTCGCTGCATTGGTCTGGATTGTGATGTGTGGGGACGATTGAGATTGGTGAACAAAAAAGATGACGAACCATGCTATTTTTAATCCTACCCTCTGTCCTCAGGCAGTCCGCTCACGAGGACGTGTAACCTCCAGGGACGTCTTTCCCATCGTAAATTTCCTGGATGAAGATTGTCCCCTCGGATGCGTGCTCGCGTAGAAGGCCGAAATGGTGCTCTCTGCGGTTGGGTGAACACGTTACGATTGATGCCCGAAGAAGAGAGCCTGCGACTGGAGTTGTCATCGAGTCATCCTCCGCGGGAAGGCCCCGTCACTATCCGTTGGAGGTGAGATTTGGAAGTTTCAAACTAACCCCTGATCAAAATCTACTATCCGTGGAAGACAATCATCGAAAGATTTGTACTCTGTCGTATGTGTTGACTTGAGGTTGCAACCATTGAGATTCACGGGCAAAATTGTGATTATCCGTCGCATGATCACAACATCGCTCGTGTGTCTCAACTATGGGCAGAACCGGAACATGATTGTGGATTGGTGATGACTGGCGCGGAATGATGGAAAGTTTTCTGGTCCATCATGATAAACTTCGTTAGTATGGAAAAGAGAGACTAAAGCCAAATAAAAGAAAAGTACGACGCCCCGCGTGACCACGGCTGTGTTGATTGAGACCGTCCGAGTGTAGAGAACGAGAGATAAACGACAAAGGGAAGGATAGAAAGAGAGGCGGTGAGAGCGGGAAGGGAGAGGTTCGGTGCGCGTTCGCGTGTTTTGTCTTACGTCGGCAGTCGGGGAGGCGGCGGTCGGTTCAGCTGTTGACGCGAGGCAGTGAGGGGAGAGGCGAGAAAGTTATGTTGAACAGTCACGTGCAGCTAGCGGTTCGGAATACAAAACCTGTACTGCAGGCTGGCGCGACAGGGGGGAAATATGGTCCTCTGCATGTGCGTGGGTCTCCCATTCAGATTTATGCAACATGAGGATATCCTGCATATCCTGACCTGAATGAGTTCAGCGAACATGAAGTAATTGAACAGTTTTTATACCGAAGAACGTTCTTCCTGCGCTTGCTGCAAGAACAAAGTCATAAATTTCAGGATAAAAATGAAAAGTGAGAGATACTGAAATGTCTTTTTACCTTCAGGTTGCCCCCATGCCAAGATTCGAGAAGCGAGATCATGATAGATTTCCTGCGCTTGAGATCCACGAGCAGTATAATGGTTCTTCCAAGGTCGTGATTGATCCGTGGAAAAACCATAATATTGTCTGTGGATATCGGTGCAGTGGTGGTGACTTGCATGGAATGATGGGAACTTGGTTGGTTCACCATCATGACGACGATGCAGCTCCGCCATCCGTGATGCTAACTGCGATACCTCGAAATGCACGAGCGAGAAGTCGACAAACCACAACATCGCTCGTGAATTTTAGTACGGTGGAACAGCTGGAAGTAATACTCGGAATAGAGATATTCTAGTCATGGAAAGAGCTGTGGGACACGAACGAGCAGTTTTGGGGGACAAAGACTGAGCTGAGACATGAGGCGCCCACAGCAGACGGTCTACGATGGCGCGGCGCCATGCCAGCGCTCCCAGGCCAGGCTATCCTCAGCCTATCACTCACAACTATCCCTGTCCCTTCCACATCTACCTCGCGTAGCAACTTTTGCCTCAATTTTCAATGTTGATTCGGAAATGAAGAGAAACCTGGCCTCGCACCCGCACCATTCCAAGCTTCAATCCTGCAATTCCCCCGATGCTATCCTTACCGTCCTTCGAAAGCAATTCCCTTTCCCGCATCCATCCAATCCTGAAACAGTGACAACAAACTTGCGAGATGGGTTCCCCCGACTGTAAATTCCCTGTATTCATTTCCGCCACACCTTTTGGGGTTGCTGGGCGAGGTCATGACAATTAAGAGTACCGCGACACCTGGCAACGGGAATCTCAAGCTTACCGGTTCGTTTGGGGATGTGCGTTCTCTGGTCTCATGCAACTAGCGACCCTTTTTTTTTAAAAGTTTTGTTGATATCTGTCTAGGTTATCAAAGAGAGCGCGGAGCTCGCGCTCAGTTGGGTCAAGACGCACGCCTACGATCTTGGCATCGCCACCAAGCGCGTGCAGGACCCACTGCGCATACCGGATGCCATGATTGACATACACCCACACCTTCCCGCGGGTGCGCAGAAGAAGGATGGACCGAGTGCTGATGTTGCTATGGTGCGTAGTCCGCTTTTTTTGAGCGAGTTTGGTGCTAAAATGACGGCGACTGGGTCTGGTACAGGTCTGTGCGATTGTATTCCTCTTGGCGGGGAAGTGAGTCCCTCCTACGACTGCCATGACCTGCGAGGTGCGCAGAAATAATAATCTCCCCTTTCCCACCCACGCCCGCCCTGATACGAGTGACGTCTGTCTGCAGATCACACTCCGCGGACGGATCTCCCCGGTTGGCGGGATTAAATAAAAGGTGTTGGGTGCGCCCCGTGCAGGCGACAACAGGTGATCCTACCGTGGGCGAATCGGAAAGACGTTGAGCATGATGTAGCGAAGGAGGTACGTGCGTGCATACAGTTCGTGTTCTCGAGGACGGTGGGCGAGGTGCTCGATGCTGCTTTTGGACCTGGCTCGTTACTGTGGCATGCGCCGGACGCGCATCCGCTCGTTGAAAGCAGGCTTTAAAAGATGGGCCGAACTGTGAAGGGAAGAAAGAAATAGACGATATTCTCGTATGTATTCTGACATTCCCTTATCTTAATTCTTTAACATAGTTTTTTTCCCGTGTCTTCTCAGGACTAGCTATTCATTTATCTCTCAAACCTTTCAGTTGGGGTGTAGTGTATGAATATAATGACATTGTCGGACTGTTCAAATTTCTACATGGTGATCTGAAAGACAATTCTGGCAGGTGGCGGCCTTTTCCCCAGAGCACCGTGATCCACCGGACAATGTTCAGTTGGAACATCGACCTTCGCGTCGATTTGAGCCTGTGATGGTTAGTATCAGCAAGGGCTCATGCCGCTCAGTAGCGTTCTGCACGTTAGTGGAAGCCTCTAAAAAATCGTCGCGACACAATATTACAGTATGGGGACAGGGACAGTACTAGGGACTTGGAGATTCTCAAACTACTCCGCAAACAGACAAGAAGTAAATTACGGATCGGGTCAAATACTAGGACAGGGAACGTGGGCTGTGGGCTGTGCGTTGTCACATACTCAGGCTAGAGCGGCTATTTATCGATGCGCCCTTTGTATCAATCACCCATCACCAAACTATCCCTTTCCCTCTCTTCTCCACGGGGGAGTCGCACCATGTCCGCTGTCCCTTCCACCTCCCATTCCAGATTTGCCTCCGTTTTCAACGTTGCTTTGGAAAAATACAACCGTAAGACTAGGCAAGACCTCGCCAAGCATCCGCTCCTTCCTAGGCTTCAGTCCTGTGATTCTCCCGAAGCTATCCTCACCATCCTTCAAGAGCAAACCCACGAGTTGAATCAATTCCAAAACGGCGACGATGGACCCACAAAATGGCTAACACCGACCGTGAATGTGCTGTACTCGTTTTCCGCTACCCTTGGCGGGGTTGTTGGGCTTGTGAATATCACGATATTTCCTTATCATATTGTCCAACCTAATATCTACTTTCCAGGCATTCCCGCCAGCGAACATAATTTTTACGGGGATTGGCGTTCTTCTTTCGGTCGGTGTCTCTCGCGGTTCCCTTGCACGACCTATTTTAATACCCTGACTCTCAGGCGACTAAAGATGTCCGCGCCAGCCGAGACAAGCTTATCGACCTCTTTAACTCCATCGAAAGATTTTTCCAACGGCTTGACATTTACACCGGCATTACACCGACTACGGCTATGACGAACATAATTGTTGACATTATGGTCGAGGTACTCAGCATCCTTGCGATGGCGACGAAGGAAGTGAAACGTGGGCGATTGCGTGAGTCGATCCTGTGTAGATTCACCATTCTTGACTTGACTGACACGTTGATGCAGAAACGTATTTGAGGAAGTTGGTAGGGAACACAGAGATCGAGGACAGCCTGCAGAGGTTGGACAGGTTGACACAAGAAGAGGCACGGATGGCATCTGCGGAGTTGCTGAAGGTTACACACAATGTCGACGGGCGGGTACAAGATGTCGACGGGCGGGTACAAGATGTCGACAACAGGGTGCAAGGCATTGGCAGCGATGTCCGAGAGGTCAACCGTTCGTTATCTCTTTAACCCCTGTTCGTCCTTCTGAGGGCTCAGACAATGATGCAGGGAATCAGCTCAGAGATAGTCTTTTACGATGGCTTTCGCCGTCAGATCCATCCATCAATCATAACCTTGCCTCCAAAGCTCATCACAATGGTACAGCCCAATGGTTCTTTCAAGGCGAAATATTTAATGAATGGAAATCTACGGGTTCATTCTTGTGGATACATGGAAAGCGTATGTCACTCTTAACCCTTACCGTGCGTAGTACGGACCCCTGATCATCTCTTGAATCTGTAGCGGGATCAGGCAAAAGTATCATCTGGTTCGTCTTTCTTCGACTCTTTCTACCCTTGTCGAACTAACACCTTCATTCAGTTCCTCGATCATACAAGATATCATGGCCTTGCGCGATGCTCGGACGGCCTCGATGGCCTATTTTTATTTTGACTTCAGGGACATTCATAAACAAAAACTTCGCAACCTGCTTCCCTCTCTCATCATCCAACTTTCTGCTCGATCCGATCCCTGTTGTGACATACTCTCCCAATTCTATTCTGCACACGATCGAGGAGAACAGCAACCTAGCGATCGCGCCATGGTAGAATGCCTCAAGGAAATGCTCATCCTGCTCAACGCACAAGGGCCTACATACATTATCCTGGATGCCCTCGACGAGTGTCCGAAGACATCCACCATTCCACCACCGCGAGAAGAGGTCCTCGACTTTGTGGATGAACTCGTTGGCCTTCAGCTTCCAAATCTCCACTTATGTGTTACGAGTCGACCTGAGCTCGACATTCAGGTTGTCCTCGAACCTTTAACTGCCCGCCCTGTGTCACTTCATGACGAAACTGGACAACAGGAGGATATTGCCAATTATGTCGCCTCTATTGTTAACTCAGATCGAAGGACGCGGAGATGGCGGAAAGAGGACAAGGATTTGGTTATCAAAACGCTAACGGAAAAAGCAGACGGAATGTAAGCGCGTTGTTGTCCGCATACTAGCAAACCATAACCTAGAACATTTAATAGGTTTCGGTGGGCGTTCTGCCAGTTGGAAATCTTACTGGACTGCCTCCCACCAAGTGTCCAGCATACCTTGGAGGAGTTGCCGGACAGCCTGGACGAGACGTACGAACGCATATTAAGGGAGATCAGGAAGCCGAACCAAAGACTTGCACATCGATTGATGCAATGTCTTGTAGCTGCTGTTCGCCCACTTGAAGTCAAGGAACTTGCGGAAGTGCTGGCCTTTAACTTCGACGCGGAAGGGATCCCGAAGCTAAATTCAAATTGGCGGTGGGAGGATCAAGAAGGGGCAGTGATGTTGGCGTGCTCGAGTTTGGTCACGATAGTCAAGGACGGGAATTCGCGGATCGTTCAATTCTCGCATTTCTCTGTCAAGGAATTCTTGACGGCAGACCGACTTGCGGAGCCCATGCGAGATGTCTCGTGCTATCACATTGAACTCGAAGCCGCACATACGATTCTAGCACAAGCATGCATTGGTGTTCTCCTCCGATTGGACGATCACGTTGACCGAGACAACATCAAAGACTTTCCGTTGGCACCGTACGCTGCTGAGTACTGGCCCGAGCATGCGAAATTTGGGAGTGTATCGGCACGGATCAAGGATGGGATGGAACGTCTTTTTGATGGAGACAAGCCACACTTTTCAACGTGGCTTTGGATCTACCATCTCATGTCCACTGTGCGCCCGGAGAAACCTGGACCAGTCCCCCTATATCACGCCGCAAGGCTCGGATTTCGTGGCTTGGCAGCACACCTCATCGCCGAGCATCCAGAGCATGTGAATGCTAGGAACAATTGGATTTGGGGAGACACCGCGATGCATGCTGCAACGATGGGAGGATATACCGACATTTTTTCATTACTACTTGAACACGACGCAGATGTCGATAGCCGAGGTTTCAACAACATGACTCCCCTGCATTGGGCTTCCCGTTATGGAACACTCGGTGTTGGGCAATGTCTTCTTGATCATGGTGCAGATATCAATGCTCGAAGCGAGGATGGTTTGACTCCACTGTTCGACGCAGCACAGGGAGGACATGTCGAGTTTGCTCAAATGCTACTTGAACGCGGGGCAGTGATTGATTTTCGAGATAATCACGGCAGAACACCACTGAACTTGGCAGTACAAAGGGGTAAGATCGAGGTCGCGCGATTGTTACTGAAGAATGGCGCAGATGTCAACGCGCGCGACAAATATGGCAATACCCTTTCCCAATTCGCGACGGAACAGGATATTTTAGAACTACTTTCTGAGTATCGTTCCGAGTCTGTAGAGTAGTATCTGCTTGTTGGTTTCATGATGTACTTACAATACAAGGGGGAGATCATGTAATACTTTGTACTATGGTTCGACATTATGTGTCGTAAATAGAGAGCATCGAGACAGACTACTCTCCCATATTAGTACAGAAAAGCAGGGTCCCGAGAGAGGGAGGATGGCATGTACTGTAACGAAAGATGCGCGCTCGAGCTCTGTCTTCTGCATCGTCACTGGCAATCATCCATCTATTTTTGAAAAATTCACACTTGTTATTGGTGTATGTCGATTATTCATTTACCAATTTAATGTCTCTGATTCCAATACGTGCGACCGTGTAGATGGTTTACACGCAAATGAGCACTTATGTGGGGTTATACCCGCCAACCCGAAACCGGGTTAAAGCCGACAAACTCTGCGCATACACTAGCGAAAGCGCGTCATAAGGAGGTATACTACTGGCGCCTGGGTTGGTCACCTCACTCCTACTAGATCTGTCTCCAATGCGGCATACACATGCATACGGCTACAGTGGGCTCAGAATTGACGGACAAATACCAGGTTGAATCTTGGATCTAGGTGATGATTCGAAGCTTTCAAATTCAGAGATGGCCAGTTGGGAGGGCGAGATGACGATGAATCAAGGAGATGGTGAGAAGAAGGAGGACAGAAGTCGAAAGACACGGGAAGAGACGGAACATGCTTTTCGCAGGAGACAACGTACTCTGAGACAGGATGTTCGGCATGAGAATAGAAGACTGCAGAGAATCGCGGGATGAGAAGCGAGGTTGGTACAAATATTGACAGTGTCGGAGGGAATAGGGAAGAAGGTATGACAGGGACGGAGATGGCGAGGGGTCGACAGGGCGAAGTGGACGCACAAGATGAGGTCGAACGAGGTGGCGCGTCGGTCATTTGGGCCAGCACAAGCGCGCGGAATCTCGACGTGGGAGCTGGTAGAACAAGAAATGAACGAGGCATGACAGTGAGCGGGAAAAGAAAGCCTGAGCTGCAACATTTGGTTGCGTTGAACCGCGTGTCCCAACCACCGAGATTTGGCTCGGAAGAGGCAGCGGTCGGTCGGTCGACTCCAATCTGTTTTGATGACTTTGACAGCCTGGTAGGTGCGGATAGGATTTGGCTGAGTAAACGCGTTCCATGCTCGAGAAGGCGGACGGGTCGAGAGTGGAGGGAACGGGTGGGGTGTGCTCGAAGTTGTATTGGGGATTATCCACGGGTACTACTCCTTCGCTGAATTGGTCTGGATTGTGAATCTGTGATGTGTGGGGACGATTGAGATTGGTGAACAGAAAAGATGACGAACCATGCTATTTTTAATCCTACCCTCTGTCCTCAGGCAGTCCTCAGGAAGTCCGCTCACGAGGACCTGTAACCTCCAGGGACGTCTTTCCCGTCGTAAATTTCCTGGATGAAGATTGTCCCCTCGGATGCGTGCTCGCGTAGAAGGCCGAATTGGTGCTCTTTGCGGTTGGGTGAACACGTTACGATTGATGCCCGAAGAAGAGAGCCTGCGACTGGGGCTGTCATCCTCCGCGGGAACGCCGGGAAGGCCACTATCCGTTGGAGGTGAGATTTGGAAGTTTCGAAATAATCCCGGATCAAAATCTACTATCCGTGGAAGACAATCATCGAAAGATTTGTACTCTGTCGTATGTGTTGACTTGAGGTTGCAACCATTGAGATTCACGCGCAAAATTGTAATTATCCGTCGCATGATCACAATATCGCTCGTGTGTCTCAACTATGGGCAGAACCGGAACATGACGGTGGATTGGTGATGACTGGCGCGGAATGATGGAAAGTTTTCTGGTCCATCATGGAGTTCGCGCCCGCCATCCATGATTGTTGGCTCTGAGATTCACGTAGGCGGTGAGCCGCCTGGCCCGCCTCGTGTCTCTTACGATACTCAGGCTACAAGGGCGGCGACTTATCGACGCGCCCTTTGTACCAATCATTCAGCGCTTCAATGGGCTAGTAGTCCATTTGGCGTATGCACGAAATAAGAGATAATGCGCAACTCAAACCTGACTAACTCGAGCTTCTGCTGCTTCAAATCCAGCATAATGTTCGCGCTCTCCTTCTGCAGATCGCGGACTCGCTTCTCAACTCAAGTCACTGGAACTCAGCTTCGAGGTGCCAATGCGCTAGCGCAGCGATTGCACCACAGCCTCTGCGTCATCCTTTCCTCAAACTGCGAGTCTTAGCTCGGCCTGTGTGCCCTCTGCGTGGTGTGGTCCGTGAGCGCACGGCGATGTTTCATCGGTCGCATGGGCAATCCTCCTGCTTGAGCACGGTGAGTTCGGTGCAGACATCTTCTACCTTGTCCTCGCAGGCAACTATACGATAAGCGAGCCCCTCGAGTTCGGAGTTGTGCTGCCTGCTGAGGGTGTGCAACGCTGTCGTTAGCGGACGTTAGCTCCTGCTTACGCGAAGTTACGGTGAGTTGAATGCGTGATGTTAGCACACGACACGCGAGATCAGGCACGCGGCGACTCGGAGGTGCGACTGACTGACTGACTTCGTCCCACTAATTTCCGATTGTTCAACCTTGTTTTCTTTCTCTTTTTCACTGTATTTTTCTGTCTCTCCTCTCTTGGCGATATTCCCGCTGTTGCCATGTCGTCTTGATACGTTACGTAGACTCTTGCATACTAGCCCACGGTCAGCCTTTTTCTTTCTTTGGCTTTTTCATCGATAATCCCTCCCTGCCTTTCTTTTTCTTTCTTCTTTCTCCTAAGCGTCCACCTCAGTGTATCGATTGATATCACCCCCGCGTAGACCGTGGTACTGCAAGCTCAATCCACTTGTCTTTTCTTTTGGTCTCCTCAGATGGAGGTACAGTAGACAATTGAGGATTTGTGGCGGCGTACGATCATGTGATTCATCAAGGCCCAACAACCTGGCTGATGCTCATCCATCTCTTTAATTCATCAATCCTTAACCCCGTCTTTGCCACCGCCCCATTCGTCCAGCACGATGGAACGACCTCCCTGCACGAGTGGGGCGTCACAGCCCGCATGGCCCGCTTCGTCCGTCCCCGCGCCCAGTCGGACGAGCCTTACCTTCTCACCCTCGCTCGCATCACCCGCATCCGCCTCACCAACACTAGCACTAACAACAGCCTATCCACAGACTACATTGTTACTGGCACCGCCACCTCCGAAGCCTCCTCCCACCCTCTCCCTCGCGTGACGCCGTGACCGTTATCCATTCACCACCAGACGCTCAATCGCCGCCGCCCCAGACATCGTACAAGATTTCAAGCAGCCGCCATCCGCTTACTAGAACGCTTCGCACAGGGCACATCGTAGTCGGCGCGCAAACGTGAGAGCTGGGCGCGCATCGCCCATGTCATTGATGAGACAGAACCGGATAAAGCAGCTGCGCTTGCGGACGCTATCGTTTCTGCGGTCGGCGCGGAACATGTGGACAAACTCGGTGAGTGCCAGTGAGCTTTTTCTTTCATATTTCCTCCTTTATCTGGTTCGTGTGTATACGGTATACGCGGCATGCCGGTGGGTGGTCTCCGCAAACGCTGCGGGAGAAGAAGAAGCACTTATTCGGGTATATTTGTTTCTCTTGTAGCTCTTCTCTTCATCGAGTCTCCATCGTTGCGTCTCCAGCATGTGTTGACGAAACAGCTTTCCGCTGCCGAAGTTAGCACGAAGATCGCTACGGCTGTAGATGAGTCTCTCGAAGCAACAAAAAGGCGCTTTTTCTGCGACAACAGCTCACCGCCATCAACGCCGAGCTGCAGCGCCTCCGAGTCGACGCGCCCAATGCCTACCTGCAAGGTAGTAGGAATATTGCTGAGGACGAGGACGATCTTGATGTACTCGTTCGTCGAGATGCACTTCCCGCAGGTACCGAAATTCGCCGCGTTGCTTCGACCGAGGCACGCCGCCTGAGGCGGATTCCTCCCCAGAATGTGGAACATGGCGTTGTGAGGAACTACGTGCGTACTTCCGTTCTCTTTCCTTACTCACGTACTGTATCGTGTCTGACACTATGCCCAGCTCGAATGGCTTACCGCTCTGCCTAGGACCCCGCCGCCACCTAGCTCGGATACCCTTACGGGGTCTGACTTCCTCCCCAACGCAAAGTCGCAACTCGATGCGGACCACTTTAACCTTGACAAGGTCAAGCGACGGCTAACAGAGTACCTCGCTGTTGTCCGTCTGCGTGCGTTGATTGCACAAGAGGCGGAGATGGAACAGGTCAAAGCGCAGGAGGTTGTTCTCAAGGACGCCATCAAGGACCATAAGGATAAGGATAAAGCATCCGAGGCCTTTGTTAGGGCAGGAGAGACTTCGTCACCGTCACCAACTTCGATGGAGATACAAGGGCGTAGAGTGACCAAACCATCAAAGCCCCAATATTGTTGTGCGTGTCTCTTCCGACCCTTATTGCGCGATGATGTCATCATGGACGTGAAAATTGCAGGTTCGTCGGGCCACCGGGAACTGGAAAGACGTCATTAGGACAGTCAATCGCGCGCTCGGACGACCTTTCCAGCGAATCGCTCTCGGCGGCGTTCGCGATGAGGCTGATATCCGTGACCATCGCCGGAGATATGTTGCCAGTGAGCCCGGTTTACTCGCACAGGCACTGCGAAAGGCCGGTCGCATGGATCCTATTATCTTATTGTGAGTCTTATGACCTTGCCCTACATCGTCCAGGCTTCAAGGATAGTAGAGATGAGATCGACAAAGTCGGGCAGTCCTACTATCACGGCGATCCTGCTGCCGCATTGCTCGAGGTGCGCGATCCAGAGCAGAACGTCGCATTTAATGTACTGTATGGCTATTTTACGTACTGTATCTTGATACGATCGCTTGATACGATACGACTTGATTGACAGGATCACTATATCAACGTCCCGATCGATCTATTGCAGGTTCTATTTATCTGTACGGCTAATACGCTCGATACGATCGCACCACCACTTCTCGATCGATGCGAGGTGATTCAGCTTTCTGGCTATACGCACGATGAAAAGTTCCACATTACACGGCGCTTTCTCCTCCCAAAACAACTTGCGCAAAATGGGCTGTCTGAAGCTCATGTTCAAGTGACAGAGCCCGCGCTGCTCTCTATCATCACACAATGCACCCGCGAGGCAGGCGTGCGTACGCTGGGGCGTGAGATTGGTGGGGTCGTGCGGTTCAAGGCCGTTGAGTGGGCAGCGCACGTCGATGCGCGTGGACTATCACCATCCTCAGGGGCATCCCCTGTCTCTTCGCTACCGTCTTCACCTACTGTGGCCGACACTGATGCCGGCGGCGGATTGGACAAGAGTGCAAGGCTTAGTGACGCTGAATACGATCCAGTTGTTGAGGCGGACGAACTTGAGAAGATCTTAGGGTTGTCGCGGCATGATCGCGAGGACCGTGACCGCGAGGCGAGACGTGGCGTCGTTCGGGGCCTGGTCGTGACTGGCATGGGCGAGGGTGAGCTCATGCCCATTGAGAGTATCGCGACACCTGGCAATGGGAATCTCAAGCTTACGGGTTCGCTTGGTGATGTGCGTTCTTCGGCCTCATGGAACTAACGACCCTTTTTAAAAAATGGTTTGTTGATGTCTGTCTAGGTTATCAAATAGAGCGCGAAGCTCGCGCTCAGTTGGGTCAAGACGCACGCGTATGATCTCGGCATCACCACTAAGCGCACGCAGGACCCGCTGCGCATACCGGATGCCATGATTGTCGTACACGTACACCTTCCCGCAGGTGCGCAGAAGAAGGATGGACCGAGTGTTGGTGTTGCTATTGTACGTTGTCCGCTGTTTTTGAGTGGGTTTGGTGCTAAATTGTCGGTCGTGGGTCTGGTACAGGTCTGTGCGATCGTATCCCTCTTGACAGGGAAATGTGTCCCTCCTACGATTGCCATGAGTGGGGAGGTGCGCAAAGAAATAGTTACCTATTTCCTTACTCCCGCTCTGACACGAGTGTTGTCCTTCTGCAGATCACACTGCGCGGACGGGTATCGCCCGTCGGCGGGATCAAGGAAAAAGTGTTGGATGCGCACCGTGCAGGCGCCAACAGGTGATCCTAAGTTACCGTGGGCGAATCGGAAAGAGGTTGAGCATGATGTAGCGAAGGAGGTACGTGCGCGCATCTGGTTCGTTGCTGTGGCATGCACCGGACGCGCATCCGCTTGTTGAAAGCAGGCTTTTAGAAGATGGACCGAGCCGTGAAGGGAAGGAAGAAATAGACGATATTATCGTATGTATTCTGACATTCCCTTATCTTACTTCTTTAACATAGTTTTTGCTTCCCGTGTCTTCTCAAGACTAGCTATTCATTTATCTCTCAACCATTTCAATAGGGGTGTAGTGTATGAATATAATGTCGTTGCGCGACTGTTCAAATTACAACTCGCAATCTATCTACATGATGATCTAAAGGAGAAGGCCGGCACGTGGCGGCCTTTTCCCCAGAGTACCATGATCCACTGGACAATGTCCAGTTGGAACATCGACCTTCGCGTCGATTTGAGCCAGTTGATGGCGTCCATCTCGCTTGAGCCTGTGATGGTTAGTATCAGCAAGGGCTCAGGCCGCTCAGTAGCGTTCTGCACGTTAGTGGAAGCCTCTAAAAAATCGGCGCGACACAATATTACAGTATGGGGACAGTACTAGGGACTTGGAGATTCTTAAACTACTCCGCAAACAGACAAGAAGTAAACTACGGATCGGGTCAAATACTAGGACAGGAAACGTGGGCGCTTGGCAGGTGCCAGGCGTTCTTTGCGAGGTCTCGCCTCGTGTTCTGGAACGTGGGCTGTGGGCAGCGGGCTGTGCATTGTCACATACTCAGGCTAGGGCGGCTATTCATCGATGCGCCCTTTGTATCAATCACCCATCACCAACTATTCCCTCTCTCCCTCTCTTCTCCGCAGGCTAGTCACACCATGTCCGCTGTCCCTTCCACCTCTACCTCCCATTCCAACTTTGCCTCCATTTTCAACGTTGCTTTGGAAAAATACAACCGTAAGACTAAGCAAGACCTCGCCAAGCATCCCCTCCTTCCCAGGATTCAATCCTGTGATTCCCCCGAAACTATCCTCACCGTCCTTCGAGAGCAAATCCCCGAGTTCAATCAATCCCAAAATAGCGACGATGGACTCACGGATTGGGTCACCCCAACTGTGAATGTCCTGTACTCGTTTTCCGCTACCCTTGGTGGGGTTGTTGGGCTTGTGAATATAACGATATTTCCTTATCATATTGTTCAACCTAATATCTACTTTACAGGCATTCCCGCCAGCGAACATAATTTTTACGGGGATTGGCGTTCTTCTCCTGGTCCGTGTCTCTCGCGGTTCCCTTGCACGACCTATTTTAATACCCTGACTCTCAGGCGACTAAAGATGTCCGCGCTAGCCGAGACAAGCTTATCGACCTCTTTAATTCCATCGAAAGATTTTTCCAACGACTTGAGATCTACACTGGCATTACACCGACTACGGCCATGACGGACATAATTGTTGATATTATGGTTGAGGTACTCACCATGCTTGCGATGGCGACGAAGGAAGTGAAACGTGGGCGATTGCGTGAGTCGATGCTGTGCAGATTCACCATTCTTGACTTGACTGACACGTTGATGCAGAAAAGTATCTGAGGAAGTTGGTAGGGAACACAGAGATCGAGGACAGCCTGCAGAGATTGGACAGGTTAACACAAGAAGAGGCACGGATGGCATCTGCGGAGTCGCTGAAGATGACACACAATGTCGACGCTAAAGTGATGGGCGTCAATGATAGAGTGAGGGATGTGGAGGGGAAAGTAGAAGATGTCCAGGACGACGTGCGAGATGCTGGCAACAAGGTTCAAAATGTCGACGGGCGGGTACAAGATGTTCAAGGCGATGTGCACGATATTGGCAACAAGGTTCAATATGTCGACGACAGGGTCCAAGGCGTCAACGACAAACTAGAACAGGTCGACCGTTCGTTACCTCTCTAACTCGTGCTCATCATTCCGAGGACTCAGATATCATTACAGGGAACCAGCTCCGAAATAGTCTTTTACGATGGCTTTCGCCGTCAGATCCATCCATCAATCATAACCTTGCCTCCAAAGCTCATCACAATGGTACAGCCCAATGGTTCTTTCAAGGCGAAATATTTAATGAATGGAAATCTACGGGTTCATTCTTGTGGATACATGGAAAGCGTATGTCACTCTTAACCCTTGCTGTGCGTAGGACGGACCCCTGATCATCTCTCGAATCTGTAGCGGGATCAGGCAAAAGTATCATCTGGTTCGTCTTTCTTCGACTCTTTGAAAGCTATCTTGTTGAATCAACATCTCCGTTCAGTTCTTCGATCATCCAAGACATCATGGCCTTGCACGAGACTGGGAGGGCCTCGATGGCCTATTTCTACTTCGACTTCAGGGACGTCAACAAACAAAAACTTCACAACTTGTTACCATCTCTCCTCATTCAACTTTCTGCTCGGTCCGATTCCTGCCATGACATACTCTCTCAACTCTATTCCGCACACGATCGTGGGGAAAAGCAACCTACAGATCGCGCTATGGTGGAATGCCTTAAAAAGATGCTCACCCTCAATGCGCAAGGACCTACATACATTATCCTGGATGCCCTCGACGAGTGTCCGAAGACATCCACCATTCCACCGCCGCGAGAAGAGGTCCTCGACTTTGTGGATGAACTCGTTGGCCTTCAGCTTCCAAATCTCCACATATGTGTTACGAGTCGACCTGAGCCCGACATTCAGGCTGTCCTCGAACCTTTAACTGCCCGCCCTGTGTCACTTCATGACGAAACTGGACAACAGGAGGATATTGCCGATTATGTCGCCTCTGTTGTTAACTCAGATCGAAGGACGCGGAGATGGCGGAAAGAGGACAAGGATTTGGTTATCAAGACACTAACGGAAAAAGCAGACGGAATGTAAGCGCGTTGTTGTCCGCTTACTAGCAAACCATAACCTAGAACATTTAATAGGTTTCGGTGGGCGTTCTGCCAATTGGAAATCCTACTGGACTGCCTCCCACCAAGTGTCCAGCATACCCTAGAAGAGTTGCCGGACAGCCTGGACGAGACGTACGAACGCATATTAAGGGAGATCAGGAAGCCGAACCAAAGACATGCTCATCGATTGATGCAATGTCTTGTAGCTGCCGTTCGCCCACTTGAAGTCAAGGAACTCGCAGAAGTCCTGGCCTTTAACTTCGACGCGGAAGGGATCCCGAAGCTAAATTCAAATTGGCGGTGGGAGGATCAAGAAGGGGCAGTGATGTTGGCATGCTCGAGTTTGGTCACGATAGTCAAGGTCGGGGATTCGCGGATCGTTCAATTCTCGCATTTCTCCGTCAAGGAATTCTTGACGGCAGACCGACTTGCGGAGCCCATGCGAGATGTCTCGCTCTATCACATTGAACTCGAGGCGGCACATACGATTCTTGCACAAGCATGCATTGGTGTTCTCCTCCGATTGGACGATCACGTTGACCGAGACAACATCGAAGACTTTCCGTTGGCTCGATACGCTGCTGAGTACTGGCCCAGGCATGCGAAATTTGGAATTGTATCGGCACGGATCACGGATGGGATGGAATGTCTTTTTGATGAAGACAAGCCACACTTTGCAACATGGCTTTGGATCTACGACAAAAATAATTATAGACGCATGTCCACTATGCGCCCGGAGAAACCTGAAGCAGCCCCCCTATATTACGCCGCAATGCTCGGATTTCGTGACTTGGCAGCACACCTCATCGCCGAGCATCCAGAGCATGTGAATGCTAGAAACGTTGAGCAATTCACCGCGATGCATGCTGCAACGAAAGGAGGATATACCGGCATTGTTTCATTACTACTTGAACACGACGCGGATGTAGATAGCCGGGATTGGGAGGGCGCGACCTCCCTGGATTGCGCTTCCTTCCGTGGAATACTCAGTGTTGGGCAATGTCTTCTCGATCATGGTGCAAATATCAATGCTCGAAACGGGGATGGTTTTTTTGCATTGTACTGGGCAGCATACCGAGGACAAGCCGAGTTTGCTCAAATGCTACTTGACCGCGGGGCAGTGATTGATGCCCAAGATAACCTTGGCAGAACTTCACTGAACTGCGCAGTACAATTTGGTAAGATCGAGGTCGCGCGATTGTTACTGAAGCATGGCGCAGATGTCAACGCGCGCGACAAATATGGCAAGACCCCTTCCCAATTCACGACGCAACAGGAGATTTTAGAACTACTTTCTGAGTATGGTGCAGAGTCTGTAGAGTAGTATCTGCTCGTTCGTTCCATGATGTACTTACAATACAGGGGGGTGATTGTGTAATACTTTGTGCTATGGTACGACGTTGTGTGCCCGAAGTACACTGCGGCCAGGGCATCGATACAGTATTAGTGCATGTGAAAGGTCCCCTTTAAAACTTCTAACTTGCCCCACTGGTATTGGGCTTGAAAGGAATGCACGGTCCCGAGAGAGGGATGCCCAGTGCTGTGACGAAATTTTACGATCCCAAGGTCCCTGGAGGTTACACGTCCTCGTGAGCGGGCTTCCTGAATCCTGACTACCTGAGGACAGAGGGTAGGATTAAAAATAGCATGGTTCGTCATCTTTTCTGTTTACCAATCTCAATCATCCCCACACATCACAATTCAGACCAATCCAACGAAGGAGTAGTACCCGTGAATGCTCGCAGATACAACTTCAAACACACCCCACCCGTTCCCTCCAGTCTCGACCCGTCCACCTTCTCGAGCATGGAACGCGTTCATTCGGCCAAAACCTATCCGCACCTACCTGTCAAAGTCGTCAGAGCAGAGTGAGGTCGATCTCCCGACCACTGCCTCCGAGCCAAATCTCGATGGTTGGGACACGCGGTTCAACACAACCAAATGTTGCAGCTCAGGCTTTCTTTTCCCGCTCACTGTTATGCCACGCTGTTTTAATACTTATTCGTTCATTTCTCGTCTTTACCAGGTTCCACGTCGAGAATCCGCGCGCTTGTGGTGGCCCAAATGACGGACGCGCCTCGTTCGACCTCATCTTGTGCCTCCGCTTCGCACTGTCGACCCCATCTCCGTCCCTGTCATGCCTTCTTCCCTATTCCCTTCGACACTGTCAATATTTACGCCAACCTCGCTTCCTCATCCCGCGATTTTCTGCAGTCCTCTATTCTCATGCCGAACATCCTGTCTCAGAGTACGTTGTCAGCTGCGAAAAACGCGTTCCGTCTCTTCCCGTCTCTTTCGACTTTTTCTGTCCTCTTTCTTCACATCGTCTCCTAGATTCATCGTCATCTCGCACTTTACCATTCCAAAGTGGCCATTTCTGAAGATTGAAAGCTTCGAATCATCACCTACATCCAAGATTCGACCTGGTATTTGCCCGTCAATACTGAGCCCACTGTAGCCGTATGTATGTGTATGCCGCATGGGAGACAGATCTAGTAGGAGTGAGGTGACCAACCCAAGCACCAGTTGTATACCTGTGAGGTACGATGAGGTTTATAGCATCGAAGGACTAGATATACTTATGATGCACTTTCGTTCACTTGCTAGCGTATGTGCAGAGTTTTTCGGCTTTAACCCCGGTTTCGGGTTGGCACGTATGTAAACACAAAGGTATATACTGTAGTAATTCTACATACGTGCTCACTTGCGCGTAGACCATCTGCGCGATTGTACGTATTGGAATCAGAGATATTAAATTGATAAAGGCATAGTTGACGTACACCAATAACAAGTGGATTTTTCGAAAATAGATGGATGATTGACTATGCAGAAGACAGAGCTAGAGCGCGCAGTCTTCCCGGACGAAGGTTGTCTCCTCGGATGCGTGCTCGCGCAGAAGGCCGGATTGGTGCGGTGTGGGTCAACTCGTTGCGATTGATGTCCGAAGAAGAAGAGAGCCTGCGACTGGGGCTGTCATCCTATCCGTTGGAGGTGAGATTTGGAAGTTTCAAAATAATACCGGATCAAAAGCTACTATCCCTCGAAGACAATCATCGAAAGATTGTATTCTGTCGTATGTGTCGACTTGAGGTTGCAACCATTGAGATTCACGAGCAATATTGTGATTTATCCATCGCAAAATCACAACATTGCTCGTGGGCCTCAACTATGGGCAGAACCGGAACATGGTGGTGGATTGGTGGTGACTGGCGCGGAATGAAGGAAAGTTTTCTGGCCCATCATAAAGTTCGCGCGCGCCATCCATGATGTTGACTCTGAGATTCACGCATATTCACGAGTGGTGAGCTGCCTCACTCAAACAGGATATTCACGGTCGGGGTGAAATGGGTCACACCGACCGTCAATGTCCTGTTTGCGTTTTACGCCATCCTTTAGCGAGGACTAGTGATTTTCGGGATGTTCCCTCGTAAAATTTTCGGACGAATAAGATAAACTTCGTTAGTATGGAAAAGAGAGACTAAAGCCAAATAAAAGAAAAGTACGACGCCCCGCGTGACCACGGCTGTGTTGATTGAGACCGTCCGAGTGTAGAGAACGAGAGATAAACGACAAAGGGAAGGATAGAAAGAGAGGCGGTGAGAGCGGGAAGGGAGAGGTTCGGTGCGCGTTCGCGTGTTTTGTCTTACGTCGGCAGTCGGGGAGGCGGCGGTCGGTTCAGCTGTTGACGCGAGGCAGTGAGGGGAGAGGCGAGAAAGTTATGTTGAACAGTCACGTGCAGCTAGCGGTTCGGAATACAAAACCTGTACTGCAGGCTGGCGCGAAAGGGGGGAAATATGGTCCTCTGCATGTGCGTGGGTCTCCCATTCAGATTTATGCAACATGAGAATATCCTGCATATCCTGACCTGAATGAGTTCAGCGAACATGAAGTAATTGAACAGTTTTTATACCGAAGAACGTTCTTCCTGCGCTTGCTGCAAGAACAAAGTCATAAATTTCAGGATAAAAATGAAAAGTGAGAGATACTGAAATGTCTTTTTACCTTCAGGTTGCCCCCATGCAAAGATTCGAGAAGCGAGATCGTGATAGATTTCCTGCGCTTGAGATCCACGAGCAGTATAATGGTTCTTCCAAGGTCGTGATTGATCCGTGGAAAAACCATAATATTGTCTGTGGATATCGGTGCAGTGGTGGTGACTTGCATGGAATGATTGGAACTTGGTTGGTTCACCATCATGACGACGATGCAGCTCCGCCATCCGTGATGCTAACTGCGATACCTCGAAATGCACGAGCGAGAAGTCGACAAACCACAACATCGCTCGTGAATTTTAGTACGGTGGAATAGCTGGAAGTAATACTCGGAATAGAGATATTCTAGTCATGGAAAGAGCTGTGGGACACGAACGAGCAGTTTTGGGGGACAAAGACTGAGCTGAGACATGAGGCGCCCACAGCAGACGGTCTACGATGGCGCGGCGCGCATGCCAGCGCTCCCAGGCCAGGCTATCCTCAGCCTATCACTCACAACTATCCCTGTCCCTTCCACATCTACCTCGCGTAGCAACTTTTGCCTCAATTTTCAATGTTGATTCGGAAATGAAGAGAAACCTGGCCTCGCACCCGCACCATTCCAAGCTTCAATCCTGCAATTCCCCCGATGCTATCCTTACCGTCCTTCGAAAGCAATTCCCTTTCCCGCATCCAGCCAATCCTGAAACAGTGACAACAAACTTGCGAGATGGGTTCCCCCGACTGTAAATTCCCTGTATTCATTTCCGCCACACCTTTTGGGGTTGCTGGGCGAGGTCATGCCTATTAAGAGGATCGCGACACCTGGCAATGGGAATCTCAGAATCTCAAGCTTACCGGTTCGTTTGGTGATGTGCGTTCTCTGGTCTCATGCAACTAGCGACCCTTTTTTTAAAGTTTTGTTGATATCTGTCTAGGTTATCAAAGAGAGCGCGAAGCTCGCGCCGCTCAGTTGGGTCAAGACGCACGCCTGCGATCTTGGAATCACCACCAAGCGCGTGCAGGACCCACACTGCGCATACCGGATGCCATGATTGACATACACCCACACCTTCCCGCGGGTGCGCAGAAGAGGGATGGACCGAGTGCTGATGTTGCTATGGTGCGTAGTCCGCTTTTTTTGAGCGGGTTTGGTGCTAAAATGACGGCGACTGGGTTTGGTACAGGTCTGTGCGATTGTATCTCTCTTGACGGGGAAATGTGTCCCTCCTACGACTGCCATGACCTGCGAGGTGCGTAGAAATAATAATCCCCCTTTCCCACCCACGCCCGCCTGATATGAGTGACGTCTGTCTACAGATCACACTCCGCAGACGGATCTGGCCGGTTGGCGGGATTAAAGAAAAGGTGTTGGGTGCGCCCCGTGCAGGCGACAACAGGTGATCCTACCGTGGGCGAATCGGAAAGACGTTGAGCATGATGTAGCGAAGGAGGTACGTGCGTGCATACAATTCGTGTTCTCGAGGACGGTGCGCGAGGTGCTCGATGCTGCTTTTGGACCTGGCTCGTTACTGTGGTATGCGCCGGACGCGCATCCGCTCGTTGAAAGCAGGTTTTAAAAGATGGGCCGAGTCGTAAAGGGAAGGAAGAAATAGACGATATTCTCGTATGTATTCTGACATTCCCTTATCTTAATTGTTTTTTCCCGTGTCTTCTCAGGACTAGCTATTCATTTATCTCTCAAACCTTTCAGTTGGGGTGTAGTGTATGAATATAATGACATTGTCGGACTGTTCAAATTTCTACATGGTGATCTGAAGGACAATTCTGGCCGGTGGCGGCCTTTTCCCCAGAGCACCGTGATCCACTGGACAATGTTCAGTTGGAACATCGACCTTCGCGTCGATTTGAGCCTGTGATGGTTAGTATCAGCAAGGGCTCAGGCCGCTCAGTAGCGTTCTGCACGTTAGTGGAAGCCTCTAAAAAATCGGCCGCGACACAATATTACAGTATGGGGACAGTACTAGGGACTTGGAGATTCTCAAACTACTCCGCAAACAGACAAGAAGTAAATTACGGATCGGGTCAAATACTAGGACAGGGAACGTGGGCTGTGGGCTGTGGGTTGTCACATACTCAGGCTAGGGCGGCTATTTATCGATGCGGCCTTTGTATCAATCACCCATCACCAAACTATCCCTTTCTCTCTCTTCTCCACGGGGGAGTCGCACCATGTCCGCTGTCCCTTCCACCTCTACCTCCCATTCCAGATTTGCCTCCGTTTTCAACGTTGCTTTGGAAAAATACAACCGTAAGACTAGGCAAGACCTCGCCAAGCATCCCCTCCTTCCTAGGCTTCAGTCCTGTGATTCTCCTGAAGCTATCCTCACCATCCTTCAAGAGCAAACCCCCGAGTTGAATCAATTCCAAAACGGCGACGATGGACCCACAAAATGGCTAACACCGACCGTGAATGTGCTGTACTCGTTTTCCGCTACCCTTGGCGGGGTTGTTGGGCTTGTGAATATCACGATATATCCTTATCATATCGTCCAACCTAATATCTATTTTCCAGGCATTCCCGCCAGCGAACATAATTTTTACGGGGATTGGCGTTCTTCTTTCGGTCGGTGTCTCTCGCGGTTCCCTTGCACGACCTATTTTAATACCCTGACTCTCAGGCGACTAAAGATGTCCGCGCCAGCCGAGACAAGCTTATCGACCTCTTTAACTCCATCGAAAGATTTTTCCAACGGCTTGACATTTACACCGGCATTACACCGACTACGGCTATGACGAACATAATTGTTGACATTATGGTCGAGGTACTCAGCATCCTTGCGATGGCGACGAAGGAAGTGAAACGTGGGCGATTGCGTGAGTCGATCCTGTGTAGATTCACCATTCTTGACTTGACTGACACGTTGATGCAGAAACGTATTTGAGGAAGTTGGTAGGGAACACAGAGATCGAGGACAGCCTGCAGAGGTTGGACAGGTTGACACAAGAAGAGGCACGGATGGCATCTGCGGAGTTGCTGAAGGTTACACACAATGTCGACGGGCGGGTACAAGATGTCGACAACAGGGTGCAAGGCATTGGCAGCGATGTCCGAGAGGTCAACCGTTCGTTATCTCTTTAACCCCTGTTCGTCCTTCTGAGGGCTCAGACAATGATGCAGGGAATCAGCTCAGAGATAGTCTTTTACGATGGCTTTCGCCGTCAGATCCATCCATCAATCATAACCTTGCCTCCAAAGCTCATCACAATGGTACAGCCCAATGGTTCTTTCAAGGCGAAATATTTAATGAATGGAAATCTACGGGTTCATTCTTGTGGATACATGGAAAGCGTATGTCACTCTTAACCCTTACCGTGCGTAGTACGGACCCCTGATCATCTCTTGAATCTGTAGCGGGATCAGGCAAAAGTATCATCTGGTTCGTCTTTCTTCGACTCTTTCTACCCTTGTCGAACTAACACCTTCATTCAGTTCCTCGATCATACAAGATATCATGGCCTTGCGCGATGCTCGGACGGCCTCGATGGCCTATTTTTATTTTGACTTCAGGGACATTCATAAACAAAAACTTCGCAACCTGCTTCCCTCTCTCATCATCCAACTTTCTGCTCGATCCGATCCCTGTTGTGACATACTCTCCCAATTCTATTCTGCACACGATCGAGGAGAACAGCAACCTAGCGATCGCGCCATGGTAGAATGCCTCAAGGAAATGCTCATCTTGCTCAACGCACAAGGGCCTACATACATTATCCTGGATGCCCTCGACGAGTGTCCGAAGACATCCACCATTCCACCACCGCGAGAAGAGGTCCTCGACTTTGTGGATGAACTCGTTGGCCTTCAGCTTCCAAATCTCCACTTATGTGTTACGAGTCGACCTGAGCTCGACATTCAGGTTGTCCTCGAACCTTTAACTGCCCGCCCTGTGTCACTTCATGACGAAACTGGACAACAGGAGGATATTGCCAATTATGTCGCCTCTATTGTTAACTCAGATCGAAGGACGCGGAGATGGCGGAAAGAGGACAAGGATTTGGTTATCAAAACGCTAACGGAAAAAGCAGACGGAATGTAAGCGCGTTGTTGTCCGCATACTAGCAAACCATAACCTAGAACATTTAATAGGTTTCGGTGGGCGTTCTGCCAGTTGGAAATCTTACTGGACTGCCTCCCACCAAGTGTCCAGCATACCTTGGAGGAGTTGCCGGACAGCCTGGACGAGACGTACGAACGCATATTAAGGGAGATCAGGAAGCCGAACCAAAGACTTGCACATCGATTGATGCAATGTCTTGTAGCTGCTGTTCGCCCACTTGAAGTCAAGGAACTTGCGGAAGTGCTGGCCTTTAACTTCGACGCGGAAGGGATCCCGAAGCTAAATTCAAATTGGCGGTGGGAGGATCAAGAAGGGGCAGTGATGTTGGCGTGCTCGAGTTTGGTCACGATAGTCAAGGACGGGAATTCGCGGATCGTTCAATTCTCGCATTTCTCTGTCAAGGAATTCTTGACGGCAGACCGACTTGCGGAGCCCATGCGAGATGTCTCGTGCTATCACATTGAACTCGAAGCCGCACATACGATTCTAGCACAAGCATGCATTGGTGTTCTCCTCCGATTGGACGATCACGTTGACCGAGACAACATCAAAGACTTTCCGTTGGCACCGTACGCTGCTGAGTACTGGCCCGAGCATGCGAAATTTGGGAGTGTATCGGCACGGATCAAGGATGGGATGGAACGTCTTTTTGATGGAGACAAGCCACACTTTTCAACGTGGCTTTGGATCTACCATCTCATGTCCACTGTGCGCCCGGAGAAACCTGGACCAGTCCCCCTATATCACGCCGCAAGGCTCGGATTTCGTGGCTTGGCAGCACACCTCATCGCCGAGCATCCAGAGCATGTGAATGCTAGGAACAATTGGATTTGGGGAGACACCGCGATGCATGCTGCAACGATGGGAGGATATACCGACATTTTTTCATTACTACTTGAACACGACGCAGATGTCGATAGCCGAGGTTTCAACAACATGACTCCCCTGCATTGGGCTTCCCGTTATGGAACACTCGGTGTTGGGCAATGTCTTCTTGATCATGGTGCAGATATCAATGCTCGAAGCGAGGATGGTTTGACTCCACTGTTCGACGCAGCACAGGGAGGACATGTCGAGTTTGCTCAAATGCTACTTGAACGCGGGGCAGTGATTGATTTTCGAGATAATCACGGCAGAACACCACTGAACTTGGCAGTACAAAGGGGTAAGATCGAGGTCGCGCGATTGTTACTGAAGAATGGCGCAGATGTCAACGCGCGCGACAAATATGGCAATACCCTTTCCCAATTCGCGACGGAACAGGATATTTTAGAACTACTTTCTGAGTATCGTTCCGAGTCTGTAGAGTAGTATCTGCTTGTTGGTTTCATGATGTACTTACAATACAAGGGGGAGATCATGTAATACTTTGTACTATGGTTCGACATTATGTGTCGTAAATAGAGAGCATC
Organism: Russula emetica; assembly: GCA_015178925.1. Taxonomy (NCBI): domain Eukaryota; kingdom Fungi; phylum Basidiomycota; class Agaricomycetes; order Russulales; family Russulaceae; genus Russula; species Russula emetica. The sequence continues at coordinate 490,102 of WHVC01000024.1, read as the reverse complement.
GAGACAGACTACTCTCCCATATTAGTACAGAAAAGCAGGGTCCCGAGAGAGGGAGGATGGCATGTACTGTAACGAAAGATGCGCGCTCGAGCTCTGTCTTCTGCATCGTCACTGGCAATCATCCATCTATTTTTGAAAAATTCACACTTGTTATTGGTGTATGTCGATTATTCATTTACCAATTTAATGTCTCTGATTCCAATACGTGCGACCGTGTAGATGGTTTACACGCAAATGAGCACTTATGTGGGGTTATACCCGCCAACCCGAAACCGGGTTAAAGCCGACAAACTCTGCGCATACACTAGCGAAAGCGCGTCATAAGGAGGTATACTACTGGCGCCTGGGTTGGTCACCTCACTCCTACTAGATCTGTCTCCAATGCGGCATACACATGCATACGGCTACAGTGGGCTCAGAATTGACGGACAAATACCAGGTTGAATCTTGGATCTAGGTGATGATTCGAAGCTTTCAAATTCAGAGATGGCCAGTTGGGAGGGCGAGATGACGATGAATCAAGGAGATGGTGAGAAGAAGGAGGACAGAAGTCGAAAGACACGGGAAGAGACGGAACATGCTTTTCGCAGGAGACAACGTACTCTGAGACAGGATGTTCGGCATGAGAATAGAAGACTGCAGAGAATCGCGGGATGAGAAGCGAGGTTGGTACAAATATTGACAGTGTCGGAGGGAATAGGGAAGAAGGTATGACAGGGACGGAGATGGCGAGGGGTCGACAGGGCGAAGTGGACGCACAAGATGAGGTCGAACGAGGTGGCGCGTCGGTCATTTGGGCCAGCACAAGCGCGCGGAATCTCGACGTGGGAGCTGGTAGAACAAGAAATGAACGAGGCATGACAGTGAGCGGGAAAAGAAAGCCTGAGCTGCAACATTTGGTTGCGTTGAACCGCGTGTCCCAACCACCGAGATTTGGCTCGGAAGAGGCAGCGGTCGGTCGGTCGACTCCAATCTGTTTTGATGACTTTGACAGCCTGGTAGGTGCGGATAGGATTTGGCTGAGTAAACGCGTTCCATGCTCGAGAAGGCGGACGGGTCGAGAGTGGAGGGAACGGGTGGGGTGTGCTCGAAGTTGTATTGGGGATTATCCACGGGTACTACTCCTTCGCTGAATTGGTCTGGATTGTGAATCTGTGATGTGTGGGGACGATTGAGATTGGTGAACAGAAAAGATGACGAACCATGCTATTTTTAATCCTACCCTCTGTCCTCAGGCAGTCCTCAGGAAGTCCGCTCACGAGGACCTGTAACCTCCAGGGACGTCTTTCCCGTCGTAAATTTCCTGGATGAAGATTGTCCCCTCGGATGCGTGCTCGCGTAGAAGGCCGAATTGGTGCTCTTTGCGGTTGGGTGAACACGTTACGATTGATGCCCGAAGAAGAGAGCCTGCGACTGGGGCTGTCATCCTCCGCGGGAACGCCGGGAAGGCCACTATCCGTTGGAGGTGAGATTTGGAAGTTTCGAAATAATCCCGGATCAAAATCTACTATCCGTGGAAGACAATCATCGAAAGATTTGTACTCTGTCGTATGTGTTGACTTGAGGTTGCAACCATTGAGATTCACGCGCAAAATTGTAATTATCCGTCGCATGATCACAATATCGCTCGTGTGTCTCAACTATGGGCAGAACCGGAACATGACGGTGGATTGGTGATGACTGGCGCGGAATGATGGAAAGTTTTCTGGTCCATCATGGAGTTCGCGCCCGCCATCCATGATTGTTGGCTCTGAGATTCACGTAGGCGGTGAGCCGCCTGGCCCGCCTCGTGTCTCTTACGATACTCAGGCTACAAGGGCGGCGACTTATCGACGCGCCCTTTGTACCAATCATTCAGCGCTTCAATGGGCTAGTAGTCCATTTGGCGTATGCACGAAATAAGAGATAATGCGCAACTCAAACCTGACTAACTCGAGCTTCTGCTGCTTCAAATCCAGCATAATGTTCGCGCTCTCCTTCTGCAGATCGCGGACTCGCTTCTCAACTCAAGTCACTGGAACTCAGCTTCGAGGTGCCAATGCGCTAGCGCAGCGATTGCACCACAGCCTCTGCGTCATCCTTTCCTCAAACTGCGAGTCTTAGCTCGGCCTGTGTGCCCTCTGCGTGGTGTGGTCCGTGAGCGCACGGCGATGTTTCATCGGTCGCATGGGCAATCCTCCTGCTTGAGCACGGTGAGTTCGGTGCAGACATCTTCTACCTTGTCCTCGCAGGCAACTATACGATAAGCGAGCCCCTCGAGTTCGGAGTTGTGCTGCCTGCTGAGGGTGTGCAACGCTGTCGTTAGCGGACGTTAGCTCCTGCTTACGCGAAGTTACGGTGAGTTGAATGCGTGATGTTAGCACACGACACGCGAGATCAGGCACGCGGCGACTCGGAGGTGCGACTGACTGACTGACTTCGTCCCACTAATTTCCGATTGTTCAACCTTGTTTTCTTTCTCTTTTTCACTGTATTTTTCTGTCTCTCCTCTCTTGGCGATATTCCCGCTGTTGCCATGTCGTCTTGATACGTTACGTAGACTCTTGCATACTAGCCCACGGTCAGCCTTTTTCTTTCTTTGGCTTTTTCATCGATAATCCCTCCCTGCCTTTCTTTTTCTTTCTTCTTTCTCCTAAGCGTCCACCTCAGTGTATCGATTGATATCACCCCCGCGTAGACCGTGGTACTGCAAGCTCAATCCACTTGTCTTTTCTTTTGGTCTCCTCAGATGGAGGTACAGTAGACAATTGAGGATTTGTGGCGGCGTACGATCATGTGATTCATCAAGGCCCAACAACCTGGCTGATGCTCATCCATCTCTTTAATTCATCAATCCTTAACCCCGTCTTTGCCACCGCCCCATTCGTCCAGCACGATGGAACGACCTCCCTGCACGAGTGGGGCGTCACAGCCCGCATGGCCCGCTTCGTCCGTCCCCGCGCCCAGTCGGACGAGCCTTACCTTCTCACCCTCGCTCGCATCACCCGCATCCGCCTCACCAACACTAGCACTAACAACAGCCTATCCACAGACTACATTGTTACTGGCACCGCCACCTCCGAAGCCTCCTCCCACCCTCTCCCTCGCGTGACGCCGTGACCGTTATCCATTCACCACCAGACGCTCAATCGCCGCCGCCCCAGACATCGTACAAGATTTCAAGCAGCCGCCATCCGCTTACTAGAACGCTTCGCACAGGGCACATCGTAGTCGGCGCGCAAACGTGAGAGCTGGGCGCGCATCGCCCATGTCATTGATGAGACAGAACCGGATAAAGCAGCTGCGCTTGCGGACGCTATCGTTTCTGCGGTCGGCGCGGAACATGTGGACAAACTCGGTGAGTGCCAGTGAGCTTTTTCTTTCATATTTCCTCCTTTATCTGGTTCGTGTGTATACGGTATACGCGGCATGCCGGTGGGTGGTCTCCGCAAACGCTGCGGGAGAAGAAGAAGCACTTATTCGGGTATATTTGTTTCTCTTGTAGCTCTTCTCTTCATCGAGTCTCCATCGTTGCGTCTCCAGCATGTGTTGACGAAACAGCTTTCCGCTGCCGAAGTTAGCACGAAGATCGCTACGGCTGTAGATGAGTCTCTCGAAGCAACAAAAAGGCGCTTTTTCTGCGACAACAGCTCACCGCCATCAACGCCGAGCTGCAGCGCCTCCGAGTCGACGCGCCCAATGCCTACCTGCAAGGTAGTAGGAATATTGCTGAGGACGAGGACGATCTTGATGTACTCGTTCGTCGAGATGCACTTCCCGCAGGTACCGAAATTCGCCGCGTTGCTTCGACCGAGGCACGCCGCCTGAGGCGGATTCCTCCCCAGAATGTGGAACATGGCGTTGTGAGGAACTACGTGCGTACTTCCGTTCTCTTTCCTTACTCACGTACTGTATCGTGTCTGACACTATGCCCAGCTCGAATGGCTTACCGCTCTGCCTAGGACCCCGCCGCCACCTAGCTCGGATACCCTTACGGGGTCTGACTTCCTCCCCAACGCAAAGTCGCAACTCGATGCGGACCACTTTAACCTTGACAAGGTCAAGCGACGGCTAACAGAGTACCTCGCTGTTGTCCGTCTGCGTGCGTTGATTGCACAAGAGGCGGAGATGGAACAGGTCAAAGCGCAGGAGGTTGTTCTCAAGGACGCCATCAAGGACCATAAGGATAAGGATAAAGCATCCGAGGCCTTTGTTAGGGCAGGAGAGACTCCGTCACCGTCACCAACTTCGATGGAGATACAAGGGCGTAGAGTGACCAAACCATCAAAGCCCCAATATTGTTGTGCGTGTCTCTTCCGACCCTTATTGCGCGATGATGTCATCATGGACGTGAAAATTGCAGGTTCGTCGGGCCACCGGGAACTGGAAAGACGTCATTAGGACAGTCAATCGCGCGCTCGGACGACCTTTCCAGCGAATCGCTCTCGGCGGCGTTCGCGATGAGGCTGATATCCGTGACCATCGCCGGAGATATGTTGCCAGTGAGCCCGGTTTACTCGCACAGGCACTGCGAAAGGCCGGTCGCATGGATCCTATTATCTTATTGTGAGTCTTATGACCTTGCCCTACATCGTCCAGGCTTCAAGGATAGTAGAGATGAGATCGACAAAGTCGGGCAGTCCTACTATCACGGCGATCCTGCTGCCGCATTGCTCGAGGTGCGCGATCCAGAGCAGAACGTCGCATTTAATGTACTGTATGGCTATTTTACGTACTGTATCTTGATACGATCGCTTGATACGATACGACTTGATTGACAGGATCACTATATCAACGTCCCGATCGATCTATTGCAGGTTCTATTTATCTGTACGGCTAATACGCTCGATACGATCGCACCACCACTTCTCGATCGATGCGAGGTGATTCAGCTTTCTGGCTATACGCACGATGAAAAGTTCCACATTACACGGCGCTTTCTCCTCCCAAAACAACTTGCGCAAAATGGGCTGTCTGAAGCTCATGTTCAAGTGACAGAGCCCGCGCTGCTCTCTATCATCACACAATGCACCCGCGAGGCAGGCGTGCGTACGCTGGGGCGTGAGATTGGTGGGGTCGTGCGGTTCAAGGCCGTTGAGTGGGCAGCGCACGTCGATGCGCGTGGACTATCACCATCCTCAGGGGCATCCCCTGTCTCTTCGCTACCGTCTTCACCTACTGTGGCCGACACTGATGCCGGCGGCGGATTGGACAAGAGTGCAAGGCTTAGTGACGCTGAATACGATCCAGTTGTTGAGGCGGACGAACTTGAGAAGATCTTAGGGTTGTCGCGGCATGATCGCGAGGACCGTGACCGCGAGGCGAGACGTGGCGTCGTTCGGGGCCTGGTCGTGACTGGCATGGGCGAGGGTGAGCTCATGCCCATTGAGAGTATCGCGACACCTGGCAATGGGAATCTCAAGCTTACGGGTTCGCTTGGTGATGTGCGTTCTTCGGCCTCATGGAACTAACGACCCTTTTTAAAAAATGGTTTGTTGATGTCTGTCTAGGTTATCAAATAGAGCGCGAAGCTCGCGCTCAGTTGGGTCAAGACGCACGCGTATGATCTCGGCATCACCACTAAGCGCACGCAGGACCCGCTGCGCATACCGGATGCCATGATTGTCGTACACGTACACCTTCCCGCAGGTGCGCAGAAGAAGGATGGACCGAGTGCTGGTGTCACTATGGTACGTTGTCCGCTTTTTTTGAGTGGGTTTGGTGCTAAATTGTCGGTCGTGGGTCTGGTACAGGTCTGTGCGATCGTATCCCTCTTGACGGGGAAATGTGTCCCTCCTACAGTTGCCATGACTGGCGAGGTGCGCAAAGAAATAGTTACCTGTTTCCTTTGCTCCCGCTCTGGCATGAGTGTCGTCCTTCTGCAGATCACACTGCGCGGACGGGTATCGCCCGTCGGCGGGGTCAAGGAAAAGTGTTGGGTGCGCACTGTGCAGGCGCCAGGTGATCCTGCCGTGGGCGAATCGGAAAGAGGTTCAGCATTATGTAGCGCAGGAGGTACGTGGGCGCTACAGTTCGTGTTTGCGAGGACGGTGCGCGAGGTGCTGGATGGTGCTTTTGGACCTGGCTCGTTGCTGTGGCATGCGCCGGACGCGCATCTGCTTGTTGAAAGCAGGTTTTAGAAGATGGGCCGAGTCGTGAAGGGAAGGAAGAAATAGACGATATTATCGTATGTATTCTGACATTCCCTTATCTTACAGTACATCTTTAACATAGTTTTTTTTTTCCCGTGCCTTCTCAGAGGAAGCTGTTCATTATCTCTCAAACCTTTCAATTGGGGTGTACTGTATGAATATAATGTCATTGTCGGACTGTTCAAATTACAATTCGCTATCTATCGTGATCTAAAGGAGAAGGCTGGCACGTGGCGGCCTTTTCTCCAGAGCACCATGATCCACTGGACAATGTTCAGTTGGAACATCGACCTTCGCGTCGATTTGAGCCTGTTAATGGCGTCCATCTCGCTTGAGCCTGTGATGGTTAGTATCAGCAAGGGCTCAGGTCGCTCAGTAGCGTTCTGCACGTTAGTGGAAGCCCCTAAAAGATTCGTGGGACGGTCTCGGGTCAAATACTAGGACAGGCAACGTGGGCGCTTGGCAGGTGCCAGGCGTTCTTTGCGGGTGTCGCCTCGTGTTCTGGAACGTGGGCTGTGGGCAGCGGGCTGTGCATTGTCACATACTCAGGCTAGGGCGGCTATTTATCGATGCGCCCTTTGTATCAATCACCCATCACCAACTATTCCCTCTCTCCCTCTCTTCTCCGCAGGCTAGTCACACCATGTCCGCTGTCCCTTCCACCTCTACCTCCCATTCCAACTTTGCCTCCATTTTCAACGTTGCTTTGGAAAAATACAACCGTAAGACTAAGCAAGACCTCGCCAAGCATCCCCTCCTTCCCAGGATTCAATCCTGTGATTCCCCCGAAACTATCCTCACCGTCCTTCGAGAGCAAATCCCCGAGTTCAATCAATCCCAAAATAGCGACGATGGACTCACGGATTGGGTCACCCCAACTGTGAATGTCCTGTACTCGTTTTCCGCTACCCTTGGTGGGGTTGTTGGGCTTGTGAATATAACGATATTTCCTTATCATATTGTTCAACCTAATATCTACTTTACAGGCATTCCCGCCAGCGAACATAATTTTTACGGGGATTGGCGTTCTTCTCCTGGTCCGTGTCTCTCGCGGTTCCCTTGCACGACCTATTTTAATACCCTGACTCTCAGGCGACTAAAGATGTCCGCGCTAGCCGAGACAAGCTTATCGACCTCTTTAATTCCATCGAAAGATTTTTCCAACGACTTGAGATCTACACTGGCATTACACCGACTACGGCCATGACGGACATAATTGTTGATATTATGGTTGAGGTACTCACCATGCTTGCGATGGCGACGAAGGAAGTGAAACGTGGGCGATTGCGTGAGTCGATGCTGTGCAGATTCACCATTCTTGACTTGACTGACACGTTGATGCAGAAAAGTATCTGAGGAAGTTGGTAGGGAACACAGAGATCGAGGACAGCCTGCAGAGATTGGACAGGTTAACACAAGAAGAGGCACGGATGGCATCTGCGGAGTCGCTGAAGATGACACACAATGTCGACGCTAAAGTGATGGGCGTCAATGATAGAGTGAGGGATGTGGAGGGGAAAGTAGAAGATGTCCAGGACGACGTGCGAGATGCTGGCAACAAGGTTCAAAATGTCGACGGGCGGGTACAAGATGTTCAAGGCGATGTGCACGATATTGGCAACAAGGTTCAATATGTCGACGACAGGGTCCAAGGCGTCAACGACAAACTAGAACAGGTCGACCGTTCGTTACCTCTCTAACTCGTGCTCATCATTCCGAGGACTCAGATATCATTACAGGGAACCAGCTCCGAAATAGTCTTTTACGATGGCTTTCGCCGTCAGATCCATCCATCAATCATAACCTTGCCTCCAAAGCTCATCACAATGGTACAGCCCAATGGTTCTTTCAAGGCGAAATATTTAATGAATGGAAATCTACGGGTTCATTCTTGTGGATACATGGAAAGCGTATGTCACTCTTAACCCTTGCTGTGCGTAGGACGGACCCCTGATCATCTCTCGAATCTGTAGCGGGATCAGGCAAAAGTATCATCTGGTTCGTCTTTCTTCGACTCTTTGAAAGCTATCTTGTTGAATCAACATCTCCGTTCAGTTCTTCGATCATCCAAGACATCATGGCCTTGCACGAGACTGGGAGGGCCTCGATGGCCTATTTCTACTTCGACTTCAGGGACGTCAACAAACAAAAACTTCACAACTTGTTACCATCTCTCCTCATTCAACTTTCTGCTCGGTCCGATTCCTGCCATGACATACTCTCTCAACTCTATTCCGCACACGATCGTGGGGAAAAGCAACCTACAGATCGCGCTATGGTGGAATGCCTTAAAAAGATGCTCACCCTCAATGCGCAAGGACCTACATACATTATCCTGGATGCCCTCGACGAGTGTCCGAAGACATCCACCATTCCACCGCCGCGAGAAGAGGTCCTCGACTTTGTGGATGAACTCGTTGGCCTTCAGCTTCCAAATCTCCACATATGTGTTACGAGTCGACCTGAGCCCGACATTCAGGCTGTCCTCGAACCTTTAACTGCCCGCCCTGTGTCACTTCATGACGAAACTGGACAACAGGAGGATATTGCCGATTATGTCGCCTCTGTTGTTAACTCAGATCGAAGGACGCGGAGATGGCGGAAAGAGGACAAGGATTTGGTTATCAAGACACTAACGGAAAAAGCAGACGGAATGTAAGCGCGTTGTTGTCCGCTTACTAGCAAACCATAACCTAGAACATTTAATAGGTTTAGGTGGGCGTTCTGCCAATTGGAAATCCTACTGGACTGCCTCCCACCAAGTGTCCAGCATACCCTAGAGGAGTTGCCGGACAGCCTGGACGAGACGTACGAACGCATATTAAGGGAGATCAGGAAGCCGAACCAAAGACTTGCCCATCGATTGATGCAATGTCTTGTAGCTGCTGTTCGCCCACTTGAAGTCAAGGAACTTGCGGAAGTCCTGGCCTTTAACTTCGATGCGGAAGGGATCCCGAAGCTAAATTCAAATTGGCGGTGGGAGGATCAAGAAGGGGCAGTGATGTTGGCGTGCTCGAGTTTGGTCACGATAGTCAAGGACGGGGATTCGCGGATCGTTCAATTCTCGCATTTCTCCGTCAAGGAATTCTTGACGGCAGACCGACTTGCGGAGCCCATCCGAGATGTCTCGCGCTATCGCATTGAACTCGAGGCCGCGCATACGATTCTTGCAAAAGCATGCGTTGGCCTTCTCCTCCGATTGGACGATCATGTTGACCGAGACAACATCAAAGACTTTCCGTTGGCTGAATACGCTGCTGAGTACTGGCCCAGGCATGCGAAATTTGGGAGTGTATCGGCACGGATCAAGGATGGAATGGAATGTCTTTTTGATGAAGACAAGCCACACTTTGCAACATGGCTTTGGATGTACCGCGGAGAGAATTATATACGCATGTTCACTATGCGTCCGGAGAAACCTGGAGCAGTCCCCCTATCTCACGCGGCAAGGCTCGGATTTCGTGACTTGGCAGCACACCTTATCGCCGAGCATCCAGAGCATGTGAATGCTAGAAACTTTGGGCAATTCACCGCGATGCATGCTGCAACGGAAGGAGGATATACCGACATTGTTTCATTACTACTTGAACACGGCGCAGATGTCGATAGCCGGGATGGGATCGGCGCGACTTCCCTGCATTGGGCTTCCTTCTATGGAAGACTCAGTGCTGGGCAATGTCTTCTTGATCATGGTGCAGATATCAATGCTCGAGACGGGAATGATTATACTCCACTGTTTCACGCGACAGCCGGGGGACATGTTGAGCTTGCTCAAATGCTACTTGAACGCGGGGCAGTGATTGATGCCCTGGATGACCGAGGCGGAACTTCACTGCACAGGGCAGTAGAATGGGGTGAGATCGAGGTCGCGCGATTGTTGCTGGAGCATGGTGCAGATGTCAACGCGCGCGACAAATCAGGCAAGACCCCTTCCCAGGTCACGACGCAACAGGATATTTTAGAACTACTTTCTGAGTATGGTGCAGAGTCTGTAGAGTAGTATCTGCTCGTTGGTTCCATGATGTACTTACAATACGGGGGGGAGATCGTGTAATACTTTTGATTATAGTACGACGTTATGTGCCGTAAGTACTGTATACTACTCTTCCATACAAGTACACGTGAAAGGTCCCCTTCAAAGCTTCTAACACGCAGTCGAAGTAATCCAGGACTTGAACCCCCTGGTATTGGGCTTGAAAGAAAAGCACGGTCCCGAGAGAGGGATGCCCAGTGCTGTGACGAAAATCTACGATCCCAAGGTCCCTGGAGGTTACGCGTCTTCGTGAGCGGGCTTCCTGAGGTCTACCTGAGGACAGAGGGTGGGATTAAAAATAGCATAGTTCGTCACCTTTTCTATTTACTGTACCAATCTCAATCATCCCCACACATCACAATTCAGACCAATCCAACGAAGGAGTAGTACCCGTGATTGCTCGCAGATACAACTTCAAACACACCTCACCCGTTCCCTCCAGTCTCGACCCGTCCACCTTCTCGAGCATGGAACGCGTTCATTCGGCCAAAACCTATCCGCACCTACCTGTCAAAGTCGTCAGAGCAGAGTGAGGTCGATCTCCCGACCACTGCCTCCGAGCCAAATCTCGATGGTTGGGACACGCGGTTCAACACAACCAAATGTTGCAGCTCAGGCTTTCTTTTCCCGCTCACTGTTATGCCACGCTGTTTTAATACTTATTCGTTCATTTCTCGTCTTTACCAGGTTCCACGTCGAGATTCCGCGGGCTTGTGCTGGCCCAAATGACGGACGCGCCTCGTTCGACCTCATCTTATGCCCTCCGCTTCGCACTGTCGACCCCTCGCCATCTCCTCCGTCCCTGTCATGCCTTCTTCCCTATTCCCTTCGACACTGTCAATATTTACGCCAACCTCGCTTCCTCATCCCGCGATTTTCTGCAGTCCTCTATTCTCATGCCGAACATCCTGTCTCAGAGTACGTTGTCCCCTGCGAAAAGCGCGTTTCGTCTCTTCCCGTGTCGACTTTTTCTGTCCTCTTTCTTCACACCATCTCCTAGATTCATCGTCATCTCGCCCTTTACCATTTCCAAGTGGCCATTTCTGAATATTGAAAGCTTCGAATCATCACCTACATCCGAGATTCGACCTGGTATTTGCCCGTCAATACTGAGCCCGTTGTAGCCGTATGTATGTGTATGCCGCATGGGAGACAGATCTAGTAGGAGTGAGGTGACCAACCCAGGCACCAGTAGTATACCTGTGAGGTACGATGAGGTTTATAGCATCGAAGGACTAGATATACTTATGACGCACTTTCGTTCACTTGCTAGCGTATGCGCAGAGTTTGTCGGCTTTAACCCCGGTTTCGGGTTGGCACGTATGTAAACACAAAGGTATGTAGTAATCCTACATACGTGCTCACTTGTGCGTAGACCATCTGCGCGATCGTACGTATCGGAATCAGAGATATTAAATTGATAAAGGTATAGTCTACGTATACCGATAACGAGTGAGTTTTTCGAAAATAGATGGATGATTGACTATGCAGAAGACAGAGCCAGAGCGCGCAGTCTTCCCGGACGAAGATTGTCCCCTCGGATGCGTGCTCGCGCAGAAGGCCGGATTGGTGCGGTATGGACTCTGCAGTTGGGTTAACTCGTTGCGATTGATGTCCGAAGAAGAAGAGAGCCTGCGACTGGGGCTGTCATCCTATCCGTTGCAGGTGAGATTTAGAAGTTTCAAAATAATACCGGATCAAAAGCTACTATCCCTCGAAGACAATCATCGAAAGATTTGTATTCTGTCGTATGTGTCGACTTGAGGTTGCAACCATTGAGATTCACGAGCAATATTGTGAATTATCCGTCGCATGATCACAATATTGCTCATGGGTCTCAACCATGGGGCAGAACTGGAACATCATGGTGGATTGGTGGTGACTGGCGCGGGATGAGGGAAAGTTTTCTGGTCCATCATAAAGTTCGCGCCCGTCATCCATGATGTTAACTCTGAGATTCACGCATATTCACGAGCGGTGAGCTGCCTCACGCAAACAGGGCATTCACGGTCGGGGTGAAATGGGTCACACCGACAGTGAATGTCCTGTTTGCGTTTTACGCCACCCTTTAGCGAGGACTAGTAAATTTCGGGATGTTCCCTTGTGAAATTTTCGGACTAATAAGATAAATTTTGTTAGTATGGAAAAGGGAGACTAAAGCCAAATAAAAGAAGAGCACGACTGCCCGCGTGACCGCGGCTGTGTTGATTGAGACCGTCCAAGAGTAGAGAGCGAGAGACAAACGACAAAGGGAAGGATAGAAAGAGAGGCGGTGAGAGCGGGAAGGGAGAGGTTCGGTGCGCGTTCGCGTGTTTTGTCTTACGTCGGCAGTCGGGGAGGCGGCGGTCGGTTCAGCTGTTGACACGAGGCAGTGAGGGGAGAGGCGAGAAAGTTCTGTTGAACAGTCACGTGCCGCTAGCGCTCCGACGCGTTCCGTTCTAAGCGTGGCTCCGATATCATATGAACTACACCATAGGTCGTCGTGCATGTCTCTGTGCTCGCGGCAACAGTTCCCGGGTGGGGAATGCTTGTCTCGGTCCACATGCCCCACGAGACGGGTTCGTGGACAACGACCATGAGAACCACACTGGCAGTTTCTCCTTCGACTTTTCGCGCTTTGCGCTTTTCCTCCTTGGGAGTATCAGGGCACGATTTGGAACGGGAAAAGCAAGAGGTGTTACTTTTACTTTGCTGTCATGGGTCATGCGCGGGGACGATTGAGATTGGCGAACGGAACATTATGAATTTTTCTAACAGTGCCTTAGATAGGCTTCGTCAGTACGAGCTGAGAAGCTATCGTGAACTCACGATACAGAAATACAGACCACTGCTTTTTGTGCGTAGTCCGAGTCAGTCGGTTCGGAATACAAAACCTGTACTGCAGGCTGGCGCGACAGGGGGGAAATATGGTCCTCTGCATGTGCGTGGGTCTCCCATTCAGATTTATGCAACATGAGGATATCCTGCATATCCTGACCTGAATGAGTTCAGCGAACATGAAGTAATTGAACAGTTTTTATACCGAAGAACGTTCTTCCTGCGCTTGCTACAGGAACAAAGTCATAAATTTCAGGTTAAAAATGAAAAGTGAGAGATACTGAAATGTATTTTTACCTTCATGTTGCCCCCATGCAAAGATTCGAGAAGCGAGATCGTGATAGATTTCCTGCGCTTGAGATCCACGAGCAGTATAATGGTTCTTCCAAGGTCGTGATTGATCCGTGGAAAAATCATAATATTGTCTGTGGATATTGGTGCAGTGGTGGTGACTTGCATGGAATGATGGGAACTTGGTTTGTTCACCATCATGACAACGATGCAGCTCCGCCATCCGTGATGCTAACTGCGATAACTCGAAGATGCACGAGCGAGAAGTCGACAAACCACAACATCGCTCGTGAATTTTAGTACGGTGGAACAGCTGGAAGTAATACTCGGAATAGAGATATTCTAGTCACGGAAAGAGCTGTGGGACACGAACGAGCAGTTTTAGGGGACAAAGACTGAGCTGAGACATGAGGCGCCCACAGCAAACGGTCTACGATGGTGCGGCGCATGCCAGCGCTCCCAGGCCAGGGCGGCTATCCTCAGCCTATCACTCACAACTACATTATTCCTGTCCCTTCCACATCTACCTCGCGTAGCAACTTTGCCTCAATTTTCAATGTTGCTTTGGAAACGAAGAGAAACCTGGCCTGGCACCCGCTCCATTCCAAGCTTCAATCCTGCAATTCCCCCGATGTTATCCTTACCGTCTTTCGAAAGCAATTCCCTTTCCCGCATCCATCCAATCCTGAAACAGTGACAACAAACTTGCGAGATGGGTTCCCCCGACTGTAAATTCCCTGTATTCATTTCCGCCACACCTTTTGGGGTTGCTGGGCGAGGTCATGCCTATTAAGAGTATCGTGACACCTGGCAATGGGAATCTCAGAATCTCAAGCTTACCGGTTCGTTTGGTGATGTGCGTTCTCTGGTCTCATGCAACTAGCGACCCTTTTTTTTTTAAAGTTTTGTTGATATCTGTCTAGGTTATCAAAGAGAGCGCGGAGCTCGTGCTCAGTTGGGTCAAGACGCACGCGTATGATCTTGGCGTCACCAGTAAGCGGGCGCAGGACCCGCTGCGCATATGGGATGCCATGATTGACGTACACGTACACCTTCCCGCAGGTGCGCAGAAGAAGGATGGACCGAGTGCTGGTGTCGCTATGGTAATCGTACGTTGTCCGCATTGTCGGTCGTGGGTCTGGTACAGGTCTGTGCGATCGTATCCCTCTTGACGGGGAAATGTGTCCCTCCTACGATTGCCATGACTGGTGAGGTGCGCAAAGAAATAGTCACCTGTTTCCTTGTTCCCGCTCTGACATGAGTGTTGTCCTTCTGCAGATCACACTGCGCGGACGGGTATCGACCGTCGGCGGGATCAAGGAAAAGGTGTTGGGTGCGCACCGTGCAGGCGCCAACAAGGTGATCTTACTGGGGTGAATCAGATAGACGTTGAGCATGATGTAGCGAAGGAGGTACGTGGGCGCATACAGTTCGTGTTTGCGAGGACGGTGCGCGAGGTGCTTGATGCCGCTTTTGGACCTGGCTCGTTGTCATGGAATGTGCCGGACGCACATCCGCTTGTTGAAAGCAGGCTTTAGAAGATAGGGCCTAGTCGTAAAGGGAAAGAAGAAATAGACGATATTATTGTATGTATTCTAACATTCTCTTACTTTCTTTAACATGGGCTTTTTTTCCCGTATCTTCTCAGGGGAAGCTGTTCATTATCTCTCAAACCTTTCAGCTGGGGTGTAGTGTATGAATATAGTATCATTGTCGGACTGTTCAAATCACAACCCGCTATCTATCTACATGGTGATCTAAAGGAGAAGGCCGGTATGTGGCGGCCTTTCCCCCAGAGCACCATGATCCACTGGACAATGTTCAGTTGGAACATCGACCTTCGCGTCGATTTGAGCCAGTTGATGGCGTCCATCTTGTTTGAGCCTGTGATAGTTAGTATCAGCAAGGGCTCAGGCCGCTCAGTATCGTTCTGCACGTTAGTGGAAGCGTCTAAAAAATCGGCGCGACAATATTTCAGTATGGGGACAGTCCAGGGACTTGGAGGTTTTAAAGTACTCCGCAAACAGACAAGAAGTAAATTACGGATCGGGTCAAATACTACAGTAGGACAGGGAACGTGGGCGCTTGGCAAGTCCCAGGCGATCTTTGCGAGTCTCCCTCGTGTTCTGGAACGTGGGCTGTCACATACTCAGGCTAGGGCGGCTATTTATCGATGCGCCCTTCATATCAATCGCTCATCACCAACTATTCCCTCTCTCCCTTTCTTCTCCGCAGGCCACTCACACGATGTCCGCTCTCCCTTCCACCTCCACCTCCCATTCCAAATTTTCCTCCATTTTCAACGTTGCTTTGGAAAAGTATAACCGTAAGACTAAACAAGACCTCGCCAAGCATCCCCTCCTTCCCAGGATTCAATCCTGTGATTCCCCCGAAACTATCCTCACCGTCCTTCGCGAGCAAATCCCCGAGTTCAATCAATCCCAAAATAGCGACGATGGACTCACGAATTGGGTCACCCCAACTGTGAATGTCCTGTATTCATTTTCCGCTACCCTTGGCGGCGTTGTTGGGCTTGTGAATATCACGATATATCCTTATCATATTGTCCAATCTAATATTTACCTTTCAGGCATTCCCACCAGCGAACATAATTTTTACGGGGATCGGCGTTCTTCTCTTGGTCCGTGTCTTTCGCGGTTCCCTTGCACGACCTATTTTAATACCCTGACTCTCAGGCGACTAAAGATGTCCGCGCCAGCCGAGACAAGCTTATCGACCTCTTCAACTCCATCGAAAGATTTTTCCAACGGCTTGAGATTTACACTGGCATTACACCGACTACGGCTATGACGAACATGATTGTTGATATTATGGTCGAGGTACTCACCATCCTTGCGATGGCGACGAAGGAAGTGAAACGTGGGCGATTGCGTGAGTCATTACTGTGTAGATCCACCATTCTTGACTTGACTGACACATCAGTACAGAAAAGTACTTCAGGAAGCTGGTAGGGAACACAGAGATCGAAGACAGCCTGCAGAGGTTGGACAGGTTGACACGAGAAGAGGCACGGATGGCATCTGCGGAGTCGCTGAAGGTCGCACACAATGTCGACGCTAAAGTGATGGGCGTCGATGATAGAGTGAGGGATGTGGAGGGGAAAGTAGAAGATGTCCAGGACGACGTGCGAGATGTTGGCAACAAGGTTCAAAATGTCGATGGGCGGGTACAAGATGTCCAAGGCGATGTGCACGATATTGGCAACAAGGTTCAATATGTCGACGACAGGGTCCAAGGCGTCAACGACAAACTAGAACAGGTCGACCGTTCGTTACCTCTTTAACTCGTGCTCATCATTCCGAGGACTCAGATATCATTACAGGGAACCAGCTCCGAGATAGTCTTTTACGATGGCTTTCGCCGTCAGATCCATCCATCAATCATAACATCGCCTCCAAAACACATCACAATGGTACAGCCCAATGGTTCTTTCAAGGCGAAATATTTAATGAATGGAAATCTACGGGTTCATTCTTGTGGATACATGGAAAGCGTATGTCAATCTTAATCCTTACTGTGCGTAGGACGGACCCCTGATCATCTCTCGAATCCGTAGCGGGATCAGGCAAAAGTATCATCTGGTTCGTCTTTCTTCGACTCTTTCTACCTTGTTGAACTAACATCTCCGTTCAGTTCTTCGATCATCCAAGACATCATGGCCCTGCGCGATGCTGGGACGGCCTCGATGGCCTACTTTTATTTCGACTTCAGGGATGTCGATAAACAAAGACTTCACAACCTGCTTCCGTCTCTTCTCATCCAACTTTCTGCTTGGTCCGATCCCTGTTGTGACATACTCTCCCGACTCTATTCTGCACATGGTCGTGGAGCACAGAAACCCGGCGAACGCGCTATGGTAGAATGCCTCAAAGAAATACTCAATGCGCAAGGGCCTACATACATTATCCTGGATGCCCTCGACGAGTGTCCGAAGACATCCACCATTCCACCACCGCGAGAAGAGGTCCTCGACTTTGTGGATGAACTCGTTGGCCTTCAGCTTCCAAATCTCCACATATGTGTTACGAGTCGACCCGAGCTCGACATTCAGGCTGTCCTCGAACCTTTAACTGCCCGCCCTGTGTCACTTCATGACGAAACTGGACAACAGGAGGATATTGCCAATTATGTCGCCTCTATTGTTAACTCAGATCGAAGGACGCGGAGATGGCGGAAAGAGGACAAGGATTTGGTTATCAAGACACTAACGGAAAAGGCAGACGGAATGTAAGTGCGTTGTTGTCTACTTACTAGCAAACCATAACCTAGAACATTTAATAGGTTTAGGTGGGCGTTCTGCCAATTGGAAATCCTACTGGACTGCCTCCCACCAAGTGTCCAGCATACCCTGGAGGAGTTGCCCGACAGCCTAGACGAGACGTACGAACGCATATTAAGGGAGATCAGGAAGCCGAACCAAAGACATGCTCATCGATTGATGCAATGTCTTGTAGCTGCCGTTCGCCCACTTGAAGTCAAGGAACTCGCAGAAGTGCTGGCCTTTAACTTCGACGCGGAAGGAATCCCGAAGCTAAATTCAAATTGGCGGTGGGAGGATCAAGAAGGGGCAGTAATGTTGGCATGCTCGAGTTTGGTCACGATAGTCAAGAACGGGAATTCGCGGGTCGTTCAATTCTCGCATTTCTCCGTCAAGGAATTCTTGACGGCGGACCGACTTGCGGAGCCCATCCGAGATGTCTCGCGCTATCACATTGAACTCGAGGCGGCGCATACGATTCTTGCACAAGCATGCATTGGTGTTCTCCTCCGATTGGACGATCACATTGACCGAGACAACATCAAAGACTTTCCGTTGGCTCGGTACGCTGCTGAGTACTGGGCCAGGCATGCCAAATTTGGGAGTTTATCGGCACGGATCACGGATGGGATGGGATGTCTTTTTGATGAAGATAAGCCACACTTTGCAACGTGGCTTTGGATCTACGACGAAGAGAGGCTTGATCGCATGTTCACTATGCGTCCGGAGAAACCTGGAGCAGTCCCCCTATATTACGCCGCAAGGCTCGGATTTCGTGACTTGGCAACACACCTCATCGCCGAGCATCCAGAGCATGTGAATGCTAGAAACGATTGGCAATACACCGCGATGCATGTTGCAACGGGAAGAGGATATACCGACATTGTTTCATTACTACTTGAACACGGCGCGGATGTCGATAGCCGGGATAGGGACGGCGGGACTTCCCTGCATTGGGCTTCCTTCTATGGAAGACTCAGTGCTGGGCAATGTCTTCTCGATCATGGTGCAGATATCAATGCTCGAGACGAGGAAGGTTTGACTCCACTGTTCGAAACAGCACGACCAGGACACGTTGAGTTTGCTCAAATGCTACTTGAACGCGGGGCAGTGATTGATGCCCAAAATGACCTTGGCAGAACCTCACTGCACAGGGCAGTACAATTGGGTAATATCGAGGTCGCGCGATTGTTACTGAAGAATGGCGCAGATGTCAACGCGTGCGACAAATTAGGCAAGATCCCTTCCCAGTACGCGACGCGACAGGATATTTTAAAACTACTTTCTGAGTATGATGCCGAGTCTGTAAAGTAGTACCTGCTTGTTGGTTCCATGATGTACTTACAATACAGGGGGGAGATTGTGTAAAACTTTGTGTTATGGTACGACGTTATGTGCCGTAGATACAGACTGCTCTTCTATATCAGTACATGTGAAAGGTCTCCGGTCTCCTTCAAAACTTCTAACACGTAGTCGAAGCAACCTAGGACTTGGCCCCACTGGTATTGGGTTTGAAAGAAAAGTACGGTCCTGAGAGAGGGTACTGTGCATGTGACGAAAGATTGCGCGCTCTAGTACCGTCTTCTGCATGGTCAATCATCCATCTATTTTTTGAAAAATTCACTTGGTATTGGTGTACGTCGACTATGCCTATGCCAATTTAATATCTCTGATTCCAATACGTGCGTCCGCGCAGATGGTCTAGACCTACGCGCAAGTGAGCACTTTTGTGGGATTACTTTGTATATTTCTTTGTTTACATACGTGCCAACACAAAACCGGGGATAAAGCCGACAAACTCTGCGCATACACTAGCAAGGGAAGGAAAGCGCGTTATAAGTATATCTAGTCCTTGGATGATACAACCCTCATCTTACCTTACAGGTATACTACCACCTACTCATGCTACAAGTGGCTATTTATCGATGCGTTCTTCGTACCAATCATTCATCACCAACTATCCCTCTCTATCTCTTCTCCTGCCAGTCACACCATGTCCTCTGTCCCTTCCACGTCGACCTCGCATCCCAAGTTTACCTCCGTTTTCAACACTGCCTTGGAAACTTACAAACGGAAGACTAAGAAAGACCTCGTCGCAGTCTTACAGTAGTTGATTCGATATACGAGACCCGCCTCGCGGGCCGGTGCGATAGGGGGAAATAGTCCTCTGTGCGTGTGTGGGTTTCCCCTCCAGGTTTATGCAAGGCGAAAATATCCTAGATCTCGTGACAAGAATGAGTTCAGCGAACATGAACATGAGGTGGTTGAACGTTTTCCGTACCAAAGAACGCCCCTTTCTTGCGCTTAGACTCGTTGCGGGAGCAAAAAAGTCATTAGTTTTAGATAGAAAGTGAAAGAGTACAGTCATTTACCACCACTTGGGACACCACTACCACTTGGGACAAATTGAATTTCCACACCGATTTAGACTCATTTTGCCCCAACATTTATCTCATCGGCATCTACTACATCTTAGCCACATTTTATGTCTATGTGTAGAGGTATTCTAATGAACAGATCACTTTCTAGACATGAATCAGTTTGAAATGGTTTCATAATCGAAAATTTAAATCCTCAATATCTCAACAAAAACATAAGCTTAGAGCCTTAGCCAAGTGGCTGGTTCAAATTTATTATGTCAGGCTCCCCATCCAAATGAGTTGCCAGTAGTTCTTGATATGCAATGAGGAGATGAGGCCATTTGGAGGCCATTTGAAAGAAATCCTATGCCAGTGCGTCACATCACACCTTCCAAATTTGGCATCTCACTCGTCTCGAAAATGCCTGGGCGCGCCAAATCGTTACCGTTACTGGCATGATTGTGTCACGTCCCAAGTGGCAGTTTCTACGGTGATAAGGACTTTTCACACTGATCCCCCTCGATATGGCCTCCCTTCCACCCGATAACATTCAAATTGTGGTCAAACTCAAGACTACATCAGAGAGAAGTGATCGACCAAATCACAATTTATTTAAAAGGTACCAAAATTTCACACTGGAACAGATTATATTTGGCTGTCCCAAGTGGTGGTAAATGACTGTAGATATGATAAAATGTTCTTTCTACGAATCCCATAATAGTATAGTTTGACCGGAAAAGTTCTGATCCTCAATATTGCCAGCGCTCGTCGGTCTTGGTGCAGTGGTGGTTGCTTGCGCAGAATGATGCGATTTTCTCGCCCATCAGGATGTTCCGGCTCCGCCGTCCATGGTGCTGACTCGAAGATTCACAAGCGACATTGTGATTTTTTCCAACAACAAATCATAACATCGCATGTCAATCCGAGTTTTAGCATAGCGGAACACCTCAATGTGATACTGTACTCGGAATAGAAATCCAAGGGTCCAATTTCATGGAAAGAGCCGACGCGGGCCGTGCGACTTTGATACCATGTCGCCCACTTGTGCCGCTCAGGTTGGCTAGTTCTGCTACGATTATTCTGAATATTCGCGCCTTGTATAGGTTGGATTCATTCGTATTATAACTCCGGGACGACAAAGAGAAGGGACCAACCTGTATTTTCTCCCAGACTCTTCCAATTCTCCGCTAATCCATGTAAGCAGCCTCAGGTCTGCATTCGCACTTGCTTGTCTTTGTGGAGAGCGATGTGCGTTGTCGGAGAGGTGGTCCCATCGAGCATTCGATCGTCCACACCGGGGTTGCGAGAGTTGGGACCGTGTTGTAGGCGTCGCGCTGATCCAAGCACTCTTGCCAAAGATTGTCACATGCGTAGTGGTCGAAGAGTGCCCAGAAGTCCTTCCGGCCATGTGCACGTCTTTACCGGCATCGGATAGGAGGGACACAGGACGCGACATGCTTGGCAGGGAGAAAGTACTAGACTTGCGGTGGATATTGTTGACCTTGCCCGGTTCAGGGGTTGTATGCTGTACCCTTGATAATCATTCGGCGCTTCATATGCGATGGGTTAGTCCATTGAGCATACGCACGAAATAATAGATAATGCGCAGGTCAAAACTGACTAACTAGAGCTTCATGTTGCTTCAAATCCAGCATGATGTCCGCGCTCTCCTTGCAGATCGCGGACCCGCTTCTCAACTCAACTCAAGTCACTGGAACTCAGCCTCGAGGTGCCAATGCGCTAGCGCAGCGATTGCAAGGACAGCCTCTGCGTCATCCTTTCCCAGAAAGGCGGCTCTTAGCTCGGCTTGTGAGCCCTCTGCGTGTGTGGTGAAGTCCGTCAGCGCACGGCGATGTTCATCGGTCGCAAGGGCATCCTCCTACTTGAGCGCGGCGAGTTCGGTGCAAACATCTTCTACCTTGTCCTCGCAGGCAACTATTCGATGGGCGGAGCTCCTCGAGTTCGGAGTCGTGCTGTGCTGAAGGTGTGCAACGCTGTTGCGTTAGCTCCTGCTTGAGCGAAAATCAAGTTCAAGTTACGGTTACGGTGAGCTGAACACGTGATGTTAGCACACAACACGTTATCCGCATCGTCTCGTCCTAACTTCAGTTAATTTACTGTACTGTATTTTAATCCGATTCACCTCATACGCGGCGACCTCAGTCTGGAACACAACGTGCTCCCACTTGATCCGTTTTCATGGCAGAGTACCTACTGTACATGTAAAACATGTGACTTACTTCCGAGTCCAGCGGCAAGAATTTCTTTTTCTTTTTCACGGCACGCTGCCGGTGCCAGTGCTTGGCACGTTCCGGGGGAGGTTGTCAGATCATCGTTGCGTGATGGCAATCGCACTGGCTGCTAAGTAGGATGCCAACTGTATTTCTTAAGTTCAATTTACAGTAACGAGTGGTAAAAATTACTGTACATTTGCCAACAACATGGCCCCCGACTCGGAAGCCCGCGATGGCGGCTTTTGACCGATACAGTACCAGCACAGGTCTCTCATAAGTAGTTGCCTTCCTAGAGTATTCACACAGCGTTGGAACACTGGCAGTCACGGGCAGTGGACCCGAACGAGAAAGTGGACATTATTGCAGTGTTCATCTACCAGTTGGGTGCTCGCGGGCATCATGATTGTAAATAGCTACCGTGTTCAGGTTTTAAGCCTTATTACGCATTTGATGCTTCACTGCGACGAGCTAAGTCTGTTCTATATATACCTTTCTACCTAATATACAATGCTGTTCCTTCCTTTCTTCGGTACACTCCTGGCAAAGATGCCTCATAGCGGTTGCAATCGAATGTCTCGTGCGATCCCTCAGAATAAGAGAAGCCAGGAGAAAGAAAGCGGCGACGCTGCGCAAGCCTCGAGCTCTGTGATAGATTCTTGGAACTCGGAGACCGCAGTCCAACTGCTCAGCATATACAGAGAGGAAATCGACCGGGCGAACTAAGTTAATGGGACGGTCAGTGTTGTCAAGCCGACCCGAGTATGACTTTTGGTTTTGGTAAGACGGTACTGTAAACTTTTCGAATATTTTAGACCAGCAAAATTTGAAAGAGCCAACTCGCTGTAATAAATACACGTGCCCACGCTCTAATCCACGAAACACCGTAAATGACTTTGATTGCAGAATAATAATACTCATATTTCTTTGCGCTCGAAGGGGGGGAAAGACGTACTAGTAAGTTACCGTCGGGGGATTAAAAAACGGGCGGGAGCACTATTTCATACAGTCAGAGGAATTTTACACTTGTGGTGTGAGTTGTATGAATAAAAGGATGGATGGAAGACGCCGAAGAGGGTGTGATGAATGAACTACGCTGTGCATCGCATGAGGGTAGCTGATTGGGCGTGGTGTAACGTTTTGTAGCCCAATAGAATAGATATAAACGGTGGGGGAGGGGCGTGGGGGAAAGGGAAAGGTGGCATAATAATCTGGGAAAGGAAGTGCTATACGGGCATAGACAAGACAGAGAGATGGCGTGGGATCAGATCATAGCAGCAACAGAATAAGAGACGAATATAAGACATTGTCCTCTTGTGCCTCAGGCACAAGCGTCGTCAAGGGTAGAGATC
Source organism: Russula emetica (assembly GCA_015178925.1). Classification (NCBI taxonomy): domain Eukaryota; kingdom Fungi; phylum Basidiomycota; class Agaricomycetes; order Russulales; family Russulaceae; genus Russula; species Russula emetica. The sequence goes on along the minus strand of WHVC01000024.1, from coordinate 466,608 downwards.
GAATTTAAAACAGAAACAAAAAAGTGGAACAAGAAACCCCTCAAAAATCATGATGTTGGGACAGCGATCATCGATCTGCGCTTTGTAGCAGCCGACAATGACGCCGTCGTGCGAGGGGACGGTCGCGACAGCCTATTCTCCTTCTCGTCCGATGCAGAACCGGACGAGCTCTGCTGAGATGTAGACTGTTCTACGTCCGATGACGCCGTCGTCGCCAGTTTCGCTTGGCGCAGCAGCTCAGTGCCCGACATCGACGATGGCCGCCGGTTCGTCATAGTCGGCGACTTGACACCGGGGCGACCGAGCGTAGAAGACGTGGATGTTACGCGTGTGTGAGTCTGCATCGGGCCCCCTGTTGGTGATGTCGCGGTTGAGAACGATGCGCGTTGCCGGGTAGGGGGAGGTCCCATCGAACCTTCGACTGTTCGTGCGGGTTTTACGGTGGTGGGTGTTGGGACCTTGTTGGTTGATGCGGTGCCTGGAGGCGTTATAGCTGTCGCGTTGATCCGGACACTCTTGCCTAGGGTTGTCACACGCGTCGTATTGGTCGAAGAGTGCTCGGAAGTCTTTCCGGCCTTAGGAGGCACGTCTTTGCTGGCATCGGATAGGCGGGACGCAGGACGCGTGTTTGGCGGGGAGAAAGTACTCGACTCGCGACGAATATGGTTGACCTTGCCTGGAGCAGGTGTTGTACCTGCAGTACCCTTGACACTCATTCGGCGCTTCATCTGGATGGTTTAGTCCATTCAGTCAGCACACGCGAGCGATAGGAGATAATGCACTGACCAACTCGAGCTCCTGTTGCTTCGAATCCAGTGCGATGTTGAGTCCTTGTAGATCCTCACGGTCCCTCACACGTTGCTTCTCCATTTGTGCGATGTGAACCTCCTTGTTCGCGCTCTCCGTCTGTAGATCGCGGACATGCTTCCCAAGCTTCTCCAACTCAGCTTCGAGAGTGCCAATGTGCTCGCGCAGCGATTGCACAACAGCATCTGCGTCATCCTTTCCTTGGATTGCGGCTCCTAGCTCGGCTTGTGTGCCCTCTGCGCGTGTGGTGAGTTCCACGAGCGCACGGCGATGTTCATCAGCCACGTGGGCGTGCTCCTGCTTGAGCGCTTCGAGTTCGGCGCGGGCATCTTCTGCCTCGTCCTCACGAGCAACTATACGATGAGCGAGCCCCTCGAGTTCCGAGTCGCGCTGCTGAATGTCCTGCTGAAGTCGTGCGACGCTATCGTTGGCGGCCTTTAGCTCTTGCTGAAGCGAAGCGATGTTGTCAGCGTGATGACGCAGGCTGGCTAGTTTGGTCTCAAGCTGGAACATGACGTTAGTACACGCGGACAAAGGGAGATGACCAAGGCTCATTACCTGCACCCTTTCCTGTTCGATTATCTCCCTCTCTCCAAACACTACATGCAGAGTGTTCTCGGCCTCCGAGCGGCGGTTATCCGCATCGTTCCACTCCAATTCCATGCTCTCGATCTTCGCTTCAAGCGCGACCACCTCGCTTTGAAGCACATTGCGTTCCTCTTTGAGCTGTGCCATGCTCTCGCCTGTCCGCTCGGTATTCTTCCACTGCGCCTCGAGTTCCTCACGGAGGACAACCACCTCTTCATCTTTCTTCGCCAGCGCCTTCGTCACCGTTTCCGCTTCTTGGCGTAGTTCCATGCGTTCTTTCTCCCAATCTTCCTCTGCCTGCCGATAACGCTCTTGCTCCTCGCTGGCAGCCGTAATGCCCGCGATGCGAGATTCGTCGTCCATTGCCCCAACGGTATTCAGTAGCTCGATCTGTTCTTGTGCGGTGCGGAGGTCCTCTTGCAATTCCTGTTCGATCTCATCGCGTTGGCGAAGCTCTTCTCGCAACCTGGCCACTTCTTCTTCCATCTCCTTGGCCTTTGCCGATGGGTCCACGAGGATCAAGCTGTTCCTAACCAACTCGCCCTTCTCACGTTCGAGCCCCGCGATATGGCCGTGTAGCTGCCTCAATGCTTCGCCACTTGCCTCATCCATGACGCTACGCTCCATGCTCTCTTCACGGCTGCGGTCCACCTCTTCCTCAAGATTCCGGCATAGACGCTCAAGCTCCTGGACCTTCTTCTTCCACCCGCGGACCACTCCTCGCCGCTTTTCACTCTCCTTCTCGGCATTCTCGACTCGCTGAGTGAGGACAGAAACCAGCATGTCCCGCGCGCCAAGGTCGACTTCGTATTGCGCGTTCAGCTCTTGTTGGATTGCAAGCTGTGTCCGCAAACACCAGATGATATCGTCTTCTTTGGACGATTTCCGCGCATGCCCGACGATGGCCGCCGGCGGTGAGGGTGGGAGTAATGTGCCCGGCGTATAGAATGTCGTTGCATTCGCACGGAACGGATCAGGTTCGGGAGGTGGAGGGGATAGGTTAGGCACGCGGTCCGCGGACGGTGTCGCGTACAGCACAATTGACGCAATATTGGGATCGTTGGTGTCCAATTCCGGATTCTTGTTGTTCCGCGACAGCGTGTGGAGCATAGACTCGCTCACCGCGCGATTACGTCCTGGGGAAGGCTCGATCGTGGGCGCGTTACCCAGGGCCTCAAGGTTAGCTTTGGGCATGGGATGGAAGACGGCCTGGCCGAAGCTGAAGGAATGGCTACGATCATGCGAGGGTGCCTTCGAAGTCTCCATGGAATGAAACACTGTTTGGTTCACCTCCATCGGCGGCAAAGAAACTGTTGGAGAAGTCCGCGGAGGAACATGCTGGGTTTCGTCATCCATTGACTGGTCGGTCTCAGAAATCTCGACCGCATCATCTTGCAGAGATGCAGCAGCATCGGCGGTAATCGGTGGCAAGTCTCGTTGTGACATATCAAAGATGTTTGTGACTTCGGGTGGGGACATTGGCATCATCGAGCCCAGGTACTGTTCGACAACACTTGGTGATGACGGTGGAGATGTCATATCCTGCGTAGGCATGAACAAGCCTTGGACAGGTGCGCGAGCGCGGTTACGGCCGCGGGAGCCGGAAGGTGAGAGTTCTACTTCGGGATTTGTCTCCTTGCGACGTAGACTCTCAGAAACTGGTGAGTCATCCTGCTCGCTCGTAGCTGAGCCTTCAGGCGTCATAACCCTATAGGCATCACGAGAGAAGAAGCGGACACTTTGTCCAGTAGCGGGTGTGTTACGGTCCCGGAGGATGGAACGGAGAGATCCGTATCTGCCGTCCATAGAGGTCTCGGGACGTGTGTTGCTGTCAATTGACGATCTTGCGGCATCTGTTGGAGCCGTGCTTACGGTATCTGGAACAGTATTGACGGAAATTTGGGAAACTGGCGGCAGAGATTGTTCCAGTGAACATTGTAGCAAGACCTTGCAGAAATGCGCCTACCATTCGTTTGCAGACTCAATTGAGATTTCACCTTCTTCGGCAGGCGTAATGGCAATTTGAGTACAGAGGAAGTTTTCGAAGGTTCGGCACTGTCGTGTTTGCTACTTCTTGACAGCCGTCTGAAGACACCGTTTCGATGCTTTGAAGGTGAGCCAGGGGGGCTGGGCACAGGAAATGGGACTTCTGGAGGTTTGCTCTCGCCATCGTCATTAAGGTGAGGTTCAGATACGTTGGGATGCTTCTCTAGGATAGGTGACACAACGTCTGAAGATGAGGGTTCGGCTTCGTCGACGGGATGACGATACTTGAGAGCATTGCTGAATTTGGCCCACATGACTAGGGTAGACGAATGGATGAACGAGACCACCTAGTGTGTTGTCGTCGTTGTTCTTGTAAATGAGAAGAGTTGCGAGCCCCCGAGTTGCGAGTTCAAGTTCGACTTTACGGCACATCACGTGGCCGTGTTCTTCACGCGTAGCGATCACGTGTCCATATTAATTAGCAGCACTAATTCTACAGACGAGTGGCTCCCAATTCTACACCCGTCTGCACGCACCAAACCGGTGGTGGGCAGTTGTGAATCAACATCGCCTTTCCTCATCACCCTTCCAGTGTGTAGTACAATTCGCGTCGATAGTATGCTATGTATCGTCGTCTGCAAACTTGAACAGCTTCAGCATGTACAGCCAAGGGGTGACAACCATCATGACTTACAGTGTAAACCCAACCCGCAATTGCGAATCCTTCAAGTACAAACCTCAGCAAATTTGTTGTTGTCATAGTTATTGACCTACCGAGACATGCAACGCCAATACTACGTTAAGAATACCAAGGACTAGATAACCGTATTGTTAACAACCATGCCAGAAAATAAAAGAGGAACGCTCAACGAAGCATGAAAACGAAATACATAATGCCTAACCAAACATGAGCGTCAGCCGACCATATCAGTGTAAAAAGAGACTGAACATCGGACCGTCGATCCAAAGAGCTTCCAACAATTTTGATTTCGGTGTTGGGACAACTTGGACCCTATAGCATCGTATGACTTTGTACAGAGTCAAAACCAGTACAACTGTCTGGTGTCAACCATGTCAGACAACGACGACAGAGGATGGGACGAACCAACTTCAAACACCATTATACCAATATAGGGCACAACCCACGCACGCTTGACGGCGCTTATTGGAACTCGACATTGCTGCATGCTGCTCCATGTAGTAGCGGTCGGCACCACTTTTACGTCAACGAGGGTGTCAAAACTGGAACTCGAGAGGTAAAACGGAATTACGTACCAACAGTCGTGAACATATCACGCTGAATTACCGCGATCGCGGGCGCCGCACAAACCTTCAACAACCCAATGAGTAGGGATAACAATACAGGACCATTACCCACAATAGCCAAAATGATCAGGACTGCAAGTATCCGCGGGCTGCTTTGCCATACAGCCCACGTTCTCATCGCAAGGACGACTAGTAAATGGTTGAGCCGTATGATCAGCAACGATGCAAGATACACTCACGCTCGGAACATAAGATAGTGATGATGCTCAAATAAATCGTTATGTTTCTTAGCGCAATCCTCAACTACTCGAAGTCATCAGCCTGGTTTGGAGCCAAATCAAAGCAGTGAAGCGCACCGGAATCAAAGCTATGATGGCACTTGCAAGAGCAGGGTATCGTGCAAGTACGAATAGCACACGGGCATAGATGCTTCTTCCCCGACGCCAGAGCCAGTCCAGCTACCTCGGTGAGAACGTCGGCCACACTCATAGTCAGCGAAGGGGAGCAAGAGAATCACAAAATAAAGTTTACCTCATCGCTGCTTGTCAGCAACCAGTCATAATACTGTACACAATGACGAGAGCAGACAGATATTAGCGGGGCGTGTACCATGGGAACGCGCCACAGGGACTTACGATCAGTGCTGCACTTGCAACTAGTCCATCCAGAAGTCTGACGGTCAGCATTGAACTAGCGACAGCTCAGCCGCAACAGGCGTACCTTCTATATTCTGGAGGCGAGGAGAAACAGGGATATATACATGATAGTAGATCAGTGTTCAATCTGCATGGGATCTGCTGTATTTTAGAGTACGCACTGTGGAGAGTCGGTGATTCGTCAGGCAATGAATCAGTTGCTCCAGCGCGACATGTTCTCCTTCGCTAGCGATTGGACTTGACATCGAATTACGTTCCAACACAATCCAGAAGTCTGCGCGTTGAACGTTGTCGTGTAAGGGCTGGCCCTAGCCAAAGCCAAAGGACAAGACAAAAACGATTACGGCAGGAGAGAATGATCTAATACCCTATCCACTTGAAGGAGGGGAAGCTTCCCTCTTACTGTATGCGCCGGCTGGGTTGAGGGTAGTTAGCGAGGAGTGGAGGGCAACAAGGAGGTATTTCAGCAGCTAACATCTTTTTGTGAGTGACATATTGTCAGGGCCATTATCTATTCCAGGTTAGATCAGATCCAGACAGCCCCCCAGACAGCCCAGGCGTTTCATGTCCGAGTCATAAAACCATTTACAGAAGTCGACACGTGACATGAGCCCTTTCCCTTTATTACTGTAAAACATGTCGAAAACATCTTCTGAAAGGATTCTCTTGAAAAATGAGTTAGACAAGTGCTGGGAAATGTTTAGTGACTCAATTGGTGGTTAACATTAGCCCGAGAAGGCCATAGAAGTCTCGCTCCGAGTCCGCAGCGGTTCTAAAGCGGCACAGCCTGTTTCAACTACGTTCCCTGCTGTGCATCGTATGCTAATGCGTGAAATATACGTGTGACTCTCTAAGCCTACAGCATGCATAGCTAATTTTGACATGTACAGTATTCAGAGCTTCCCAACATTTGTTTGATTTTGTTTTGTTGCTATGGAACAATAAAATAACCTACACTTTCCCAACATGCCCGTCAAGACCACTTTTCGTGCTCTACACTTTGGCAGGAGGGGTCTTCTGGAACGTGGCGCCCTGCGACACGAATAAGCCAGGGCATCAAAGATGATCGGCCGGTCGAAGAACAAACCTTCTCGATATTGGTCGCAAGTTCGGGGACGGCGGCGGCGATGAGCTGTTTCTCGTAGTCTGACAAATTTCCAAGGGGAAGAATCTTTTCGACACCGTTCGGCTGCCACAAAAGTTGGATCAATAAAGGACCATCTGATTGCAGAGACGCAAGAACTCATTCACCCCAATTTGGACGTTCGCCGAGAAGTAGTCCAGCTCCTTGCCGATCTCCTTCTTCACTACGGCACCTCCTTCTTTGTCCGCATCGAGGTGTACATAGCTAGGAGCGACGAGACCCTTTTCGCCCGCGACAGCCTTGATGACCTTGATTGCGAATTCGGCACCGGCATAAGCCATCGAGAGCGTTGCTGACCCGGTACCGTCCTTAGCTTTGACGACTTCATCGCCACCGAACTGGATGCGTTTCGTGAGCGCCTCCAGTTTTCCCGCGTTAACGGAAGCAGGGAGGGAATGGGACGATTGAGAAAGGAGGGGAACGATCTGTGATTACGCATATAAACAAGGTCGATACGGCGCGCGAAAAGGCTGAACATACCGTGACACCGGAGTGGCCACCGACAACCGGAACAACAATTTCAGGTGACTTGGAAAGATCGCCGATAGTTTCCGCGACGAAAGTGGATGCCCGCACGACATCTAATGTCGTTACACCGAATAGCCTATCAGAATATTAGCGCCGATTTTCCTGATTTTCCTGGTACGGGAAGCGAGGGTACCGCTTAGGGTCAAAAATTCCTCGTTTCTTGAAGACCTCAGCAACAATGGGGACGGTGGAATTGACAGGATTAGAAATAACGAGAACAAATGCCTTAGGAGCTGTCGCGGCGATACCAACGGCCAAATCATAGACGATACCAGCATTGATCTACTGAAGGTTAGATCCCTTGTCTGATCTATTGCTACACCTACTCACTTTGAACAGATCATCTCTTCAAGTTTCCAATACATGAGCTGCATTTTATGTCGATGTAAGGAGAATAAACCTCACCTGGTCATCTGAAAAGATGGATCAGTCCCATTCATCTCTCATTGCAGATGTTTAAATGGCACGCACCCCTGGTTTGCGAGGCACACCGGCAGGTATGATGACAATGTCCGCGCCGTTCAGGGACTTTGCAAGGCCGCCATCCGGAGGTAGGTAGCCCTCAACCTTGGCGGGAGTCGCGATGTGAGAGAGGTCGGCAGCAACGCCAGGCGTGTTAACGATATCATAGAGGCCAAGCTGGAAAGCATTCATGTTTCAGCGGGTCTGTGGTGCCGCGTCATTGAAGGAGCCAATAACCTCGGTAACCTGGGGATATGTCTTGAGGAGAAGGGCCAAAGGTTGGCCAATACCACCTTACATCTAAGTCAGATTGGGGCTATGTTTGAGGTCGGGGAGCACTGACCAGCAGCTCCGAGAACGACAGCCTTGACCATTATGAACCTGAATAGAGAAGAAGGGATGAGAGGTAGTGCGACGATTGATTGGATTTTATACTTTGCGAGAGCCACCCGATAATCATCCGCTTATCACGTGATACATGCACGACTTTTACGGGACGCGGCCAAAACTATTCTCGATAGTGATGTCCCTACGGACACGGGCCCTTCTTTCCTCTCGACTACGCCTCGATGCCCACAGATGCACACAACATGCTGCTGCTTTGGTATCTCGCCCTCCATCATATGTTGCCAGTCCACCATCGTATGTTCACTAAATTTATTGCACGCGCTTCTGTTGACCAAGTTTGCAGCGCGAGGCGGAGGAGACGACCTGCACCGACAACGCTACGTCCCCCTGCCAGTGAACTAGCGCGTCGAGTGGAGGCATTAGCTGTGTCTGTTGAAAACCAGGTATGAGATCCTTTCTTGAGAAGTCCTAACCTAATATTTTTGCAAGGGAATACCATCCGACGTCACCTATAGCGAGCAAGAGCTACTTGCTTTCTACGATGAGCTTCTTTCCTTGCCTCATGATGAACCGCGAATTACTGCTACGTCACCAACGAACCTATCTATGAAGGATCAGGATAAAGCAGTCGTAGACACCATCTTGTCTCGCCTCTCCCCGTCCCCTTTTCCCTCTATCTCATCCGAGACGTTCTCTACTCTGCTGCAACGACGAGCGGAACAGAACCCTCCGCATAGCTCCTATAAAGCGCAACTGCATGCCCTCGAAGACCACTCGTCACTACCCCACCACGTCGCATTGAGTCGGCTAACCCCGATAATGCAGGAGTTAGAAAGTACTCGAAACGCACAGGCATCTGCCTCTGGCCAGGGCTCAACGCCTATAGAGGATGTACCACTGGCCATTCTTTCAATTGATGAATGGAGGTCCCTGACACGAGTTTGTGTGCGTACCTACCTGTGTCGCATTCCACACATAGACTTCATTGACAACGTGAAATACTAGCTTTCACATGACGATCCCCACTCAGCCAAAAGGACTCTTGAGCTCATGATGGTCAGTCACCAGGCCTGCACTGCAAGGACGGATTGCTCACGTCTCGAAAGACATCAGGAATACAGCTAGGAGAAGACCACGTAAACGATGTCTTTGGATGGTATGCAAGGAGAGGAGATGTGTTGGGTCTGGAGGATTTTTTGCAAACGTTTGTAAAAGGTGTGGCCCTTCATGCGTCTAAATGTCTTGATTTACACTCGTCTCAGGTCCATTGTCCGACCGCCAACGCCATTTACACATCAGTGCGCATGAGAAGAGCGTCCCACCTGGTACAATTCCCGAGAGTGCCCTCTCACTTCTCCACTCCTACGAAAACGCTGGTCGACCGCCACCCATAACGGCCTACTCGCGACTCATCGCCGCGCTCTTTCGCATCCCTTCCTCGCTAGCGCGTGCTCAGGCTTGGGATCTCTTTTCTCACATGCGATACGTTGCGCACCCCCATCCGGATACTCTTCTCTATACACAGATGATTCAGGCTTGCGCGTTACCTACTCCTGTCGAGCCCGAACGCGCCCTTGACCTCTTCACGGAAATGACCGTTGATCGCCGGATTCCGCCCACTGCAAGTGCTTACACCGCAGCGATCCTCGTGTGCGCCCGCTCAGGGTCGAAAGTGTATGTAAACGAGGCATTCCGCTTAGCGAAGGAAATGCTCGATGCTCATCGAGACGCACGCGGTCGAGGTGCCTTCCGCCCCGATTCGCATACATTTGGTGCCTTACTGGAAGGTGCAAAACGCATCGGCGACCTGGGTCGCGTGCGTTGGATACTCGCCGAGATGGTCGAGATGACACAACGAGATCTAGACAACGAGAGTATTATTATCGACGAAAGGATCATGACGCACGTTTTTCACGCATACGCAGCGTATAAGCCTCCTTTCAAGCGTTCCATGGCCCCCCTGACTACCCAAACTGAGGGTGACGCAGATACACCCACACCGGCCTTGCCGACGGAGCCGGTCGATTCATATCCCGATGACCTCAAACCGTCTGTACCTATCGAGAACCCGGAGCCCAGCTTCACACACCTTCCCCCCCAAAGCCGCTCCGAGGTGATCGGCGAAGCCCGCGCCCTCTTCTCTCGTATCTTTCGCCCATCACCAGACCCGACGTGTTCTCCCTCTGTTCCCAGCTCATTGCCAGCTCTCCCGGACGTCCACGTCACACCACGATTACTCGCTGCGTACCTGTCCGTCTTTTATGCGCATGCGCCGCTCGAAACGGCACATGAGATGTTCCGAAAGGTGTTTGTGGAACACGGCCTAGCAAAGGATGCGGTTGCGCTCGTCGAGGCACTCGAGCGCTGCGCTAATGCGCGCCGAGGTTCCGAGCGCGTGTATGTGCGGAGTTTCGCCGGGGATGCGTGGCAAGAGTGGACGGCCCTCGAAAATGCGAGGAAGTTGACACGAGCGAGGAATAACGCACGGCACATACAGCGCGCATATGCGGCGCAGATCCGAGTACTCGCATTGTAAGCAAAAACGCTCAATTCACAATTTTCATTTCATTTCGTTTCATTTCACTTCCTTTTTTTCTTCTTCTTTTCCCAACCTCGTTCCACCCCCAATCTCCTTCCGTCCTTCACTTCCTTCCTTTCATTCATTCGTTCATTTCACCTTCGCCCTCTACCTCCTTGCCGTTTCTTCCTGTTGATACCATATACCCCCTTTTGGCTTTCCTTATCGCCGCTTTCCAATTAAAAAAACATAACATACTAAAAACCGCCGTTTTCTTGGCTCGTCTTGTCTCTTGCTGGTCTCCTGAACGCTGACTTCTTGTCGTCGTCGTCTTCGTCATCATCTTTCATTTTTGACAGGACGGGCCGTCTAGATGAAGCATTGGCATGCCTACGAGCCTTCGTTGCGCGTTATCCGCCTTACGACGTTCGCGAACCTTCATCTACTGCAACGCAACGACCGGACATGCGTTCGACGCGCGTGTTGCTCGCTGCCGGCAATCGCCCGCTCGTGCGACTCACAACCGCCTTGGACGTACAGGACGACGAGGTGCCACCGCTGTTGACGTTCGCGGACATCGAGGTGCTGCACCATCGCCTCGTGGCGGCGGGTGACCAGCGCAGCCTCGCGTACGTTAAATGGGTGTGCAAGGCGTACGACGGTGCCCTGCGCAAACGGAGGGAGGCGGCGCTCCAGGTGTAAGTGATGGATGATAAAAATCCGGTAAATTTCACCCCTTTTTAGGGTGGTTCTTCTTGGGTGATGGGTGATATTAATACTGGTGCCCACGCACTGCACATAAACCTGAACCATCTTTGGCACGTACTTCATTTATGCTGCATACACATAGGTTGAGGCGCTTAAAAGCCATACATCATCTGATAATACTACTATCCCCCGCTTGCATAAAATGTCATGATAGGAAAGACAGCACGGAAAAGGTTCCGTGAGCACTGTAGGGTGAGGCAGAGAGAGGGGCGCTATGCGTGCTTCCTCCATTGGATGCATCCGAGAATATGATAGTGCCAAACGAAAAAGGGTGTCACGGAATGGAATGAAGAAAATGGAATGGAATGGGGGGGTGCGCTGCGCTGCATCGAAACCGTGCATAACACGTGAGACCACGGGATAACGTATATTAACGACGAGCATTGAATGAAAGCTTGAAGAGGAACGAGGTATATCAAGCACACGACAAACGGAACAAGAAAGGACCACAAACACGGAAATTAGATAGCGGGATATTGCAAACCACGCCGAAGAGGGAAGGAAAAGAATTGGTTGGTTTGATGTGGTGGGTTGTGAGGAAGGAAAAAGAGAGAGAAGTAAGGCAGGTTGGGAAAGATTTAGTCGGTGAGCTTGGGTATGACATTCGTCATTTGGTCGATGTTGATGAATTGAACCCAAGATTCGAGATCTTTATTGTTGTCTTGCCAGACGAACTTGGAGTCGGCTGTCCCACGAAAATGGGCCGTAACGCACTGGTAGCTCTCCTCGATGAGAACGCCTCGACGCTGAACACCCAGATGGGCTTTGTACAATCTGAACTCCCAACCTGTAAGCGGCTGACCATCGCCACTGCACGTCTCCTCGGAAATGTTGAACTCGAGACGGGACCAGTCAAAGCCGATAGGCTGACCAATCGCTTTAATGTAGGCCGATTTTAGCGCTAGGAGGATGCATAGGCGACGGAGGACGACTTCTTCGCCTAGGTCCAAATTCAGGAAGGACAATTCGAGAGATGTTAACTGTGGTTTGGATGACACGTTAGCGGTGCCCCGGTAACCCGGAGGAGAGGGAGCGGGAATAGAGCCGAAGCCTCGTGGTGGTTGAAAACAAACAAACAAAAAAAGATAACCAAAAAAAAACGTGTGCCACACACATACCTTGTGTGAGAGTGATTCAACGTATTGCGGGACGGTGACATCGCGGGGCTCGACGGCGACTTGCTTGATGCCCAAGCCGATGTTGACCACTTCGCGCTGTTTTCCTTGTACCATGACCATTCCGACAAGCGAGTTTTCCCAAGCGAGATGATATCCAATCATCGACCGAAGGTGGTGTTCTGGATTGACGTGGTCCAGCATCTAAAAGCCAACGGTTAGTTGAATTATTATGAGGGAAAACGGGACGAAAAACGGACCTGCTCTATCCAGTGTTTCCCATTGAGTGCACTATGATCGCGCCATCGAGCTCGAGGTATTCGACGGTGCCTCATCATAAGGAGTGGCATCATTTGGGAGATGATTTGGCCTGTCCAAATTGAGAAGGTCAAAAATTTCAGGTGGAGTTGGCAAGAGATGGGGAAAAAAGATCAAACGAACGTAGTGATTCGCCAGAGTTTGGGTTTGAAGGAATGTTTTTTGCGTGGGGGACCGTGTTGTGAATGAGTTCATAGCACTTTTCGTATTCCTTAAGAGGGCGGTTCAGGGCGAGGAAAGGGAAAAGGGAAGGGAAAGAAAAGAAAATTGTGGCGGAGAGGGTTACTGACCTCTGTTGTCACCTCACGGTTCAGGTATAGCATCCAAACGAGAATTGGAGAGTTCATCGGTCCAGAATTCCTCTGCTACGGGTACGATGGAAACTTGAGGCGGCGTCAAAGGCTAGGATGGTTGGTTTGGGCGCAAGGCGCCGGAGGAGGCGGGCGTTATATGCGAAAAGACAAGTGAAGGATAAAGGGAAGGGGGGGAGCGAGCACTGCAATTGATCCGAAGTTGGGCGCTATGGCTCTTGTACTCTTAACTTGTGGTTGTGGTGTGAGTGCCCTCGCCGGTGCCAGTGCCAGTGAATCACAATCAGAGGATGTGTCGTTTGTCCGTTATCTGATCTCTCTCCATCGTCTTTTATAACCTGTGGGCCACACTTCCCGAATTCACCTTGGAACACGCCACATACAGACCCTCGACTGCGACATACAGAATAGGGGCCTGGCCTGCTGTGCTGTACACCCACCCGTCGGACTGCGGACTGTGTGCTAGTAAAAGCCCCGGGATCCATCACCAATCATTATCAGACATCATCCGCCTTTCGCGGCGGTGCCAAAGCCCGTTGTGCCAGTGCCAGTGCACGGACACGGATGGCGCAAGGACCGACTCTTTTTTTCACACTGTTGTCAGGACACAAACATAGATCGGTATTGTTTGGAGTCTGTGTGACCAATCTTCACATGCCCTCCCAACAATGTAATACAAATAAAAGACATAGAGAAGGACGTAAAAAGAAAGAAAGAGTGAGATGGCAGTTTTCTTTGATGAAGCGCTGGGCTGGAAGGACAGAGCCATCCGCTTGCGGTCTACGAGTGGACTGGTTGTTGTAGGTGGCGCATGTAGGGGATGCGTTGATGAGTGATGAGTGAGATAGAGCGTGGCTTGAAAGGGAAGGTGACTTGAGCAGGGATTACAGGAGGGGATTCGATGTCTACATTCTATCGCAGTGAATCGGGCAGGCCCGGGCGATTAGCTCCCTTTTTTCCCCAGAGAATCCGTTCAAACGCGATCGTTCCCAGGGAATTGGCGGGCGTAATTTTACTCATCGCCTAGCCAGCGTCTGAGTAGCCCCGCTCATTTGCTCACTCACCTCACAACCCGGCCAAGGATGAAGAGGGCGAGCTCCAATTTGCACGGTCCAACGGCTCGCTTCTTTTTTTACTCGGTGATGACCCCCTAAATTGGACTCATGTATTCCAGGCACAAGCCTCAAGGGGCTCCTGATAGATCCCTCAGCACTTGCACCTACTTTTCGTACGTTTCGGGCCCTTTTCACCACCCGACTTCTTTCCTCCCAACAGGCAAATCCCGACTTTAAATGACCCTCTACAGAAGTTCTTCTTTCAATTCCACCTCTCCACTCAAAATATGGCAACTCTTCAACACCTCCCTGTCATCTCTGCCGGCCTGTCCACCAACGTCTACCTTGTAATCCTCGGCGTCTGCACCTTTCTATTCTCTGGATGGATCTCTGCTCGACGTCTCAACCTCCCTCCTGGCCCTACGTCAGTTCCGTTCATAGGAAATCTTCATCAGATATCGTTCCATACCCAAGAGCTATGCTTCGCTGAATGGGGAAGGATCTTCGGTACTGTCGTTTCCCGTCGTCGCTCATGCGTCACGTTCAGCAGTCTGAACGAATGAACGAACAGGTGATGTTGTATACTTTAAGATCTTTGGACGTCCCATTGTCGTGCTCAATACCTTGAAAGCCGCTCGGGATCTCATGGATAAGCGCAGCATCAACTATTCCTGTCGCCCTCGCTTTGTTCTTCTGGTCGAAATGTGATCTGGACTTTATGGCTCTGCTTTCCATTCGACCATCATTGACTTGTTTCATAGGATGGGTTGGGATTCGTCTCTTCCCCAGCTACCGTATGGCCCTCGATTCCGCAAACATCGTCGTTTGATACTGGATCATTTTAACCGAGGCGTCAACTCTTTCCGACCCACTCAACGCGACGAGGCTTATATCCTATTGCGTGACCTCCTTGAAACGCCTGATGCCTTCCTCCAGCACATCCGCAGGTGGAGTGACTCCCATATCCCATCTGCATATAGTTCACGTTTGACCCCACAAAAAAGGTTTGCCGCAGGAACTATTATGAAGATTACATACGGCCATACTGTGCGCTCAACTGATGAGCTATATGTACGGTTGGCAGAGGAGGCTGGAATGGATACTGTGACGGGCGGTAGCCCAGGCTCAGTCCTTGTCGACTTCTTTCCTGCTCGTATGTCTATTTGGCGACATTTCTTGAAATCGTGAGCGTATTCTGACAACCCCTTTTATGTAGTTAGACACATACCTACGTGGATGCCCGGTGCCGGCTTCAAGCGACACGCTCTCCGGACTCGGATCAAGGTTCGCACTATGCACGATACCCCGTACGAGATGGTACGGAAAGCAACGGTTAGTCGTCCATAATTTCCTACAAGCGTATGCGCCCTTATTCTTGTCAAGGCTGCAGGCACGGCCATACCCTCTTTTACATCGACACTTATCTCGGACAACCTAGCTGCCGGAACGTCCCCTATCCATGACGAGGAAGATATCAAGGGTGTAGCAGGAACCCTGTATGGAGGTGCTTTTTTCTCTCTTTCTGATCCGGGCTCCCAGCTTAGACGCTCACACTTCACATGCTTCACTCATTAGCTGCGGCGGATACGGTGGGTCAATTCGTCATAGGGTTCGCCGCCCTTGCTGAACCCTCGTGCTTTTCAAGACGTCCGCTACGCTTTCTGCTTTCTTTTTGGCCATGATATTACACCCTGAGGTGTTCGCGAAAGCACAGGCGGAGATAGATCGCGTTGTGGGGACTGACCGTCTTCCAGACTTCCAAGACAGAACGTCGCTTCCTTATGTTGAAAGCCTAGTTAAGGAAGTCTATCGGTAAGGCTCTCTCCCCCCAAATGCTACGCCCTTATCTCATGCTTTCGATTGTGTGAAGTTGGCACTGCCCCGTCCCTCTCGGTCCGTTATGCCTGCCTCTCAATTACTCGAGACTAGATTGCTCATCCAATCGCGTAGCCGTACCTCATCGATCGATAAAGGATGACCAGTATAGAGGGTATGATATACCTGCTGATACTATGATAATCCCAAATGTCTGGTCAGCCGACATCGCAGTATTAACACCGATCCTCGTTCTTATATAATTTGATGTAGGGCTATGACTCGGGACGAACAGATGTATCCGGAAGCAGGGTTATTCAAACCGGAGCGCTTCATGAACCAGAACGGGAAAGAAGCCGACCAAACGGACCCAAGAGACTTTATTTTCGGCTTTGGGCGGAGGCAAGTTTTGTAGTAATGATTGGCCCTTTTTCCTCATTCCACAACTACACATCCTTTTTTAGAGAATGTCCAGGAAAGGTCTTTGCGGACGCAAACGTGTGGTTGGTTTCGGCGTGCATAATTGCTGCCTTCCAAGCGCCCATTTCACGCAACGAATTCGGAGAAAAGGTCGTTCCTCCGACCCAGTTCACATCGGGCTTTGTGCGGTGCGTACGCCCTGTAGCCTCACGTCATTATTATCATCTACTGTATTGCTCATAGAGAGCTCGTACTAGGCACCCGGTTCCCTTTGCGTGTGACATCAAACCTAGGTCCTTGTTGCATTCTGGGCTTATCCATCACGCCGTTAATTCGATGCATTATTGATTCCCCTTTCCTCCCCCCCACTTTTTCTAACCTTTTCGACTGAGAGTAAACGAGCCTTTCGACCATGACCATCACAGGTAACTTGTATGTATGACGCAATGTATGAGTGTTCCCCATATATACCGCGACTTGACCACAGTCTCAAGCCGGGCTCGAGCTGTGGGAGATTTAATCCGGGGACCAGAAATTTCAAGAGGGTGTTACATAAGATTGCGTCATACCTTCCAGATGCTTCAGAGGGTGCGCAACCACCTCGTCACTCGGCTCTCGACCTTTCCAACTAGACATAGGCAAGCTGGCAACGCAACAAAATTCAAGTACGAGCGCACCAGTAGGCGATGACCGTCTGCTTCCAGCGCCAGCGCCGAAACTTTCAAGTTAAAGTTCGGCAGACGACTCGGACGACCGTCCGGTGACGCTGTGAAGTGAAGATGAAGCTGGATATAAGTCAAGGCTTGACATGTGTGAAATATGATACAGTATGCTAGGTCCACTCGTGGTCAATAGTGACGGGGTTAGTGCGCACTTTAATGTAGTGCGCACGCGCCCAATGTTTGACAACGACAAAATGATTGAAATCACACAATCATATTGTTATATTGAATTGATTTTACTACAGACACATATGACGCTGGCTGAGAGAAAGGACATTCCGTGTTCTCCGATCGTAACCCGAAATAAGTGCGTTGCAGGAGCAGCAGGACTGGCAGGATTATCTTTCTTGATCACCGGCTCCGGCTCCCCTCAGAGTCCGTTTGGTGAATCAGGAGGAACAGGAACAGGGTCCTGGGTGAGATCTTTGAGAATGCGAGTGCGGCCGATGGTGTTCATGCAAGGCGGAGGTGGTGCGGACGTAAGTTATGTGTAACAGTTAACCTGAACCTGACAAACCGCCGGCTACTATAGTAGTCGGAGGAGGATATAACAATACCTCCGGATACACTGTCAGTAATTGAATGCGTGTGTGATACAGTAGATATCAATTTAACTCTTGAATTTACCCCAGGGTTGACAGTTGTGAGGAACATTGATTAATGACTGAACTGACACGATTAATTTATTTTTTCACGAGTACGAGCACGAGTACGAGAGAGAATATAGTAAGTGTTAAATTAGTTATGTGAACACTGGCACTATCGTATCGTATAACTTACTGTAAGGATCCCTCCGCACTTTCCACGATTATCCGCTGGGCGCGCGCCGTGTTCGCCAAACGCCCAGGCCAGGCCAGCAGCCTGGTTGTTTGATTTGATTTATCTGTTTCATCCGAAAACCCGGAAGTCTTACTACCAGCAGTGCAGTACAGCACGTGTCACGGTCACGGTTGGCTTGGCCCTGCATTTTTCTATGATTTCTATTCCTGTCAAGGACTACAGTCTAGTAATAACCGGATGCATTCCGCCAGCGAAGACTCGGAAGGCAGAGGACGACTCGGTCTCGATCTCGGTCACTGGCACTCGATCGGATGCAGACCGTGCAATGAGGACGCAATGAGACCGAGAAAGAAAGAAAAAAGGCTTTTGCTGTATATATGTTTTTTTTTTGCGTTGCCGAGCCTGAGACTCGGAGCGGAGCACTGAGTGGGAGCCTGAGGTTGACTGGCTTGGCCGGCCTTGGCTTCTGGGAAGCGCCAGCGCCGTTCAAGTTGCTTACTGTATACATGTAAAGTTACTTATGGAATATGGAGCCCGTCCGAGCGTACCGCCCACCGTCATCACGAGGTACAGTACTACTGTAGTACTGTAGTACTGTGACCATGCACGAGGTGCACTAGTACTGTACCCGAACTCGGCGACTTCTTCAGTTTAACGTTGATCGGACTGTCTCGGACCTCGGGCCTCGGGCGTTTCAAGTTTGTCAATTGAGGTAACTTACGCTTGACCTACTGTAGGTCTTACATGTATAGCAGGTTACTTCCTTTAGGGTGTCCCTTGATGTATGTACTACGCGTACACGTACACGTACATGCCAGTGTACAGTACTATACTACTGTACTGTCCGAGTCACTTGCAATCGAGGCACGACTGGATGAATACAAGCTGCAGTGACCTAGCTCGGAACAAAACGGATACTAGATCTCGTTATTCCTGTAATACTGTGGCGGGAACGAATTTTTTTTTCTTACCCCCTCAAGTACAGTATATGCAAAAAAAAACGCCCAATTCGTTTCGGGTTCCCAGGTTCTTGTGCTCTTCGCCTCGGAAAAGTTGAATGTTCTGATTCGGTGAGGAACAGTCATGATGTGTCCGCATATGGATTTAGGCGCATATAGATGTTGTTCAAGTTACTGTACCGTTACGACCAAGTCTTCAGTCACATGTCACAAACGTCTTTGAAGTGAAGACATATGGCCCTGGTCACAGGTCACAACCAGTTTTGAAGACTGTGACAAAAATCACTCAAAATTTCCTAAAAGGGAAATTCAAATTTAAGACACTTCTAAATGTACTCTGCTGTTATTTGTGACCCAAACTTCAATGAATAGAGGACATTGTGACATTCAAATCCCAATGCGCTCTTTGTCACACATCACACCCTTGCTCATGTGACATGATTTGGCTAAATCGGGGTTAGGAGTTTGAAGAGATCTGAGCCTCTGAGGTCTGTCACACAAATTTCCCAATTGTGAAGAGTCGACCAGGCATCCAAAACGGTCACATGTCACAATGCATGAAGAGTTGGTCGTAATGGTACAGTAGTACTAGGTGTCCTCGGTTTCTTGTCTTGTTGCCTCACTCGCTCTAGGCTAACATCAGTCTAACATCCCAGACACTTCATTACAGTACTCTGTACTATGCCATACAGTAGCGGCAAGCGAGGATGGCCGACCCGCGTGCCGCGCAGGCGTAGCGTTGTCGTCATGACTCATAAGTCACCATGGCATGGCAATGGCCACACGCCATCGCTTGCATATTTTCCGTCGGGCGGCGCGGTACGACCTGGTTGCGGTAATGCCCATACTGTATTGGTGACAAAGATACTACTGTACTGTAAAGACAAATCATCCATGGAATGTAACTTACTTGCAAAGACTAACGTAACCCGGTTGAGTTTACTATACCTCGCAAATTAAAGGCCTCGTGATTCAACTTTGCCGACCACCAACTTTGCAATTTTCAAGTTGAAACTGCCGACGAGGTTCTTTGGCTTGCGTTGTCATCGGAGCGGCCGGGTCTGATCCTTCTTGACCATTTTCTCTCACTTTGACATCTTTGCTTGTGGCTTGGCTAGATCGTAGTACTGTAATGGTGTGGTTCCCGATGTGCTCCTTCCTCATTGCATAGATATCGATTACTAAATGTTTGCAATTGGTTCGTGTGTGGGGGGGGCTACAGGACAACGTACGTGGAGAACGGTCATCGGACTCGTTACATCCGCTCACTTGAAGGCACTGCTAGTCGCACTGGCACCACAGTAATGTAGAAACTCTCATTTATTCTTCTCCACATCTCTCTCCACCACGGTCTGCGTATTCCTACACATAAGTAGAATTTAAGGTACAGTAGACGACGTCGACGTGTTTCCAAGTCCCCGCCGTGGGAGCAAAATAAATAAAGGAATCGCGTCTGACCTCTCTCTTACCAGACCTACTCGGACTGGCATGTATGTACGTACTCGTCGTACTGTACTCCGACAAAATCGCAAGCCGAAGACATGAATTTCATAGCACCTTTGGTCGAGGGGTGTCCCGGGCGGTGGCGGATTATGGGCCCGGGGATACAAAAAGGGGACGGAGGAGCCACATCAACTACGCGAGATGGGGCCCGCCGCCAAATCAAGCGAACCCATTCCCATTCATCGACGATTGCTGACGTCCTCGATGGTCGCAATCTGGCCGCTCGCTTGTGCCGCGGCTTCTCCTACTTTGGGGGCGGTGGAGTCCTGAGCGGACTTGAGCCAATGACCAACGCCGACTGCGATCGCTCCGGCCGCTTGGACGGCATGTGAGGCGAGAATCGCTCCGCCGGCGCCTGCGGATATACCTGGGAGAGCCGGGAGGGTACCCACGGTTATGAGCACGGCCGAGAGGGTGGACATCACTTTGGGATGTTCGCTCGTGAGGAAGTCCAGCGCGTTACAGGCGTTGAGGAGCCAGACGGGTGCTTGCGCCTCGGTTGTGGTGACTGGTGTCGATGATGGTGATGGCGATGATGGTATGGCATGGCATGGCATGGCATCATGGGCGTCAGTCAATAACGTGGTGTCGTGGGAACACATAAGAGAATTACGCACCTTCGCCTTGTGGGGCTGCAGAAGTGGGAACGACAGCAGTAGTAGTGGTGGTGGTGGTGGCGGCGGGGGCAAGGGCAGGGGCGGGGGTGGTGGCGGATGGGGCTGTCGTTGGGTTCGAGGAAGAGGATGGGAAGGGTAATTTCCAAAAGCCTGAGGAGCTGGCAGGTTCGGCTTTGACGACCTCTTTGCTATTCTCAGCGGGCGTCGCAGATGATATGGAAGCGTTCGAGGGCGAGCGGACGAGCCAGGTCCCCCGTCTCTTAGGAGCAGGTTTCTCAGTCTCGGTCTCGGTCTTGCTCTTCTCGGGCTGGGGTTTGTCGGTCGTGGGGCTACTCTCTCCAACCGTCGCCCTGCGCATGGGCACGGGCTTTTTCTTCTCGGTCTGTTTCGTCTCGATTGGCTCCTCCGAAACCTCTTCCTTCTCTCGTCCGATTATCCACCAAGAACCTGAGGACTTGGTCTGGACTCGAACTGATTCTGTCTTCTCATCATCGACGTCCCCTATCAGAATCAGAATCAGAAGTTTAATCAAATTAACAGATAGAAAGGGGGTGGGAGGTGGGAGCGGCGACGTACAACCCATATTTCTCATCGCAGTCTTGAATTTCTTCCAGTCCCATCGATAATTTCCACCATGGAGGTTGCGTAGGACCTCCTTGAGCTCGTCCAGGCGCTTTCGGGCCTTGTCTCCGAGAAAACGTTGGCCAACTTTATGCCAGTACTCCTTCGGGATCTTGCGCTCGAGGCAGCCTTCCTTCACCTGGTCCAACCATGTGTCTACTGGGGAATCCTTCTTCGGATTGCCGAGAAAACGTGGTGGGTTCTTCCAGGATTCGAAGACGGGCTCGAGGTCAAATTCTTTTAGTTTGAATGCGTCGAGCATGGCGGGATATACGATAAGCGCGCGGTATACAGGAAGTATAGAATTGTGGGGGTGTTGTCAGGTTTTCACCGCTCATCTTGCGTGTTCTTAAGTAGGACACCTCGGGGATGCCTCACGGCAAAGGCGTGAAACCTTCACACAAACAGCACTCCTTGGGTCCGGATCGGATGGTCTTGTCGCTTCGGGAAAAGGCTGGGTTCCGGGCGTGTGCTGAGCAATAGATCAAGCGAGGAGGGGGTCACAGTCCTGGCCCCCTACACGTGTCCTCTTCACTCTCGGCAAGCAATACTGACCCCACACCTGTTGCACAGCCCTTGACGCAAATTTCACATCGAGTCCCCCATCAGTAGATGGAGCCACCCTAGAGCCAACGTGCGCTACCTCACCAAGGCATAATGCGCCATCTAATCGATGAGAGAAGCATTGTCCGAGGTAGATGAAAGAGCTTGGCGGGCAGTCCACGACGATATCCCGAAGACAGGTTCCCATTGGTGTGTTGCAATTATGCATATACATTGTAGTGAATCTTCGTTCGAATTACTGTATCAGCCTTCCGAAGTCATAGTAGTCTGCGATCCGTCATGGCCCTAACGATGCAACCGGTTCCTGCGACTTCTGTTAACTGAATTTGGGTTAGGGGGAAAGATTCAAGACGAGTTCGGTATCTGGCACACCTTCTCATGCCAACCCAGCAGGACGCTGCCACTGACGTCTCCCCAACCTGGCAAACCCATGCCCTTGTATAAATACTTCATTAGAGTATCCTGTGCTTCCGGGGGAAGCGACTTGACTACATTCGGGATGTCTGTCGACTTTGTACTGTTAAGGACAGTGACGACTGTTTGCAGTGTTAGATTCTAAGAAGAATCAGAGATTTGGATATCCAGAGTTTGTCGATCGTCACCTTGGCCTCTTCTACATTAGGTCCATAGGGGGGATTGTCAAGAACTGTGACGAGGGCACCCAGGTTGTCACCTCTGATCCGATGGTCATGATAAGTTACCACCGACGAAGATGACCGACGACGGCTCACTTGGCGAGTGAAGTCCTTACTGAAGCAGCCCTTGCTTTCGTGTCCTCGATGACTTGTTGGGGCCCGCGAGGGTCAGGATCGTATAGCTCTGTCTCTAGTAGAACATCTTCGTCGTAGGCATCGACGTCGATTTTCCTAAAGTTGATATCCATGGAGTTGTTGTCTGCGAGAGAGGATACTACAGTAGTAGCACGTGGGAGAATGCATGACTCATCACTCGGATTCGCTTCAATTGCTCGTTGGCAAGAGCACAACTAACCGCCCACCTTTTTTCCCCCTGACAGCACGTAGATTTTCTGCGTGCAAACAAACCTCAGTGCCAAGTTCACCCATTTTATGCGCAAAGGCCTCAAGAGAGCTTCCCAGAAAGACATCTCTCGCGCAACCAAAAGTATCTCACATCAATCCACACATTCT
This sequence comes from Russula emetica, assembly GCA_015178925.1. Lineage (NCBI taxonomy): Eukaryota > Fungi > Basidiomycota > Agaricomycetes > Russulales > Russulaceae > Russula > Russula emetica. The sequence goes on along the minus strand of WHVC01000024.1, from coordinate 443,589 downwards.
ACCCAACATGGCCAACACTCTTCACCTCTGTATCTGCTTCCCGCAGAATCCCTCACCCATATCACATCTTTTCTCGACCCAATATCTCTCCAGTCTCTCGCGCGGACAAGCCGGAAACTTTATGAACACGTCAGTGATGACAACACTTGGCGGCGAGCCTTCTTCTGCCAATTCCTAGGCGTATCGCCGGAGAATGCCTTGAAAGGAGTCAAGGCTCTGACATACCGATTGACGCAAAGGACGTGGAAACAAGAGTTCGTATATCGTTACACCATGAGGAGGTGAGCGTTATGATCTGCTTCCATCATGGTCATCGCTCATCGGAGAATTCATTGCTCGGTTGCAGGCTCTGGTCGCGCTCCAAAAATACAGCGATATCTCATCACCCACTTCAAACTTCGATATCGTTGCTTCACGTGATGGCCGATTATGGACTTCTCAGTGTATCTACCAGATATGCTATTGTCCGCCGCTCGTTTCCCCTCAAAAACAAAGCTATAAAGGGCTACCTATACGGAACCGGCGAGCCGCCTGGCCTGGGTAACGGTCTCCCCAATATCAATCTCATGCCCAACATTACCGCGTGTGTCCTCACTTCGGATGGAACCACCGCCAAAGTGATCTGGGGCAGGCAGGATGGTAGCGTGGTTTTCGTGTCCCACCCTCGGACCATGAGTGGAACTCAAGCCCCAGCACGTGTTCACACGAGCGCGGTGCGACAAGAACACGACGGTGCTGTGCTAGACGGGACCTGGGCTGCCAGCGGTGACGTCTTTGTAACCGGAGGCTCTGACGGGCGGGTCAAAGTGTGGACTGTAACACCCTTTCGCTGCACCTGGACTTCCGAAGGGCATTTGATGGGACGAGAGATAGATCCGATCCTGAAAGTTGCCGAAGATTTAGCAAATGGTCTCATTGTGGCAGCAAGTAGAAGCGGCGATATCAACATTTTGTCGGGTTTTGACGCTCCATTCCAAAGCGCCGCCAGTTCCCCTCCGTATGACATCCAAGAGCTATGTATCTCGACCCGCAATTTCGCAATGCCAGACGTAGAGCCCCATTCGGGCACGCAACCCATGGAGATTTCAGCTCTTTTTCTCCATGCTTCCTCTCCTACCAGGTTATCTATCCTTGCTTTTTATCTGAACACGTCCTGCTTTTTCCGCTGCTCAGTGGATACGCTTGGCAAGCATGTGGATGTCAAGACTTTTGGAAATGCAGCGTTCGGTATCATTCGATGCATACAACCGGCATTTGCTAATAACCCCATGGAGCCAAGTTTTGTCCTCGCAGGTACCCAGCTCGGCATCGTCAGCGTTTATGATTGGGATTCCACCTCCTTGTCAAGTGACCCGATTCCAGCTAGCCGGCATGTTGATGTATTTTCAGATGCACAAGTAACCGGCCTAGCCATGAACCCTTTCGTCATTATCGCCGGATCGTCTCGTGGCACGATAATGGTTCTCGACATTCTCACGTTCGAAACCCTGAGATCGTTCACCGTATCAAGTCCTAATGAGGTCCGGCAGATCGAGCTCGCAGGGGACCTTCTAGTGGCAAGCGCCGGTAGTGAGGTGTTGGCATGGAGCGCAAGTCATTTCCGCTCCGGTGGAAAGAACTCCGTGAAGATAAAGGGTAAAGGGAAACAGGGTGGCCACGGGAAGTGGTATAGTAAGTATCTGAGCGGCTTTTCTCTCAATGACCAGCGATTTACTTGTCTTGCAGAGCAAATAGAACTGGTGAATGACATAGCGGATCTTGCAGAGGAACCTTCTTTCATGAAACGCTCGTTCAGCCCCGAGCGCGAACAGTTGATGCAGCTCCACAATCTTGGCCTAACTGAGGTAGAGGCTGTGGAGTACACCCTCATGTTGAGCCGAGACGAAGAGTTGCAGAAACTTCAAAAGAGCAACAATGAACATGTGCATGAAGAGGGGATATTCGACGTTGATGAAAGCTCGAATAGCCAATCGGGGTCAGATCAATCAACCCTATCCTCGTATTCTGTTCGCGAATATTCTTCGCCTCCCTTACGCTCTTCAACTTCTGGGTCCAGCACAAGCTCCTATGGACGCCTTGTGTCATCGGTGTCACCCTCGAGCTCCAACGTGAAGGTACAAGTTTCACCCCGCTTTTACCCCGAACCAATGGAGGCCGGAGGCCTATTCGGTAGCCCCTCCGAGCCGCAGTCGATTCCCCAAGAAAACCCATCGTCTTTTCCGTCCAGTTCCTGCTCTCAATCAACACACGGATCAATAACCCTTCTGGCCACACCTTCGAAGCAAAGTTTTGCTGGGACAGGGTCGCCTTCTGGAAAACCAAACGCATGGAATAAACCCTTGTTGGCTGCGTCTTCTTCAGTTCCAACTGGGAAGCCTCTTCAATCTTCACTTGGAAGGGATTGGGAGGTCGAAGCGGAGAGGAACAGAGAGGTTGAAGATATGGAACTTCGGTTCGCACTGGAGCTGAGTTTGGCTGAGGCCCAAAGTCGTGATGGAGGCACGTGATATCAGCATAATCAGCTTCTTCATTAATTCAATGAACTCGTTCTCCGTTTCAATTTCGTTACGTTACATTGTCTCCATTTTGACCCGATGTTCGACCCGATATCCACAGTCTAGACACGCTCTGGAGCTCGATTAAGGATTAGTGCTAACAAATTGATTCCTTGGGCAAGTACCGCTAAAGCGTGTTATACACGAGGCTGAGATTGCCAAACAAACAAAACAAATGTTCCAGGTGGGTAACCCGAAGCGTGAAACGGGGTCTCGTTGCGGTCTATCAGACCCGATATTTAGGCCAAGACTGCAGCGCTATGCCTGGAACTGGTCTTGTGTTCCGGCGCCTGGCAGGGATTGTGTCACCTTTCAAACGGCCAACTCTTCCTCCCCCCTATCTTCTCTCCCCGTTCACCTCATCTTTTCACCGCTCCGACGAACTGAACGATTTGTCCTAGCTTAATCAGCTTTCCGGTTGTGCGACTGTCTGTGAGGTTTTCGAAGCAGGCGATGCAATGTCGCACCTGCTCTCTCTCGCTCGAAGTGCGCGCTTTCCCCTCCCCCCCCACCCCTTCATGTCGCAGCGATATTGATTGATATTCATGAAACAAATCATAAAAAATAAAAAAATAAAAATGAATGACAGACCAGAACCAGTTAAGCGAACAGTTGCAGCTGCTGGAACTGCTGAGAAAGAGGAGGGCCAACCGATCACTAGTACTGGAGCCCCCCGGCGACCGGAGCTTAGGGCGCCTAGCCGAGCTCGGAAGCCGTCGCGGACGCCTAGCCGTACAGGACAACGAAACGCTCATGCTCCAGCTCGTCGCGTTATCTCTCGTGGGACAGACGCATGGCGATACGTTCGCAGTGGCGCTCGACAAACGGGACGCGTCCAATTTTACCTTTGTCCTCGCCACGAATCGGAGACAAACCCTAGCTGACGAAGACAGAGCACGCCGCTTCTTTAACGTTGCGGCATCTGCTGACTCAGTTCGTGCCCTCCTACTGTTCGCCGTGGGATCTTCCTCTCGGAAAGTGAACGCGCGGCTCGCAAAATTGAAGAGGACTATCGTACAGTGCTTGCCGGCTGTCAGGCGCCTTGTTCAGCGATACCGGTGGCCGCAGAATGACTTGCGCAGGAGGGCGCAGGAACTTCTTCCTGTGATGCGCGCAAAATTTGGGGATATCCCTCCGTCTACGCTGTATGTCAAAATCCTTCAAACGCTTACAAGGGCCGTGTCACAGAATCATCCGTTTCACGACTCGCCGTCAGATGATGACTACGACCGCCTTGTTGACATTTTGAACATGACCACGTTCATGCTCTCTACTCGTTTCGTGTCATGGATGGCCAAGAGCGACCGACATTCATCAGAACCCATGGCCGTACTCGAGCGCAGGTTGTACAGGGTGGCACAGTACATGATGGGCGCTACGAGCCTGCTGGAAATGAGAAGAACACTCCCACGGAATGGAGAGGCTCTTTCTTATGTCTGGGCCGTCGTGGGAGGAGAACCCCATACGGTGGAAGACATCTTCCTTTTGCGTACCCCTCTAGAGGTCGCGCGGGAGCTCGATGCTCGCTGGACGGAATCAGCGCTACGCACGAAACTCGCTAACCTGGATCAATGGGTCCCCTTTGCAAGTCCGCGCATACATGCCGAGCTGCGTTTAATCTCGTCCTGCAACAGAGCATTCCTTGATCCGTCGTTTGATACGTATGACCCGCGGAAGCCCGCAGCCGTTCGAATCGCCAGTTCGCACGACGTTTGCACACTTTGTGCTTTGTGGGTCACCGTGTACAATCGCCACTTTGGGACGCGTTTCAAGGTGTTCCCGATGGGCGGGTCCGGAAAATTGGATCGAAATTGGGCATTCGTTCTTTCTCCACGTGAAAGACCTGACCAGGACGTTAGCGAGTTGGTGTACGATCTCCTCGAGAATGAGTTGGAACGTCTTCAAGATGCTTCACGAGCATCTTTGGGACTCATGTTGCGGTCCCTGACTTCATGGACATGCCTTTTCAAGCCAAACGAGGTGCGAGAACTCCCTTACTGTGTTGTTGTTGTTGTTGTTGTTGTTGTTTATACGTGAGGATGCGGTGACCCAAATTTGATTTGGAACGCAGCAGAGGACGATAACCCGGAGAGAGCCCAATCGGAACAGCACTCAAACTTATGTGCGTTTTCTTGCCTCACGTAGCGGCGTCATTGTTGGACAAGCTTTTGGGTTATAAAGGTAGCATCCTCGCATCATGATTCGGATCCGAAAGTTGCCTCGAAGCCGCCCTCTCCCGTCGTGACGCCTCTCGTTGAAACTGATGCGCCTGCCGTCCAGAAGGGCCAGGCTGTCGTAGCCTCTGCAAAGTATGGTGCTATACGACATTCTATGGTTGACGGGGCCACCGTCCACGCCGATATAGAGGTTAGTAGTTACATGGCAAAGAAGAGATAACCCAGGTACTCATCAACATTTGTGCCAGGCATATCCCACTGCCGGTGCCTTACCTTCTCAATCGACCGAATCATGCGAGGTTGGAGTGCTGAAACCTAGAAGCGAATTGTATCACGGTTAAGTTAGTGGGTGGACGACTTTTATGGATGTGGTACTTGAGCCAGAGTCGTGCGTCGTATGTTTTTTTTTAACTTTTTGCCGCGGTATCCATGATCCATTTGTCATTGCAGGAAATGCCGTGGACTTGTGATCTAATATCTAATGATTGTAAATTTGTCTTTGGTGCGAATTTGTGCCCTAGTTTTATTTGCTGGACAATTGGTGTTTTTTCTGTGGATCGTTGATCATGCGTGATGTATACAGTATGTTCAATGGCTAGCTGGTTACCAAGGTATCCTACACTATGGCTCGACGCTGTTCTTGGCATGATTTGTCGCGGTGGGCACCTGACGCACTGGCAACCGCTGCGGGTGAGTACTTCGCGGCAGTCGCCGACCTGTGAGCCACGAGTTCACCAGGCGCTGTTAGAATCCTGTACCTCCTATAATGTCACACAATGGTCGTGTAGTATCACTGCACTCCCGCTTCAACGAAAAGAAACGTACATTCCATGAAATAGGTATTGAAAAAAATGCACAAATACATACACATGCACATCTACCGCGCGCACAACTTCCGCACAACGACGAAATTAAGGCTTACAGCCCCCGATATGACCGTTCTAGATAAAATATCGCGTCATGACATATCCTTGATAGGTCTTAAAATTAAATGGGGGGATAGAGATGATCCTGTACAGAAGAGGGAGAGAATCGACGTAGTCTTGATATAAACAACTTGGTATATGAACGAACCCGCGTTTGAACTTGAACATCCGACTTGCTGCTCTATGTAATATGCATCCTTTGGCAATTCGCACACATTCCCGTGGCGCGTCCCACCGCCTGCACAAAGTTCGCGCAATCGCCGGTCTGACCATCCTGTAGTCCATACACCGGCGGTTGTGGTGATGCGCGTACATCCGGCCGACGCGGTGGCGGTGGTGGCGGTGGCGCTTTGCGTCCCTCCGTTTGTCTACGTGGTAGGGGCGGGGGCACTTTCTTCGGGGGTCCACTGCTGGAGTTGTTAAGGTTGTTCCGAACGACCCACTTATCGTCATCACTTGTACTACGCCGGCGTACGAGACTTGACTTCTCGTGCTCCGACTCATCTGCCGCGCTTTCCGCAAGGCTCTCCGAATCGTAGCTATAACGGTATCCGCTACTGAGCGTTGAGCTCGACGGTGGCCCTTGCTCTTGGTCCGTATCCTGCGTCGTTGCGTGGTGATCGCCGAATGGATGGGACGAGTCGTCGACGTCCTCCCCTTCGGTGTCGGTCACCTGTACTTGCGCTGCACGAGGGCCGAGACGCGAAGATGTGGATGTGACTGAATCGGAGTCTATAAGCGTCTGTCGGCTACCTGACAGCGAGTCAGTCGCTTCATCCGAACCCATCTTGGATGACGACTTCCTCTGGAGTAGCAGAGGCCTTGGAGCGACTGATGGCTTAGATAGGGAACGACGGGACGCGGTCGAGATACGCTCCGTGTACACCGTGGGGAATAAGCCCTTCTTTCCGTCGAGTTGGCCCATCATCCAGCCGTCAACGACCTCGCCGATGACGACAATCTCATCGCCGGTGCGGAACGAGAGCTCGTCAGAACTACCGAGGTAATCACTCGTGGCGCGAACGACCTTCTGACGCTCTGATTCTCTACCGCGCGTCCTGGAGCCTAAGGCTGGTATACGGGGGGTCGAGATGCTCTGCTGGGATTTGGACCATTTTCCAAGGGAAAGCAAAGAGGCACTCTTTGAGGCTTGAGTAGGGCTTCCAGGTGCTCTTTCGGGGTCGCTACTGTCACTCTCGTCATCTGCGGTACCTCGCAAAGTCGTGAATTGCTCGCGGTCCCTCTTCGAACCGTTACGGCCCCACACCGACCAGCTTCCTTTCTTCTTCTCCTCTTTTTCCTTTCTATCGCGCGCCGCTTCCACGGCACTACCTGTGGTGGTCTGAGAATCGGAACGTTTGCGACTGCGCATAGATCCTGTAGAGCTTTTGCGGGACCGCGGTGGCGGGGGCTCATCGTCTGCATCGCTATCAGCGCTGCTTGACAAAGGGGAACGTGATCGCGCGCGCGCGTTTGAACTAGCGCGGGACCTGATCTTAGGCCGAGGCGATTCTGCCCTCTCGCGAGCGAAGTGGTGCATCGGACCAATAAATCTTCCTGCGTCCATCAGCTTCGCAATTTCTTGTCTGTGGCATTGTCAGTCAGGGTTAGGTAAAGTAAAGAAGCTCGACAGCACACACTTTCCCGGCCAATTCTCTTTGACATCTCGCAGAATCTGTGTGTATTGTTCTGCATAGCTAAGCTCATTGTCCAAGAAAGAACCCAACTCGCGGATTTGGTCGATCTCGTTTTGCTGGATGGCTTCGATACGTGAGTGAACATCGGCCTCAGCCTCATCACTTCGAGGAGACGCCGTCATATCAGTGACCCTGAGAGGTGAAGTGAAGAATGTACATACTATCGGAACTCAGACTTTTCCAGTTCTTCTTGTGCCTCGTGTCGGTCCTTTTCTTTAGCCTTTTTGTTATTCTCCATGCGTTCAACTTGTTTCATGGCGGCATCTCTGTTGAGCCTGTGTAGTGACATAATCAGTAACCCTACCGACTCTCCAATCCATTCATTCCCACCTGCGAGTCTCAAGCTTCTTTTTTTCAGCCTCATAGTCTTTGATCTGGTCTAGGAAGCGTTGGAGTGCCACGATAAGAGAGCTACCAAGGCTTCGGCCTAGTGCTTCTTGGGCTGTTGCGACATTAGAGAACGCGCGTCCAAAAGTTACAAGCACCTGTCCTGTCGTACGCATTGTTGAGCCAAAAATGGGGAGACAGGTGGGATGATGCCATGGTTACCGAGCAGAGAGTCTTCTGCAAAATCTTCTCCATGGCGGACCATAGTAGTTCCAAATGCCTCTCTAGGAAGAAGCTTGTCGGGGTCATCAAGAGCATGAGAAACCCTTTTCTTAGATATTGACTTATGGTACTGTTCCGCGGCAAGCTGCAGCCTTGGTGATGCAGCAACAAGTTCGTGGCAGGTAAAAGATGAGGCCGGGGCTCGCGGAAAGTAAATCGAGCAGGCGCACCGTTGCAGTCCTTCTTTGCGTAGTTCTATTTCCTGCTCGAGTTCCTTGGCCTCTCCCGTGAGCGTCGTCTTGTCTTTGGCGTTGATCACCTCATCGGCCCACTGTGCACCGTTTTCAGATCGGGTGAGAACAACCGGGATGAGGTGAGCGCACCTGACGCAACCTTCCAAGCTATATCGGCGAGTTGTGAGATCGAACACAAAAGCAAGGATGGGAGGGTACTCACTCGCTTTGTGGCCATGACGGGTGTGATGCTGATTATTTAATTAATTAATTACACGGAGACGAAGAGCGCGTTATTTGTTCGTATTTGTTCAAAGCGCTTACACGGGGACACAACAATTACACCACACACGGAGCACGAGGCCGCAGCGTGGTCATCGTTATCATTAGCGACGACGGACGACTCGATTCACGGGCTCGAAGACTACACTGTTCGCAACGAGCTCTGAGTCCCTCTTTCATTTTCACTATCCGATAATCATTTTTTCAGGCAAGCACTATTTTTATGGACATGGTTCTACCGGATCACGAATATTAACGCCGATTTCATAGCGACACACCCACCATGCCATCCATACTCTCCAGACTTCTGGGACGTAAGAAGTCTCAGGAGCCGGAATCACTCACCGACAAACCGGGGTCTCCTCCGTTATTAGAGGGTAAATTCGAGGCCGTCTCACCGACCGTCTCGCCCTCCGCGGCGTTTTTCACCGACCCCGGAGCTGCACAAATTCGGGGGATTGAAAAGCTAAAGGACAAGGAATCACCCCTTCACCTCTTTCGCTCGCGATCCCGTCCATCCTTGGACTTGTCAACTGTGGAGAAAGTGGAGAAAGCTGCACCCAATGTTCCTCACCTCTCGCTCAACCTTCCGGTCATCAAGGAGCGCGGACGAGCTTTGGACGTTGTCTTCGAATCCGGCTCTGATGCACTTGCACCTTTAAATGAAACTACTATTAGAGAGAGGCGTCTCACACCTCATGAAGCCCTCTCTCTCGTGCGTGCATGTTCCCAAGTCATCCTGGAACGTGGTGCGTCTCCCTCATAAAATATCTAACCAGCTTCTTCATATAACCCGACCTACCAGGCCTTGAGACTCTCGGTGTCATGCACCCACACTGGCACTCGGCATCCCCGGAAGTGCAACAACGACTCATCTCCCTCTATATCCTATCCCTAGCCTCCAATGACGCAACTTCTCCCGCTTCTCCCACGGCCCCTGCCACATTCGAATATGAACTTCAATACACTTGTTCGCCTCATGATGTCGCTGCCATTCTTCGTTGGGGTTTGCGACACCTGAAACTTGACGGCCATGGTTTCGGCAAAGAGTCTGGTGATTGGACATGGTATAACACTTTTGCCGAGGCCGAGCGCACCAGTTCCTACCCACCTGACGCATTCTCTAAACTCCTTATTCCTCGGCTCCCTACGGCACACACTGAGCTTCTCCTTGCCACGCTCGACATTATCTCATCTCTCTCGGCACGGAGCGAAGCAAATGGTAGCTCAGGCAGCAAGCTCTCGAAATTTTTCGGCTTATGGCTGCTCACCTGTGAGGGCTCTACGGAGGGTGATGACTGGAGTGCATTTTATGACCGATGGGACCGGGCCGGGCGGATTTTGGAACACTTATTCTTGGCTAGGACGCGGTTCGTACCCATCATCTTCAGCCTTCTTGCATCGTTGACAATCATACGCGCATAGCAATGACGCACGTGGACTACCCCGTCGACTAACTGACCTTGTTGAGCACTATCCTTATGACCACGTCGTTGATGCACCGAGGGACGGCCTGTTGCCACGCCCACGATTCTCAACGCGGCAACATGATGCTTTACTCGTGCGGCTGGACACCGAATACACCGGCACCTTGAAGCCCAAGTCACATGCGCTTCGCCTCATAGCAGACGCTCTTCGCGCTCAATCTACAAGTGAATCTGCCACCCCTGAGGATGATGGCCTATGGGACGCGATCAAAAAGGCCTCACTCACTCTCGATGTTGCAGAAAGCTCTAGCGATGCCGCACACGCGGAACCCATTCCGATTTTTTCTAATGTCTTTTCTGAAGAGACTATCCGCCTCCTTTCACTCATTCCTGTGGACGTGTCCGATAAGGACAAGCCTGCACCGCCATTTATTCTTCAATCACGTAGGCCACGCTCGTTTTCTTTTTCTGACACCCCACACAGCCCTGTTCAAGCTGATCGTGGCCGACTACCACCATCTCGCCACGCCCATGTAGTCCCTAGCCTCACCGCGAGCAACAGCACTGCGCCAACGACCGCCTCCCCTGAGACCCCGACCGATTGGCTGCAATTTTCGAGCAATGGGTTCGGAACCATTCCTGGCTCACGCGACCTCGCGGGGAAACTGTGGGACAATGACGTTGAGGTGACCCATCCCGCACCCTTATCGCGCAAATCCTCTCGCCGTGCGCTGTCCCGGCACTCCCGGCACTCCCGACACTCCTCTCTCGACTCGGCCCGGACGCCCGTGGCACCTCTACCTACCATACCTGCCATCCTCACCTCGAAGACGACTCTGGTAGCCAAGGTCAAGCTGGATGAGGCCTTCATTGACTTTTGGGCCGATTCCTTACTCGACCCAGTTCTGAAACATTGGCCACGCTTCGTACTCTGCCAGCTCAAGCCTCTCCCTTCCGTTTCTACATCGGCCTCCCCCACTCCAGCATGGCTCGTCATTGAGCAACGCCTCGTGCGCGTTGTACCTGTTGCTCCTCCTGTGATGGAGGAGGCCGAGGTCACCATCCCACCGGCTCGTCCTCGTCCTCGTGCTTCGTCTCCCCGTCCCGAATCATCACGTCTCAGTTCCGTGTTCTCCATTGCGTCGAAACGCTTCACGTTCTTCACAGGAGGCAGCAGTGATCCCAAGAGCCCGAAGGAGAAGACCGCTCGGCTGCCCCAAGTGGGCGAATCTGGGGATATTGCTAAGGAGAGAGGGCATGGTGCGACTGAGGCGGCAGAGAAATCGGAGGAGGCTGCAGTTAAGGGCAACGTGAACCAGGGTGCGGCGTCGGCCCCTACGATGGTTGGTGCCACTGTGCTCGCTGTTGCTAGCACCGCAACGGCATCAGTAGCAGCTACTCAAGAGAAGACCACCCAAAAGCCTAAGGATGATGGTCTTCCCGTCGGAACTGCAGGGGCTGTTCCATCTGAGCTGGCCAGCGTCTCAGCTCCCAAAGCCAACGAAACCAGGAAAGATGAGCTCCCGCACAGCGCCGCAACCCAGAATGGCCTTGCCCATGACGATGAAGGGCAATACGAACGCAAGTCCGAGACGGCTCCTGCTCAAGGTCCAGCTGGCGCTGATGCCCTTGTGTCCTCGACCGTGACGAGCGAGCCCGTCAAGGCTGAGACTGAGCCGCTGGTCTCCGGGGCTGAGGTAGAGGCTGCGCAGGCAGAACCTACCTCTGTTCCTGCCATCCCGTATCTCGCCGGCATTAGTGACGGCCCACTCGCCCAACCTAAAGTAGACTCGACGCCCGTCCTGGTGCCCGCTGCTGCTGCTATTGAAGAGCCGGTGGTGGATGACGTTGCAGCCGCACAGGTAGCTGAACCTGAGCTTGTCGTCGAGGTCAAGGCTACTGAGCAGGATCTGCCTGCCGATGAGGTCGCCCCAGACACAGAACCGACGCATACGTTTGAGCAGGTCCCTAACCCTGCCGTTGAGGCTGTCACCGTTTCTGAGATACCGGAAGCGGCATTACCAGAGGGGAGAGTTGGAGAGTTGCCAACATCAGACACTGCTCCTGTTCCCGCTTTCGAGAAGACTGTTCCAGAGGGTGGTGAATCAACGATGAGAGAAGTGCAGGTGGCCACGTCGGCTGACTCGGAGCCTGTTATTGTCGCGGATTCTTCTGCCACAGAACTCGAGCTCCTCCCTACCGACGAAGCCACACCCGCTATCCAGACATCTCCTGTCGATGTGGGTCAGGTTGCAGGTTCTGTTGATGCGGTCGAAACGACTGGCCCCCTCGACGAGCCAGCGGAAGTAGTGGGGGAACCTGTCATCAAGGAAGACGCTCAGTCCGCTGCAATTCCCCAGAGAGATGATTCTATCCTGGAAGAACCCAAAGAAATGGAAGCGACTGCTACCGAGTCAGCGACGGAACCACATCCGGTGGCCAGCGATACCGCCTTCCTTGCCGTTGAGAAGGTCGATTCTGCTGCTGACCAGGCTGCCCCTGAGGCGCCGGCTCCCAATGACGAACCAGATGTAGAGCATGCAGTTATTGTCACCCAGTCTATAGAAGAGAGTCTTCCCACACATGTCACGCCCGAAGTGCAGGATGCTATCATCGAGGAACAGCCAACGACCGAGGAAATTAACCCCATCCCCGAGGTTTCCACCAGCGAGTCTATCTCCGCAGGGGGTCCGGCCACGTCGCATGATGACGAAAGTGATATTACCCCAGCTGAATCGGCTGTCGCTGAGAGTAAGGCTCTTTCTACACGTGTAACTAATTTCCCCCTGACACCCTTCTCAGACATTCCCCCTGTCGACCCCTCTACCTCAAGTGAAATTTCGCCGCCAAAGGTGCTAGAGGAGCCTGTGACCGAAGCCGCACCCGAGCCCACTATCACCGCTCATGACGCAGGACATTCTCCTACGAATGGTTCTGCAGAGCCAGTTGTTGACCATGCCGAACAAGCCAATGCTGAAGCGACTGTATTAATGAACGGAAATGAGTCGACTACCAGCCCGATCGATGAAGCGTCAATGCTGAAAGGCCAACCAGGTGTCGTGGCAGAGTCTCAGGCCACCGACAACGAGTCGGAGAGTGTGGTTCCCTGTGAGGAACCTTCGGCACCTGCGCCCGAGGCATCCGTCTCTCTTGTCGAGGAACCTGCGGCTCATGAGACTAATTCTCTCACTGAAGAGCCAGCCCCGGCTGCGACAGAGACACTCATTCCGGCCCCTGTACCTGAGGCTGAGGAGCCTGCTCCCAATGAGGCGACAGCGCCCGAAGTTGCAGAGACCGCTACGGAAGCCCCAGTATCCGTTCCCGCAGAGTCTGACCCTGTTCCAAAGGAGGCTACTCCCGCTACTGCCGACGACCCCATAGCAAACGCAGTGCCTGGGATTGAGGAACCCACTTCGCTCCTCGAGGAGGTCGTGCCTGTTACTGCCGAAGCTGCCACCGACCCTACACCCCTGCCTGAGGAGCCCGCTCCCATCACCGAAGCAGCTGTCCCTGAGACTTCAGTTCCTGATGAGCCCAGCCCCGTTGTCGAAGAGATTGGCCCCGTTGTCGAGGAGGTTGGCCCGGTTGTTGAACAGGATTTCCCCGTTCTCGAGGAGAATGACCCCATCGTTGAGCAGGATGACCCCGTTCTCGAGGAGCACCCACCCGTTCTCGAGGAGCAACCCCCCGTTCTTGAGGAAAACCCTGTTCTTACAAGTGATGATCCCGTTCTCGAGGAGGACGAGCCTGCTGCTCCTGAACCCACAGTGGAGAACTCAGCACCTCTGCCCGAAGATCTAGCCCCCGCCGCTGAGAGTGCTGCGCCTAATGAAACCCCTGTGAGCAGCCCAGAACATGATGAAGAGGGATTGCCTGCCTCAGAGCCTGCTGCAGCCGTGGCCGAGGAAATTGCTCCAAGTACAGAAGAGAAAGCGGGTTCGGAGGGGACTGTTGAAGTGGATCCTGTTATCGAAGAGTCTCTTCCCTCAGAAGAACAAGTTGCGCAAGAACCCCCGAGCGCATCCGGCGTAGATACCACCACTGCATCTGAACCAGAAACTCCCTCTGCAGCAGCAGAATCAACGTCCAGTGAAACTACTGGCGCCGCGGATGCTACCCCCTGGTAAGATGAACTTTTTTTTGTCATGTAACTATTTTCAGGTCTTCACGCTGTGATCAATCCAGAACAGAAATGTGCACGCGAAACTGAAACTGGAATCGGAATCGGATTTGGAGCTCTCAATAAGGCCGTCTTCGCCAGCGAAGAGCTGGCAGAGACAGCAAACGTACAGTAATCAACACAGCCATTTACGGAATACTTTTTGTGCCGTATACCCCACTTGGCCGCCGATAACTACACACCCTTTACCTTTTCCTCCCTCTCGCTCTCGTCTCCCGTTTCTCGACTGTAACCTTTAATTTGCTTTGATCGTTCCTTGTATTCATACGGAAGAAGCAAGATATTTTGTTCATACCCTTGCTGTCCCACAGATTGTTTTTCTGAAGCACATAAACACTCGCTCACATCCATCGGAGTTGCTTTGTCTCGTCTATGCATTTTCTTTCTCGTTTGCTTCCCTATTTCCGCTCATTTGCACTTCCGCCTCTCATTTCCTCTTCGATCTGCTTTTTCACGGTGATTCGTCTATGCAATACATATTCTTCAACTGTTTTTGGATTTACGAATGATTAATTCGCAAACCCTTCTGTCGTCTGCATTGGATTTCTCATTGGTCATCATGCTATTTCCATCTGTTTTTCACATCTTTGTGGTGTGTTGCCTTCCTTTCCTTAATTCTAGCTGTCTTTTCGTCACTGGCGAGTAATCGTGGACGCAATTTATTCAAGTACATGACAACGACAACTACTGTTAGCCCCGGCACTATCCAGCGTACATGAGAACCAAAGATGCAAGAAAAACAAAGTCCACGAGTTTCTATGTTTGTATAGATACATTTATGATTCAGTAGATCTGCCCGTTTTCGTTCAAAACTTGACGCTCTCAATATTCCAGTATTCCTGCGCGTAATCTTGAATCGCACGGTCCGAGCTAAACTTGCCCATCTAGTTGTTAAATTGTTTGATCAGTGCCCTGAACAGGAAGCGACACGTTCATAACAGGGTACGTACCTTGGCTGTCGTCCGAATACTCTTCTTGATCCATTCAGTACGGTCGGCATATGCCTCGTCAACCATTTCCAGCGCACGAATATCTATGAATCAGTCAGATGTTGTTGCCACTCGTCTACGTATCAGTAGCCATCAAAAGGACGCACAGGAGTCGAAATCATCCGTCAAAATGTAAAAATCACCCTGGCGAATGGTATTGAGCAACCTGTCGTTACTCTGTGTCAACTCGATACTTGTAAGACTCGTCCATAGATCACTCACGGCTCGTATACGCCATCGCCGCCGAATATGCCCGAGGAGACCGTGTTGAGAACATGTGCGAGGGCCGGTGACTTCTCTTCGACTGGTATCGGCCGGTATGTGTGTTGATACCGCAAATCCTCCACATCCGGCGTGAGATGGCCAAAGAAGACTACAGGCCCTTATCAGCACACAGGTATCAATAGTTGTACTACATTGTAACGCACAGACGTTATCTTCGCCAACTTCTTCAGCAATCTCGATATTTGCGCCATCAACGGTGCCAACGAGCAATCCACCGTTAAGACAGAATTTCATGTTGGACGTGCCAGATGCCTCCGTGCCGGCTGTCGAAATGTGTTGCGAGATGTCTGACGCAGGGATGAGAATTTCCGCGAGAGAAACTGAATAGTCTGGCAAGAAAAAGAGTGAAAGGTACTGATTTGTGTCTGGATCTGCGTTGATGACCCGGGCGACATTCACGATGAGTTGGATGGTCTGAAGATTGTGATTCCAATTTTCCGCTCCAGGAATGGGAGATAAGTACTCACGAGCTTCGCAATGTAGTCTTAAGGGGACCAGAGATCAACTAACGTCCGTAAGGTGGATATCTGAAACGACATACATGCAGGCGCGGCCTTGCCGGCAAAGAATACCACCTTTTTCACGACTTTCTTTCGTTCCTCGGGCTTCAGGCCTTTAATCAATAAGTACCTCTGCGCAAAGGATTTAGAAACATTGGTCTCCCCATTCAGCCAAATACACAATACATACGTGAATAACGCCAAGAATGTTGAGTGTCTGGCGCTTATACTCGTGCAGACGCTTGATCTGAACATCAAACAAGGCGTCCGCGTCAACCTTGATGCCTAGCTGACGCTCCACGAACAACGCAAGGCGCTCCTTATTCTGGTGCTTGATAGCTGTCCAGCGCGTCTGGAATTCGGGGTCGTCAACGTGTGCTAGTAATCCCTCAAGCTTGTAAAGATCCTTCAGCCACACATTGCGCTCAATCTTGAGAGTGTCAGTGATAAGAGTGGACAATGCGGGGTTGCACTGCGCGAATCAAGCTATGATCAGAGGGATTGGATGAAACAAGGAGGGATTGAAAAAGTACTTGGTCGAGCCATCGACGAGGCGTGACTGAAGAAGAGTCGTTGAGTCGTCGAATAAGCTCGTATAACATGCAAGGTACACGCACTTCCATTTGTGACGTTCCCAAACTTGCTTTGCCCGTAGAACTCGACGAAGTCCGGAAAGAGGTTTTTCTTCACCAAGTCTGAATGGAGTTCGGCAACACCATTGACTTTTCTGCTCCCGACGACTGCAAGATTGGCCATTCGGATCTGCTTTGGGAAGCCCTCTGGATAACGGCATATCCGTTAATGAGGGTGATGACTTAACAAGTGACTAAGTAGACAGTACCTTCTATGAGTGACAAACGTCCAAGCTTCTCGCGGTCTCCCGGGTACTTCTTCTCGACGGCTGCCGATGGGTGAGCATAGCTAGGTAACAAGAGAAGACGAGCGTACATTGGAGGAAAAGCCTTGGAGCGCGGGTTTTGATGTCAGAATAGACACTATCGGGTATTCAAAGACGTACATGTTCTTGAAGATCATCTATCAGGGGCAACCTCTCGAATGATGGCAGAGCGACTCACAATGTCAAAGATGATTTGCATGTGCCTTGGAAGGAGGTGTTCCATGAGCGGAACTGACCACTTCTCA
This sequence comes from Russula emetica, assembly GCA_015178925.1. Lineage (NCBI taxonomy): Eukaryota > Fungi > Basidiomycota > Agaricomycetes > Russulales > Russulaceae > Russula > Russula emetica. The sequence goes on along the minus strand of WHVC01000024.1, from coordinate 426,646 downwards.
AGGGCCTCCTACATCCCGGGAAGATGCAATCGGTTATAAGCGAGACGATGACAAGGCTAAAGACGTACGGGGAGCACTGTGTGATTGGTGAAAAAGAATGTGTTGGTAACAATCGTCCATGCGAAATCCCACGGGACTTCCTCCTCATCGACAAGGATGCGCATGAGCTCGACGATAGCAAGTGTGGGGTGAGTCTAATGGTGTCATCAGCGGTAAATGACATCACATATACTGAATCCTGACATCGTTGAGTTGGATTGCATTATCTGTTTGTGTACAGTCATCAGGAGAAAATCGATACAGCACTGAAAATGAACACACAATCTGCAAACTCAGAGATTGGCTTCTCCAGGTGTTTGAAGCGACGCAACATGTCTGCAAGACTGGCAGCAGTCCAGAAATATTGTTGCTTCAGACGCAGCTCCTTCCCAACTGTAGCTTGTCAGTCCCAAAATACTTTCGACATGGCATGTCACGTACACGACGTGTGGTCATTTGGATAAAGTACGGAAGTGATCGCAGCCGCCGAGTTGGATGCCTCAACCGAACGCTCATAGTTTCCGGCTACGTACAGACAAGAAAGTCAGCATGAAGTACGAGCCAGGATACATACGAAATCAACGAACCGTTGAAGCTCTGGAGATCGAAACCACGCTTTGGCTTACTCTCCCATAGACGGAGGTTATTCGTGCTCTTCGTTCCGTATCCGGGAATCATAACGTCGTACGCCACTGCGAGCACCTCTTGCCCACCGCTCCACGTCGCGCGGCCAGTGCCCTCACCCCATCGTTGGGCACTCCCGTAGAATCTGACCTCGTACGTGACATCAAGGCGTGGGAGCTCCCACGGGTTCTGATGATCGAGCCATGGATCAGGGGCCTCAAGTTGTGTGCCATCGTCCGCCTTGATGAGTTGCTGGAAGATGCCGTACTTGTAGCGTAGGCCATAGCCCCACACGGGGAGTTCCTGTGTTGCGGATGAGTCGAGATAGCACGCCGCGAGGCGGCCAAGACCGCCGTTACCGAGCGCAGCGTCGCGCTCCTGTACGATGAGATCCTCGAGGCCGAACCCTAGGGAAGAGAGGGAAGAGGAATAATTGTCCAGGACACCGAGATTGAGGAGCGCATTGGATAGCGTGCGGCCCATAAGAAATTCGAGGGAAAGATAGTACGCGCGTTTAGGAGTCTTGCGCGAGTATTCAAGCTGAGTGGCGTTCCAGTTCACCTGGATTGAAGAATGTCAGTTTTCAACACATCGCATTCGCATATAGTCTAGAGAATAACTTCGTGGCTGGAACGACTGGGATTCCGAAAGGAGAAGGGGATTACATGAACGGGGAATAATGGACGCCAATTATCGTGCACATGAGCAGAGGGGGTATGCAAGATATAATCTTGAGACAACCAAGGAGATCATAACTGACAATCAGGTTATCACGAACTGATAGCGCCGCAGCCTGATAGGCGCCAAAGTCGTCGATATTGTAAGGCGCGCGGGCAAGCGATGTCTGAATATGATTCACGACAGACTTTGTAATTTCGGGTGACTCTGCAGACCGTCAGGCGAGGGACAGAAGGGCGATGAGAAGAGAGCTCGCCAGAGGTGACGCCACGCAATGCGACCTTCCATGTCTTCTCGTCGCCTTTCGGCCATTTCTCCTTGCCCTTCTCATCAACTTCAGGGAAATCACCTATGCGAGATCTCAGTATGGATACAATGGAGGGGAGTGAGAGGAGGACATACCAGTGAGGGAGCGGACGTGCCTCCTCTTCGCACGTGCGTGGGGCTCGGGACCCTTTCCAATGGTGGTGGTATCGATTGTGGAAGTCATTGTCAAAAGGGGGTTGAGAGGAGAGCGATAAGGGTAGAAAGTGGCTTATATGCGCGGTTGGAATGACGTCAGACAATCAACATCGTCTCGTCTGGCCCCGACCCGGTGCTCAGGTCCGACGTCTTTTCCGCAGCGACTTTCTCGAAGTTCCCTAACCGGTCCTCGTCTTTATGATCCCACGCCCCCTCGGCTCCTTCAGGCTGATGACGATGATTAACTTGTCCATTTACAGAGTTGCCACGAATAATTCCGAACAATTCGCCGACGTGGTGTATGACACACAAATCCAATCAGCCTCCGAGCCTCTTCGCCATCTCATCCAACTACTCTGACTTGCCAGACGCCTTCTTCTCCGACTCTCGTGCTGACACGTCGATTAACGAGGTGATATCTTTACCGAGCTTGAGCATGATCAGGGCCGGTATAACGATCCAAAACCTAGGCACAATCATCTGCTGTCAGTCATCTAACTTCTAGTCGGGGAAGCTAGCTTTATGCTCTCACCCATTAGGAATGATCCAATAAACGACCAGCGTCTTCAAATCGTTGTGGCCAATGGCGCAAAAACTGCAGTAGTATTCCTGGAGCCAGTAGAGTACCGTCTTCCAGAATGTCATTGTCACGCTCGTAAACCCAACTACCGAGGCAGCTGGGTACTTCACCACATGCGCCAGGTACAGGTAGAAGACATTAAGGGCCGTCTCTACGAGATTCATAACAGCTACAATCCGAACAACGGTGATGATCAGGTCAGCGCGTCTAGCGACAGGACGGCCACGATAAGTAGGCACTTGCACTGGGCGTTAGTGAATCCGTTATTTTCTTGCAGAGCATTGACGCCGTACACCTGTCCCACAAAACCCCAAGCATCACGGTCAAGGTTCGCATCCACCTGATCAGAAACGATTCGACGCACATAGTCAACCTCCTGGTAAATTGCATACGGCTTCCAGATCCAGTGCAAGTCACCTCCGACCATTGAGCGTGGCCTTGATAATGACCATACATCAGACCGCGATCCTAACAGACATAGTTAGTTTCGATGTTATAGGCGTACCTCAACAGACAATAGAAGGCATCCCATATGATGACGGGTACTGTAAGAAGAAACCAGGCAGAAATCCACTTGTACGTTTTGGGTTCCATGATATGAAGTTGTCTGTTATCACTCAATATGCTGCGGGGAATTGAGTGCGTGTCCACAGACAGGAAGGTGTGGGGTGGTTGGCAACGGCGTTACGTGATACAGCACAATTCAGTTCAGGGTCTCGTGGTGTGAGTACCCTGCAGGTCCTGTGAACTTTACGTCTATCACGCATAATATCCTCAAATGATGCCTCGGGAATTCTCGCGGGAAAGGGGGAGTACGGACAAATTGCAACTCAGTTCGGACAAACGTGGCTCAGGTCAAGAAATTCTAGAAAGCGAATGAGGGAAACTTTGTCTGACACAGAGCGACAAAATTCAGGGAACTCGGAGTCTCGGACACTATCGTTATTTAACGCACTCCGTACCGCCACCAATTACCAATTTCTGTACAGTATGAGAGAGGTTCCGGGGGTGTCCTCAGTTGAAACTTCCGCAAATTCTGACTGTCAACCCACACAACCAGCCCCGCATAAATACGCATATCGCCCAGTCTTATTGTATCACACTTTCACATCCTCTCAAGGGAGTCGGTTGTACTGTAGTTGGTTCGCGGGTGCCAGTGGACCTGTGTGGGTCTAGTCCCCAATTCCAGCAAGCGGTCCCCAATCTGACGGGCGAGTGAGTTGAAATAAAAAATATATTTAAATCGCTCAGGATGATGCGGATGAGATAGAGCTATCGATAACCTTGGTGTGGAGCAGATATATTACTGTTTTCCCGATCTAGAGTAGAGATTAGATCTGTCCTTGTCCTTGTCACTGTTTTTCCCAACTACTGTACGCTCGCTCATTTGCAACGACAACATGTCAACTTCAAAAGCACCGCCCGACATCATCCAAGAGGGTGAAAAGAATCCTCGAGGCATCCCAAAAGCTATTTTTATCGTACGCCTCCAGTCATTTCGCGTCACATAGGCGCGCTTTGCTGATCTTTTATTTTATCATTGTCACCCCCCCCCCATCCATCCATCCGTGCGTCCACCCCACACCCACAGAACGACGTGGGGGAATATCTCGGGAGTCCAGATGCAGCCGTAGAAAGGGTTCTCAGCGCGTTCCAGGATGCTCTAGCGTGTGTATCTATCTCCACTCAAATCCGCGTATCCCGTGTGCCACACGAGAAACTCTTGCTTTTTTTTTTCCCTGACTTTTTCTACCTCTCTCTCTCTCTCTCTCTCTCTCTCTCTCCCTATCACGTCCCACCCCCACCGCCCTTATGCGATGATTTCTGTAGGAAGTATCGCTATATGGATAGCAACTTGACGCAACGGAGACATGGGCTCGAAGAGAAGATCCCGGATATCAAAAAGACTTTGAAGATGGTCGAATTTCTGCGCGATCGCCGAGTACGTGACTTGACATTACACATACACGAAGGGTTGTGGGGGCGACGTCCATTTTGTTCGCCCCTCACCTTTCTCTCTCTCACTCTTTTGATGAGCGATCATTTTATCTGATTATATGACATGGGGGTTTTGTTTGTTCCCCTCTCTCTTTCCGGCAATTCGTTTTTAGGAAGGGAAAAAAGCGACGAAAGGGTCAGGCGCAGGCGACTCTGATGATGACCTTGACGATGACGAACTCGAGCACGAGCACGAGGAGAACGATGGTGGGAAGCCAGTGCCGATCAAGACGACCTTTGAGCTCGCGGACACGCTCTACGCAGAAGCTGAACTCGAAGAAGCGGACACTGTGTATTTATGGCTCGGAGTACGCCTTTTCAACAGTCACTTTTTTCGTCAGTCTTCTGAATAAAACTTCTCTCCACCTACACAGGCAAACGTTATGTTATCCTACAAAATTCCGGCAGCGATAGAACTCCTCAAGTCTAAACTCGAAACGGCGAATACCAGTTTGAACAACGCGATTGAGGATCTCGAGTTCATTCGTGAGCAGATGACGGTGATGGAGGTCAACACCGCGCGTATTTATAACTGGGATGTCAAGCGGAGAAGAGAAAAAAGGGAGAAGGAGAAGTTATCTGGGCCGGGAGAGATCAAGACATAGGAAGAAGGTAATAACTGCTGTGCTTGTGGTAGTGGTACTTTATTTGACGACTTGGATTGCTACGTACATAAAAACAGATGATCTCGTCTATTATAAGCCATACAATATGTTACTGCCCCAGATCTTGGTGGAAGAGGGACTGAAACTATGTGTCGTCCTCTCCACCCTCGCCGTCCTCATCCAGTACGAGTTTCCTCTTCCTCCCTGGTACGTCAGAACCATCACCAAAGCCAACACCGGCCTTTTTGCGTAGCTCGTCGATATTCACCTCACCCTCTTCTGCCCATTCCAACACGAGATGGCGTCCGAGTAAGTGCGTGTGCTTGAGCGCGTTGTATGCGTTCTCCGCCTCGTGTCGCGTGACGAACTCGAGGAACGCAAAGCCTCGTGAACGACGGTCGAAACGCTTCGGCAAGCGAACGGATTTGAGCTGACCATGCGCGCTGAAGGAAAAAAAAGTCAGTAATTCGGAGCGCGCTTGTGACATGTCGAAAAACTACTACATACCTAAAGAGCGCTTGGATGTCCTTTCGTGTCGCCTCGAATGGGATGTTCTTAACCAGCATCTTCGTCGTCTTGGCCTTCTCTCTCCCGCCTTTCTTCTCCTCTTGTTCCTCAGCACCCCGTCCAGCGAACTTGACGCTGAGCGAGTGCCCGTCGAGAACATACCCATGCATGCCTTTGAGTGCCTTCCGCGCCGCTTCTGCGCTACGAAACCCAACGAAACCAAACCCCATGCTCAGACGTGAACCTGGACGCTTCGGGTCCGGCTTCGTCTGCAAGCGGGCAAAGGCGAAATCGGGCAAATGGCGGAATGCTTGCGTAAAGCGCTCCGAGGAGGTTGCAAACGCGAGGTTCTTCACAAAGAGTGTCTTGCCACTCGCGATGTCCACGTTAGCGTCATCCCCCGCGTCTGATTCTTCGATGGCAACGAGTGCAACGCCGTTCGTTACTTCCGAGGTCGCGGAAGTGGGCTGGAACATCCCAAGTGGGCCCTTTTCGAGATAGATAACGGAGTTGCCAAGTCGACGGTACGCGATGGCGCGGAAGGCCTTGCGAGCCTCGTCCGCGTGCGCAAACTCTATTACTGCCAACGTTCCAGCAGGCGGGACGAGTACGCGCTGCAGCTCGCCATGAACGCCAAACATTTCGCGCAACTGCTCTGCTGTCGTCCCATATGGTATGTTTTTGACCAGAATAATGGTCTCGGAGCGTCCGCGTCCGGAAAATGCAGAAAGAATGACACCGTGGGACTCGAGATATGTTTTTGTTTCTTGGATGATGTGGGTCTCAGCGAGAGCAAGCTTAACGGCAGCATCGGGTGACTCTGGGTCGAGTATGTCGGATTTCGATATATTCATCCGATCAGCCACGGAGGATAATACGGCATCACTCTGCATGGAGCTCAGCAAAAGAATGATAACGCGAACCACGGGGCTCACTCACGTTCATATATAACATGCCCCAATTGAATTCCTTCCCTGCAGTTGCCCTGCGCTTCTCGCTCCGCTGTTCTTTGACCGATTTAAGGTTACCTCCATGGTCTGATGTCGCTGCGCTGTTGTTCCGATCAACTGCGCCAATGATATGCAGTAATCGACCCTGAAATGGTTTCTTATCGAGGGCCCTGAAGGCGGCTATGGCGTCTTCGGGTCGCGCATACGTAACGAATGCGAGACCTTTCGATCCTTTGGTCACGGTGTCAATTGGTATATGTACCTGCAAGAAAGTTTCAGAAAAGTCCCAGGAAAAAGTCACGAGAGGTGGAAGAAGGATCAGTATCTACTATATTAATTTCCCAGGGTGATCAACACTCCCCGAAGGGTCTGCTGTCCCTATGCTAGTTTTTCATCCCGAGAGGGATTATATCCGCAAGAGGAGAAGGCTGCTCACCTGAGAACATTGACCAACAAGGATTTTTAAATAAGCAACGCAGGGGCGAAAGTAGGCCTTGAACACACCTACGGGAAGGTAGTCAATGAGAACGGTATTCCGACGGGGCCATACAATATCAGGAGAGGGGTCCCACGACAAGAACCGTGAAAAATCCACCACCTCCAACCAACCTGACGATTCAAACCACCTTTACTTGTAAATTCCCCTCACCTGAGATACAGCTCCAAATGACTGAAACGGAGGACGCAACTCTTCTTCTGTACAGGTGAATGTAAGGTTTCGAACGAACAGTCTCGCAGTGCGAAGAATTGTCTCCTCGATTGGATTTTTCTCTTCCGAGACTCCCTGGCGTTCTTCCTCGCTGTCCGACTGCTCAAAGACCTTTTCTGAACTGTCAGCATCCACAACACCTTCCTTCATCCGTTGCCGCATCCATTCCATGTCCGTTAAGTCTTGCTGAGCCCCTTCCGATGCGTCTTTCAGCACACCTTGAAGAACTGGTGCACTTTCCTTCTCCGGTGAAGGTAGAAGTGGATCTACGTGGTCCACCCATGACACTGCCTTCTTCGATTTAGGTTGCATGACTTCCATAAACTCTTCGAGGCTGGCGTCTTTCCTCTTGTTCTCTACCAAGGAAACATTCGAGTTGCGGCTAGATGACTTTGCTTTGCTCTCGGTCAAGATAGTCTGGGGTTGTTTTGTAGATGACGCATCCAGGCGGCGCCGCTTATTTGGCCGTGGAGTAGGTACATCTTTGGCAAACTAATAACAACACTGTTCAGAGAGCAACGGGTAGAGAAGGAAGAACGCCCACGTCGATTATCTCAACCCTCACCCGGGTCGAATCAATGAATGTTTTATCATACCATTCCTTAGCTTTCAACGCCTCTTCGTCTGTCTTGAACCCAACAAATCCGAATCGCCGTGCTGCACCATCCTGTTTTAGGATGACCTTGACATCTGTGATTGTACCGTGAGGTCCCTTCTGTTGAGAGAAGTGTTCCTTTAGAAGTGTGGGAGTAATATATAATGGTAGGTTTTTGACGATGAGGCGAGACATCTGAGTGCAGTGCGGACCCGAGACGGCAGGAAAAAAAATGGTGGGAATTTGGGATGGGATGACTCAGACGCGTGACCGCGTCCCGCTAGCGCGTCTACCGCCCTGCCTTCCTAACTTACCGTCATCTGCTGCTTCCCTTCCTTAACGCATAACATGCGTTCCTCGACTTCTTCTCATCGTCTTTCCTATAGGACGAAAGTGTCCTCACGACCTGGCGGATCCAAATGTCTTACCCTCGATTGCAAATCAATATTGAATCTCTTGCATGTCCTGGACGAGAAGCCCTTTCAAGCTGAGTCATCTTCTACTGTGGGACAGAAGCGTCCCCGTGCACTCTCGCACATGGTCTCTAGGAAGCGGAGAATCTTTGGCATAGAACAAACTGTTGCATCTTGTCCTCCGAATGAGAACATTCCAGTCCTCCATCATGAGTTCGACCTGCAATACTCCAGGGAACGCCAAGAAGTCTACCCATATGTCCAACTAATCTCCGATAATGAAGCGGAAGAGAATGGCCTTATTTCCTCGGAGGAATCCTTGGTGGATTTCTTGAAAAGTGTTTATGCCAGTTTTACCGAGCCCATAACCCTCGATTGCGGTGACGTTCTCATCAATAGTTACGGAGAGTACGGAGCAACTGTTGATGCAAAACCTTCGCATCTCGAAGAACAGAGGACTGGCCTTTGTGATATTCTCGTTGTTCCTTCCCTAAATGCTGAGGATATCGAGTCAGGGGGTCATCTCTTCTCTTGGGTTGACGCCCTTACGCGATACCCTGTAAGCCCGCCTGCCATAGAGGTGACAGCTGGTCTTCGTATGGTCATTTCGCCACTCACCTCATGGGATGATACTTTGCATATTTTACCTTTCCGCTTGGTCGTAGACGTGGTACTCTCACTTCGTTCCCCTTTTGTTTTTCAACCACCTCCGTACCCCCGCAAAGGGCAGTCCCGTATCGAAATTGAAAATGCAAGGCGCGGTCTCCTCCATCTCGCATTTCCTCCTCCCCCTCTTCCGGAAACGTTGTCTACTTCATTCCATGAAAGGATTGATGTCCCTTTCCTTTATGCAGTCGTGCAGCCTGCCAGAGAACTCCAACATGAGTTCATGGACAAATTTTTACAACCACAAGTCCTTCTTCCCCGACTCCTTCCTTTTCAGAGGCGCACCGTTTGCTGGATGCTCTCTCGCGAGGGAAAAGCTTTTGGGCCAACTGGCGAACTTAGTGCCCTGACGACAGACGCTGCGGAGTTGCCTGTCCTATGGCGGCGCGTTACCGTACAACGGGATGACGAACAATTGACTTGGTATTATCACCGCCTTACTGGAACCCTAACGCCTGAGCGCCCGGGCCCACGAGCCGTCCTGGGAGGGATCTTGGCAGAAGAACCTGGTTTGGGAAAGACCCTGGAATGTATCGCACTTATCCTTGTCAATCCAAGCATCGAACGAAGTATATCCGATGCCAGGTTGGATTCCGAGGGAAACTTGAACATAAGAGAAATTCGGGTATATCGTTTCGTTTTATTTTGTCTGCGGAGCTTATATTAGGTTGTAGACAACACTCATCGTCACTCCGAGCTCCTTGTCTCGGCAATGGATTGATGAACTCACCCGTCATGCGCCTTCACTTAAGGTTCTACTCTATCCTGGTTGGAAGAGCCTTCAAATGAAACAGGAAAAGAAACAGAAATCCAAGGCGGTGGAGGCCATTGATATCAGCCATACCAACGATTCACTACTTGACGACTGGCCTGCCTACATCAATGACTTTGACGTGTGCGTCACGACGTACGATACTTTGCGCCAGGATCTAGTCGTGGCACGCACTGCACCTTCACGGCCGGTGCGTCAGACGGCCGAATACATGAGATATAAACGGCCGATCAGCCCATTGGTGATATGCGAATGGTATCGCGTGATCATGGACGAGGTTTGGGTCACTTCTTTGACATAGCGACAAGTTAACTGACTCAGTCAAAGGTCCAAATGGTCGGGGGAGGAAAGGCATCGTGCGTCTCCTTGTCTACGTTCTTTAGCGCATCTTTTCACGCCCCTTGCATCAGCGAGATGGTGTCTCTCATTCCACGCCTTTCATCATTTGCCGTCTCTGGTACACCTGCTAAAACCCGTGTTTCCGACTTGCACTACGTTCTCAAGTTAAGAGTTTTATACCCTTCGACGTGCCGATATTCATAATGCAAAAGGTTTCTTCGGGTCGATCCGAGCATATACGCACACAGGAATTGGAACAGACTCATCCAACCCAGCTATGCTACTGAATTCACAGAGGTCTTCCAGCAATATACTGTCCGGTACGTTGTCTGGAAATTTGGTTGCTGATTTGACCCAACTATTTCGATAGGACCACGAAGTCAGGAGTACAGGCCGAGCTTACAATACCCGCCCAGACGCGCTATGTTTTCCCCATTCATCTAGGCAGAGTCGAGCGACATGTAAGCTCCCTCCCCACCTACCTAAGCGAGGAATAAATACGTACTTCTACTCCTCAGGTTTACGACGAAAGCTTGAAGAAGGCTCTACTATATCTTGGCCTCGATGAGCGTGGCGTAACCACTTCGCGGAACGGCGAGATAGACACAACAATTCTGCGTACCTGGCTGAGAAAACTTCGCCAAATATGCACCCATCCACAAGTTGGACAGCTGCAGAAACCAGGAGACAAGTCATTCAAATCCGGAGTCCTGAAGACCATGAGTCAGGTTCTTGAAGGAATGAAGGATCAAAACTGGCGGAATGTCATGGATGATAGACGCAGCAAAGCACGTTCGGATCTCACTTTTCCTCAGACCTTTATTGATGCCTCTACTGTAGATCGATGAAATGGTTAATGCCGCACAGATAATGCAGCACGATGTTGGCTTTGATCAACTCCCACAAAAGTGCCTAGAAATACTGTTACAGGCCGAGAGAGAAGCCGATGAAGTCATCGCAGACGTCCTTTCTGCCATTGCAGATCACGATGATGAGGGCGTCGAGTTAAAAGCAGAAGTGGCGTCGCTTCGCGCAGAGAGAGGTAAGAAGCAAGCTTTCGGAGATAACGAGGTATATGACACTGAAGCCACTGAAGGTATTAGACGTGATGGACTCCCCGAAGACAGTTTCTCCACGTTCGATGACGAAAGCGACAATGAATCAGACGATGGTGGGCTACCAAAGACCCCAGCCGGCGACGAACACCTACATAAATCCCGTGCTCTGCAGCAACGTTTGCGCGATTGTTATCTTACATTACATAAGGTCAAGTTCATACAGGGCGATATATGCCATTGGATGGGCGAATCTGAGCTCGTGAAAGAGGTGCTAGCATACAAAGCAGCAGAAGGAATACGAAAGAAGTTACTAAAATGTATGTTCCTCTCATATCCATCATGCTGAATAACCCCGTTCGTTGGCAGTCACCGAAGAGTCGGCTGTGAGAGCCATGACACAACTTAGGACTGATGTCGGGAAGAAAAGGCTTGTAGAGAAAGATATTCTTGTCAAAATACCTTATTGTCCTCGAGGCGGGATCCTTTCCGCGTATCTGGTACGTAAATCTCAAGATATTATCGCCGTTCTAATAGCTAAGATATACTTCTAAGCTGGAGGAAGCAGACAACATTATAGACCAGGTAATCAACGCACAGTCCCACTTGCTATGGCAATGGAGGATACATATTTATGGCCTTCTCACGCGAAGCCTGACCGCAAGCAGTGATGAAGGAGAGGCAGACGGACAGGAGTACTCAAGGACATTGGACATCCAAGGAGAGGCTGAGACTTATCTGCAAGCTTATGCCATGCTTCTCGCTGACCGTCGCGAGGTGTTGACTGCGGAACGGACCGTCTTGGCTGTCCACGATGCTAGAGAGCGCAGACATAGAAAAACTGCAGCCGCGGCAAAAGCCGTTACCCGGGAGTCGGACGAGCCAGATCTAGGACTGGTGACCGAGGACATCGAGTTACAGCCCGAACATGAAGTGCTCAAGACGCAACTGATGGATGCGCGTAAGACTCTGTTGATGAACTTTACGGGACAGGCCGTGAAATCAATCGTGGTCGACCTGACAGCAGTGGTTGCGAAGATAACAAGGGAAACCGATCCAGAAAAGATCCTTGCAAAGGAGGGTGTGTTGAGCCTTCGACGACTGATGTCATCTCAAGGTTCGTGTACGAAGTATTGAACGTTTCTGCGTCACTCTCATACAAGCGATTCAAAGCCATCATAAACGAGCAGATTGAAGCTGATCTTGCGCTTTTCCGCAAGGCCTTCAATGAGCGAATCCTGTGCGGCCTCTAGTTGATCGCGTGAACTCTTTCACACAGACCTTCTGACGTGTGCTGGATCTAGATACTTCCGCCAGTTGCAGGAGATCTCCGACTCCGTTGGGGAAGCACAGTTCGATGACGTTGATGTGGGGCTAGCCCTTCAAAGGATCAGGGACGCCCAGGCTCAACTCGAGGGCAGGATCGTTACTGGTAGTGCCAGGCAACGCTATGTACGCCAACTCCTTTCCCCTTGCCAGAAATGCTCACTTATAGTACAGCTCACCCATCTGTCTGAAGAGCAAGACCGGGGTCGAGATAAAGCGAACGAGAGTTGCATCCTGTGTGAAGTCGAGTTCTTAAGGGGATGTATCACACAATGGTAGAGTCCGATCGTTGCGGCCCATGCGGGTTCATCGATGCTAACATCATGCGGTTCACAGCGCCCATGCTTTCTGCGAGGTGACAAGCATAATTTTATCAGCGGATAAGTGTTCTTGGCTGATGAATCACTGATATGCATAGACTTGTATGGGGAAGTTGTTGTCGCGCCACGACAAGGCCTGTCCAGTGTGCCGGTATGGATTCGTACATCTCATCTGCTCATCTTTTGCGTGCTTAATGCACCTGGCTACCCCAGTTTTCCTATCAATGTCGACGCACTACAGCGCTTCTCGATACAGACGGAAGATAAGGATAAGGCTGTACCACCCCCGGAGAAGCTTCAAGGCGTCGCCATCCCGAAATCGCGCCGAAAGATCGACTATAACACCGTTGGTCATAGTCTGCTTGCTGAAATCGACACGATGGAGGTGTGCGGTAGCTATGGGACGAAGATCGATACGCTGGTGCGCCACCTCCTGTACTTACAAGTCACGGACCTGGGCGCAAAAAGTATCGTGTTCTCGGCCTGGGAGGACTCGCTGCACAGTGCGCATTATTCCGTTTGACACGTATCCGAACCATCGATGACAGCCACCTCTATGAAATAGTCGTCGGACACGCTCTAGCTAGAAATGGTATCTGCTGGTTCATCATTCATCCTTACCAAACATGCAGCTAACTGCCTTATTGGGGCATGATCAGGCATTCCGAGCATTCGGATCGACTCAGGAAATCGCAAGCAAAACTCGGCAACTAGGTTTTGCAACGACCCCAATATCCGCGTGTTGCTCCTTCATGGGTGTGTCTTAGATCACCCCGAGCGGAACTAGGGGGATTGCTGATGATCTTCAAGGGAGCGACAAAATGCAGGGTTGAACGTGACTTGCGCGTCTCGAGTCTTCCTCCTAGAGAGCGTAGTCCACCATTCATTTGAGGTTCAAGGTTAGCTCTCCGACTGCTATCAGGCTCATCGATCGATTTCCTGACGAGGCACCATGGCCTAGCAATCGCAAGGATTGACAGATTGGGACAATTGCGCCCGACGGAAGGTATGCCATTTGAAAATCCAAATCCACGTGGAGTTTACTTATTGGTCCCAGTGTATTGCTACTACGCCGAAGGCACGTTCACCGGACGATTCCGAGCGACGCGTCCCCACCTCCGTGTACGATTGAATGGCGCTAATGCTTACTTGCTGCAGACACGGTCGAACGAAATATATTGGATCTCGCTGTTCGACAGGGCTTATCGCTGTACACCACCGACTGTGCGCGCGGCACGGTAAATTCAACAGTACTCGCACCAGCGGGGGACCAATCGATCGTAGACGCACCTGCGAAGAAGAAACAGCAAAAGGGAGATTTCATCTTCAGGTGAGCACCCTTTCACAACACCCAATCACGCTGCGGTGCCTGCTTTGTTCCGGGTGGGATGTGTATCGCTGACGTGGCAACCCGTTCATTATACTGTATCTGTATACACACAGGCGGGATGATATGATGTCCATATTGTTCCCACATTTGTACGAGGATGTGGAGTTCCTACTTCCGCCGGAAGAGGATTCAGAGGTGGAGATGAGGGATCATTCGACTGTGATAGTTCCTGCCGGTGCGGGTGCTTCGTCATACGCCACAACCCCTTCTCGCAGCAGTCGACGTGTCCACGAAAACGCTGTAGCGGGCCCGTCCAGACTCGGCTAGGCAAGCTACACCCGGACCTCACCTACACCTACTCACTCACCCACCTTCCTACCTACCCACAGTCACTATAATCATTCCGAGAGAGGGCGCAAGCCGCAAGGGCTAGTCGTGTATCAATGACAAAAAAAAAGGAAACGGAGCGCTGTCCGTTCTGACAGGTGGCAAGCAGATCTTTTTTCACATACTGTAGTATTATTATAAAGTACAGTACAGTACAGTACAGTACTAGCTTACTGCCAGTGTAGTCACTGTAGTGGCATGCGTACTGTTGTCGTCCTGATGGTGTCATATATGACAAAGTTGACATCTTCACACTCGGGTAAACGAGGAATGAAATAATTTGTGATCTGAGGTTCGTCATCAGGCTGCAGCTGCTGGCAGGCTTTTGACGTTGCATAATTAAAAACCACACAAACGCCCGATGAGGGTCTCCACGTCCGGAGTCTCCACGTCCACAATGCACCCTCGTCTTGGAACATGTGTGCGCTGGCGTCCACATGCACTAAGCACACACACGCGCATTCATAAGAGACCAGAGGGGCATGCATGAGATCCCTGAGAGGACGATCATCACGATGACGACACTGTACCTGTGCAAGTAAGGCAAACCAATTCCGTCCTTTTCATCACAAAAACCGTCACATTGGAACATTAAAGTTGGAGTAGCCTTTTTCTCGTAATCATGACACTTCGAACTTATCATATGCCGTTGTCGTTTACGTTTAGTCGGAATGGGATAATGCCATTTGTTAATGCAACACCACTGAGATACTTTGAGGGAGAGAGACACACAACACACGGAAAAAAGACAACCTGAGGCATGTGTAATGAGATGATGATGAGGGTATGAACGACGTTCAATGGAGAACTATATGTATGCGACGAGACCGGGTTAA
Organism: Russula emetica; assembly: GCA_015178925.1. Lineage (NCBI taxonomy): Eukaryota > Fungi > Basidiomycota > Agaricomycetes > Russulales > Russulaceae > Russula > Russula emetica. Next base: position 411,455 of record WHVC01000024.1, on the reverse strand, counting down.
GTGCAACATGGATAAGTAACAGTAAAAAAAAGAGAAGGCGAAATAACGATGTGTAACTCAGAAACCTAACACTGCTCGCCACTCGTTGCAGCTTAGCGTGATCCTCCTCCATCCCAGCTCGCACGCTTACGCTTGTTATCCCCACAGCTTCCCTTGTTCAACACGAGGTCCTGTGGTGACACAGCGCTCATTCCACGGTGATGCATCCGCTCCCTTGGCATCGGTGCGCTACAGTTGCCGGTACCACCGACAACCTTCGTCGGCACAGCCGAACTCACACACGCCAAGTCCAACGCAAGGCCCTGCCGCACCTCAGGGTGCACCGCCGTCCCCGTTGTGCCGGCGAGGCTGGAGACACCGCCACTGTGTCCACCCCCTGCTCCGCCGCTAGAGTTGGTTTGGAAGTAATGCAGGTCGAGGAAGGGTAACGCGAACGCGTCACCCGCGTCGCCGAGGCCGTGAGGAATTATGAATGCATGTTCGGCACCATTGCTGCCATTGCCACCACTAAGGCCAGCGAGGTCGAGGTCGAGGGAGCGGGAAGGTGTCAGTGGCGGTGCCAGTGCGTGTGGAAGGAAACGATGTTCTGGTGGAGGGACGGAGAGTGATCGGCTCTGCTGCAGATGCTGTTGTTGTTGTTGTTGTTGTTGTTGTTGTTGTTGTTGTTGTTGTTGTTGTTGCTGTTGCTGCTGCTGCTGCTGCTGCTGTGGGCGCATGTGTTCTGTGCGCACAGGTGTGCCCGGTGCGGATTGCTGTACGTCAAGGTCGAGAATTTCCTCGGGCACCACGCCAAACCCATTCTGTGCCTGTGGCGGTGGTAACCGAGGACGAGGCTGACACGAGGGCTTGCGCTCGACAGCGTCCATTGGAGTGTCAAGGTCAACCTCCGGCTCACCATCGTTGAGATTTATGGCAGCGAGCTCAATCTCGTCGATGCCCGGGAGTGCGGGTGTGTGCATCTGCAAGGGATGTAGGGCGAGTCCAAGTCCAGCCGCGGTGCCAGCAGCGCCAAATCCGAATCCCGGACCATAGTCCACTGAGACGGGATGCTGGTGGGTACGGGAGCCAAAGATGAGGTCACCGGCGTAGCTCGAGTGATGCGTCACTCCGTGGAAGGCGCTGCTTGGCATCATCTCGGGGTCGCTGAATGCGCTGAGCCCGTCATGCTCGGGGCCTGCCTCGGAGGCAAAGTCGTGGGCAAGTGAAGGAGGAAAAAGGTCATAACGGTCAAGGACACCATGACTTAGGTGGTTGAAGGCAAAAGGGGAGTTTGGGGAGGGCGACACGCAACCAAAGTACGACGGCGAACTAGAGGTAGCCGTCGACTGATCGAGTCGGGGATTTGCCGAAAGCCAGTCGGTGGGACCCCAGGCAGATTTGCCCACCATGGTCATCCCATTGGGCCCAAGGCCGCGCCGCGTGAAAGGAGAATCGAAAAAAAACTCGTGTGATGAGGATGCGGGTGAGGCAGCAGTGTTGCCGGTAGACCAGGTGGCAGTCGAGTGCATTGGCGTATCGAGTGCAGACCAGGTCTGGGAGTGAGAAGAATCAGTCACGTCGGACTGGGACGCGCTGGGGAGGATGTCGGAGATGGCCAGGGAATCAGTGGTGGAGGGGATGCCAGCTTCACGAAAGGGCTCGAGGCTCTGCTGCTGGCGCATATCTGAGACCATGTGTCTCATTGGCTCCGGGTGACTCGACCGCTTGGCGGTATACTTTGGCACGTATTCGTCGTCGTCGTCATCCCCGGAACTTTCTTCCTCCTCAGAGCAGGTCGGACTTAGGGGGACACTCTTCGTTCCTCCTCGTAGAAAACCCTGGGTGGTGTAACGCCGCTTGCGGCGGGCAGGACCAGTTTCACGTGATGCATGAAGGTGCTCGTCGGTGACAGCACGCGAGGCGACGGAGAGCTTTTTCTTTGCAGAGTTGCGTGGCTTGTATCCTGCCGCCTGGTAGAGATCTGGGAAAGCGTTGCGGAACCGGTCACGTAGGTCCGTGGAGCGGCGGTTCTGCTCCTGGAAGATTGGATCTTTGACGATGGTGGCCCAAACGGTGCCGTGTTTATCGTAGCCGGCTTTGAGGGCACGGTCCTCCTCCTCGGTGAAAGGGCGACGCTTCTTGCTGCGCGTCTTCTCAAAGATGGAGGATCCATCTGGCAGGGAGGAGCGGACCTTGGAAGAAAGATGGGTCTTGGCATTTGGATAATGTTGCTTATATGCGTCCGGGAAGTATGTGCGGAAGCTGGAGGGTCAGGATGAGGAGGGGGAACAAATTTCAAGGGCACGTGTAAGAGACACTGACCGATCTTTGAGATCTACTGGTGAGCGGTTGTCAAAATGTAAAGAGGGATCATTCAAGATCGCTTTCCAGTTGCCCACGCCGTGCTGTCAAAGCGGAAATAGGAGAGGAAGATGAGCACGCGTTACCCCACAGTAGGATGACGGAAGGGAGGGTAGGGCACTTACGCGATTGCAGCCCTCGACAAGCATTTGGGTCTCTTCCATGGTCCACTTCTTGCGAGCCTTTTTCTCCTGAGGTGCGGGGCTCGTTATACGACGGACCTTACCACGACGCTCGTCGGAGGGAGAGGGTAGGCTGGTGTCATCGCGAAACTTGAAGGCAGGGACCTCACGCTCGGAAGCTGGGGTTGCAAGTGAGACGCGACGTTGCTTTGGGCCGGAGGAAGAGGAAAAGGGAGCGGTGAAAGAGAAAGCAGATGTGTGTGTTGTGACAGCGGTCGCCATTGTGAGATGGGAAGGCGGAGAGGAGAGGACGGGGGAGGGCTTTATGTTGAAGGAGAGAGAGGAGACGCGTGTTAGCCTGACGTCTCGTCTTTGCGACTCACCCTCGATCGCCCCCGGTCCCCCTTCTCTTCAATTGCGGCGCTCCCTGTGACGGTACAGCTTCTCTCCTGCCTCGTTGCATCCTTGTGCATCATCATCCATCATCCCATCATCCATCTAGTTTGTCAAAAATCGCCACTTTCTTCCTCTCCGGTCCGCCTTCCCGTCTATATCGAACCGATTGCATCCTTCCCACCCCAATTATCATACCACCATGCCGTACACCTACCTACTCCCCACTCATTCACACATCCTCTTGCGCAGGACTGGGCGCCTGCATATTCTAGAGCAGCCCACAACCGATTGATCCCTTGCATCTAACACATTGTGATCTGTCTATCCGGTTTTGGTACAGCTTCACAGCCTCAGCCTGACAGACAGAGCGATGAGCAAAAGCCCGGCTCGTTACTCATTACAGTTACAATTCCATTAGGAAAAATGCGGAGGGCCGGCGAGGGGAAGGTACACCCCTACGATGAAACTAGCAACTCTGGGGCAATGCGTTCCGCCACACCATCCAACTTCTTCTTCCAAGCTTCTAGCCTATCTGCAAGCTTACCTATCTGTCCGCGAGATAGGACTCGCGGTTGCACCCATGTAATTACTGCTTTTTGGTCTACCTGGTCGATCGAACCCCGAATCAGCTTCAGGCTTTAGCCCTCTTAGTCAGCATTTAAAATCAAAGGTAGTAGAGTAAGAGAAGTCACCTCAGCGCTTTCATGATAAGGTGCTCGACCTCATCCAGTGGCAGTCTGGTCTCTTCGGAAATTGTCTGAAATGACATCGTCCGGTCGTAGGCACCTCGTGCGAAAACAGATTCGATCAACGCCATGAGGCAGATCTTCTGCCGCAGGAACGGATAGTTTCCCAGCAGTATTGGCTGAGGTTGCGATCACCACACATGTCCCTTAGATCTCGCCTCCGGCCTCGAGGGGGTAATGGCGTACCTCCTGCCCGAAAAGAGGGCTCTGTGCTTCGAATTTGCCGATATTACCTTCATTGAATGTGAAGAGGAGCTTCTTGATCCATTCGTGAGGGGTGCCGTCCAACGAGTCCAAGATGGGGTGGATTAGCTACGCAACACCAATCCACCGCACATTAAAAACGCCGCATAGATAAGCGTTGTTCCCGGCTCACAGTCAGCTGAGCGACATACCAGCTCGCCAAAGTTATAGATCGTTTCAGCCAGGAAGGCTGAGACTGCCAGATCATGCGCACGTAAGAGACGTTCGTCCTGTGACATATCCTTCTCCAGGTCGACGCAAGCAAGGTAAAGCAGCGAGTTCCTGTAATACGGTGCATATTCGGCATTTACCTATTCAATCCTACATCTTGAGAGGCGCCCCAAAAGTCTCAAATGTTACAAGTCGCACGTACTTTGTAATAGTCAGCAGCGACGCGATAGTACGCGCCGTTGACGGAATTCTCGACAGCATCTGTGTTGTCCAAGGTCTTCCATGCAGCATCAATATCCGTTTTGCTCCCTTCGAGATCACCAAACAATAATTTTGCGTGGGCAAGCGAGGAAAGGACCAAGACATGCGCATCCGGGGACCTGTCCTTGGTTATGCGAGAGAGCAAGTCCGTCAAGAATTCAAGGTGTTGCGCGGGGTCTGTATGCCCGGAGGCAATCAGTTAGCAGTACGAAAGGAGTAGGCAGTAAAGAGAGCGCACTGTCTATATCTTGCGAAATCTTGATACCCATCTCCGCAAGCCTTAACGGGTTTAGACGCTCCTCAAAATCACGCACGAAGCGCGTATACACGTCGACGCGATACGGCTTTGAAAGAGCATGGTCAAAGAACTCGTCGACCTTTTGAGTCAGTTGATGCCATAGTCTGCATACAATTGCCTATCACGTCAGGAAGCCGTCAGGGGGGGACAGAAGGGGTGTGCGTGCGCACTTGCGTGAGTACAAGTTCTGGAAGGACTCAAAAAAAGGGTGAAGCTCGGAAGGAGTTGAAGAGATAGCGGTTGCAAGATATTCCTCGACGTCGAGTTTCGGAGGTCTTGGTTTATCGGACGAGGACTGCGCGGTGGACAACATGGGACTAAACGAACGTAGAGTGCTGCTCTATGATGTGCCAGTGACGCGTACGCGTCGCCTGTCTCTGCTTTGTTTGTCATTGTGTGTCTCCCGGACGCGGGACAGTACGTGGACAGCCATTTAGCCAGTCCTTGTCTATGGATCTAGTTACGAGTACACCAATAGGTATTGTTTTTAATTTCCAGGGAAAAAAAATCTGTGTTCATTGTGCACTGTGCGAGTAGATTATGATTGGGGAATGCAACTCGGTGTCAAGAGACGCGTTCGGCCCGGCTTAGAGAGAGCTTGCTCGGCGCACTCTCGGGCGCCCTGCCAGTGTTCGCACATACTCAACCATCATGTGCGCCCTGCTCCTCCGTCTGCCCTTCGATATCCTAGACCATCTCGTCGAGACTCTCGAGCGCCCAGATCTCCTTTCCCTCGCGTTGTCATGCTCGACATGGAAGAACATCATCATTCCTTATCATCTCGAATACCGCGAGATATCCCTGTCTGTAGATCACCATTCCGTTTGGAGGCACCTCGCAGAGCGACCGAGCCTCGCCTCTAACGTTCGAAAACTTGCCATCACGGAACCCGACTCCTACTACCCTACCCTGTCATTCATGCCCATAAATTGCTTCCGATGGCAGGTCCCGACCACCCTGGTACCACCTTTGACAGGTGGCACGTTACACCCGGATCAACAGCGCGACTATCCTTTAAGGGCATTACGCAATATGAGACTACTCAAGACGCTTGAATTCGAGAACATATCGCGATGGTCTCAAGGATCACCTGACACACTCTCACTCGTTCTCGCGCATATGCCCTCCGTGGAGAATTTAGTATTGAGGTCCTCGAGAGCCCGCGGTATCGAAGTCGAGGGCAACTTCAAAGTTAACCAAGTAAGCACATCTGCAGTGTACTGAGACGCCTCACCCATGCAATCAATCGCAGTCGATTTGGAAGTTTCCCAACCTCAAGTCTGCCGTGTTAACTGGGCTACCCTGGGATAGAAAATACATTCATCCCTTTCGTTCTGCCCTGATATCCTCCTCGGAACTGCAGGTGAGTTCGTCCCGCCTTTCATATGTATCGCGAGCGGCACAATCTTTACGTTGGATTCTCAACAGGTTCTTCATTTGCCACATTTCGTCGGCTACAACCCCGACATTGCCTCCATGCTGAATGACTGTCGATTCCCATCCCTCGTTGAACTTAATCTAGGTTGGGGTTGGACGTTTGAGACGTACCAATACGCACAGCGGTTCCTAGAAGCACACCCGACCATCGAGACTCTGACGTGGTCCTGCGCATACAACGCCACACTCCAACAGGGCTCGCTGCCAAAGCTGAAGCACCTCTCCGTCTCCCACCTCTCCTTCGTGCGAGCCCTCAGCGCGGCGCGCGGACCGGACATCTCAAAGCTCAGCCTCGAGACGCTCGGCGATCTCTTCCTCTTCTCGAGCGACCTCCCCACGGACCTGCAAGACGTCGACGGTACATCCGTCCGCAAGCTATCGATCAAGTTCTGCGACAGCCTTTCCACCCTCCGAGCCGTCGCCGCCTTCTTCCCTGCCGTCACACACCTGAGTATTCATGGGAGTGTGTTCATCCGGACCAAGTCGCGCTGGTCCAGGACGTTCCGGAAGGTCATTCGTCGCTTGTTCCCTCATCGCTTTGCGAACAGGATCAGCTCCATCTCCCCACGCGTCGAGGACGTCCTCCCGCTCTTTCCGGATCTTGAAGATCTCAGCGGTTCCAGCTTTCCTCATGGCGTCGCCGCGTCGTCACTCCAAGACATCCGCGCGCGGTTCCCAAAACTTCGTCGTCTCGAACCCTTTGATCTCTAATCCTTATTCCTCTTTGTTTTTTCTTTTTCCTTTGTTTCAGTTTATTTATTTATTTACAGTAATGTTGTTCCGCTTTCGGTTGGATCATGTCTGTCTGGCTACTCTCCTCCTGGTTGATCTTTGGAGCATGCTTTTCCTACATACCTCATCTACGATCACTGTAAACAAGTACCTCGTCTTCGTCTTCGTTTCGATTCCGGTTCCATGTAGTCTCTATGGTGTTTTACCCATGTAAAAGGCAGAGAAATGCCACTGTGATATTGCTCATCACCATGTATCGCCACTTAAAACAAGGTGCGAACAGCCATCTATCAACTTGACTCCGACTTGGAGGATATTTCATCACAACAGTCGTCTCACTGATGGCATAAATAACAAGGGTGGTCAACCAAAACAGTATGGATTTCAAGCATAAATTATAGCGCAAGGAGATATACAATACAAAGACGGGGAAAGAGCCGCCGAGCTGAACTAGGTCGCTATAGATACAATGATAAAGACGTTGTAAGAATGCCAAAGTCGTTTATAAAGGCGTCGTGTGTGTGAACGAGCACAAGGGGCCATTATGATCTTTGTGAAAAGGGAAAAAAAAAAGGTTCATACTGAATCGGATGGATCGAGATAGAGATCGGACGAAGTCGGACTGTGTGGAAAAGATGGGTAAAGTCCTGGAGGGAGGGAACGAACGGGAACTCTAGCAATCGGTGGAGGAGGAGCGGGGAAGTTTGATACTGCTGACAACGCCTCGATAGCACTCCGAGAGGCGGGAGCGGGTGCTGGAGCGGGCGCAAGTTGAGAGTCGTCATCGCCAGGCAAAATCTTTAACGCCTTTGGTGGGTTATCAACGCCCTCGAAGATGGAAGAGCTCGAGGTGAGCCTATACTCAGACACCAAAAATGAATCCTTGCGCTCCGTCCTGGTGGTGGTGGTGGTTATCTCGGACTTGCTAAGATTACTATTACCACTACCAAGAGAGGAAAAGCCATCCTTGAATTTGAACGAGGAGAACGTCGCGATGCCTCTCTTGAAACTTTGACCAAAACCGAAACTGCTGGAAGGGGTGTAGGGTGGGGAGCTACTGGTACTTGCTTTACTTTTGCTGCTGCTGCTGAAGTCGGGAAGGTGTAGCGAGCTACTTGCGAACGAATATGCCTTGCGATAGTGCTTCCGCGCCTCCTCCGCGAATCCAAAGAATACGAAGAAGAGGAAGGCAGCAAGGACTGGGATCCATCTCTGAAGCTCAAATATGACCCCTGAGACTGGGTCGGCACGCCACATGATCGAGGGGTATTGGCCAACGAAGGAATAGTCGGAATGGGTATTATCCCAGCTTATCCACGGGTTTACAGTTAGGATGTGCGTATCAAGGTAGAGGCCGAAAAGAGAGACGGGCAGGGTGGTGAAAATTTGGGATGCAGATAGCGCGATGAGGCGATTGTATCGGCTCTGATTGGAGTTCTTGTTCGATCCAAGCATCCCATTGAACATCCGAGAGCTTCTCCAAAAGATGCGCATATTAAGAACTAAAAGTATGATGAGACATCAAAGCGAGGAGAGGTCAGAAGATCCCAACGCACCACAGTAGACCATAGTAATGATCAATATAATAGGAGGCCAAATGAATGATATAGGGTATGCTAGAGTGACGTTATAGTAGTTTGGAACGCATCCGATTTCCTCATAGATGTCGAAGCGGTGTCCCTCAACAATGATCTCTGAAAGAACAACAATCAGACAGGGGATGCAAAGAGATCTGGGTGGACTCACCCAGTATCATCTGGAGGAAGGGGATCGAGAGGCCGATCGCGAGATCAACATAGACGGCGTGACGTTTGTCAGATTTCATCGTTATCGCCTCAGTTCTTGACGCGATCTTGTACAGACGACGGTTGATCACAAGCAATGATGCAGGTAGACCGACGGAAAGGCCGACAATGAAGCGAGTAGCTATTTAGCAGAACGCACATGAATCAGCAACTACAGGGGGGGGACTGAAAGAACAAAGTGTAACATACATATGTCACACCAAATCGGGGCCACATTCGCTATGCTGTGGTTCCAAACGACGGAATTGATGAATGAATTCAAACAGCCCAGGCCAGCCCAAGCCATGAACAAAGTGGTGCCCACATTCCAAGCTAGAGGCGCGAGAGAGGATAATCAATCAATTTGTGGGAATCTAACGCCGAAGGGCACAAGGCGTCGGATGAAAAATACCTTCTAGATGCCAATACAGCGGAATGAGACAGAGTAAAAAACCGATAAACGAGAAGGCGGAAAATAGGCCGTTTGGATAAGCCATGGGAGAAGGAGGGCTAGAGCTAGAGAGAGGAAGAGCGAAAGACAAAGGAGTGGCGAAAGGATGGGATGGATGGGAGATATGAAGGATGGATGAGAGCTAGGGATATAAGAACGGCCAGAGGAGGAGAAGCATCGCAGTGACCTTATCCACCGAGAATGGACACTCCTTTGTGGTTGCACTGTCTTCTCTTTGTACTCACCGTCAGTCGTCCGTCGACACAGACCCGCGGCGAAGACACCACATGGATGCCCGCTCAGATTTGTTCCATTTTGGGAACTGCCGAGTTATCCGAGCTCATCAGTCATCACCGGCCGCGAATCACCGAAAGACAACTCTTCTTTTTATTTATTTATTACAGTAAATGAGACATGTAAGGACGAAATTGACCTTGTGTCTCTTACGAGGTGTGCCGTAACTACGTATTCTAATTCATTGCCTTCACCCCCATCGATTCCTCTTCTTTTTCTTGTGATCGCGTGTGTGTGTCGAGGGTGTTATATATCCTAGTATAGGACTTGCATTTGATCAACTCGGAGCTAGAGCTTGATCTTGCGACGCGAATCGAGTGTCCTATACAGTGACACTATTATTCCCTCGCCCGATCCGATAACTTAGTTCGTAATCTCTCCCCTCCATGACTTCGGTTTCCATTTTTCATGGGCATACATCCCAAAAAAAAAAATGTCATGGCGATTCGGCGGGTGACACGTGGGGCATTGGTCGTTGATTTTCCTCAGAATTTGACAGTTTTCTAGATCGGCAACAGACGACGAACCAGTTGCGCACAGATATAAACATTTACTATAATGCAATAAACTGCACAAATTTTGGCACTGTGTTGCTGATGAGTCTTCGATCGCGAGTCGTTTCGGTGACCCTCTACGCCGGATTGCCCTTCTACCCATCTTATCGTTAGCGAATGCTTACAGTATCACTTTACTTTCATGATTGCCGCAATGCCGCTGCGGAGACGAGTATCCCCCGGGCCGATGCTAAATATTGTTTAGACTTGTTGAGCTTGGATATCGCCTTGCCAGTGCTCAGGTATCCGCATCTCGACCAATGCGCCTCTGAATTGCCATCAGATGTGGGCACTGGTGCGCTATTAAAAGTTCAAGTTCGTTGGCGAATTCACTCTGAATCCGACGTCTTGCTTGGACAATTCAGGCCTGGACAAAGGCTTTGTTAGACCAAAGTCGATAATACTGTAAACCTCGCCTGTTGACTGATTCTACTACGATAGGGTGGACACGGTCACACTGGGGTTTCTTTGTCTAAATTCGTCTATGTTGCAAAAAGGGCTACACGTGTGAAATGATATCCAAGACTATGGACAAAAATGAGAAAATAAAATGACCAAATATTGTTACAGCAAAAAAGAGCGCACTGACGGCGCCATCCAATGCGTCGGCATAGGGTATGCAAAAGAGGTAAAAATACACTAAGACAAAAGGAGCGTTCAAATCCGCAACACTGAGGTGGTAAAAGGAACGAAATGATGGGTGATGAAAGAGAGTCGAGTTCGGGTTCAGACCGCGTTACCAGCATCGTTGGAGTATGCGCGTACGGTCACTTCGATTGAATCAGCGTGAAGAGGTGGAACAGATGCGGGAGGGACTGCTGGTAAAGTCACCACCTGCACGTGCGATGTGCCTTGTGGCCCGAGCTCGAGGCTATCCATAGATGACGACGATGCCATAGTGTCCGTAGGCGAATACTCCACAATCTTTATATCGGGCTTATCATCACTGGGGAGGGAAATGGATGGAATCGAAAGCCGGTCGGCGAACGAGTCCATGGAATCGCGTTTATTTCCTCTCGTCGTGACGACAGAGACCGAGACTTCGCCCTTGTTCCTCATGTAAGGCAAAGACGAAGTGCTGAAGGGACCGTTAAGCCCAAGTCAGGACCAACATAGTGAACTACGTACGCATGCGATGACCCTTGGAGTGTGAGGGACGACGTCGATAAGCCGACCCGAGTGGCAAGCGATTTATACGCGAGACGGTAATGTTGGCGCGCCTCATCCGCAAAACCGAAGAACGTGAAAAAGATGAACGCGGCCATGACCAAAAACCAGCGGGATGCCTCGAGGCTGAACTTGACATCGGGAATGTCCTTCCAAACGGAGGCTGGGATTTGAAGGATACGCGAGTAGTTGTCGCCATTGTGTGTTGCTGACCAGCTTTTCCACGGCCCCAGACCCTCTTTAAGGACGACGGAGAGTACATACGATCCCAGCGGGATGGTACAAAGTATTTCGCAGGCGGCAAGGGCCATTAGGCGGAAATACCGACTACGATTGAGGTTCCGGTTGGATGACATTACTTGACTGAACTGACGTTGACGCTTGAAGAATGAATAGATGGTCAAGACTGTGACAAATGAGCCGCGGCACCAATGAGTGAAGGCAAGCCAGATCACTCACCACAGAAGACAAGGGACACACAACCGATCGCCAAAGGCCACAAAGAGAAGAGGAAGATGGTCTCTATCACAAGCGCATTGGAGAAGATGGGGCCGACATCCTCAAATATGGTGAAGCGATGATACGAAACCATGTACTCTGTGTTGCATCCCGTGTGAACAATGGGCAATCGGCTAAGGAAAACCGACCAAACGGACTTACCGGCTATAATTTGGAGGATGGGAAGGCCGAGACCGATGAGCAAATCAATAATGACAGCGCGACGCTTCTCAGATTTTGAGATCGTCACAGTCTTTATTGTAGCAATCCTATATAGGCGAAGGTTGATGCAAAGTGAGGAAGCCGGGATTGCAGTGTTGAGCGCAATTTGGATTCGGGTTGCTGTGGGGTAAAAGAAATGAATGGACTCCCACGGAATAGCGCATGAAGGAGCTCACCAATGTCACAATAGACCGGTGCCCTAATCACCATGTTATTGTTCCACACAATCGAGTTGATGCAATCTAACAGACAGCCAAGGGCAGTCCAGCCCATAAACAAGCAGGTGCCCGTATTCCAAGCTATGCCATATGTCGTCAGAATGCGTGCTCCAATGACGGAAATATCTTCGCATACCTTCGAGGTGCCAATAGAAGGGCACGGAACACATCACGAAGCCGATGAAAGAGAACGCAGAAAACAACTGGTTCGAAGGGCTCATTGTAGTTCACCGAACGTAGTTTGATTGACAATAACTGGAGGAATACAAATGAAGACGGAACAAGGGAAGGTGAATTTCCATCGCGCCCAAGGGTGGCTTTTTAAAAAGTGAGAGTGACACCCAGCCGAGGTACGAAAGTGGGCGTCCCCTTGTGCTTGCGTGCTCTTGACTTTCGTCGCGAAGCCGCTACCATTCCAGGAACAGGTCGGCTCCTCGGCGGTTGGATCTCCTAAACGGGACTCTGGTTTGTGCCAGAAAAGGTAAGCGCTGATACCAGTTCGGGCCGGTTCGGCCTATAAGGGAAAGCGTTAATGAGACGTCTATATTAGGAAGTTGTCGGAAGGGATTACCAATTTGAGGGCAAAAGAGATGGCCAAGAAGGGCAAAGTCACCTCATCCTTTATGACCCAAGACCAATGGGAATTCTGTTCTCCCCTGTCCACGTGGGTGAAAATTTTCCAGGAAGTTTGCGTTAGGTCAGGGACTGAGAAGTGAATGTGAATGTCACCAGTAACTTATGCGACTGTATGCCGCCTTGCTAGGATCGTTATGTTAGGGCTGCATACAGTACGCAAGGGGGTTCAAGAGTGACGCCCGATTCTGTGATTCGCTCTCACTCTCCCTGGCCACATCGAAATGGAGTGATGGGTACGTGCCATGAGTATCCCGGGTCTAAAAGAACGACGGCAGGATGAAGAATATGAAAAAGACCAGCGGTCGCGTCGCTCCCCAGTGGCGCTGCCTTTGTTCCGAGATGGACAAGCGAGATGAGATGGTTACGTTCCCAGGCTCGGCAAAGGGCCACTCTGGACCACTGGCCACCTGGACGAAGCAAGCATGACACTGCTCTCCTCTCGAAGGGAAGGAGGCCGCTGGGTTACCGAGCGGGGAAGTGACAACCATGTATATCTTGTCTCGGGAAGTTCGGGTACGAAGGTCTAAGGGGTAATAACGCCGCGTGCGGTGCGTCTAGTCGGAAACACCAGAACTGCTGGGCCGAGGGACTGTGGTGGTCAAAGATGAAGAGTGGTCTGAAAAGCATTTTCCTTGGTGCAGATATATGAGGGAGGCTGTCTCTTTTGTTCGCCACAGAGGGGAAGACTGTTTATTGTCTTTGCAGTGGGCAAGCGCCTGCTTATTGTTTCGCTACACTCTCCTGAGTCTCCACTCGCCCTGGATGTCACGTGATTATCAGCTAAGATATTAAAACCTATCTCCATTGATATAACGTTAGAATAATATTGGGTCTGCTTCATGTGACTCACATGCAAGCGCAATTAGAATACAATGAATGATGTGATGTGCTACATACGTAAGAAATCGAAGGGATATCGAGCTCAAGGACTTGTGCTACAGGTTATTAAACATAAATGCAGAGGCGGCCGAAGCCAAAACTTACTCAAGGATATAGATATAAAGGGACACGGATACACAGCTCAGGGGCCAGCGGTGGTCTCATGCACAACTGTCATGTAGATCACTTCGGGTTTCTTCGGCCTCTTGCGTGTTGACGGGCTATGCTCCATGGGTCTGCTGGGTCCTTGCTCAGCGGGAACAGCGGTAACTCCGGGACCATTGAAAGGTGCGTCGCGAAAATGGGTTGGAATTGCCCCAAGAGCATCAATTATCGTGCTTCCGAGTGACGAACGCGTAGAAAGAGGTGATGAAGGACGAGGAGGATCCGCGAAAATAGCTGAGGCACGAGGTGAAACTGAAGAATGCATGGTTGGCGACAGTTGCTGCCATGTATCAGCAGGAAAGAGGGAGTCATTAGGTGACGGAAAGAGAATTGGGTCTCCATTGGCTGCTGCTGTAGTAGGAATCGCAGAAGTCCTTGCGGGCAATTGCCTCGGTGAGAATGCGAGCGATGCATGATTCTGGAGTCTGACGGCGGGCGGGAGTGGCAAACGCAGTTGCTGAGCTCTACCGGAGGCAAGGAAGTCATGCGTAGACTGGGTGAACATGGTCTCGTCTTCGAATGATGGGCTAGGAGTGGAAGCTCGTGTAGACTCGGTCTTCTTAAACAGAGAATAGCGCTTGGAGCGGAAAGATCCAGGCGGGGATCGCAAATCGAGGTCGTGGTCCCAGCCAGACCTCAATAAATGAACCGGGACGGTCGTTGTCTTGGGAGAAGACCTCATACTGGGTAATGGGTGAGTTTGGGAGTTAGATTAGATCTCTCAAGACGTACTGAATAGGCAACACATCCCGCTTGAGATTTCGAGAGAGCCATGTCAACGTGGTGCGGTATCCTCTTTGAGTCTCCTCTCCAATAATAGACATTACAAACAGATGGGACCAAACAGGGATGAACCACCATATCAGTTTGCTTTGTACGCCCAACTGTGAATGCGAGGGTACAACTTCAACCTCCGAAATCTGCGCGCGCGTTTGCGATATGCTTGTCCATGGTAGCAAGCCCGAAGATGTGATCGAGGACAAGGCGTAGACGTAGACGAAGGCCACGTATAGCATCCCGCCGAGTACAAAAATGACACGGCGGGTAAAGAGAGCTGACGTCATTTCGGGTGCAGAAGGGAAATAAGGCCTTGAGTTGTAGTGACTCTTGCCGATGTTAATTGCAGCGGATACTATCATGCCTGTTGGTCAGATGGATGGTCGTAGTAATCATGACGGGTCGACCCACGGCAGAAGAAGATCCCGATTATGGAGATACACAGCGGCGGAAGCCAAACGATAACCAAGGCGGGGAGATAATCACCGACAGCTGCTTGGCAGCCGAGACCTTCGAGTACAACAAAGCGACGGTCCTGAACAACTGTGTCTGTGGTTGTATGAGCTTCTTAAGTTTGGCGACCAGATAACGATGCAACGCACGCAAACCCATATACAAGGCTGGTACCAAAAAGCACGTAGCAGTCTCAAAAGGGGTTTCGTATGTCTTGTCTTTTCTCTGTTCAGAGTCACAGACGGAGGTAATCGCTTCAAGTCGACGAGCGATACACAAAAAACAACAAGGAATGGCGACCATGGCCCCAAGAAGCACAACGGACGCTATTGACATATTAATAAGTTGTCTATGCCTCGAACGAAACCTTACAGATGTCGCACCACGCAGGCGCATGAACTGCTTGATTCCCGAACCAAAGGACGGAGTTAATGCCATGGATGAGATTACAGAAAAACAACCAGGCGATAATGGACGCGGAAGGGATGCTGTAATAATGGATTGGTGCTGGAAGAATCAATATGAGGAGAAATGTGGAGAGGAACGAAAAAATGGGGAGCTCAACACCCATGGTACAGGCGAGTTTCTAAAGGGGGCAGCACTTAAAAGAAGGCGCAAAATGTCGACATCTGCCCTTTCCTGGTACAGAAATATACGGGGCATCCAGAAGGCTTACTAGGGAACAAGACACCCCAGTTATGCATGTTTACAGAGTGCGAATGCCTGTGCAACCGTTGTCTACACGGGACGAGCGGCTGCAACAAGCGGCTTGCCAGATGGAAAACAATGTGCACGTGGGGCTGGTCCTTAAATTTGTCACGGAGACACAAGAGGACAAAGGGCCGTTTGACCAGATAGGCGTCATGAGGTAGCTCAATATTGACCAACTGACACAAAGCAATATCCCAAGATGGCATGTTGAAGATGTCGGTACGGTTAGTAGTGTCGACTTGTCACCGTTGGAATAGCTGTCCGCGACAATTGGCGGAGTTAAAGCTCATCGAGTCATTGGCCCTGATTCCTGAACTTTGGAAGACAGCGTCACGGTAGTGTCGGTCGGGATGGAGTACTCGACTCGAGCTCTACCGTCATGATAGACGCCGGGTAACGCCGCCGCCGCGTCCTCCACTTGACCGGACAAACACATGTGGAACACATGATCTGCACGATCGTTCGTGACCACGCGACCCGACCTGGGCGTGCCCCACTGTATCATATTCCCCTGCCTACGACACACCCATACATCTTCCATGACCACAGCAGTTGCTGCAAGTAGGAATAAGTTTCTCAAGATCAACAACAGCCACAACGGCACTATTTCCCCCAGAGATCGTATTCATACTCCTGAAGATTCCAAACTGTCACCTCAATATTCATTCAGATACCTGGACGACACCCTGTCACCCTCCTCTAGTGACAATGACCCCAGCGATATGAGCGCCGATGAGAGCAGCCAAGAACCCACCGGAAGCACAACAGCGCCGTCTCCGAAAGGACGAATCGCGGACAAGTCCGATGTGGGCAACGAGTTTTCCAAGGGTCCGTCTCGCTCTTCTTCTTGGGCAGACCTGGATATTTCCATCATTGTTGCTGTAATCGCACCGCTCGTGAATTGGCTCACTGGGAGTGATCAAATTAAAAACCTCTTTCTCGTTCTATTTTTGATCGTTTACCTGCATCAACTTGTCCAAGGTATGTCACAATAGCGTCTTCTCGTTTCAGCTGGGTCACTGATCTCCTCCAAGTTCCCTGGGAACTCTACCATGCTGCACGAGAACGGCAACCCCACCCTTCGTTTCGCTCATTGAATCTGCCGGAACGCGAGGAAGAGGCTACGATCCGAGTCCAAATGAGATTAGCAGCAGCCGAGCTTCACAGGCACGAATTCGCGTATCTCTTCATTTCCATTGTCACTCCCTTTGCTGGCGCTGCCCTTCTTCGCTCCGTTCTTGGGTTGGTCAATGGCGTTGATTCGATCTCGTGGTTCAGTACAACACTTTTTGTTCTCGCAGCTGGTGTACGGCCGTGGGGACACCTGATCTCTCGTTTGCGAGAACGCACCACTTCCCTACACGATACTATTCACTACCCTTCCCCCGACACCCAGTTCATTGCCGCCTCTCGTCTTCAAGCAGTGGTCGATCGCGTGGGCAGCCTAGAGCAGGAGCTCTCAACAATGAAGCGTGCCATGGCAGTGCGTGCCTATGTGGAAGAAATGCATGACGATCTCTGCAGCGCCTTGCAAGATACAGAACGCGCAATGCGGAAGCAGGAGCGCAAGTGCGAGTCTGTCCGCATCTCATATGATACCCGCTTCGCCGCCCTGGAAAAGGCCGTCTCTCGAATAGAACGCGCGCGAGGTGAAAAAGCTCGCATAATAGTTCCTAACAGCAGTGCAACTTCAAGTGCTATGGATGATCGCGCATATAGTCGTCTCAAATTCGTTTCCGGCTCGATTTTCCGCTTCCTGCGCGTTATCGCCAACGGCCTTACTTTCAACTACTTTGAGCCACCTTCCCTCCTAACCAGTCCAAGTGTTCCAACAGCATCGATGGGAACCCGGCCGTCACCGCACCGCACGAAACCCTCAAGTCGGCTGGAGACCATAGAGGAAGACGAGACAGAGCCACTTACTGCGGTCCGACTTGATGATAACTCGTGGAGTTCCGGATATGCAGACCATGGGATGCCACTCATGTCTCGTCGGGACGACCCTGGCGCCGCAGGCAGTTGTGCGAAAGACACTTTGCCGCGACCACGTAGTCTTGTGGTCGCCGTTGCCCACGTCGTCAGTCTACCTTATCGTCTTGCTGTTGCCATCCTCGTTGCCATTTCTCCACCGTTCGAGCGTTTCTTTAGTTGAATCGGCCTATCATTATAGTGGTTTGTACTGTCCCACCTAATTATGTCCTATTGTAGTGCTGTATCATTCACTTCTTATCCACAGTCGTAGTTTCTATGCACTGGTACTTTCACGGTCTCGAGGTCAGTCGACGCTGGCGTTTTCAATCCATCCATAGTTTGCAGACAGAACGAACGTTGTTGGACCAGTAGGCTTCTATATCACGTTTGCCTTGTTCTATGAATTTTGTTTCGTTCCAGGCACGAAACACTCTCATTCATAACAGGAATCGATCAGGGCTGTCGAGTCGAAGTATCGAGGCATCTGTATATTAACGTTGTTCTTCTTGTCACCTAACGGTACACGGACCGACTCAGTCTCCCCACTTACTACTTCTGTACCGGTCTGTGAAATGCTCGGGACATGAGAGGGTGAACTACATAAATAACGTAGGCCTCGTCGGACGACCTGGGAGACAACCATGAAATGTATAAAAACTGTGTTGTCAGTCCTGTGGAATGATACTGAATCAACTCCGAGCAGAACAAGGCAAGGCCACGTCTTGACAACACCATGGCCAGACCAAAGCACCAGCCCTGCCAAGCCAGATATCGGTCAACCACGATAAAGTCACGTGACTCGGGTTGCTGTTGTATGTGCAAGTTTTGGTTCCCGGCTCCTTGCTTTTGTTTCCTTACACTCCATTTTTCCTCTCTGCCTTTCAGTTGGTCCTTGCATGGCGCCGTTTAAGACATTGGAAAAACAGACCGCAAAAGTGAGTTCTTGTTATGCTGTGCAAAATTTTCTTGCCAACTGTGTGCTATCATCAGTCTCGTGCGTCAGACGACGTCTGGGTCCACGACAAAGCTCCAGGGGCTACAAGAGCTGCCACGCAATCTTCCAATCCAAACGCGTCGCTCAGCAGCAAGCTTATGGTTACGAATTTACATTACGAGATTACGCCGCGGGATTTAACGGTATGCACTGACGCGTTTTTGCGTCCTTCCCGTGTCATGACATTTGCGCCATCTGGAGGCAATTTTTGGGCAAATTGGCACGCTCGTGCGCGAGCCATTCATCAGGGTACGAAAGTCCGACTACCATTACCTCGCGTTGTTGTCGTAGAAGAGAAAACCCTCAACCTTCTCGCTCCTCCGTTCCCGGATTCTGTTATGTTGACGCGCCTGCGTTTCTCCCTTTCTTCACGTTGTCATCCTGCATTTGCCTTTGAACGTTAGTATGATCGTAGCGGCCGCTCGTCGGGCGTTGCCATCATCACGTTCGAGACACCTGCAGAGGCAACGCGAGCGAAAAAGCAGTTAGACGGAGTTTTGGCAAAAGGTGTGAATACCGCCTCATTTCCTTTGTTCCCGGTTCTAAAGTCATGTCCAAAGGTCAACCGATTTCCATCGATTTTGATCATGGGCCGCCGCGACGTGCCAGCGCACCTGCTTCTTCTCTGCTCAGCCGAATCCAGAAGCCACCACTTCTGGATCGACTCAGTCAAGCGCAGACCAAAGCTAAGGCGTCTATGATGTGAGTTAGTCCTGCCTTTTTTAACTTTTCTTTTGAACACGGACGTCTTTTTGTAGCCACAGCAAGAGAATCGGTTTGATACGCGGTAGAGGGCGGGGGCGGGGGGCTGGTGCTGGCCGTGACCGCGCATCCATCGCGCCACCGAAGAGTGCTGCTGAACTCGATAATGAAATCGACGCATTCATGGCAGTCGACAGTGGAACTGGCATACCTCCCGCCAAGCCTGCGGGGAATGGGGACGTTGAGATGGCCTAATCCTTCCGAGACACCACTATTCAGAAACCGTGCTTCCAGTGCCTCCTATCTATTTATTACGAATTTCATTGCTGAACTGAGAAAAATTCTTGTTAATTGCTCCTTAGGATGAACTGTCGAGGTATTTATTCGAGGGGCATTTATTGCTTGAGATTGTATCATGACGTGGTCGCTTCTAATTCATTGTCTACCACACCGCTGGAATGCCGTTACTGACAACGAATGAGTTTGTTTTTCACATGCACGCATATCCCAGTGCCAACCAACTCCATAGCATGAACGTGACGTGGATATTGATGGGCCTAGGCTGCTTTCGGAGCTGATTACCAGATAACTACGCATCAGAATGGCCACATGTCGATGATTAGATATTAGATAACCAAATCAAAAGCCGAGAAGAGCCTTCCATTAAGTGTGACCAGGCCCCAATTGGCCAGTGGGCTCCTGGCTTTCTCATCTAGCTAGCTTCTGGTAAAAGGTATTTTCAAGAAGGTCCTTGTGGTGATGACGATAACATTTACTCACTTTCTGCGCCACTTAACACAGGCGTGGCTTGCGGCGGACATGGTTACTTTTCAAGTTATCTTGGTAGAGTAATTTCTACTGTATTATGTGTTGTAGATGAAACACGTCACTGGCAGCGGTCCGGTCGTGATCGAAAGTTGAAGTCCACAGGTGTCACACAGAGAGTAAATACTACTACTGCCAAGCGGTTTTTGGCCGATAATCAAATGGCATGTACCCACGGCAGGGTTGTGCGGCCGGGGGCTTTACTAGCGGCGAAGGTATTACATTAGTAGGCTTCTGATGTCGCGGCCAGGGTCACTTTATGTCAAATCGCTCTGTCTCTTCTCTCCGAGTTTATGCCCTAATGGACTCACGCACATACTTATACCCTGACCTGTACAGTATGCATCATGGGATCGAGTACCATACTCTACGCACAGTGTTTTGTCACTACTAGTAGGTTCTAGGTTTAAAGGGCTGTGAGGTACTCGGAGTATGTATGCCTATTGATACCACTTTTCTCGGAGCCGCTTTTGCCGCAACATTGGCCTGACTGCGACTATCGCTACTGCCAGTCCACAAATGGTGAAGACAAGCTGTGCTTTGTTGAATGTCTCATTAAGCACATCAAACGTACCAGAGGGCGTCACGCGTGTACAGAATAAGTCGAGCCCATATGCAAAAACGAGTGATGTTGACTCCAGTAATGCTGGAGCAGTTAGAATGTGTCGTACATTTGCAACCTTCAGTTCAAAAGAAAAAAACAGTGGGCTCAGATGATCCTCAAAAGGTTGGACAGACAAATTACGCACATAGTAGTCGTGTGAAAGCACACGATGAGTGTCAACTGGCAGCACGGGGTCATACTGAACAAGCCACTCCTCCTGCTCCTCTGCTGTCGGTTTATCCCTTGTCCTTCGAGGGTTCAACAGAAGGCGGGGGAACGATTGAATCTGACCATTCTCGTTCGCCACTGATTGATTGGGCTCAGCATTAGTTCTGCTGCGGCTAGTTAGAGAAGTACGACATTACCTATAATGTCTTTTGTAGAGATACCATACTTGGTAGACGTGGTTGCAATGGACGTAATTGCACGAGGAAAAATGTACGACTGTTCGATGGCGGTTGCGGCCAACGATTTGTTCGAGTAAGACGATAATTCCGGACTAGACCCCAATCAACCATATACCACGGGCATCTTATATGCAATCAATGGACACACCTTCTTGTCTTGTCATCTGGCATGGACCCTTCATACAGTTCCACGGTTACGAGTCTGTGACTCTTTGTCTGCCCGACCCATTGATACTCCTCATCCCAGTACACATACACCAACCAGTTCTCTACAAAAGTCGCATGCAAATCGCACCTTCCCTTGTTTTGGCTAGAGGTGATACTTGCGTGATAGACAATACTCCCTTTCGCAGCATCTATTACATATACACCGCACGTTGTTGGGGATGCTGTCGTCACAGCGAATAGATGTGGGTTGAGATACTTATAAAGGGTTGTACGGTTGCCGAGGACTTTTCCGAGTGATGCAACAGGGCCAGACGGGCGAGGTATTATTGAAAGTATCTTTTCTCCGGAGGAGAAGGAGAATGCCCAGGTCGCGAAAGCTGTTGCCCGACCGTGTCCTATCGTGTTGAATTGGTGGCCCGTTAATTGGTACTGTCCCGCCTCGCCAGTGTGCAGCGCAACATTCATTTTGCCGAGAACATTTGGGAATTCCTTCTCATTTATGGACGTCTCAGGGTAAACATATACCTGTAAAAGGTATTAGCGAATGGAGACAATGGCATCAGGTCTGCGAGACGAACTTGAAGGAACTCGTCAAGAAGGATAATAGCATTACTATTTTCAGGTAGGGGGTAGGCCCCCAATGATGGTCCGGATATGAGGTCAACTCCTTGAAGAGCTGTACCAACGGGGGATTTTCCCAAAGCATCCTCGCCTGTGAGAGCATTTACGTGGAATATCACTGTATCGACCAGTCCCTGAGACTCAAATCAGCTGTCCTGGCACAGAAATAACAAAGAAAAAAAGATTACATTCTTAGCATGTCGTTGAGCAACCAACACTGCCTCAGGGAAGCTACCATTAGCGATCGTCCGCACCACGAAAAGTTTGAGTGGGACGATTTGCGCGCCGACTTGCGCCGCCCAGCCGAGGCCTAGTATACGACTCCAGAGCACAGTACCGCTACTTGAATCCAGCCCATATATTTTGCCGAGGTCGCTAGCAGTGACGATGACCTGGCGGAATCCGAATGCATCACGGGCAAGGGGTTCAAGCACGGATGCTGTTAGGGAGGCTGGCACTGCGCGCTGATGGGTTGATGCATAGGAACCCGTCATAAACCTCTTGGCAAAGTAGAAGACATATTGGGGCAACCCCTACGACGGCACATGAGCTGTACAATTGACCCCACTGCTGAGCTCTCGAAACGCACCTTCGTATCGGCGAGTTGTCGCCTAGCGCGGCCAACGAACGTCTCGTCCTGGCCGATGATATGCGATGCGATAGTTTTCCGCTCTGGTAACTCAACCATTTCGGCCACTTGAAGCCTCGAAAGACCCTCTTCTCGTGTCCACTGTACAATATCGCCTTGCCAGAGCTGTATGACGCCGGTTGTAGTCGTCAAAGCAAGGTAGGGAAGAAGATCGAGCTCTTTGACATATGCTGTGTGCAGCGCCACCTGAAGAAATGATTCCGGATCAATACGTTGCTTAAAAAATAAAAGGCGCGATCGACATGACTAATAGTCCCGTGCGTCTCCGTATCAAAGTTAAACGTGAAGCCAGAGACGAGACCCCGTCCTGCGGCCATGTGAGGTGCATATACGTGTGCCGCAGCTTTCTGGAAGAGTTCGTAATATGAGCATTGGATTGGTAGCCGGTCATAATCTCACTTACAGCCAACACGAACGACCAAAAAACGCGTCCGATGTAAATAAAACCAGCTTGGTCTAGCCCACCAGTATATAAAGACTCGGTATATCGATCAGATTTTGCCTGAGTTCATTGCCTTAACAATGCGGAAGATGAGGTTGCAGATATACACTCACGGAGTCTTCAAACTCCCATATAACTTTCAATCCTGCTTTGCTTGTGTCAAGACTGAGCACTCGACCGGTATCGTCTGTATCCAGGGCGATGAAATGACCCCTATCTTGCAAACCGATATCGAGTATCTTGCTATACGAACCCTTCATGGAGGTCGGTTTCTGAGTGAGGTATGGAACGAGCGAAACAGAGCGGATGGCACCAGCTTCAAGCCAGACAACACGAGGATCGAGTGTTGTGGTGTCAGAAAACAAAGTGAGCATGCCCAATGACCCCTCCGCAATGCTGGAGGGGAAATCGACGGACGCAACTGACCCTCCGGTAGAAGACGACAAGGAAGTTACATGCAAGGTATAGGACGCGAAAGATTTTGACAAGCCGATGACATAGATAGTAGATGGTGTGGTGACCAGCTTTGTGTAAACAATAGAATCACTGAGGAAGGTTCAGAGCAAAGAGTCAACGGGTAGAGAGAATCTCTCACGTCTTATCAGGAGATTCCCAAACCCAAGATACCCTACCGGTTCCCTCTATGCGTTGAACGGTATAACCACTGGTTAGCGTGACAATATCTTGAGATTCTTCTACAAAGGCTATTGCCGTGCCATCGCCAAAATCACCAGGGTCTTGAGGTGGGCTTTGATGAAGTGTCTGCAGCCGCTTTTCCAGTATAAGTTGCCCTGTCGTATAGTCGAATCTTCTGAGCACTACGCCACCAGGCCCTGACAAAGACACGACCGCTGCGCGAACATAAGATTATGGGAATAGGTGCGCAACAAAAGAGAACATACACTCTCTGTGTTTCTGATAACGAACAATGTTGTCTGACGGCTCAAAAACGGATCGCCATGCTGTAATAAAGTTAGATGTGTATGGGTGGCCTTGGTATAGATGACATGTACCTAATGACCCATTCGAAGCGTGCAAGGCGGCAAGTACGTTACTACTCGTTGCAGTGAGCAGTAATGCTTCCGTCGGAGGTCGTCCCGGTTTGGCATGGAAAGTGGGAGCGGTGGAGAGGGACGAAGTTTGCGGTACACCGGCGTGAGGTTGATACCAATCGACGATTCCAACGTCTGACTCGTGTAAAGCCGTAACCGCTGTGCACAAAGAGGCCAATATAAGGCCAAGGAGACTGGGAGAGCGCATTAAGGCTGGACTCGCGAAGGGAAGCACAAACTGAGGGGGGAGTGGTATTACGTAATCCAATAGGAGGAATATAAAGGAAAGCTTGGGGCATCACAACCACGACTGCTGCTCAGAGGCTCTAATCTCTTGAGTACACACTCACATTGTCGACCATGACACTGCCTGCATCTAACACCCTCTTACTTCGTCGTCAGCTCGCAGAGCTAACCAAGCATCCTCTTCAGGGCTTTTCTGCTGGTGCGTACCCCACCATACTCTTGCAATCCTTCCAACTCGCCCGGCCTGATAGCCATCTTCGCGAAGGACTCGTCGATGAGAGCAATCTCTACGAATGGGAAATTATGATAATTGGGTTTGTTTCTCCTCCCTCTTCCCCCTCTTCCCCCTTATCCCCCTTCCCCCACCCACCCCTTCCCCGTTCTCCGGACGCTGACATTTGATGGTCCGATCGCAGCCCTGCCGATACGCTCTAGTATGCATTTATTCTCCTACTGGTTTCCTATATACTGACCTTTATCCCTAGCGAGGGTGGTTTCTTCAAAGCGCGATTGACCTTCCCGCCCGAGTTTCCTGACTTGCCACCCAAGATGCGCTTCACCACTCCGATGTGGCATCCTAATAGTACGTTCACGCAGTCCTGCATCGTCTTGGTTTCTTTGAGATGACTTTCTTACAGTCTATGTCAACGGCGATGTATGTATCTCGATCCTTGTAAGTGCCTTATTCAAACCATTTCCCGATTGCGGCCAGACTAAACTCCTCGTGCCGCTCAATGAAGCATGCCCCAGGTGACGATCAGTACGGTTATGAGGATGCGGGGGAACGATGGATGCCCGTCCATAGTGTCGAGTCAATCGTAAGTTGTATCACAGACGGACCGTTGTTTAGCAAATCTGACGTTTTCTTATACGCAGTTGTTGAGCGTCATTTCTCTCCTTTCCTCTGAGACCCCAAACTTGGATAGCCCTGCCAACGTCGACGCCGCAAAAGAGGTTCGGACAGACTTTGCCGGTCCGTACCAGTGTCTCTTCCGCCTCTTTCTTATCATTAACAGACATTGTAGCTTACAAAAAGAAAGTACGCCGCTTGGTCCGCAGATCTGCTGAGGAGGCTTTTGAGTAGTTAATCCCCCATCATGCATATGACCCGATCCGGTTTTTTTTTTGTTAATTTTTTAGGCACATATATTCCGTTAACGTCTCTGTACAACCCATCCACCCATCGATTACGATTACTCTGCTATTGAATTCTCATTACAGTGTATCTAAGAGAGCACACAGGAATTCAGCCCGTTCCAGCGAAGACAGTAGATTCAAATTTTTTCCCTCACCGTCACTCCTGTCGGATGTCAATGTAGAAACAAAGTACAGACGGACAGAAGGCAAAAGGGCTTGTTCAAGTTGAGAGATGGAAGGATGGGTGCACAGTCTGGTATATAGTACACCCGCGGCAGCGAGACATGGAATCATAATGTCGTGGACCAATAAAGAAAACGCGGGCGGACGAGCCTGTAAAGTAACAAAGTATAGAATGATAAGGTGGAGGGTGTACGAGATAAAGGACGGATATCCAACGTGAGCAAAGAGAAGGAGAGCGCAGAAGGCAGTGTGGCCGAGCGCTTATGTAGCCTGCTTGTTCGTGCGGAATCGTAGAAGTGGTGCAAGTCCTGATAACGCGCATGTCTTCTTCAAAAATTCATGCTAAAGTCAAGAAGCCGACAAGATCGTCAGAGAAAAAAAGAATCAATGCCATAAGAAAACGCACCTCCAGCAATTCGCCCGCCGTCGCACGGCTCTTCACATCCACACACAGGCACACGCTTAAAAATGATTTGAGTTCGCGAGAAAGAGCCTCGGGCTTCTTCAGTGTGGGGGTGCCGTTAGTCGCAATTAGGTACAGGGCCTTAAGCGGCTCCTCGTCGAGATAAGGTGGCTCCTGCTCGATCATCTCAATCGCCATGATGCCGAGCGACCAGATGTCGACCTTCGCTCCATACTCTTTCTGCTTCACAACTTCGGGCGCCATCCAGTACGGGGTGCCTACCATCGTTGCGCGCTTGGACTTTTGATCCGTCAGCTTAGCGCAAAAGCCAAAGTCAGCTAGGAAAGTGATCCGATTGAATGATTTAGATCAGAAAGAGCTCTGTGTGAAACGCACTGATTTTGACACGTCCCGCCGCGTCGAGGAGTACATTGTCGGACTTGATGTCTCGATGGATGATATGTTGACTGTGTAAATGCCCAAGGCCTTTGCAAGTCTATCGGCCTGTCAATACTTGCCTACAAAGAAGTAAGGTTTAAACGCAAACCTCGTTCGATATACAAGCAATCTGATCTTCCTCAAGCGTGTTGTTCTCGATTATGTCGGTTAGAGCGCCCCCTTCCATAAATTCCATCACTACCCAAAGCTCGTTCCCACGGACGAGAAATGAATTCAAGAAGTTGACAATGTTTGGATGACGACTTTCTTTCATCACCATAATTTCATTCACGATGAGCTCCTTGCGAGGTTGAGACGTGAGGTCCATCTCCTTAATCGCAACCTTCTTGCCTGATGCAAGTGTCTTGGCGACATACACATGCCCAGAGGCACTACATAAAAAACGCCAGCGGTATGAATACCACCGAAAAACTAAGGACGACAGATTACGTACCCCTGGCCGATCTTCTTGATCTTGCTATATAGTAGCTTCGGGTCGCCTGGATCTACAACGCTGCGCATCTTCTCCATGATCTGCGACTCAGTCATTGTACTTATCCGCTTCTCAACTTCCTTTTGCTTGGGCTTCTCGAGAGCTGCCGCGGCTGCCGCCACACTCCCACTGCCAGTAGTCTTGCTGTCATCACCATCCACGACTGCGGTGATTCCACCGGGCTGAATTGGCTTCTTAGCCGTCTGCAAAGGCTTGACAGGCGGAGGGCCATTGGATACGGTAGCAGCGTTTGGTGTTACCTGATGGGTGGGTGGGACTGCGTTTGCAGGCGCCGACTTGGCCGACTTGGCGGTGGTTGGCGCAGGTCGTTGATCCTCCACCTGTTGCTCGTGCTCCCCATCCGGCTGTTCCTTTTCTTGCTCCTGCTCCCGCTGCGTTCGTTGACGCTGCTGTTCACGTTCTCGCTCACGTTCTCGCTCTCGCTCGCGTTCACGTTCCCGCTCCTTCTCTCGCTCACGCGATCGTTCAC
Organism: Russula emetica; assembly: GCA_015178925.1. Lineage (NCBI taxonomy): Eukaryota > Fungi > Basidiomycota > Agaricomycetes > Russulales > Russulaceae > Russula > Russula emetica. The sequence goes on along the minus strand of WHVC01000024.1, from coordinate 384,075 downwards.
GATCCCGGTCATCGGAAGGAGGCGACTGTAATGATTCTTTGCGTTCTGGGACGGCCGCGTCACTTGGGCCCTGAGGCTTCGCTCGTTGCTTCAGGTCTGCAGTGTCCGGTTTGGATGTGGACGGCATGGACGGCGCAGGACGGGTTCCAGTGAGGAGGGGACGTGGTGGTGCAGGCCGTGAAGCGGAAAGGCCAGGAAGCGCGGGTCTCTGTCCCCCGCTTGTTTGCGACATACCGACGGTATGAGAGTATGAGCCGTTTACGTATTCTGCGGCGCGTTGGGCACCTAAGGCGAGATTTGTACTGGCAGAATCTGTCCCTGAAGCGGGCGGCGCCGACTCTTGGCGGGGAAGTGTTGGCGCTCGAGGAACCTCAGCAAGTGGTGGGAGTTTTCCAAGGCCTGCAAGGCCCGTACCGGCACCGAATCGAGCTAGAACCTGTTATGAGAACGGGGCTAGTGATGAGATTGAAGAGAGACGCACGTGTGTTTGTGGCAGTTCCGGTCCTCGTCACTGGCGAGAAACCCATTTCTTCCATCTCGCGCTTCTGATGATCAGTGTAAAATTCGAGAACATCAAGTACGGCTTGTGGATTGCGTTGATAGTCCTCGCGTGTTATTGCAGACTGAGTGAGTAATTTGCTCCATTGATCTGGCATGCCCTATTTGCCATTCGTAAGGTGGTTAACTAAGGGAGGAGATTGACGTACGGTGAAAAGGCCCGAGATGGGATCAAATCCAACATGCACTTTATGAACGAAATTTGTAGGATTGCTCACGCCGCTAAGGGGGCTCCGAGAATAAATATCGTCTTGCCATCCATACAATTCTTCGTCCCCTTTCATAGAAAGATAGTACCGTTTATCTCTGGTCTCGAGGAGCAAGCAGTAGGGCTTCAAGTCTGTGCGTTCGATATTCGACAGGTCACGGAGTTGAATGATACTCTGGGGCGGTGCTGCCTAATAAGAGAATGAGTTAGCCTCATCCGCGATGCATTGTTCAAAATTGCTACAGAAACAAGGGTCATCTAGGCGTCTGAAGCGGATGCACGTAAGAAAGTACGGGCGTCGGCAAAAGACTTCACATTGAAAGTGACACACAGATGCCTCGAAGACCCTAGAGTTAGACGGAAAGCTCACCTCATTCTTGTGGACAGAGAGAGATTGCTCCCTAAGCACCAACCACTTCTCCCTCCAGATCCAGCTAGCGAACGCATCCTCCTTAAAGCCAACGGAACCTTGACGGACGATACCGGATACAGTAATACTGTCCGAGCCGCGTTTCGGAAACCCGCCGATGTTTGGCGTGCCACCGATGCCCGAGTATGAGGGAACATAGGAAGAAGTCGAGACTAACGATGGAGCAAGTGTTAAAGAGGAACTGCTGGTGAAAGCGGTGGAGGATGAACTTGTGGACGCTTGACGGAGGGGAATCGGTGGTGCGGGGCGGGAGGGGGTGAGAGAAGTTGCAGTGACTTGATTGAACGCCATGAGAGGCGATCAAGGCGGACGGGAAAAAAGAACGGGCTTGGTTGCCGAGTTGAGGAGTGAGGAAAGGGGGAGCGAGTTGGGCTTGTCAAGGGGAACAGACTCGGATGCGCGAATATGATGAAGGCAACAGATGGCAGCGTAGTGTGACACAGGTTGTGCCTGAGCGGAAATGATGGAAAAGAATAGGGGCGAAAGCGGTGATGATGAAGATGAAGACGATGAGGAAGATGGTGCTGATGATGATGATGATCTCGAAAAGGTCGTAGTTAGGGCCGCGAACAAACTCTCTTCTTGATGAATAATGGCTGGCGACACAACTGCGACACATCGCTTAGATCTCCTTCCAAACCAATACCACACTCCAGTTACAGTGCCGAACTGCGCTCACAATTCAAAACGTTGCTACACATCTTTTGTTCCATCCACAACGCCCAAGTCCGAGCCCCAAATGGGGTTCCGAGAATAACTACGGTAAAAAAAAAAGGTGGTACTGTACTATTCTAAAGTGTACCCCAATGTGACACGATGGGACCCAGAAAACAGCGCCTACTTGTTCTTCGTGTGCCTTGCAACCCGAGGACCCCATGTCAGTGTCGACTCGCAAACGATAAGAATGAGTAAACACACGCACTTATACACGAAGCGCTTCTTCGTATGCGAGAATTCTCCCAACTTATGTCCTACCATGTCCTGTGTTATAGTCACTGGGACGTAGTCCTTCCCATTGTGTACGAGAAAGCGGATTCTGCATGTTACGCAATATATATAAAACACTAGCGCCCTTCCTAGAAGTAGGAGTGATGAATCGAAACATACCCAACGAAATTTGGGAGGATGGTGCAAGAACGCGCATCTGTTTTTATCGGAGTGTTGTTTGAAAGTGCCTCGCGGATGTTGGGAAACGTGACAAAAAACGGGCCTGCACGTTGCTAAGTTGCCCATAAATCGTAATCAATCGTTACGAGGCTAACCTTTCCATGCAGATCGCCCTGAGCGCAGAATGGCCGAAGGGTACATTTGGTCTGGTCTTGAGGTACTCGCTCGAGGGCTGAGCAGAACTCCAAGCCACGTGATGTGATCCAGGTGATGCATGTGATGCCCCATAATCTTATCAGTTAACTTAATATCAGTTAACTTACCAAGTTAGTAAGTTAGGAGGGGACGTGTCTCAGTACTTGGCGTTAATATAAATCCCTTCGTAAATAGGGTTGCATCTCTCGGGCCACAAAACTGTTGTTGTTGAAGTACCACGTATGTAAACATAAAGAATAAACGTATATTTCGATGAACTCTCAACTTCCTATATGCGTCTAAACTTAATGAACGTATATACACCGCTCCGAATTAAGGGCTTCGAGAAGGGGCATTCAATGAAGCACCTTGAGCAGCTTCGAGTTGTTCAAGGACGCCAATGACTTCCTCACGGGAGACTCTCCACCGGGCGTCAGTGCCTCCGGTGCCCGTTGAACATGTCTCGGCGTTGTCCAATTCTCCTAGCCTACGTAACAGCTTTTCATCCTGGCCGATAGCAAGCACAAAATCTTTTGAATGTGCAATGCTCTCGCTTTCCTCAGGGAGAATCCAAGGCATCCGCGGGGAGTAAGTTGGGCCACCGGCGTGCAGAATCGCGCCTACGGCTGTTGATCGCGAGATGTAGTTTGGTAAGACAAGGAAAGCATTCTTTCCGGGAATAATGCGGATTCCGTAACGCTCCCCAAGACTATAAACATCCTCAGTCAGGGTTGGCGAGAAAAGCAAAGCAACGAACCTATCGAAGATGTGGTTCTGTGCCTCCGCAGCTTGACGGCGCGCCCAAGCGCGATCTCCCGCGTCAACCGCCTCATCGCCGCTAAAGTAGCGCCACACGATACTGGCATCTCGTTCTTCGATAAACGAGCCGGGCGTGCGCTCGGTGAACTGTAATGGGCATGCCTTAGGTGAGCCCGCGTCCCGTGGTTCCACACACAGAGCTGTGACGCACAAAATTAAGGATCTCGATGCAGGCATTCTTCCACATCAAATTGAAGCTCGCTACCATCGTGATCCAAGATGACTCGCCACTTTTGCCGGGAATTGGCTTCACAAAACAGCCGTTCTCAGCCCTATACCAATAGTCAGCCCGATTGCATATTAATCATCCAGGAAAGACTGCTTACACAAACCCGACCTTAGGCGTACTCTTTGCAACGTCATCCAGTGTCTTGACTGGAAGCCCGCTCAAGAGCCATACTTCATTCCTACTGTCCTCGGACAAGCGTTTGACAACCTCGATTGCCTCAGCAGGGATGCCCTCGCCTTTACCTTCGTGCTGGCGTCGCGGATTTCGTTCCCAAAGGGTGTCCTCGAAATCGATGAGTAGGAGACGCCTTTGTGAGTGACGATAACGGGGAAGCAGAAGCACAAGGTCGAGGGATGCAACCTGCGCGTCACCCTGCTGATGTTCAATGTTCACGCGCAAGCAGCGCGTGAGAAATGAAGTAACAAATGCTTGTGCAGTCTGGGTGACCACATGATTATGCAACTCCTAGAGATTAATGTAAGTGGATGACGAGATATAGATGACGTAGTATGCTTACGTCCCAGCGCGAAAAGGCTTCGTCCTCATCCATTGTTAGCGCCTGGTGGATTGCCTTCGCGGTATTTCGCGTATCCCAAGGGTTAACTGCAATACAAGAACGGAAACCGCTGTAGCTGTATGAACCAGTGAACTGGGGACATTGAGAAGAAATGGTTTAAAGATTACAAGTCGACACACCTCGCTCAGGATCAACGGCCGGTGTCGTTCTTCCTGACATACGACAAATTCATGAGTGCGTAACGCCATGCCTTCGCGCATGCTCGTGACAAGGAAGGCGTCTGCGACCGTCAGGAGAGCGAGGTACTGACTGAAACTGAGGTCCTCGGTGTGAAGAAAGACGACAGGTTGATACGTGAGCGTGGAGAATCGCGAATTAAGGCGGGCAACGAGGTCTGCAACCCCACCGTGCGCCTCATTTTGTTCAGATGTTTGAAGGGCAACCTGAATGAGGACGACTTTCTGATGGTATTCTGGGTGTTTGTCGAGAAATGCCTCGAATGCTAGAAGTTTATGGCGTACACCCTGAATGGACCGGTAAATCTCCCGGTGGTGATCGAAAAGAGGGACTTACCTGAACTTCGTCAAGCTTGTCACGACCGACAACAAGTTTCACGCCTGCATACCGGTCTGTCAGGGTTTGAACCCACAGCGCAACTTCAGCATCACGCCTGTCAGGTGTCCCATAGCATCACAATACCCGAGAGAACGTCAAAAAATATCACTTACCTCTTCTCCTTGAGAGCTCTGACATCGATGCCGACCGGGAACACGCCAACATCAACGAAATGATCATCCAACTGGATACCTTTTGGGAGCGTTTCCAGAGCCAGAATGCGGGAGACGGTCTGGCGGAAGTGACGCGCATAGTTGGCCGTTTGGAATCCGATAAGATCCGCAGAGAGCATTCCACGTAGCAGGTCCTCGCGAACCGACAAACATCGGAAGATTTCGGACGATGGGAATGCTACGTGTAAGAAAAACCCGATGATAGCGGTGGGCAGTTTTGCACGGATAAGCTGGGGCACAAGCATCAAGTGATAATCGTTAACCCAAACTAACAAAGACGTCATTTCTGGAAGTAATAATGAGTGGGCAAACATACTGATATCGCCTTCTTGGTAATTTGCGACAATTGTGTCCGCAAAACGCTGGTTTACAGACACGTATTGTTTGTAGCTCGAGCTCTCATAAAACGTTTTGGTCTTGGGTGCATCTGGGACAACATAATGCAAGCATGGCCACAGGACTTGGTGGCAAAAATTGTCATAGTACTGTGTAAATTCGCCATCTGGAATCCAAACTGGGGAACTGTCATATTCCTCTGTCATACGATGATCAATTTTCCGACGGAGTGGCTCTTTGAACAAGTCTGTGTTTGTGCCAAGAGTCCCAACCCAGCGTTTTCGCTTAAGGCGCCCCTCCAAAGACTTTACGGCGTTAGTGAGCCCACCGTTGCAATGTGGATTCGGTTCAACATAAAATTGGCGACCGATTGGCGAGTCAGAATGGGGCCGACGGGCAATGGAGCGTGAGTTCTTGCGCTGAGAGCGAAGCGGGATGTGCGCATGGTGATCGTCAGTTGAGCGTTGGCGGATGGGAGGAAAAGGTTCCGGAGAACTGCCGGAACCGTTGCGTGCAGAAGTTTTACTTTTTGCATTGCCGAGCCCTGATGATTTGAGGGGTGACAAGGCGAATAGTGGACTGACATGCTCTACGCCGGGAGTGACTGCGGGTGAGCCATTGCGAGACTGATGACAAGTTGTTTAAATGAGCATCGGACCGGACGTGCCGCTCCGCAGGCTGAGTGATGTGCAGGAGGGTCAAGCCACACTTGCCTTGTCTTTCAGATCCTCTACGATGCTGAGGATTGGTGCAGGAGTTCGAGCCCTTGACGGAGGCAAGGCAAGCTTGAACCCTTGGTCCTTGGCATGGCCGGGAAAGACATCAGGTAATGGTAAGTGCGAATGAACATCCGGGGTAGAAGGATATGACTCTCCCAGCACGGCTGTATTAGGCAGGAAGAGGGATGCGATCACGACACGATGGTTTCTGAGTGAACTCATCGCAAGAATGGGCAGAGAGTCAGGTACAGGGTTGGGTCGGGTCATCCAAATACCTCAGTCTTTTAAGAGGTAGGAGCTTGGCCGGAGACTGCCGGCAGTCAGTGTCAACACCGACTGCCCCGACCCCGAGATGCCCAGACTCCACAGTGACCGAACTCCTTACCAGCGAGTACACCACTTGTTTCCGCATTCCGACTGCACCATTGTCCATGCGGGGAACCTCTCCAAGCAGCGCTTTCTGGCGTCGAACCAAGCCCACTAAAGGCCCAGGCACTCAGTCCGGAGGGATTTTGGTAGCAGACCAGGTTGCTATCGGCCTCATGCACAAGAGGCAACCATCTCACTCGTGTGTACCTATCGCATATCCTCCGACCAATCGTGGTGCATTTCCGCCTCACTCATGAGTTCTTTGTATGTTGCAATTTATAAATGCAGATTTTTTTTAAAGAAACGAACTGCCCCCGAGATGCGGTGGCGTAGTACTTCGTTTGCATCTAGACTTTCTTTACCACATCACCAACCTTCCTTCATCAAGATCATCTTCCAACAGTGTATTGAGCCATTTTTACCGGTAAAATTGTCCCTGTATGTCTTCAAAAAGCCATCGATCCGTTGCACCCGAATCAATCATTCACCCATTTCGCAACATCAACGGTAATTTGGCGGAATTATATCGTCCCTTGGATCATCCCACTGATTTTCCTTCCTGAACTCTTGACCTGTACCTATGAAATGCTGAGCATTTGCAAGTTGAACGTGCACACCAAAATTGACGGTCTGTTCGGGCGTTGACGAACGTGTTCACAATCGTGCCGAGTAACTGGAATTGCTTCTGAGTTCTAGACACGGAGCTATCACAGATCTTAATACAGGTGCGATCGCAGGACACGTAAAATACACAAACGTAGCGTACTACGCCCCCCAATTTATGTTACTCCAGCCTCCTTCAGCTGCCAGGGTTGTCCTCCGACGTGGTGATCCGGTCAGCATCTTATCAAACACGTGTCCGTCAATCCCGTCACGACAGGTCATCCCTACTGTCACGGGTTGCACGCCCGCGTGAGTTGCACTGCCAATGTGTCAGCGAGCCTCACGGCTGCTGGTCTCCGGGCGCGAATTATGACTTCTCGACAGTGCTCTGCGCTCTCCGAGGAAGCAATTTGTGCCGCTTCATGGACAAGTCGCTCTAATGTCCGATATCCGGATGCCTCTGTCTCCTACACCTCTCAAAACCACACGACAACGCCCCATTACTTGAGAAGCAGTACGCACCTCAACCACCCGATTCACAATCGTTCCATAGTCGACCTCGCTCGAGTGCTGCACCATCTCGAGGAACCATATATCCATCACGATGCGCTGTTTCACCCTTTGCTCCTGGTCCACTCCACCGAGTAATACACCCAGCTCGAGCCCATGCGCAGATGCGACCACTTCCTGGGTATGTGCGCCATGTGGTGTCGTGAGCTCCCACCTCATCCCACCTGTAGCACGTGGGTGGCCATTCTGAGCCTCTAACACTATCCGCAGCTCCTTCACCGCGTCTCCAGCGTGCATGAACGCAACACCGGTCACGGCCCGGGCGAGAGCACGGCCGCTTGTCCACGGCGCCCCATCGTTCACGCGCTCTAACACTTGATTCTCGAGGTCCCAGTAACGGATTGAAAATCTTGAGTCATCTGTCGCAGCGGCGAGTAGTAATGATGTCGGATGTAAGTGAAAGTGGATCGCGAGAATGTGTGGTTGCGGCAAAGATCTTCCAAAGATATCTAAGCCAATTGTAGTATGAACTGGAAGACCTTCAATAGAGATGATATCGGACGATGGTGGTTGCATTGTTCATGATCAGTGGGTGCGGACGTGCGAAACCCCAACTCGGGCTCGGAGATTTTCCTTATCGATCGCAAGGGTCTAGGCAAAGTACCACGTGACCAACAAAAAGAGTAAAATGCGTATTTCGGGATACAGTAGCTGGTTCAAATGGTATTCACGATGGACATCGGACAGGGACAGGCTTTCAGTCAGTCACACAGTACTAGAGTCATAGGGTAAGTTCAGAACCCTGTTCGGCTTGTCAAGGGCGCAGGTGAAGGAGCATGGATTGGTTAGATTATAGTCTTATTACTTACTCGAGTATATCATATATCATACCCTGACATGGGATCGGTCAGCATGCGTGACAGACATTCAAATTCCACCAAATGTGGATCCTCTTCAATATATGGGTAGCATTTGCTGGCATTTAGTTCAAATGATGGTCCTGGGTCCTCCATGATCTATAACAGCTTGATAAAGGTATCACCATCATAGTAGTATTAGTACTCTGGGAGTTTGTATTACCTAGTTCCTCAAACAGACGGACAGACCCAACTCCAAAACACGGTAGATCGAATGACAACCGCTTGGTTGTAAAGTATTAGTATGACCGTGGCTTGCCCTGGCCATGGCTTTGCTCACCTATGCCAGTGAGGGTTGTGTTCACCAAAGTACCACGAGAAATAGCAGACAGCAACGAGGTCGAAATGAGACCAAGTGACGGATCGGCCAAAACAGGAGCTTAGCCTACACTGTCAGTGATAAAGTTGGTAATATATTGATAAGCACGCAATATGCAGGAGAAAGATCGTAACAATTTGCTGAACATCAGACACTACTCCAGAGTAATCCGTGTAGAGCATCGCCACATGGAGAGCTCACTATTTACATGGGACTCGCATGGGGAGGGACCACGGCGGCGTATACCAAGAGTTCGTCCTGCCCATCACCATCAACTCAGGTCAGCAAAAGTATCTACTCGGCTCCCAAAAGCCAAAAGACACTATCCCGCAGTTATAAGTAGGCCTCATAAATACAAAGATGTTGGTTGATGTAACATTTTCTAGGTAGCAGAGGATTGTGTACATGTGTCGGTTCCGGAGTAGTGCATATCAAGTTCCTAGACAATCATAGTAGCTTTAATCGCCACACACCGGCGATCCCCATTAATCATAAAGTAACATAGGTACATACGTGCGTGAGAGATTAGAACCTGGCTGAGGCAAGGATGCGGTATAATGCGTTAGCTTCTTCGAACCGCGAGTTGCGTAAGGCGAAATGCGCAATCTCGGCCGAGTCGGCATCCGAGGCAGCATCAACAACATTGAGTTGGAGAAGAGCACCATAGAAGCGGCAGAGCTAGATCTCTAGTAGTCAGTCACTAGTATCGTAACATATAAAAATGATCACATTTTGCACACCCTTGGCAAAACGGTCGTCGCTGATCAAGCCTTCGCGCTCTTCACGTTCGGCACGATCCAACCAGAGGATGCATTGATGGATGAACGGTCCCAGCACCTCCATGCGCACAACATCCGCTACAGTAACCTTCCCTCCTGTGATAGAGTCCGTTGAGGGTGTTGTATCATGTAAAAGACGACCAATAACATCGAACGTCTGTAAAGTAGGAGGAAGTTGTGACAGAACATCCAGGTACGCAACCGTGGCATCGGAAGGTGGAAGAGCAAGGATAGATACAACGAGGGGGGTGGCAATAGCAGGATTGTGCGCGATGATTGGCGGAAGGTCGATGGAGATTAACACAGAGGGTGAAGTCAGTTGCGGGATCTGAGGGCAGAGGAGCTAAACAAACGAATGAGTAGCGATAAGGCGGGTAATAGATGGACCTACGCGCTGCTCGGAAAGTGTGAGCACTCGCCCACGAGCCGCTAGAAGGAGAGTCAGCCCCTGCGACAGGAGCTGAGTCTTCTCATCCTCTTCAGGCGAGACTGTTCCATTTTCTTTTCGTTCTAGCCCGTCCCCTTTACCGTTGTCTTTCCAGTGAATAGCATCCAACGGGTGTGACACATCTTCCAAGGATCTGGGCATGATATGGGGACACGCAAATGATGGCAAGCAAAATGAGGTATCTTACAAGTCAAGAGAGCTCTTTTCTTCATCCAGGACCAAGTTTCCCGCTCTTAGTTTGGAAGGGAGTGACTCTCGAGCCAATGTGTTTGGTGGGTATGGCCCAAGCTACACCAGGACTATGACAAGCTGCCATAGAACAGGGAATACGACCACGTACATGGTCTCCATCTCCTTTGAGAACCTTCCAAAGAACCCAGACTAGTTGCTCATTGTCGCTCGTCTTTCCCTCTTCAGCTAGCTGAATAGCGGCATCGCGCTCTTTGATGAATGTATCAAATAAAACAGACTTGAAAGGATTAATAGCAATTGGGTGTGGTGCGTATAAGGAATACAGTATATATGCCACAAGGATTCGTTGCGGGAGCTTCAGCCATGAGATGAGAAGATAAACGTTAGCATGTCAGCAAAAAGATTCTGCTGATAATGCGACAAGGAGTTCACTGACCTCAGATCGTTGAGAGTCCAGAATAGGTAGGAGCGCATCGAGAGCCAGCTGGAAGCGCGCAGTGGGCTGTACAAGTTGGGCGAAGGCCTGCGCAGCGGTGAAGCATGTATTGGAGCAGGCCTTAGAAAGTAAATGGCCGACGGAGGCATAGAGCGGGTCGGTATGGCCCTGGGCTGAAGGTGGAGGTTGAGTGTGATAAGAGGCTGGGGGTGCATGCATAACTTGGCAGACTGGCACAAGGACTCCGTAACTGAAAATATCTATAGGTAGTAGAAAGAGAAAACAGAGAAGTCGTGAACGTAAGAAAGGCGGGGGGAAAAGCACACAATTACAGTAGCACACAGCGCCGAAAATGACAGTGGGGAATGCGGAATGCGAACCGATAATCTTGTTGCCATTTATTTGGCTCTCTCTTTCATACTCTCAATGTCCGACGAGACCCGCTACTCTCAGCCGTCCTCCTCTACCAGCACTGGCGCCCGTGGTAGGGGGTACATTCGCTCACGTAGAAGAACAGGCAAACATATACGTGCACGAGGGCGTGGATATCGGGGTGGACTTCCAGCTCGGTTTCAGGAACGATTGACTCTCGATGGCGAGCAATCTGAACAGCTTGATGAAGCTGAAGCTGCGGAGCTTGAGGCGCGCTACGCCAGGCGCACCGTTGGTACCAATGCAGACCGCTATGAAGAACCTGAGCCAGAGATCGGGCTAGATGGTATGAACAGTATAGAGCTGCACATCGTCAATATAATGCGATGCAACCTCATCGACAGGACAACCAATCCCAGAACCCGAGGTAGACCTTAGTGCGTTTCTGGAGCGGCAACGCATGGAGGATCCGCCTGGATTCCCCCTCGTCCCTGCCACTGCGGATGATGACGATGTTGACCACTCGCTTGCACACGTAACCTCCAACCCACTCGCTGACCGCCAATCACGGAAAGGGAAAATACAACACATCGATTGGGATGCTTCCCTGGAAGAAATGCAGCATGATAATAACATCGCACGAGCACAGTCCGGTGTGTGCTATTTAAATTGCTTGTCAACAAATATATCTGAGTGGCTGACGAATATATTTCTTTCAGATCTAAAGGAGCGATTGCGAGCAAGTGGCACCCATCATATGGGCAAAACGGCCACTAGGGAACACGCTCGTCGTCAAGGTTGAATTTTTAATTCGCGTTCACCTTTATCACTTATTCTCTGCTAAGTGAAGCCTCTGAAAGAGGCTCCCCCTCTCCCACAGGATCCTCATCTCGCTGCCAAATCACCGAAAGCCGAAATGGAAGATTTTCTCGATGATCTACTTGCTTGAAAGAGTTGAGGCCCAAGCATCTGGTGGATAAGATGATTTAGATTAGGTTCCTTTCCTATATGATAGCTTGCTTTCAGCCATGTAGCAGCTCCATTAGGACCCATTCAGTAGCTGTTTTAAAACTGGTGCCTGCCAAAATTGCATGGTTCAGTTTTAAAAATGCCAGTTTGGCCAAATTTGGCAGCAATTTGGCAGCACTGGTTTTGAAACTGAAGCTACTATCGTGTACATCGGGTCTGAATTTGCACATAGAAGCTGAATTCGATTTTTGTAATTTTTTGTGTTCACCAAACCCCTTCCGGATTCTTCGGGATACAATTGGATGCTTGTTCTGAATGTCTCAAAAAAACTACTAAGTGATCCTATCATGAGAATTGACTGAGCGAGGACAGCCGGTATGGTACATCGGCATTCCTGATATATATGTCGGACTCAAGACTTCAGATCGCACCCTGAAGACCCGAAAAAATTCATGGGGCATGGTATAGTACCTATATATACAGGCATACACTTCATTTATATTTCCGGGAAGACCTGCAAGTGTAGTGGACAATATTTCAGAGAGCGTGACAAAACGGGTCAAATTCAAACTCCACTCAAAACTCTGCTTACGTGTCCGGGATGTATGTTGGGACACATTTTGGGACACGTTTGACTGCGTGACATTGGCCGCTGTCGGTGTGTGAATTTTAGTGTGACATTCTGTGACAAAATGCACAGAATGCACTCTGTCCCTCAACACGCCTGCAGATGTTCCCGGAAATATAAATGAAGTGTATGCCTGTATATATAGGTACTATACCATGCCCCATGAATTTTTTCGGGTCTTCAGGGTGCGATCTGAAGTCTTGAGTCCGACATATATATCAGGAATGCCGATGTACCATACCGGCTGTCCTCGCTCAGTCAATTCTCATGATAGGATCACTTAGTAGTTTTTTTGAGACATTCAGAACAAGCATCCAATTGTATCCCGAAGAATCCGGAAGGGGTTTGGTGAACACAAAAAATTACAAAAATCGAATTCAGCTTCTATGTGCAAATTCAGACCCGATGTACACAATAGTACTGAATGGGCTCTAGGTTTGTATTAGTTTTTTTTTTTTTTTTTTTTTTTTTTGGAAAGCATTTATTTGTAATACTTGTAACTGTATTACATGATAAGTGTTATATAGTGAGTGAAATTAAATCAGCCCTATATAGCGTGCTGAAGCCAAGGCCGCGGGCCGGGGCGGCCCCGGAGTGAGGAAGAAAATGCGGTTTAGGCACACCCCTACTAAGGGGTAGTGTGGGGCTCGGAAGTGGACTAATCATGGCTTGTCTCAGCGTAGGCAGTGGCACGGGTAACCCGCGGGTAGTTTTTGGCTTACCTGTACCCGTACCCGTGTCTACCCATACCCGCAACCCACGGGTTATGAGCTACGGGTCTGGCGGGTACTACAGGTTAATACTATTACTGTATAACTAATTACAGTATCACTGCTTGTATTCCACATAGCCAACAGTACTAATGTTACTAGAAAAATGTAGTGCGAGCACCGCACAAATGTCTCCCCTGCCTGTATGTCGTGCCCATCCCGCTCACCATCTGCTGTTGATGTAACGAAGGCGAAGCGGTCGGTGTCTATTTTGTTGAGCTGTTGTCCAAGGCACTGCCTGTGAGTGAGAGTTGTCAGATTCGTTCCGACGTTGGGCCGCCCATCACTTGCAGGGGGCGCTGTTAATCCCGCGCCACTTGATGTCGATGCTGGACGAGGACGACAGGGAGGAGGTGGGCCAGGTGGAGGGGCATAGCGGGGCTGTTGCGACTAAGAGCAATAAGTTGAGATGGACGACCTGATGGAATCCTTGGTGTAAGTTCAGGAAGAGCCTCTGGTGACTCGCCGTCGTCGTCGTCAGTGGAATAGCTCGGAGGGCCTGAGAAGGAGGGTGGCGGGTCAGAGGTGTGTGATGGAAGGGCGGTTAGTACAATACACAACGGTCAGGTCGTTCACCATGTCCATTGAGTTCCATTCTTTACTCAATATCTTGCTGATATCACCAGTGCGCATGGTCTGGTTGGCCGCAGAAACCTGAGGTCACCTGCGACGTGCAAAGATCATGAACACGTTCATGGGTCGTCGAGGCGTGCCGTCGGAGTTGGGTGCCCGAGAGGTCAATTGAGTGTCCTCTATGGGACGGATCAGCAAAGTATTATGAGCACCGGACTGTTGAGTGAGGACTAACCTGGTGCCATCTCATCCGCCTTTACGGACGTGCGACGGTGGTTATACGGCATCCCATCATCCGACTCGGGGCGGGGGCTGCTCCTGTCCGAACGACGATAAGTAGCAGAGTCTGAGTTTGCTTGGGGATGTTGCATCAGAGAATCAAGGCGGCTCATGATGACAAATCACAGTGGCGAACACGAGCGTGGATAATGGGAGGTGTTGGTGGAGGGGGCACGCATCTTGAACTTGAAAGTACGTGAGCGGCAATGTCGCACGAGTAGCAGGCGAGCGAACTGCGGCGTGATCGGGAGTGGCCTGTCGCAGATGAATTTCCAGAAGGTCGGCGGTGGCTTATGGGAGCAAGTGGTCCTACGATAGAGTGGGTGGTTTTGGGGAGGGAGAGGGGGATCCAGGGTAGTGTGTGTGTGAAGTTCACTGTATAAATTTTGTCAACCGCGTACGAAGGGGGAAACGACAGGACCAAATTACCTGAGCCACGCAGGCTTTTTGACGTTGCACCCTGTGAGGACGGGATCAAAGTGAAGCAGCTGATCTCCTGTTCGTCGCATAGTTATTTTGTATGTGATAACCATTAGGAATTGAAATTGCGGCGTGCAGTTGTGTTGGCTTTATCGGCATAGGGGAAGCAGCGGTCACGCCAGCGGGTGTTGCTTCAGCAGACGGTGTGGCAGAGTCTTGTTGTGGAGCAGGAGTGGACGATGAGTGCGATTCCTCCGATACCCTAAGTGACGGGGGGACTGGGCTAGTCTGACCATTAGTAGCTGTCGGCATGGGGGACGACTGGGGAGAAGCTAGCTAGAGGCGCGGTTAAAACGGGGGTGGCAAGTGGGCGCAAATTGCTGTTTGAAGATATCCGCATTTGCGGTACGTTCAGCACTGAGGGCAGCTTCTTCAACTGCTGCTGCATTGAGATCGGTGTCCCAGTTGTCTGCGGCATCCCGAGAGCGCTCTGCTGCTGCTGGGCCAGCTGTTGTTGGTGTTGCTGCACCGCCGTGGCCCGAGAAGGTGTCTGTGGATGGGGACAAGGACCGACGATGTGTAACCGGCTCCTGGGACGAGGCTAGCTTGTACGCCTCGTGGACCGGGGTAAGTTCCTGAACCGGGCTAGTACTGTATGGATTGATCGGATCACTTGTCATTGATACGTGTAGTGCCTCGTTTTGATGTGGATGGACAGGTGGCCAGCATCGTGTTGTTTTAGATTGCTGTGTCCTCGGTTTCTCTGTGTAATACTCTGTATGTGTTTGTAGCCTCCTTGGTGTATTTAAGGACGACCAACTTGGCCAGGTAGCGGCAAGTTGAGTCTCCTGTCTAAATAACAGAAGTCTCTTCCATCTATTCAAAGCGGGGTCTTATCGACGTACTGATAAGGCGGGAACCCTCTACTCCCTAGCTTACTAAGTCGCTACAAAGACTTAGCTTATGACCCAGCGTCCCACAAAGGACACGGTCGCTCTACCCAAGTACGCCTTCTGCCAGGAGGTGTTTCCCGACCTAGTGCACAAGGGAGGACGCTGCACGTGCTTCGACACCCCAAAAGGAAAGGAAGAGGCAACCACTACGGGCGCAGCTGAGCTCTAATTGTCTCGTCCATACCGGCGGTGACATTAGACTCAACTTTCTTAAAACTACGGCTAGCAGCAGCAAAGATAGCGCAGACACCAACCACCCAGGATACCTAACAAAAGAACAACTGATCGTCACAAGACCTAACTCAAGGATCAGGATACTCGAAGCGCACGAGTCAGCCAACAAGAAAGGAAAAGCCATCCAACTGTTCTGTAGGGGCAGCAACCTAGAAATCAAAGACGCTGGACCAGTGACCCTACACAACGGAGTGTGGCACCGCATCCTACCAGGAGCAAACAGGAAAGAATTCGTACTCGGACAACCCGAACCCAGTATACATAACTTCGACATCAGCATCGAAACCAGCGACGCAACCACCCCAAGTATAGTGGTAGAAGAACCGCCCAAAGAGAAAGAACCGGCCAAGGAGAAGCCGAGCAGAGACTCCTCGGACGAAGAAGACCACCAAATAGACGAGCAAATTCGCCGAAGCCCAATCCAACGGGGCACGTCCTTCGCACAAGTAGTAGCAACAAAACAGAAACCACAAACCGCCCAAACCACCCTGACGCAACCTCAAAAGACAAACACAATGGCAACCCAAACCACCACCCAAACCACCACCACTGCGACAACCGCCGCTCAAGCCAATGTCACCAAAGCCTTCCAGAAAGCCCTCCAACGCGCCCCTCCACCGGGAGGCGGTGGTGGAGGAGGAGGTGGAGGCGGAGGAGGCGGAGGCGGCGGAGGAGGAGGCGGTGGAGGAGGAGGAGGCGGCGGAGGAGCGGGACCAAACCCACTCCAACCGGTGGCCGTAGCACAAGATGTACGAGCAATGGGCAAACTCCTGGAGACGTTCGATGGCGACAGAACCAAAGCCGACGACTTCATCGAAGAAGTGAAAGGATACCTGCGCCTCAACGCAGATGTAAGCGGCTTCAACTCCCCCATGAAGAAAATCGCCTTCACCCTCACCCACATGAAAGGAGAAGACGTCACGGGATGGACTAGAGACATAGGAGCCATGCTCGATGGACTAGACCCCATCGCCGACAACGTTCCCCTGCTATGGGAACAGTTCCTGACCGAATTCGCAGCCCAGTATCTGGACTCGGCCAAGGAAGACCGAGCCCGTACCGCCCTGCAAAACCTGGCCATGAAACCAGGAGAAATAGACCTATACATATCAAAGTTCGAGGAACTAGCCCGCAGGGCCGGCTACACCGCGGGAGATAACGCAACGACCCGACTCTTCCTGCTCGGCCTCACCCCGAAGACCATGACCGACGTCATGGCCAGTCCACCAGTAAGGGGATACGAAGCCATAAAACAAAGAGCCATCGAAAGCACCATCGCCCAAAGGACCATTCGCGACTTACTCGCAATCCGACACGACCCAGCAAAGGCGGACGGAAGAGCAAACTTCCCCTTCCAACAAAACAGAGGACAACGGCGTCCCTTCTTTCAAAAACCAGCAAACCCGCAGCCATACCGACAACCGTACCACTCGTCAAACGCCCCGAGATGGATGAACAACCAGGCCGTGCCGATGGACCTCAGCAGGTCGAGAGCACCCAACTACTATCAAAGAGGAGGACAGTCGCAAGCGCGAGGACGAAACAACTGGCGCTCCAGGGCCAATGTCGCCAACTTCCCTCCCAGAAGCACCAGTAACGCTTGCTTCAACTGCGGAGAGATAGGACACTTTGCTCGAGCCTGCCCAAGCAAAGGAAAGACAAGGGCAAACCTCATCGACTTCGACCCGAGCGAGGAAACCATCTACGAAGGAAACAGCCCCGAGGTAGACAGGGTCGCCTTCCTTAAAGCAGAAATCAACGCGATGACTTTCGATGAAAAACAGCAGCTGGCGAAAGAAGTAGGAGAAGAGAGCCCACAGGATTTTCCCACAGCTTAATCAGATCGGCACTGATTAAGCAGGGAAGCGATAGCAATAGTGATGTATATATATCAGCACGAAAATCAATGACAGTCCGATGCTACATCCATTCAATCGCGAAAAGAGCCGAAACGATCGCCCTAGTCGACTCCGGGGCAACGGAGAACTTCATGAACCTCACCTACGCCAGATGGCTGAGGTTACCAATCAAACAACTGGCAAGGCCACGAAAATTATTCAATGTAGACGGGACAGAAAACCGAAATGGCGAGGTCAAATTCTACACCGACCTACAAGTACAGACCGGATCAACACGAACCCAACTAAGGTTCTTCCTCTCCGACCTGGGTGACCACAAAGCGATCCTAGGATACTCGTGGTTCGCCGCCGCCCAACCAAAAATAGACTGGAGGAAGGGTTGGATCGACCACACCCAACTACCAATCATCCTACGAGCCCACAACGCCAAGAAGGCGGTCTTCGTGCCAAGAAACCGAAACAAACCCCGAAAACCCGACCAGGACCGATACTATATCGGACACGTCACAGTACACCCCGCCCAACCAAATGAGGACCCACCGCACGCCATCCCAGCCGAATATGAACGACACAAGAAGGTGTTTAGCGAAGCGCAATCACAACGACTGCCCAAACACACCGTGTGGGACCACGCCATCGAACTATTACCAAACGCCCCCGCGACGCTCCCCGCAAGACTCCTTCCCCTCAACCAAGCCGAACGAGAGGAAATGCACAAGTTCGTGGCCGAACATCTAAAAAGAGGGACCATACGAGAGTCATGGAGCCCCTACGCTGCCAACTTCTTCTTCGTCAAAAAGAAAGACAAGAAACTACGCCCGGTACAAGACTATCGTCCGATCAACAAATGGACCGTGAAAAACAGAAATGTCTCTCCTCTGATTCCCCAAACCATCGACCGCCTTAGTGGATGCACTCTATTCACCAAGTTCGACGTGAGATGGGGATATAACAACATCCGCATCAAGGAAGGGGACGAATGGAAGGCGGCCTTCCTCACTAGCGAGGGGCTGTTCGAGCCGACCGTCATGTTCTTCGGCCTCACTAACTCACCGGCCACCTTCCAGATGATGATGAACACCATCTTCCGGAGAGAAGTTGCACAAGGATGGCTATCAGTATATATGGATGACATCGCCATCCACACCAAACCAAGAGAAGGCGAAACCGAAAAACAACATCGACAAAGACACACAGACTATACACACCTCGTCCTCGACAAACTCGAAGAAAACGACCTATATCTGAAGCCGGAAAAATGTGACTTCGCAAAAGATGAGATCGACTACCTAGGAGTGATCGTCGGAAGGAACAAAATACGCATGGACCCCACGAAGCTCAAAGGGGTCGCGGACTGGACGGTCCCCCGCACCCCGACCGAAGTACGACAATTCCTAGGCTTCACCGGCTACTACCGATACTTCGTCCCGAATTATTCAAAAATCGCCCGCCCGTTACTAGATCTTACAAAGAAAACCACCGATTGGCACTGGGGAGAAAGCCAGCACCGAGCGTTTGAGGAACTTAAGTCCAAAATGTGCTGCAGCCCAGTACTTACACAACCCGACTTTAACAAGCGATTCTACCTTCAAACAGACGCCTCCGCATACGGCGTGGGCGCCGTACTCTCGCAAAGGGGAGAAACCTCACCAACTTTGGCCAAACGCACGAAACCAGTCACGCATCCAGTCGCCTACTACTCCGCAACGTTCATTCCAGCAGAACGAAACTACGACATCTACGAGAGGGAGCTGCTAGCCGTGATGAAATCCCTCGCACATTGGCGACCATACCTGGGCTGGACAAAGGAACCGTTTACCATCCTGACCGACCACGCCAACCTCCAATACTGGAAGTCACCCCGAAACCTGAACAGACGAACGGCACGCTGGCACGCGGACCTCCAAGAGTACGACTACGAAATACAACACGTACCAGGGAAGGACAACGTCCCAGCTGACGCGCTGTCACGACCACCAGGCATAGACCAGGGAAAGGACGACAACCAAGGAATCACCGTACTCCCACCATCGAAATTCATAAATCGATCAAACTTGGAAACCACACCATTCCCCGAGGAAAGGAAGAAGATGGCCATGATCCTTGCTCACGACCACGTCACTGCAGGACACCCAGGAAGGGACGAAACGATAAGACGAGCGAGACAAGGACCACGATGGCCAGGGATGAACCAATGGATCACCGACTACGTCAAAGGGTGTGCAGTCTGCCAACAAAACAAAATCATAACTCACAGGAAGAAGATCCCCTTGTTCCGCATAACGACTGACGAACAAACCCTCCCCTTCCAACAGGTAGCAATGGATCTCATTACGGGACTCCCGATGCACAAAGGGAAGGACGCCATCCTCACCATCGTCGACCATGGATGCTCACGAGCGGCCATCTTCCTCCCATGCTCCACGACGATAACAGGGCTAGGGATAGCCCAGCTATACCTGGATAACGTCTACAGATGGTTCGGACTCCCCACTAAAGTCATCAGCGATAGGGACCCACGCTTTACCTCCCACTTCGGCCGAGAACTCGCGAAAAAGCTGACCGCTCAACAAAACCTGTCAACGGCCTTCCACCCGCAAACGGATGGGATTTCCGAAAGGAAAAACCAATGGGTAGAACAATACCTCCGACTTGTGACCTCATCGGCCCCCGAAGACTGGACCCATTGGCTAACGATAGCATCAGCAGTACACAACAACCGAAGAAACGAAACAACTGGCCTATCGCCCAATCAGATCCTTCTGGGGTACGAACCGAAACTGTTCCCAACAGAAACACCACCATCAAACAACGAGGCCGCTGAAGACCGAGTCTCCATCATGAACGAAAGACGGACCCAGGCCATCGACGCCATCAACAGAGTCGCAAAAGGGAAATCAGTGATCCCGTCACAATACAAAATTGGGGAAGAGGTCTGGCTCGAGGCGAACCATCTGAAAGTCCGGCATCAGAAGACCAAGCTGGCCCCAAAACGGTATGGACCCTTCAGGGTCATCAAAGAAGTCTCGCCAGTGGCGTACAAGCTGAAACTCCCCGTCTCATGGAACATCCACAACGTGTTCCATGCATCCCTCTTATCACCCTATCGCGAGACGGCCGCCCACGGGCCTAACTTCTCCCGGCCATCACTGGACCTTATCGATGGGGAAGAGGAATTCGAGGTGGAACGCATCGAGAAGCACAGGCAATATGGGCGCACCAAACGCCTCCAATACCTGATCAAATGGAGGGGATACCCCGATCACGACAACACATGGGAACCTGCTGACCAGATCCACGCGGACGACCTGATCAAGGAGTACCACCAGAGACGCCCGACCGAGAAGATAAAAGGGCGACGAGGAATGCTGGGATCCCCATCCTCTTCACCCTGGCTCGCCGACCAATTAACCAGCCTCTCCTCGAGCACTTCCACGCCGACACAGAGGACTCTCGGCCGCTCCAACAAGTCATACTCTTGCACCTACAGTTCCACATCGTTCCCCGCCTACCAAAGAAACCTCTCATCGAACGACTCCACTGCACTGTCACCAGGGACAAAAAGCCCGCCTACTCCGAGTTCGCCCCCGGACAATCCTTCCGCCACTGGTGCTACCTGTACCTCAACAAGCTCCCCCAAAGCCACATCCTCCTACACTCCAGCTTCTGTTGCGACCAGTACTGCGTGTTCCACGGGTAAGTCATGTCCGACATCTCCAACAACGCCTCCGTCTCTTCGCCCAAGGGAACGCCGCCCCCGATGGCGCCACCCCTCTCTCCATCCACTGCCGCCGTCGGCCTCCAGCTCGAGCCGAACGACCCCATCTCTCTCATGCACATCGCCCAGGGACTCCTGGCCACCATCTGTAAAAGGGAAGCTGACCACCGCACCGAGTCCGACAACTGGTGTGAGCAGATGGCCCTGCAAAAGCTCCGGTTTGATGAGGCGTTGGCCCGTGTGCAGCCAAGGGAGGACGCGCCACAAGGGTACGTACTCAATATCAAGGAGAGGGCCCCCAACTTCGTCATCCCCATCCAAGACGGGTACTACCAACCCGCATGGTGGGTTAAACAGCTCCCCGACGGTAGGGTTGCGGGGCTCCCCAAGAGTCACTCTCCTGACGAGACCCCCTACATTGCTGAGGTGTACGCCGAGCGCGACGACGACAACGAAGAGGACGATGTCGTCCTCCCCTTACAGCCCTGGTTGCTCGCCCTACTTAAGGGCAGTTCTAGCGTCTACAGCATGCTCGTCCAAGAGGTCCGGGACAACGGGGACTGGCCCCTCCAGGCCGAGGTCGCGCGCTTCAGGGAGCTCGAGATTTCGCTCCTCGACATCAAGCTCCGCATCGACCATCTCCAGGCCGAGCAGCGGGGCATGCGAGAGGCCCAGGAGGCGTCAAGGGTGCGCCTTGAGCTGGCCCGGTTGGGCAACAGAGCGGGCAATCTCCGAATGGTGGGGCACCCCGAGCAACGCACCCGAGGGTACAGAGGGAGGAGGACGGCTCAGTTCAGAGGGGGTATGGACTAGATGCGGACATCTAGTCTAAGCAGCGGTGTGATGTAACCGGCTCCTGGGACGAGGCTAGCTTGTACGCCTCGTGGACCGGGGTAAGTTCCTGAACCGGGCTAGTACTGTATGGATTGATCGGATCACTTGTCATTGATACGTGTAGTGCCTCGTTTTGATGTGGATGGACAGGTGGCCAGCATCGTGTTGTTTTAGATTGCTGTGTCCTCGGTTTCTCTGTGTAATACTCTGTACGTGTTTGTAGCCTCCTTGGTGTATTTAAGGACGACCAACTTGGCCAGGTAGCGGCAAGTTGAGTCTCCTGTCTAAATAACAGAAGTCTCTTCCATCTATTCAAAGCGGGGTCTTATCGACGTACTGATAAGGCGGGAACCCTCTACTCCCTAGCTTACTAAGTCGCTACAAAGACTTAGCTTATGACCCAGCGTCCCACAAAGGACACGGTCGCTCTACCCAAGTACGCCTTCTGCCAGGAGGTGTTTCCCGACCTAGTGCACAAGGGAGGACGCTGCACGTGCTTCGACACCCCAAAAGGAAAGGAAGAGGCAACCACTACGGGCGCAGCTGAGCTCTAATTGTCTCGTCCATACCGGCGGTGACACGATGATGGCGTCACGGTGGAACGCGGGTGCAATACCCGTCCTGTAGGGAAGAAACCCAAACAGACGCCCATCGGATGACGGAGTGTAGATAGTAGGATCAGTGGTGAGCTGCTGGTGATCATCCTCTTGATACAAAGACATCCCCTTAAGCAAATATCTAAGCAAATCCGTTAGCGATGAAAGATCTTGGCTACCAAGGAGTGCATACTTGGGATGGAACTCATCCCCGAGGACTTTATCCTTCTCATCAGGGCCGTTGGGTCCAACGGAGGGTTCATCATCTGCATTGGATAGCCAACGATCACGAATGCGCCATGAAACCTCCTTTTTGGCAGTTGACTCTTCTTCAGGCATCTCTGAATCCGCAGTTGTTGACCTTGTTGAGCGCCAAGGGTAACTCCGTAACTCATCGCGAGGTGGAGACCGACGAGTGGTGCGACGATCCACACTTAACGAGAGGCATGGAGACGGTGTTTGAACCATAGCCATGGGTGCTGCTCGAGCTGATGGGGAGGGTGGACATCACTTTGGGATGTGCGGTTGTGAGGAAGTCGAGCGCATTGCAGACATTGAAGCTTGAAGAGTCAGATGGGTCTGAGGCATGGGTGTATGCAGGTTGCGGGTCCCTTGACGATGACCCGTACCCATACCCATTCTTTTTTTTTTTTTTTTTTTTTTTTTTTTTTTTTTTTTTTTTTTTTTTTTGGAAAGCGTTATATTTGGTAATTCGAACAAAAACTACCATATATGTGCTAGATAGTAAGTGAAGTGATATCAGCCCTATCTAGCGCGCTATAGCCAGGACAGGCATAGCCCGGCCCGGAAGAGGGTAAGATGCTTTGACGCACACCCCTGGTATTGGGGTAGTGTGGGACTCAGTTCGTGGACCTCGGTGCTTGGGTTCCACTCTCTCCTACCCACTAAAAACCTCGTGTTGGTGCAGCCAACTGTGGCACGATATTCCTCTGGTGTCGAGCGGTTTGGTCCATGTGGCGTTTACTAGTGATGTGAATTTCTTATCTCGTTTGATCTTTGTTGCGATTATTCTATCGGAGGTGAGTCTGTTGTTTATTATTTTTAGCCATCTGGCATTAACTTCTTGATCTTGGTGTGGTCTGTTGTTTCGGTGTATGACTCTTCATCAGGAAAAGTGTCAGTACTTTTTCTTTGTCTTTAAGTACTTTTTCATGTCTTTTTTGTCTTTTGACTTTTAAAAAAGACAAGAAAGACAAAAAAGTCATGAAAAAAGTACTGAAAGACAAGAAAAAGTACTGACACTTTTCCTGATGTTTCACATCTTAGGACCCATATCAGGTGGCTCGCTTCCGATATCAGGATCTGTAGCAGCCTCGTCCGGCCTCTGGTTCTTGTTGGTGCTGCTCCGTGCTCGTTGGCCTGGTGCCTTTCGTTTTCGGGCAGGGATATTTTCCCAATACCTAGGATGGTCCCTAGTGTTATGTTAGGCCAGCGGTGCCACTCTTGTGGCCATAACTCCTTGGCGTTTTTCCATACTAGTTCCCGTGTGTTCACTTCGCATTCCAGTAGGATGTGGTTCATCGATTCTACTCTGTTGCAGATCGTGCAGAACTGTCGCTGCTCAAATCCTCGTATGTCGCTCCATCTGTCTCCAATCATAAAGGCCTGGTGTATTGTTTTGTATAGGAATTGCTGTACTCGCGGTCGGAGGACTGCCCGTTTCAGGCTTTTCCAGATTGTTGCTGTGGTTTCTCGGGTTCCGTTGGTCTCTTTGACGGCATCTTTTGCGGCTTGGATGTTTTCTATTGCATCCGGGCATGGGGGTCTTGGTTTTTTCTCCTGTATGCCTTGGTAGGCCGTTTTCTGGTTTATTGTGCAGATTTTTGCTCCCTGTAGGTCGAATTCGGCGGGTATTCGTAGGTCCAGTACGTCCGGTATGTTTTTCTCTGCTCCTTCCTTTGCGAGCTTGTCGCTTTCTTCATTTCCGAGCGTGCCGTTGTGGCCTTTTACCCATCTGAAGGTCATTTTAGCTGATCTGCTTTTTAGCAGGAATGCGGCTCTCTTAAATGGGGCGGCGTTTTCTATTCCTATCCATCCTCTGTCTTTCCAGGCCCGTAGGTGCAGGGTCAGTCCTTCTATTACGTACTTGGAGTCTGATACTATTTCCAGGGGTTGGAAGTGTGGTGTGTTTTGCAGTGCTACGATTACGGCGGCTAGTTCTCCGATCTGGTTGGATTGTAGGTCTCCTGGGACTCTTAGGGCTTTATTTCTGGGGTCGTGGTGTCCGAACCAAGTTCCTCCTCCGCTCTTGGCGTTTTCCTTCCCGTTGTTCATGCAGGAGCCGTCTGTGTAAACTGTGGTCTTGTCGTGTCTGTTGTTTGCGCCGTTGTTCTGTGGGCGTTGGGCTGGGTGCCTTGTGGATCTTTGAGGATCTGTGAATACTCGGAAGCATTCTGATAGGTTGTCTTTCGTGGTGATGGAGGGGTCAAATGTTATTTTCCCATTTTCTTCTCGGGCTTTCCGGTTCTGACCCTTTCTTCTGTTGGTCAGCAATAGGTTATCATGTCTGGCCCCGGGTCCCAGGGGGTTTAGTTTGGGTAGTGTCTGGTTGATCCGTGCTAGTGCTTCAGTGGCGCAGTCATGTGGGTGCGTGCAGTTCTTCCTTTGGTCAGCTGCGCATGCGGGGCAGTTGCAGTAGTTTGTTGGTCTGTGTGCTGGGGGGGCGGTGGTGTCTCTTATCCTTGCGGAGACTTTCAGTAGGTCTGCTATTGTTTTGGCTTCGTGTTTGTGTAGGAGGCATTTGGCTGATTTTTTGTTTATTGCCCAGTGATCTGCTCCTATTTGGAACCACGCCGGTAGTTTCTGTTTCAGTCCTTGGCTCAGCCGGATCGTCATGAAGTTTACGTTGTTATGCTTTGCGGCTTTTAGCATTCTTGTCGTGTCTTTGTGTATTTTCGCTGCTCGTTCCCCTCTCGTTGGGGCGTTCCATGTTTGGAGGAAGGTGTTCATTCTTGCCTGCACGTTGTATCCTTGGGGGGCGGCCCCGTCAAGTATGATGTCTGTTATTTTTGCCCAGGTTGCTCTGTCCAGTGACATATTTAGGTATGCTTTCACCCATATTATTTCTATCGCTTTGTTTCTGGTTCTGAGGTCTAGCAGGTTGAGGCCTCCTTCCTTTACCTGGTAGTGTAGGTACTCAAGTGTGATTCTCGGTGAGGTGTTTTCTTCCCAGATGAAGTTTCGTGTCATTTTCACCAGGGCGTCTTCTATGTGGCTCGGCATGCCTTGTGCTTGTGTTAGGAACTGTGTGCAGCCTCCGATGATCATTTGTACTATGGTTTTTCTTCCGTATAGGGTCGGGTGGGATTTGTTATATCGTTCTAGCGCTCTGCTGATTTTGTCTATTATCGGTTCCCATGGGGTTGCCGCGTCGGTATCGTTCCCTACCCATGCGCCTAGGATTCTAATTGCTTCTTTTTCTTCAGCTATTCGTATTTTTTCGTCGAGGGGGGACTGGTCATGTTCATTCAGTTTTCGTGAGTCGATCATTTGTCGTCTGTACTCGGGTCTCCCAATTGGTACTATTTCTGTTTTTCCAGTGTTGAATTTCGCCCCTGACGCTCTGCACCATTCGTCTAGTATCGTGTGGATATAGTCTAGGCTGTCATCTTTGCTCAGAAATAGGTTGGTATCGTCGGCGTATAGGCTGATGATTATCTTTTCTTCAATTCCAGGGATCTCAAAGCCTTTTATGTTGTCGTCGCATCTTATTCTGCATGCTAGGGGTTCTATTGCCAGGTCGAAGAGGGTGCAGGATAGGGGGTCTCCTTGTCTAACTCCTCTGTTGACTTTGAAGGGGCTGCTTAGGACTCCGTTGATGGCGACTTTGGTGTGTGCGTGTCTGTATAGTTCTTTGACCGTGGTGATGAATATGTTTGGTATTCTGAAGTCTTCCAGGGTTTTCCATAGGTAGTCGTGTCTGATTTTATCGTAGGCCTTTTCTTGATCTAGCGCGATGATCGTGCCGTCCGTCTCGGTTAGGTCTGCGTAGTTTAGTATGGCACTTGCTAGTCTTATGTTGTTGAAGATTGATCTTTTGGGGACGAAGCCGGTTTGGTCTAGGTGGAGCAGGTGGGTAATTTCATCCATTAGTTGGAGCACTAGGACTTTGGTGAGTAACTTATAGTCTGTGTTTAGTAGCGTTATTGGTCTGTAGTTGCTAATTTCGGCATCAGGAAAATGTCAAATTACTTATTTTGTCTTAACTTGTCTTAAATGGCATATTAAGTAAATTTAAGTAAAAATTGTTTAAGACAGTCATTACTTAATTTCAGTAGAGTCGATTTCTGAAACATCACTTAGTTCACTTAAATTAAGTATATTAAGACACTATGTAAACAATTAAGGCAACTAAGCACGATGCTGCAACCCGTTCGTATACCTGTACCCATTGCCAGGGTCCAGTCCAGTTCAGGTTCAAACCATGTTTGACCAAAAAAACCTCAAAATTCATCCTGTAAGTTACATAGGACATAGGCACACAGCATATACACTATGTAAGTACAAAGACGTGCACACGCACCGGGTGGCGATGCAACCCACTTCCCTTCCTATCCCACTGTGGCCACCACGCCGGAGCATGCACATTGCACCACAATGCGCCATCATCCCACCCGTTGGTGCCGTCGCCCTCATACTGTACCATCCAGTCCGTACAGCGTCGGCTCCATCAGCTACCACACGATCACTAGCAACAGCCTGTGCACATGTACAGCCCGCAGTGCCTCTGGCGCTGTGTCAACCGACATGGGATCGACCACCATCGACGCATAAAAGTTGGGATGTATGGGGTGCGCACTGCTGCCGCACAGTTGTGGCTAGTGCTGATCGTCGTTGCCCAAATGTCGAGAGCAGAGAGTGAGACCGGCGTGAGGGGGAAGAAAGGAGTGGCTGTGAGGGCGCCGACTCAGGGCGGGAAGGTCTTCGATTCATTCACAGTCGCCTTGCGCCAGAGGTCGAGGGATGATCAAGAAGGGATGAAAGATGAGGTGATGTAAAAGAGGAAAAGCGATGATGGACGAAAGTGGAACAGTTGTAGCTTCAAGTTGTGGACTGATGGGCGCTCCGACGTGGCTGTTCGCTTGTTCCGAGCGTGGCTCAAAGCGCGAGTGTCGTTGAGACAGAAATAAGTGCCAAAAAGGAGGCTACCAGATCGAATGAAGGACAAGTGGAGGGGTGAAGCCGGTGAAGAGGCAAATAAAACAGGTTGGAATTGCAAGGGCAATGGTACGTATCGGCTCGTCGTCTCAGGATGAGGTTGCCGACATGTATGGAAGAAGATTGGACAGAGCGCATGGGCGGGAAATCGCCTTCGAGCAACGAATGCAATAGCTCTTCCTCGTTGGAAGGAGATGAAGCGGCGCCCGAGGCAAGGACAAGGTAGCACGCCAAGTTGGCCTCGCGGTCGCGTAGATTGCGCTTATAGTCGTCATAGGCCTCCTTGCCCATAGTGACAAGGAGAACGAAGGCGAGCGGGGCGATGTATGTTATAAGGAAACCTACCGAGGATGTAGGAAAGGGGGGATAAGGATGTCAGATCGACTCAAAGTGACAATATTACAGAGAGAACGAGAGCGCACCAGTTCTGAAGGCAGGAACGAATTGGGATAGGGCGACGAGGAGGAAATAGAGGTCGAAGAAAAACTTGAACTGCTCGTAAATGACAATGGGACCTGTGATGGTTATTGTCAGCAAGGCGTACGCTGACCGAAAAGGTTGGGCACTCCGACGAGATGTTGATGCATTCTTCAGTCGTGTTACCATGCGGCGGGATGTGTCATTGTCAGCCATGTTTGCCAGTGGTGGGGGTGGATGTGCTGGGTATATGAGAAGTCGTCAGCAGTATTCAAGTTGAAGTTGATGATGTGTGACACGTCACAAATTGAACCGTGGAACAATTTTGGACTTAGCGGAATTTCCTCACAGTGAGCCGCCACGCGCCACAGCTCACAACTGATCCAGCGTCTTCGTTCTTGGCCAACCGTCCCACATTGGACTGTCATGAGCGAGTGGAAGCTCGAGTTTCCAGCACTGGCGTGCACCATCTCATCGCGCACTCTGCGCCACTGCCTCAATTGTCGAGCCGTTAGCCTCTGCCGCATTGACCAAACCGGACATTGATCATCCGAGCCCTCGTCCCCCACCCTCTTCCTATAGCTCCCGCTCCCGCAAGCGTAGCAGACGCAAGAGCAAGGCAAGCTTGCGCCCCTCTATGCCCATTAGCGTGCGATCGCGCTCAAGCACGCGGCAAGAGCCGCAGCAAGAAGGGCAAAGAGCCAGCGCAGGCGGAATCTCCTGTACCCTGGATTCCTTCGGATGTGGAAGGGTCTTTTCTGGAGATGGAAGGACGTCCTGCCGGAGACGAGACTGGTGGTGGGCAAGTTGGGGGCGATGGCGAGGGTCATGACGATGTTAATGGAAGTGTCAGCGAGGAACCTCTTGCAGACAGTTCAGAAACGGGTGCGTGTGCAAACTCTGCTCTGCCTCTCCTCTAATTATTATGTTATCATTGTCGCCGTTCATAGCCGAACCCCTTCCTAACTCACCCCTCTCCAACCCTACCTCTATACCAGAGTCACAGGCTCCTCCCACCCCGACAACCAACATATCACAGCCGCCAGTCTCCCCTTCACCCCTTGGAGATGACATATCTCTTGCCGCAGTAATGCCATCGACGTCGGCATCTACCCCAGAACACATATCGCGGCGTTCCTCCAGTTCCTTACCATCGAGCTCACCGGGGTCATCCACTGCATCTACACTCCTGATCCCTCCGGAGTCAGAGTCGCATCACTGACCGCAATCCTCACCCTCGCATTCTACCGGCGATGTCCACGTGGTAGAAAAGATTGCACGAGGGAAGGTTGGCTTGATTCCCGATCCCGCCTCCATCTTCCCTGCTTCAGCGTCCTCAAAGTCGATGGCTACCACTACTGTGTCCGCGCCAGACCTCTCTCGACGCGGCTACTCCCTGGAATTGACTTCTGCGAATACCAGCATCAACAGTAGTGGTACCAAGTCACCACTGAATGGAGGCTCAAAAATTCGACGCAGCATCAGCGAGTTCCTGCACTTCGGCGCCAGTTCGCGGATTCGCCGTCAGAGCGTTCCTCTACCATTCAAATCATGTAGCAGGACAACAAGTTCAGGGACCCTGGCCGGCATCATGTGACAGAATTTACCGGAAGTGTCGCGGGGGGAGGGCGCATTGGAAAATGGGTGGGAAGATGTGCGCGAGGACCACTTCTTCGCCACACTCATTTCTCCAGTAACCCCACCAGCCTCGCCCCATTTGGATCGTCATCCATATTTCTCTCACCCATCCAACCCCTGCCCACCTGTTGGCTCAACCGATTCCGACTTTGGTGCATACCGCACCGGCGCGGCGCAATATGATGGCTCTTCGGGGAAGTGCAGAGTGATGCCCAAGCACAAGGTCAAAACGAGCATTCCATGTTTGCTTAATTTTACTTACAGCAGTAAGTGTGTCTTAATGAGTTTTTATGAATTGATTACCTTAAAACCACTTTGATGTTAAAAATATTAAGTCAAACTAAGAGTTCTTAGTTCTCTTAATTGTCTTAATGCAGATTTAAGAAACATAAGTGCACCTAAGTAGACTTAAGTAAATTGACGTTTTCCTGATGGGTGCGGTCCTTCTTTTTGTATATTGGGCACATCCATCCTAGCGCGAAGTCGGCTTCTTCGTGGGCACCTTTTGTTTGTATGTCTTGGTATACCATCGTGAGTGTTTTTACTATGTCGAAGCTGGGTTTGCCCGCTAGCGTGTCTTGTTCATGCCTGTCTTTCAGCTTCTTCCATAGTTCGTATGGGCATCCGTCAATTCCGGTTGAAGATCCTTTTTTGGATAGTTTAATCGCTCTTCCAACGTGTACTTGTTGGGCCGTTTGGTTTAGTGGGGTCCTTTCAGGTTCCTCAAGTTGCTGCGACTCCGGTATAAAGGTTAGGGTGTTCTGGATCTGTTCACCTCTTCTTTCCTCAGTTTCTGGTTCTATTCCGGCGTTTTGTAGGCTGTCGTGGTATTTCTTGGCCAGTTCCGCCATTCTGGTCGAGCTGCGTTCATATTGTGGCAGGTTGGTGTTGGGGATTTGGAGGCGCGGTATCAGGTCTCTAGGTTTCTTTTCTTTGTTGATCACTGACCATATTCCTCCTGGTTTTTCTCCATGGTTCACGATGTTTGCTCTCATCTCTTCCCGTTGTTCTTTTATCACTTTCCTTTGCATTTGGGTTAGTTGGCTCGTCAGGTAAGCTATCTCTGTCCATATGTTTTCGTTCTCGTCTATCTCCTGGTTATCTATTGCTGATTTAATGTCTTTTTCTAGTAGTCGTATTCGCGTGTGTATCTTGTGGTTATCGTTCCTGGTCTCCTTCTTGGCTGTTGTTCGTATCTCTGATTTGAATTCTTTCCACAGTATTTGTGGGCTGTCCTGTCTTTGGTCTGCCGGTGTGTTGGCGATCTCCTCAATTCTTGTTTGGACTTGTATGCCCTTCCCGATCACTTTGTCGATTAGGGTTTCGTTGGTTATTGATGTTAGTGGCCATGTCCATCTGCCGCTTCCGATATGGGGGGTATCCTTAGGTGCGAACTTCACTGATACCATCCAGTGGTCTGTCGGGATTGCTGATGGGCCCACCTTCCATTCGAATAGGTTGCATGCGTGCCAGTTTGCAGAGTATATCCTGTCGAGTCTCGCATAGGAGTAGGCATTCTCTCTGATCTGTTTGAAGGTGAAGACTCTTCCGGTCAGGTTGTCATGTCGCCATTGGTCTTGGATACCCCAAGCGTGCCTCGTTTCTCGTAGCGACTCGATCGCTGTACGGTTGTTGGCTTTGGGTGGGGATCTGTCAATCGGATCTTCTGTTATGTTGAAGTCACCGAGTAGGAAGTCGGGTCTGGGGAGGCGTTTCGCTCGTCTTTCTAGGTCCACTTGTGCCCAGAAGGCTGGTTGTTCTCTTGGGTTGTTGGGTGCGTAGATATTAATTATTGCTATTTCGTTGGTGTCTGACCATTTTATTTTTAGCATCATCGCTCATCCTTGTCTCAATATGTGGGCGTGCATGTTTGTTGGCGATATTAGCGCTTTATTTATTACGAAGGCTACTCCTGCCGATCCAGTCGGGTTTCCGGGCTCGCTTGAGTTGAAGATGTCAAAGTTCTTTCCGAAGCATCGCTTGATGTCGTCAAGCATTTTTTCGTCTAGGTGGGTTTCCTGTAGCGCTAATATGGCTATTTTTTGGGTTCTAATGGTGCTATTTATGGTCGCCCATTTGTCTATGTGGTTCATCCCTTGTGTGGGGGCAGCTGCGCCGTTCAGGTTTAGTGTTGCGATGTTTATGTTCGCTCTTTTTCTGGGGGTGTTTTGTTCTCTATGTTCCCTTGGTGTGGGGTTCTATTTGCGGGCTGGTTGGCCCCTCCTGCAGCATTTGGTGGTGCACGTGGGATGATATGGGGGGCGGGTGCTGGTGCAGCGGGGGGGAGGCGATGCATTTCGCTTGTTTTGCTGTACTAGGCTTGGTTCTATATACTCGGCGACTCGCCTTAGTTGATTGTATTTACAGGGTATACTATCTTTTTACGTTTTAGTTCCGGCCTAGTCTGGCCCTGTTCCTGTCCCTGCTGAACGTCGGCTCACTGCTTTTGCTGGTGTTGGGGTCTATGAGCGGTGGGTCCTCTCTGCATGTTGGGCCGTTCCAGCCCCGAATTGTTGGGAATTGGCAAAGGCCTCTTGGGTGGTCCGCTCCATGGCACAGGCTGCACTCTGTCTTTGGTATGATGTTAATTCCTGGGTCTTCGAAGGGGATCACATAGTCCCTGGCCGCGAGGTACGATCTGAGTTGGCACCATGTTCTGTCTTCGTTGATTGCTCCGCCGATCGCGTAGACGCGGAAGGTTGGCGCGAGGGTGTTTCCCCTGTTCCTGGTTTCAAGGATCGTTACCCACATTGATTGTATGAAGCTCCGTAGGGCCAGGTTGGCCTCCGTTCTGTCTTTTTCGGGGATGTGGTTGCAGATGCCTTGTAGGAAGGCTTCGGTGGCCGCGTCGTCCCAGACCTCCTTTACCGTTTTGTGGACAGTTGGCGTGTTTAGAGTGGTGAATCCTTTGATGGAGAAGAGGAAGTTGGGGCATGCTGGTTCGAGTGGGATGACTCTGAAAGTGATGCCGGTCGAGGACCAAATGCCTCGTATGAGAAGAGTTTGCCTTTGTTTTTCTGTCAGGTTGTGGATTAAGAAAGAATTCGGGTTTCTTTCGGCTGTGTGGCTGCGGCGTGGGGCACAGACGCTTATGTCGGCCTCGTTCGTGATTTCGAACACTGCAGCGAAGATGAGGGCTTTTAGGGTGCTGTGGTTTTCGACCTTGGTGGCATACATTCCGAAGGGCTGGGCCAGCAGTTTGCCGCTTTGGATTTCTTCCCATTTTCCGATGGTGTCCAGGTCTATGTTCCTCAGTGCTGCCATGGGGTGGTTATAGTGAACGTCTCTCATCTCGTGTTCGGTGTATTTGGTGAGGGGGTTCCAAGGGCTCGTCCTGTTCATGGTCTCGGATTCGTCCTCTTCCTCTACTTCAGCCATTCTCACTTTAATCGTTCTCTGGGTTCTCTGCTCTTTGCTCGTATGGCTGGTGTCATGGCTTTCTCTTTCGCCGTCGTCTTCTCTAGGCGGTGGGAGAGATAGGGTACCGGAGCGGAAGATGTCTGTTGGGGTGGTCGGGTTACTGGATTGTTGGGGTGTTGTGTTCGTGGGGAACATGGGGGGATCCTTTCTGGTCGCTGGGGACTGGGGAGGGGGGGAGTTGCAGGGAGTCTCTTATGAGTGTGGCCTCCACCGTTGTATATGTAGCATCGATTTGTGATCTGAGTGTAAGCGTGCTGGGTGCGGATCTAGCCGACTTTCGCCTTTCGTTTCTGAGGGCTTTTGTTGGTGCGGCGGTTTCTGCCTCTTTTTTGTCGTCTGCGTTTCTCATTTCTTGCCGCTTCCTTTTGGCTTTCTTGCCCTCTATGGTGCTTTCAGGTTTGTTCTCTGTCGGGGTAGTTTCTTCGTTCGGTGGGGTGTTTTGTGTCATTTTAGTGATGACTGGGGAGGTAGTGTTGTTGGTCTGTTTCTGCTGGTTTTATTGTCTCCTGGATGCCCGTTGTGGATTTTGTGCCTGTCTGTCGTGCCTGCTCAGGTTTTCGTTTGGTGTTATTGGGTTTCTATTGCGTGTTCGGGTCTTCCTGGTTACGGTTTATCGCTAGGTCCTGTTGGGTTTCGGCTGTCCTGCCCCTGTTGTCTATCCTTTTTTGGTGTTAGATTTTGGGGTCGTGCGTGGGGGGGTGAGGAGGTCTTATCTTTATTTTGTTTTGTTTTTTGGGGTGAAGTTGGTTTTTAGGCGTCGGTCTGTGCTGTGTACTTCCTTCTTTTTTGGTTCTGTTGGGGTTTTTGTCGTTTTTGTTTCATGTGGGTGGGCATCCAACTCTGTTGTTGGTGTCTCCGGTTTTATCGCTATCAGTTGGGCTCCTTTCCCCTCTTTTTATTTTTATTTTTTTTTGGTTGTTGTGTGGGTTTTGCTCTCGCTCATTGTTTTCGTTGGTGGTTCGGGTGATCAGGTGTGAGCTAGTGGTTCTATTGTTGGTTTTATCACGTTTAATGTTTATTCTGGGCCGTGGTATGTGTGTTCTATCGAAAGTCCTTGCCACGGCAGGTGCGTGGGAAAACCTCTACCTGGTGGTGGTAGCGGTTCAAGGACCCCCCGTACCCGTTCTTACCCGTACCCCTAACCCCTACGGGTCATGTGACCCATGCTATTGCCTATCTCAGCGTCCACACTAAAACCTCACGGTTGCTGATCCAGGCCATGGGTAAGTCCTGGGATTTTTGGAGGACTTGTCTCCACATGTTTTTTATTAGGTTTGTGTATGTTTTGTCTCGTAAAATTTTGTCACGGTGATTCAGTCGCATGTCAGTCGCTCGTTGATCTTCCTCAGCCATCTGGCCTTGATTGCTTCATCGGGGTGAATCGTGTTGTGGATTATTCTTTCGCATCTCAGGACCCATACTAGGTGAGCTGATTCCGATACCAGTATCTGTAGGAGGCGAGTTTTCCCTTTTTTTATTGCTAGGGAGTGCGGGTTCCTTCCAGGTTGGTCTTGTGGGTCATCGTCATTTGGGGTGTTTAGGCAACCGGTGCCTAGGATGAGCCCGATGGATATTGCTGGCCATGGATCGCCGTGGTGGGGCCACGCTTCTCTTGCTAGGGTCCATATGATGCGGTTTGAGCTGGCAGCACATTGTGTTAGTATGTGTTCCATCGATTCAGTGGTGTCGCAGATTCGGCAGGTTGCTCGGTATTTGAAGTTTCATATGTGGTTCCATACGTCGCCTACCATCAGAGCTTGATGAACTGACTTGTAGAAGAATTGTTGGACGCGGGTTCTCAGTATTGGTTTCCTGACGCTCTTCCACACTGTTGCATTGGTTTCAAGTTGTCCGTTGACGACTTGTAGGGCTTCTTTTGTTTCTTGGAGAAGGGGCGGTGTTATTGGGGGGGTTCCTGCCATTTTGGTTCGTCTAATTCCTCTGTAGGCTAGTGCCTGCGTCATTGCTGATAGCTTGGCCCCTTGGGGGGTGAATTCAGGTGGGACTCGCAGGGTTATGTCGTATGGGGCCACTTTATTTGCACCTTCCTTTGCAAGCCTATCGCTTCCTTCATTGCCAGGGTTGCCGCTGTGGCCTTTGACCCATTTGAATTGGGTGGTTGCGGATCTGCGTCTTAGGAGGAAGGCCGCTCTTTGGAAGAGAGTTGCATTTTGTATTGCGATCCAGCCAATGTCTTCCCAGTTGGGTAGGTGCATTGTTAGTCCGTTAATTACATATTTTGAGTCTGTGTGGATTTCTAGGGGGGAGAATGTTGGGAGGTCTTGTGTGGCACTGATCACTGCGACAAGTTCGCCCACTTGGTTCGATTGTTCTGTTCCTGGGATTCTGATGGCCTTGTTCCGGGGGTCTTCAGGGGTGAACCAGACGCCGCTACCAGCTTGTGCGTTAGTTTTTCCGTTGTTGAGGCATGCTCTGTCTGTGTAGGCTCTTATTGTTTGGTGTCGTAGGTTTGCTCCTGGGTCTATTCTGCGTTTTGCCGGCTGTTTGGCGGTTTCGTTGGGGTTCGTAAAGATGTGGAAGCACTCGGTGGGGTCGTTTTTGGTTGTGATTGAGGGGTCGAATGTGATTAACTCATTTTGGTATCGTGCTTGCAGGTTTTTTCTTTTCCTCGATGTTGTTAGTGAGAGGTCGCCGTGTCTTTTGTCGATGATGAGTGGGTTATATTTGGGGTAGAGTGCATTTATTTTATTTTGCACTTCAGATGCGCACTTATGTGGGTCTTTGCATTGATTAATTCGGTCTTGAACGCAGTCTGGGCAGATGCACCATGCCGAGGGCGTGTGTGGTCTTGGTTGTGGGGGCATTCTCAGTCTACTCGAGATTCTGATCAGGTCTGCTATTGCTAGTGCTTTGTGGACCTCTATCAAGCATTTGGTGGTCCTGCTGTTCGTTGGGTGGTCTTCTGTGCCCGGGTGGTACCATGCCGGTAGGTTCTCTTTTATGCGGGGCAAGAGCCTTACTGCGGAGACGGTGAGATGGTATTTCTTTGCTGTTTTCAGCATTCTTAATGTGTCTTCATTGCGGATTATCCCTCGGGCTCCTCTTGTGCGGGGTTTCCAGGTTTGCATGAAGGTGTTCGTTCTTGCTTTTGGTTTTGTATCTTTCGGGGCGGCGGCCACTATTATTATGTCTGTTATCTTTGCCCATGTTGGTCTGTTTACGGCGGGGTTAAGGTAGGCTTTAAGCCACATTATCTCGATCGCTTCGTTCCTCACGTTGAGGTCAAGGAGGTTAAGGCCACCTTCTTCCACTGGGTGGTATAGGGTTTCTAGTGCGATTTGTGGGTTTGTACTGTCGTTCCACATGAAGGTTCTTATTAATCTCGTTAGTGCTGCTTTGATGTGGGTTGGCATTCCTTGCGCCATCGTGAGGAATTGGGTGTAGCCGCCAACTATCATTTGGATTATCAGTTTCCTTCCTAGGAGCGTGGGGTGGGATTTGTTCCAGAATTCTAGGCTTTTGTGCATTCTGTTGATTATGGGTTCCCAGGGTGTCACGTCGTTCACGTTATTTCCGATCCATGCTCCAAGTGATCTTGTGGCTTCGCCATCCTCTGCGATTCTTATCTGTTCATTAAGGGTTGTTTGGTCTCCGGGGTTTAACTTTTGGGAGGTGATTACTAGGTCACGGTGCTCGGGGGAGCCCATCGGTATAACTTTCGTTTTTTCTATGTTAAACTTCGCTTCTGATGCCTGGCACCATTCATCTAGGATGTTCTGGACGTCGTCCATTTTGTCATTATGGTTTAGGTATATGCTCGTGTCGTCTGCGAAGAGGCTAACTATTATTTTTCGTCTGCTCCTGGGATGTTGTAGCCTTGGAGTCTTGGATCGCTCTGGAGCCTGCAGGCCAGGGGTTTGATTGCGAGGTCAAAGAGGGTGCAGGAGAGGGGGTCACCTTGTCGTACACCACAGGTGACTTTGAACGGGTTGCTAAAGATTCTGCTTATTGCTACCATGGTGTTTGCGTTGGTGTACAGTGTTTTCACTGTGCTTGTGAAGGTGTGTGGTAGTCCGAATTTTTCCATGGTTGCCCAGAGGTAGTCATGTTTTATTTTATCATAGGCTTTCTCCTGGTCGAGTGCGACAATTGCACCGTTTTCCTGGGTTACCTCTGCGTATTCTATTATCGCTTTCACTAGGCGGATTTGGTTGAAGATCGAACACTTTCTTATGAAGCCTGCTTGGTCTGGGTGGATGAGGTGGGTGATCTCATTGATGAGTTGTAGGGCCAGGGCTTTGGTGAGTAGTTTGTAGTCTGTATTCAGTAGCGTGATTGGGTGGTAGTTGCTTATTTCCGTTGGGTCTTTCTTTTTGTAGATTGGGCACATCCATCCTAGTGCAAAGTTCGAGTCGTCGTTCAAGCCGTGTATTTGGATGTCTTGAACACTATACAGTGTACCGACACCATTTTTCACACCACCATCACTTTTCACACCAATAGAGAACTTGCTCAATTTTAGCCCGTTCTTGCTGTTAATTTACACATGGATAACTACCTCTTATACCTACAGTTTGGCCAATTTTGGGAGCAATTGGTTGAGTTGTTACTGAGCAGTGATAGCCATATCCCGTGAAATGACGATTTTGGTGGCAGTCACACTTTTTTGATGTCAAATTGTGACACATATATACATTTCTTGTACACAAAATGATCTCATGCCAAATTTATACACTTTGCTAGATATCTTCAGCCTGGACATGATTCAATAACGCTCCTTAGCCTTTTCACACCATTTTCTTGAGCCATCAGAGTTGTCGTCGACTCGGAGTGATGAGGATGAATAGATAAGAAAGTTCCCACGGCTGTGCAAACCGGCGACCATTGAATAGATCAGACAGTTCTCATGGCTGTGAAAACTGATGGTTTTGGGACAAATTTGACTCTTCTGCTCGTATATACTCTACTAACCACATAGTCACATTTTAAATCATGGAAAAATCATTGTAGATATCCCTAGATACTTTATAACCATCCTATCTAGTCAAAATCACAGTTATGTGTTTGTGGCTGGGACAGCACGAACAAATGTAAAGTGGTGTGAAAAGTGGTGTCGGTACACTGTAGTAAGTACTTTTATGATGTTGAAGCCCTCTTTGCCAGTGGCAACGTCTTCATCGTATCTTTTGTTTATCTGTCACCGCCGGTACTTTGTGTGGTTCGCCCGTTGGATTCGATGGCTGCTGTGCACCGAGGGTCGAGGGTCTTGGTGCCTTCGTGTGGCTTTGCGTTCGGGAGTTCACCACAATGGCGACACCCTTCCCTTAGTAGGTTGATATCCTGGGTGCAGGGAGCTACGGAGATTGCAGCGGCGGCAATGCCCCTCCCTTAGTAGGTAGATAGGAACAAGTATCTTGTATCACTGTTAGACTGGGTAGTCGGACAGGAGACTCAACTTGGCCTCTACTAGGCGCAAGGGGTGCTACTTATATAGTACCTGGGTCTAGACTAAGGTAGGAGTCTGTAAGTAACTATAGTAGGAGTCTAACCGCGCACATGTGTCTGAAACACATTACAAAAACTAGGCACATATCACAAACCAGGGGCATCAGATAACTGTTCATCAGCGCATCAATCAGAAGGCCGCCGACATGTTGTGATCCCATCAGAACATGAACCTAGAATGATCCTCTAGATCATTCCCACGGTGACGCTTCTATTGATCCTTCAGATCAATGCCATCTAGCCCCATTCGTACGCATCAGAACACAGTCCAGAAACTTCAAACTCTTTTGGGCCGGTTCCCTGAACTTACCCCGGTCCATGAGGCATACGTGTTAGCCTCATCCCAGGAGCCGGTCATCGTCTGGCCTTGTCAGATGTCCCAGCAGGTGCAGCGCCCTCCGTCATGCCCCTCTTCAGGGAATAGATGCTGACAGAACGCGTACCTACGGTGGTTGGACTGCGAGCCCGTTACACCACTCTCCGCGTTAGGGTGAATGCCCTCATTCACCTCGTTGAGTAGGTCGTCGTTGTCGGGGTAGGAAAGCTCGGGGGTGAAGTACTCGCGCTCGGAGTTTGCCGGCGCGGGGTTTTCTTCTTTCTCGTCAGCTGGGGCGAGCTGGTTGCGGGACGAGGACGGGCCGGGGTCCGCGGTTTGAGTGACGGTGTCGTAGGCTGCATATCTCTCCAGAGGGGGTAGCGGGGGCAGGGGCTTCTTATGCTGGTCTTGATGGTGGCGACGGAGGTCGTGGTGACGGGTGAACTTCCGGGCACAAGTGGGGCAGGTGAAACGTTGCGCGACGGTTTTATCATGCGTCATGATGTGCGTCTTCAGGTTGTGACCCCTTTTTGACGCAAAGGGGCATCCGTCGTGTGGGCACTTGAACGTTTTTCCTTCAGAGGTGGCGGGGTCGGCATTGGGGCGTGGGTCGATGGTCATGGCTCGTCCGAGGAAGGGTCGGTTGGAGGCCTTAGCGTCGCGGGCCGTGTAGGGCATGTTGGATGGCAGTGGTTGATTACTCATGGGGCGGTGTAAGAGGGAGAGGATAGCCGCCTTCGCTTTGGCCGTTGCCCTCTTATACTTTCCTTCCAACGGATTACGTTGGTGGTACGTCTTGAGGAGATCGGGGGCGTTGATCTGTTCCACTGGTTCCCACGTGTTGTCGTATTCCGGGTAGCCCCTCCATTTGACCAGGTACTGGAGCGCCTTCCCTCTCCCGTAGTGACGGTGATTGACGATCTTCTCTACCTCGTACTCCTCTTCTCCCTCAATTAGTTCTGGTGGGGGACGGGAGAAGTTTGGGCCATGGGCTGCTGTTTCGTGATAGGGCGATAAGAGAGACGCATGGAACACGTTGTGTATTCCCCACGATGCCGGGAGTTCGAGCCGATATGCTACCGGCGATATTTCCCTGGTGATCTTAAAGGGGCCATAGCGTTTTGGGGCCAGCTTCGTTTTCTGATGGCGGAGTTTCAGGTGGGTCGCTTCTAGCCAAACCTGTTCTCCTTGCTTGTATTGGGGCGGTATCGCCTCCCCGTTTTGCCCTAGTCCGTTGATCGCTTCAATTGCCCGTTCCCTGTTCTGGATAAGCTGTTCAACCCTTTGTTGTGCCGCCTCGTTGTTGGATTTTGGGGTCTTTGACGGGGTTATGCTCGTTTCGTACCCCAACAAGATCTGGTTGGGTGATAGGCCGGTTGTCGCGTTCCTCCGGTTGTTGTGGACTGCCGATGCTAGGGATAGCCATTGCGTCCAGTCTTCGGGTTGTGCCGACGTTACGATTCGAAGGTACTGTTCCACCCACTGGTTCTTGCGCTCCGATATCCCATCGGTCTGAGGGTGGAACGCCGTTGAGATGTTTTGCTGGATCCCTAGTTTCTCCGTTAGTGCTCGGGCGAAGTGGGATGTAAACCTTGGATCTCTGTCGGTGATGGTCTTCATAGGGAGCCCGAACCACCTGTAGACGTTGTCCATGTAGAGTTGGGCTACCCCGGCCCCTGTGATCGTCGTGGCGCATGGTAGAAAGACGGCTGCCCTAGAGCATCCGTGGTCGACTATGGTGAGTATCGCGTCTTTCCCTTTTCGTGGTGGGAGTCCCGTAATTAAGTCCATGGCTATTTGCTGGAACGGTAGCGTGTTTTCGTCCGTTGATATCCTGAACATGGGGGTCCTCTTCCTATGTGTGAGGATCTTGTTTTGCTGGCACGTGGCGCATCCCTTGACGTAGTCCGTGATCCATTGGTTCATTCCGTCCCATTGGATAGCTTTCCTTGCTTTTCGGATCGTTTCGTCCCTTCCTGGGTGCCCTGCTGACGGGTGGTCGTGTACGAGGATCATGAGGTTCCTTTTTGTTTCTTCTGGGGGTGGCTCGTTCGTAGAGGCGGTGGCGATGGCGTACTTCTCGGGGGGTATGATGGTTACTTGTTGGTTATCGCTTTTCCCTTGGTCCGCGTTCGGTGGTCGTGATAGTACGTCGGCGGGGATGTTCTGCTTCCCTGGTATATGTTGTATTTCGTAGTCGTACTCTTGTAGGTCTGCGTGCCATCGTGCGGTTCGTCGGTTGAGGTTCTTTGGTGATTTCCAGTACTGTAGATTGGCATGGTCGGTTAGGATGGTGAATGGTTCTTTGGTCCATCCCAGGTATTGTCGCCAGTGTGCCAGCACTTTCATTACTGCCAACAGCTCTCGTTCGTAGATGTCGTAGTTTCGTTCGGTCGGGGTGAATGTCGCCGAGTAGTATGCGATAGGGTGTAGCTTTGGTTTTGAATTCTTGGTTTTTAGGGGGTGAGTAGTTCTTCTCTCCTGCGAGAGTACGGCGCCCACGCCGTATGCCGATGCGTCAGTTTGTAGGTAGAATCGTTTTTCGAAGTCTGGTTGTGTCAGCACGGGGTTTGCGCACATTCGCTCTTTTAGCGTTTGGAACGCTTTTTCCTGGCTTTCCGTCCATTCCCAAATGGTGAGTTTCTTCATTAGGTCTAGCAGTGGTCGGGCGATCTTTGAGTACCCTTCGATGAAGTATTGATAGTAGCCCGTGAATCTCAGGAATGATCGGATCTCGGTGGGGTTTGT
This sequence comes from Russula emetica, assembly GCA_015178925.1. Taxonomy (NCBI): domain Eukaryota; kingdom Fungi; phylum Basidiomycota; class Agaricomycetes; order Russulales; family Russulaceae; genus Russula; species Russula emetica. Next base: position 342,208 of record WHVC01000024.1, on the reverse strand, counting down.
GGGTCTGGGCCAGTTCGTGACGTCTTTTACCTTTTTGGGGTCCATTTTGAGGGCGCCGTTTCTGACAATGAGGCCCAGGTAATCGATTTCGGTCTTCTCAAAGGCGCATTTTTCCGGCTTTAGGTAGAGGTCGTTCTCTTCTAGCCTGTCCAGGACGATGTGTGTGTACTTTTGGTGCCTTTTCCGGTGCATGGCTTCGGTTTCCAGTCCTTGTCGTTTCGTGTGGATCGCGATGTCGTCCATGTATACCGATAGCCAACCCTGTGCTACTTCCCTTCGGAATATATTGTTCATCATCATCTGGAACGTTGCCGGTGAGTTTGTGAGTCCAAAGAACATTACAGTGGGCTCGAAGAGGCCTTCGTGCGTTAGGAACGCTGCCTTCCATTCGTCGCCCTCTTTGATGTGGATGTTGTTGTATCCCCATCGTACGTCGAACTTCGTAAACAGTGAGCAGCCACTCAATCGGTCAATGGTCTGTGGGATAAGTGGGGAGACGTTCCGATTCTTTTTGGTCCATTTGTTGACCGGCCGGTAGTCTTGCACGGGTCGCAACTTATCGTCCTTCTTCTTTATGAAGAAGAAGTTTGCCGCGTAGGGGCTCCAGGATTCTCGTATTGTCCCTCTTCCGAGATGCTCGGCCACGAACTTGTGGGCTTCTGTTATTTCTTCTTGTGTTAGCGGGAGTAGCCTGCCGGGCAGCGTCGCTGGTGCTCCGGGCGCTAGCTCTATTGCATGGTCCCATACCGTGTGTTGGGGAAGCCGTTGTGACTCGCTTTCGCTGAAGACTTTGCCGTGCCATTTGTACTCGTCCGGGATGTTTTGACCTTCTTTCTTTCCCAAACCCGGGTCGATGGTCACTGTTCCGATGAAGTGATGTTTTTGGACGTGGTCTCTCTTGTGCTGGCCTCGGGGTGCGAACACTGCTTTCTTGGCGTTGTCGGATCGGAAAATGACGGGGAGTTGGGTGTGATCGATCCAGCCTCGTTTCCAATCTATCTTGGGTTGTACTGCCGCGAACCATGGGTAGCCGAGTATCGTTTTGTTGTCTCCTAAGTCGGCAAGGAAGAATCTGAGCCGGTTGGTGGTGGTTCCTGTGCGGACATCTAGGTCGGTGAAGAAGCGGATTTCTCCCATTTTGTTTTCCGAGCCGTCGACATTAAATAGCTTCCTCTCCTTCGGCAATCGTTTGATCGGTAGCTTTAGCCATCGTGCGTATGTGAGGTTCATGAAGTTTTCGGTTGCGCCTGAGTCGATTAGTGTGGTCGTTTCCGCCCGTTTCGCAATCGAGTGAATGTAGACCCGGACCGTCATCGACTTCCTTAGGGAGATATACACCTGGTCGTCACTCGCTTTTCTGAGTGAGGCCGTTTTGATGAGGTCTTTCGCATGTTTGTCTGCTGCCTCGGTTTCGGCTTCGTTCGTGGGTTCCGTTGTCTTTCGGGCGGCGTGCCCGCTCTTTGGCTCCTTTCGAGGTTCGCCTGTCTTTCGCTTGTTGTGTATCAGGGGGGTTTGAGTCTTTCTTTTGAGCGCGTCAGCGATCCTTCTGGTGGGGTCGCTTTTCTCCGCTCTTTCGTTTTGCTCTTTGTTCGGTGCTGGGGTAGGGGGTTTCTTTCCGAGGAGGCCTCTGATGATCTTCATTGTGAGTGCGTGGGACTCTGTTGCTCTTGCGTCGTCGGCTTTTGCCAACTGTTTCCGCGGGGTTCTTTGCCCCTCGTTGCTTGCGTCTTTGAATTGCCTTGCGAATTCTTCTCTGAACGTAGTCCAGATCGCGGGGATGTCGTCCGTTATCGGGTGCAGCGTGTCGATTGCTTTTGCTGCTTCTTTGACCCAGTTTTGTACCTTCCGCCCTCTCATGAGGTTGAGGGCAAGCTTTACCTTTTTGATGGGGGAATCGAGCCCCATTCTTCTGCCGTTGTGCGAGGCGTATCTGTCGACCTCTTCTATGAAGCCCTTGGCTTTGTTCGCCTCTCCCTCGTATGCTTGGGGGAGGGGGATCTCTTCGGCAGGCGTCTCGTGTTGCCTCCGGGGGGCCGTTCTTCGTTCTTCGGTGTTGGTCTTTCCATTGGACCCTTCTTCTTTTCTCAGGGGTTCTTCGTCGCTCCCTTCATCGGCTTCGCCCTGCGTGGCTAGTGGTGCGTATTGGTTCCTTGATACGATGGTGGGCGTCTTTTCTTCGGGACAGGGTGGTCCTCTCTCTTGTTTCCTCGCTTCGACCCTTCTGCGGTTGCCTTTGTCGGTCGTTTTGCCTGGCCGTCGTTCATCGTTCTTGGTTGCTTTTGTCTTCTTTGCCAGGAATGCTTCGATTCGTCTTTCGACCACGTCTTTGATTGCTTGTGGGAGCGTCATTTTCTTTATCACGGTTCGTCAAACCGTCCAGGTTTTAACAAAGTTGAGTCTAATGTCACCGCCGGTACTTTGTGTGGTTCGCCCGTTGGATTTGATGGCTGCTGTGCGCCAAGGGTCGAGGGTCTTGGTGCCTTCGTGTGGCTTTGCGTTCGGGAGTTCACCACAATGGCGACACCCTTCCCTTAGTAGGTTGATATCCTGGGTGCAGGGAGCTACGGAGATTGCAGCGGCGGCAATGCCCCTCCCTTAGTAGGTAGATAGGAACAAGTATCTTGTATCACTGTTAGACTGGGTAGTCGGACAGGAGACTCAACTTGGCCTCTACTAGGCGCAAGGGGTGCTACTTATATAGTACCTGGGTCTAGACTAAGGTAGGAGTCTGTAAGTAACTATAGTAGGAGTCTAACCGCGCACATGTGTCTGAAACACATTACAAAAACTAGGCACATATCACAAACCAGGGGCATCAGATAACTGTTCATCAGTGCATCAATCAGAAGGCCGCCGACATGTTGTGATCCCATCAGAACATGAACCTAGAATGATCCTCTAGATCATTCCCACGGTGACGCTTCTATTGATCCTTCAGATCAATGCCATCTAGCCCCATTCGTACGCATCAGAACACAGTCCAGAAACTTCAAACTCTTTTGGGCCGGTTCCCTGAACTTACCCCGGTCCATGAGGCATACGTGTTAGCCTCATCCCAGGAGCCGGTCATCGTCTGGCCTTGTCAGATGTCCCAGCAGGTGCAGCGCCCTCCGTCATGCCCCTCTTCAGGGAATAGATGCTGACAGAACGCGTACCTATGGTGGTTGGACTGCGAGCCCGTTACATTATCACTTTCCACACTTCATAGGGGCAACCGTCCATTCCTGTTGCTGTTCTGTTTTGGCAGAGTTTAGTGCGGCTCTGACGCTGTTTTCATCTATGAGTGTGCTCATTTTGGACTCTCAGGGGTTCTCAAGGGTTTGTGCGGCTGGGATCTGTTCAAGTTGTCTCCTTATTTGTTCCTCTCTTTCCTCGACTGGGGGTGGTGGACCGGGATCGATTTGAAGGGTTTGGTGGTAGGATCATGCGAGTTCCGTCATTCGGACAGTGCTGTGTTCGTATTGAGATGGGTTTGATTCCAGGGTTTTGAGTCTCTGTATTAGGTCCCTGGGTTTCTTTTCCTTATTGATGGCTGACCAGATACCTCCTAGTTTTTCGCCATGGTTTGCTATTGTGGTATGTAGGTCCTCTCTATTTTCTTTGTCTTTTGCGCTTACTAGGTGTTTTATCTCATTTGTTAGGTATGATTCTTTTGCTCTCGCGTTCTCGTCGTATTCAAAGTTGGGGTCGTCACATGTCTGTTCACGGTCCTGCTCAAGACTCTTTATGCAGGAGGTGGCTTTGTGGTAGGCTTTGTTCGCTTTCTTTTTTGCGGTTTTCTGTAGGTCGGCTTTGAAGGCTTCCCATAGGGCTTGTGGGTTCATTTCCTCCCTTGTTGTCGGGTTGTCCTGGAGGTTGGTGAGCTTTGTCTGGATTGTTATGCCTTGTTTTACGATTTCATCTAGTAGGGGCTTTTCGTCTAGCGATGGGATGACCCATGTCAAGCGACCATTGCCGATTAGGGGGGCATCTTTAGGGGCGTTGATGCGCTAGCCCAGCGTAGCAGCGAAACAGTCCGGAGCAGGCAGACCGAGCAGCCCCGAAGGGCATCGGCCCGAGCAATAGACCGAGTCAGTGACCACGAGCCTTGGGCTCGACCCCGAAGCCTGTCGGCCCGAAGCAGACCGAAAGGCATGACCAACCCTCACCCTAACGGAAGGAGCACAGATCGCCCACATCAGGAAAACGTCAAATTACTTATTTTGTCTTAACCCCATCTTAATTGTCTTAAATGGCATATTAAGTAAATTTAAGTAAAATTTGATTAAGACGGTCATTACTTAATTTCAGTAGAGTCAATTTCTGAAACCTCACTTAATGCACTTAAATTAAGTATATTGAGTATATTAAGACACTAAGCCACTTTCAGGGAATTAAGATTTTCATGAAAATGATATATTTCAACATCTAAATTAGGTAAACAAATAAGGCAACTAAGCACCTAAGGATGTTTAAGGCACAAAATGTGACATCAAATGCTGCAAACCATTCGTATACCCGTACCCAGCCACTGTACCCAACCATTAAAGACACAAAAATGTCTGCATATGCAGCACCAGTTTGAGGGTGGGCAAGGCAACTTGTTCCCAATCGCCAGTTTGCGCAAATGTATTCGGGGTGGACGTCACTGCACTCAGAGGCCGAGAGGTGCACCTCGCGACACTCTTGACGAGACCGGGTGTATACATGCGGACACTCCGCCTTTCGCTGACGACCCGCACTGTATGGACTCCGCGTCGCCCTTTGTTTGGCCATGTCCTCTTTGAGCCAGTCATTATGCTGCACAATCTTCACCATGATGAAGTCACACCTTTTTGCAGGAAGGAAAACTCACCTGAGACTGTATCGTGCACAACGGTGCCCATACGCTTAGGTTCGGATGTAAGGGGAAGATCTCGAGGACATCGTAGGCGAGCGTGGTGCCAGATGGTGTGCAGAGTTCAATGCGCATGTGGTGGAGGCGTTGAAAATGTCTTCGTAGCAGATGTTTTTGGAGGGAGATGAGTCGGGTCTGGGTCGTTGTTGAGAGTGGGGCGTGGAAGGGATGATGGGCACCCATTCGCGAGAAGGTGTTTCATTTGTTCGAGTCTCGGTCATCGATTCTGTCCCCGCTTCCACCTCCTCGACATCAATCCCTTGGGACGAAAGTGATACTGCCTCTGCCGCTGTGGTCCTCATCTTTGTACACGGAAGCCGGAGGAGCGAGCTTGCGCCATTTTTCGCGCGCGCGGAACAGATTTGGAGTTTGTGGACCACGCGCAGATTTGGAAGAGAAGCCGTCGAAGGCGAGCCAGGCTTTGACAAATTCAGGTCGCGTGTCTTGGTCTGGGTGGGACGTAAAGACGTGTTTGCGCTGTATAACCTCGCGAGGGCCATACTCTGTTTCATTGGATAAAAGGGAGGGATATTAGCAGATGTATGAGTGTGTAGGGGTAGGAGGAAAGAAGGGACGTACCGGCCCACTCGACGCGTATGTCAAAAGTTTTGTAGCCCTCGGGTGGTGCGTCGCTGGCGATTTTGGATGGGTCGGTCTCGGTTGGTGGTGGGGATGAGTGTGGGGATGAGCGATGTGGGTCTTTGTTATCTGTCGTATATAACCCCAATCCATGCATCATTTCTTCGAGGCAGACATTTCCATCGCTCCGAGAGCCTCGAGAAAGAACCAATGAGGAAGGAATGAAGTGCGGGGTATCGGCCTGGCTCACCATCTACACCAGAAGTGGCGTTGAGTCGGTGGACAGTTTCGTCCATGTCCAAATTGACCTGTAAACTGTTCAGAATTCAGTCCAATTATCTGCTCTTTTCACTGTAATGGCCCACCTGATAGGGAATCGCCCATAGTACGTTCTCCGCAGAGAGCGGCTCGGTCGTTGGTACTTGGACCATGGGCACCTTGTTCAAGGACACAGTGGGCGGCGTTTAATCGTAGATGTCCCAATAAATGTATGGATGTCCTTGCTAGGAGCATCCGCTGCGGGAACGGGAGGAGTATGAGCAGACAGGGTGGGGGTGGGGTGCAATCAGCTTTGAGAGACGCACCGTAGATCTCAGCGTCAAGGTTGAGGAGTTCATGGTCGAAGGGCAGCTTTTGCGTCGCTAGTACAGCGACGCCCAGCTTCCAATCAGTCTCGCCATCCAGTCGGTCGGTGCAGATGAAGTAAGTTCCTAACGAGTCAGACGTGCGCAGTAGGATGAGGTCGGCCGGTACCCACTGGTTCTTCTCTAACAGGACGAGGTCGCCGACGTGTATGGAAGAAGATTGGACAGAGCGTGTGGGTGGGAAATCGCCTTTGAGCAACGAATGCGATAGCTATTCCTCGTCGGAAGGAGATGAAACGCCCGAGGCAAGGACAAGGTACCGTGCCGAGTTGGCCTCGCGGTCACGTAGATTGCGCTTATAGTCGTCATAGGCTTCCTTGCCCATAGTGACGAGGAGAACGAAGGTGAGCGGGGCGATGTATGTTATAAACCTACCGAGGATGTAGGAAAGGGGGATAAGGATGTCAGATCGACTCAGAGCGACAATATTAAAGAAAGAATGAGAGCGCACCAGTTCTGAAGGCAGGAACGAATTGTGATAGGGCGACGAGGAGGCAATAGAGGTTGAAGAAAAACTTGAACTGCTCGTAAATGACAATAGGGTCGTTCATAGTAGCCACTTATTTGATACTTTTTTTTTACTCAATAGGTTTATACTGTGAAATTATAATAAGTAATTTAATAAATAGAAATATATGGCATCTTTGAATACCACTATTAAATTACTTATTTTAATTTCACAGTAGAAACCTATTAAGTAAAAAATAAGTATCAAATAAGTGGCTACTATGAACGACCCTAATGGGACCTGTGATGGTTATAGTCAGCAAGGCGTGTGCTGACCGAAAAGGTTGGGCACTCCGACGACACGTTGATGTATTCTTCGGCCGTGTTACCATGCGGCGGGATGTGTCATTGTCAGCCATGTTTGCCAGTGGTGGGGGGTGGATGTGCTGGGTATATGAGAAGTCGTCAGCGGTATTCAAGTTGAAGTTGATGCATTAATTGATGTGTGACGTGTCACAAATTGAACCGTGGAACAATTTTGGACTTAGCGGAATTTCCTCACAGTGAGCCGCCACAGCTCACAACTGATCCAGTGTCTTCGTTCTTGGCCAACCATCCCACATTGGACTGTCATGAGCGAGTGGAAGCTCGAGTTTCCGGCGCTGGCGTGCACCATCTCATCGCGCACTCCGCGCCACTGCCTCAATTATCGAGCCGTTGGCCTCTGCCGCATTAGGGTAGGGGGGCAAAGTCAGGAGTTTATAACTTGTGGTTATACACACGTTAGTCACACAGTTTATAACGTGTGACTAACTCAGTGGCCTGGTAGTTGGTGTTTCTAACACCTCACCTGAGCGCCAAATGTTGTTTATAATATGTATGAGATGCTGTAAGGTACTCGCGCCGAAAGGATGTCCAGTGTGCATGGTCGCGTGATCACCCAATCTATCAATTTTCTCATCATGTATTTTAAAGACTCGTCCCCGCCCTGTTGTCCGATTTTGTGACATATCCAAGTATGTCAAAGACACTGACAGACAGGCTGGATCTATGAAAACCTCAACTGATCATGACACGCTGGCAATATCTCACCCTGCATCTTCATCAACCAAACCGTCGCTAGCTGAACCTACAGAGGAAGCGAGAGAAAACAAGTCTGCACGCGAGACCGCAAGCAGCACTGCGATGGATGTAGAGGACCAGAGGTGGATGGGTAGACATTGGTGTCCCACAACTTCGTGACTTGAGTGACCGCCTGGCTATGTCACCACTGTACTGATTGATGTCAGGGAGGGTCCGAATGTGACAAAGAAGGCGGCGAGCTCGAGTGTGCCTAGAGTTTTTGAAGTACAAGACATAGTTCTATGATTCCTCACTCGGACTTTTCATATCAGATTTGATTATATTTTTCTCACTGGCGGTATTATGACGCGTACTACATTTTCCACAGTTTCAACTGTGTTTGAAACTCGGGTGTTTATAACACGATGTGTTATAAACGTGTGTCAAACCCCTGTGGACTTTGCCCCCGTGCCCTATGCCGCATCGACCAAACCGGACATTGATGACTTTTTCGCCACACTCATTTCTCCAGTAACCCCACCAGCCTCGCCCCATTTGGATCGTCATCCATATTTCTCTCACCCGTCCAACCCCTGCCCACCTACCTGTTGGCTCAACCGATTCCGACTTTGGTGCGTACCGCACCGGCGCGGCGCAATACGATGGCTCTTCGGGGAAGTGCAGAGCGATGCCCAAGCACAAGGTCAGAACGAGCATTCCATGTCCGCGTGGGTTTGCGTGCGCAACGATGGCTTGTATGTGCTCCGGGACAACGTACATCTGTACACATCGACCGTGCCATGTGCGTACATTCGTCCCGTTCCCATTCCCAATGCATGCATTCTTCCTTCCTCGGCTCCACACCCCCACTGCCATTCACCTTCCTTTTTCTCTCTCCTAGCAATACCCACACCAACACCTGTTGGCTCCCTCGGCGCCCATGCCGACATTTCCCCTTACACCGACCAGTCCCGTCCCTCTCGAGGAAGAGCAGCAACGCGATGTGTTTGCTGGTGATCACCAGCGGCTCACCACTGACCCTACTATCTACACTCCGTCATCCGATGGGCGTCTGTTTGGGTTTCTTACCTACAGGACAGGTATTGCACCCACTTTCCACCATGACGCCATCATCATCGGTCCTCGTCCCCATCCACAGACACCTTCTCAGGCCACGGCGGTGCAGCAACACCAACAACAGCTGGCCCAGCAGCAACAGAGCGCTCGGGATGCCACAGACAACTGGGACACCGATCTGAATGCAGCAGCAGTTGAAGAAGCTGCCCTCGGCGCTGAACGCACCGCAAATGCGTTCCAACAGCAGTTTGTGCACACTTACCACCACCGTTTTAACCGCGCCTCTGGCTTCTCCCCAGTCGTCCCCCACGCTGACAGCTTCTAATGGTCAAACTAGCCCTGCATTGCGCCTCTTCAGCGCTGCCTTGGCAAACCACAAGTACACCCTCCCGGGATCCCTGTATATCGCCCTTCTGCACTCGTGTGCATGCTATCAGAACGTCAAGGAAGCCATTCGCTTGTTCACTCATCTCGAGAGGTGCAGTTTTCCCAAACCCTCCGCCTCTATCTATGCCCATCTTCTCGACGTATACATGTCAGTCAATGACATTGAGGGTGCACATGTCGTATTTGATGAATTCCGGAAAGTTTGTTCTCAAGGCAAAATCGTATAGGACGAAGCAAATCCGATGTCTGCATGAGTGGGGGGTTTCCTCCGCCGCGTACATCGCTGGCCCATGCTCACCGACGAAATCCAGCAGCACCAGCCCTCGGAGTCCAAACCAACAACGCTCCCACCATCACCCTCCCCCGTAGGCGGCAGCCGCAAACGTGCCAGTAGCTTTTCCGTTGCCCTGCACTCAACATCTGTGCAGCCCAAGCGGCGCACATCAGACGTAGCGCAAGCCTTTGCAACCGTGAGCGTGCACTCTATGAGCGGTACAGGCACCGTCTCCCCCCCTCCTCGCGTAGCTGAAGCATCGCTCGCGGGCAGGACCGCCACCAAGCTCCCCACAGACTAGTGTTTTGGCAGCTCCAGCTAAAGCTCGGCTAAAGCCAGCGCCTGAGTCAGCTAAAATGCTAGCCGAGCCGCGCTGCATGTCACCGAGCTGACCTTTTTAGTCGACTTGGGAAAATCGGCGCAAGCCATTGAAAGCCGGCGCAAGCCGGCTCCACGTCACCCATTGCCATTATGAGCACCCCCCCCCCCCCCCCCCCCCTCAAACGCTTCTCTACCGCCTGGGACTCCTGTTCACACACGGAGCACCACCACTGACAGGTATATCGACAGATATGAAGATAGAACTTCAATTTTTTCCCGTCTTGCAACTGAAATGAGCCCTTTTTTCGTTGGACCGATAAGCACGGAAGCCTTTTTGAATCGTTTCCTACCCCCTCCCTCGGATCCCTCCTCTGTTCCCCAATTCCCCACGGGATTGTTCGACAATTTCATTAAATCGCTCTCACAAACGGAGAGTGCATGGTATGATAAATTTGTGAGTTCTGACCCACGTCGCCCACCGCACTTGTTCTGTGACTAATCCTACCCTTTTAGATTGAAGCCATTTCTCCGCATGTCCCAAGTTTAATCATAGTCAACACATCCCGTTCCTCAGACAAAGCACCGCGTGGCAAATTTAGGGTTGCCGCAGTTCAGTTCTGAACCGAAGTTCGAACCTGAACTTTTTTGAACCTGACCAAAGTTCAGTTCAAGGTTCGATGGCTGTGCCGAACCGGACCACAAGTCCGGTTCCACGTTCAAGGAAGGCAGAACCGCCTTGAACCCGGTTTGAACCTGAACTTTTCTCTTCTCATCCGACGAAAAATACACAGTTTCACTGGCCTTCATGCTCATAATAGAAAGATGAAAGGAAGTTTTATTTTCGGATTTGCTGTAATTGAAGGTGTGCATCGGAGGCACAGTCCTGGGCGCTCCAAAAGCAGCCACTTTTTATCATTGCGATCACTTCACGATCGTCGCCCGACTCACACATCCCCTCAACCTCCGGTGCAAGACAACTGCGAACAAATCAAAGACCCTCCCGCCTTCACAGCCTCTCAATTTCAGACCCATCTCCCTGGCTTCATTCTCCCCTTTCCAACTCTGGACAGCGATGACCAACCTAAGCCGCATCAGTGTGACACTCACATACTATCATATTCGATCTTTTAGCCTCGTCTCATAGTTACTGACTTTTTCCTACTACATCTGGCGCAGCGTCAACATGTCTCAGTCTTCACGCTTGTCAATGCAGGCACTCAGTAGGGACAGAACCCGTATTTAGGCCACCCTCACTCATTGAGGAAGGGCAGCGGAATCCAGTGTATGTTTCTTCTCTTTCCCCTCTCACTTCCGCGTGTGCGACTCTCATCTTGTTTTCCTTGCTCAGAGTCACTCGGCACCAACATCGGTGAAACTCCCATTTCCTCATTTTCTTGGACGACTCACCCTCCTCGACGCCCTTGCAGCGCTATCGTAGCTACATCGCTTTTACTCCGGTGGCCCCTTCACTCTTCTCATGGAAACCTCTGATCAGTGTGCAGTTGCAGCAGATGGAAGTCTCCTCGATGCCTCTGCTATTATCTTCTACAATGATCCTGACGACGACACCCCCCTCCCTAATCCTACTAACTCCGAGTCTGCAACCTCATCCATCTAGGTGCACCCCTTCTTTCAAGATGGATCAGCTCCAAGCAAGGTAGTTGCTGGGTCTCGCCGTTCCATTCGCGTCATTCGCCCTTCAGCCCGTATCACCGACCCCAACAATCTGGAGGGTTTGGGTTCCGCAGCGACACGCAAGCGATCAGGCACGGTGACGGCATCTGCCAAAGGGTCTCGGCGCGCTGCATGTCGGGCCAAACTCACTGACAGCGACAATGAAAGCAAGCATGACAACGAGATGGACGACATTGGGACAAGTGTCACTACTGAAGAGGAAGGTGGCGGAGATAGCACTGATGTTGAGCTTGTCGAAGATGCGTGATGCAGTTCGTTCCCGCCAGGAAGTGGAGCAGGGGAGATTTGATCCTCGGGATGAGTTGAGAAGATATCTCGAGAGTCCTCTTGCAGAAGGTGTTGTGAACGTAGTTAGCCATTGGGGGGTATGTCAATTTTGATGGCTCAAAGTCGAACACCTGCTGATTCATGCCCGACAGCACCAAGCTGTAGAATACCCAACCCTTTCTCGGATGGCTAGGGACTACTTGGCTATTTAGGGGTCGGCAACGCCTTCTGAGCGAGCATGCTCGGGAGGTGGGATCACAGGAACCCCAAGTCATAATCGTCTTTTGGTTGCCTCCTTCGAAGCGTTGCAGCTTTTAAAAAGCTCCTATCGCAATGGACACATTGCAGCTGTGGACGATGCAACTGGGCATCTTGACTCTATCTTCGATTGTTTGGAGGCGGATTCCGTCGGTGATCACCTCAGTTTGGAGCTCTAAGTAAGTAGTAGTCTATGTAGCTTTCAATGTCACTCGTAAACAGATGTTTTGGTAATGTCTGGGACTATAGTAGTAGCTGCGACGACAGTACTATCATCGCAGCGTGCCAACTTGGCACGGGCCTGGACAACTTTGGCGGTCTGCAGGGCGGCATTGGTGGATCGGGGCCACACAACGGTCCAGGGCACTCTGGTGGACACTCTGGTGCTGGGAGTAGCAAAGGCTCGTTAGGAAGTAGAACGAAGAACTTGAAGGACGAGAATGACTTTGATCCAGTGGTGTTGAACGATGTCGCGGGGTGGTTGCGCACGCTGCGCTTGCACAAATATACACGCCCAATTTTGAGCATATGACGTGGAAGGACACGGTCGTCATGGATGAGGTGCACTCAGGGCGCAGTGTCGATGCACTTGGGGTGCATGCCCGCATCGTTTGGCTCCGATCAACACTCCTGCCAGTGTACTTGAGCGAGGATCTCCGAGACTCGGGCAAAGAGTTGATGGATCATATCATGATATGATCTGCAGAATCGTCAGTATACACGTTGCAGTGCTGGCAGAGTGAGAAGGTACACACATGACACATGGTAGGCTGAGCTGCAATGAGCAAGAGTTCATCCTAAAAAAAAAAAAGGAAATACTTGAGTAACTTCGGTCTGAACCCTTGCTGAACCTGAACTGGACTGTCCCGAACCTGAACCGATGGTCCGGTTCAAGGTTCAAGAGATTCCCTGAACTGAACCTAAAGTTCAGTTCAAGGTTCAGCAAAATACCTGAAGAACTGGACTGAACCGGACTTCGGCAACCCTAGGCAAATTCCATCTCAAACTGAAGCCTGACTGCTCGGTATATATGCATGGGAAAAGGACAAAAGATGATCTCAACCTCTCTCGCGTGGATTTTGTCATCGAGATGAAATCGGAGGCGGACCCATTTGTCCTCAAAGTTCCGTCTAACCCCAGGGACCACACTTCCAACAGCGGCGACGACTTAAACTCCTTCCTACACCTGACATCTGGTTCACGATCAAATCTAGGCCAGATCACGGCGTATGCCATGGCGATAATGAGCGCTCAGTATCGCACACATACATTCTCGGTTCTCATTATGAAAGACTATGCAAGACTCATTCGATGGGACCGTAGTGGTGCAGTCGTCACCGAACCCATATATTACAATTCGCAACCACACCTTTTCGACTTTCTCGTCCGCTATGGTATCGCAGATTCCGAAGTTCGCGGCCATGATTCTACGGTTCACTCATCATCCACCCCGGAAGAAATTGCACTTGCCAGAGCCATCGTCCCTGAACTGAAAGACGTGGAGTCGTTTCTAGTCCTAACCATATCAGATGATTCAGATCGACCGTCAGAGCGCCGATATATCATCTCCAGCCCAGAACCTCGACCGGATATCCCCGTAGGTCGGTGGACTCGGTCGTTATTCGCCTTGGATGTCAAAGAAAGGCGTCGTGTCCTCATCAAGGACTCTTGGCGTGTCCTTTTGAAGGACATCAAACCAGAAGGGGAGCTCTATGATCTGCTCCATCGGGGAAAAGTTGACAACATTCCTTCCTGCTTATCGGCTGGTGATGTTGGTGCCGACATCTATCACCAAACTCAAACTCACAAAGTCGGCAACGACATGAATTATAAACTAACTCCTCATCGGCACTACCGTATTGTCCTAGGTACCATAGGGAGGAAGTTGGAGGAATTCAAATGTACTCGGGAGTTTGTAAATGCAATGTATGCTGCCCTGAAAGGTGAGATGACTATTTTCTTAACAGTTTGTCTATGTAACCTGATTCACATTGTAGCTCACAAAGCTGCTCATGACATTGGGATCCTTCATCGAGACATTAGTCCAGGAAATATCTTGATCGCCTGCGACGATGAATTGGACCATAATGACCCGCATGAATCTTCGATTCAGGGCGGATTACTCATCGATTGGGATCTCTCCAAGGTGATCGACCGAGATGACGAACACAGTGGCAGTACCGCACGCCAGCAAACACGCACTGTAAGTTATTACATGACCCAGTATTCCCGACTCCTGACATATCTTTCCGCCAGGGAACCTGGCAGTTTATGGCTGCTGAGCTTATCGAACGCCCCAAGATCTGCCACACATTCAGTCATGACCTTGAATCATTTTTCTGGGTTCTTATGTGGATTGTTGTGACACGGGTGCCAACTACCTGGGATGAGAGCGCACGCTCAATTTTCATCAACGGGGTGATGAACCCAAAGGTATATTCTAACATCGGAAGCACAGAGAAGTTGACGTGGCTGAAAGCAGGTAATCCGCTGAGGGAGAAAGGATTTCGAATTCGCGACAATCCTATCCTTCACGAGCTTGCGATGAATTGTATGATTCTGTCGCCGGCCAATATCGTCCACGGCCATCAGACCAAGCGCCGCCTACAAAGCTCAACCCCTACATACTCTCTGGTCGTAGTCTACGCAAGAATCCAGAGGAAGAAGACAAGAATTATGAAATAGGGTTGACGTTTTTGAAGGATTATGACACCCTGCTCAAGCAATTCGAGCAGGCCCTTAATGCCGAGTGGCCCTCCAATGACAAGGCCAGTCTTCAGAGTATTGCACGATCGAATGCTTCGATCCACTTCTATTCCCAATCACAATCCAAGCAGTCGAGGCCTGTAGTGGATGAGGGGGGTCCCTTTAATAAGGTGTCTGGGAGCAAGCGGCGGCAGGGTTAGCAGTGGTTACTATGTTTCTCTCGTGTTTGTTCTGTACGTAAGTTACTGCCTAATGTGCCGTTCAGTATGATGTGATCCAATCCAATCCGATCTGGGTATTTCTGAGTCATGAATCGCGTGATTCAATTGAACGTACGCGACTCAATTTGAACGTATGGTGACTCGACTGACATCGTGGCATGTGCACGCCCATTCACCCATCTTACTTCCCAAGGTCCTCATCTTGTCTTTGTTATTCCGTTCACTTTCACTCAGTATCCAAAAAAGAATGCTGTATTTAGCGCCAAGATTACAAGTCTACAACACCACATTTTCACTTTGAGTCGTTCGCCCAATGCTTGGTGACAGACCCGCAATCCAACGTCAATGTCATGGACGTAATCTATTTGGTCATTTTGGTCATTTCCCGTGGAGTGCCTGTGGGTAGTGCAAGTCTCGGCCCACAAGCAATACACTGGCCTTCGGGATTTTAGGCCATAAATCCCCCGTTCTCTCGATTCCCCATTTCTCTTGAATCCCCTGTTCTCACTGATCCTTCGTTTTCTCTTCGTGCCATGGCTCTGTGCAAGACAGAACAGCCCCTTGAACCGTCATCAGTAGCTGCACCTGTGGCTGTGGGACGAGCCAATGCCAAGGATGCTTCTCGTTGTTCGAGTGCATGTCCTGTTGGCTCGTCTCTGACTCAACCAAAGGTGACTTTCCTGGGCTCTCTACGTACCTTGAGTCTTGAGACTTACTGGTTAATCCAAGGCAACTACCACCCAACTCGACGCAGTCGCCAATGCCAAAGAATTCGACTTGCAGGGGAAAGATGGTGACGACAAGATATCCAACACATCTGGTCCTCCAAATCCCTTGTCTGAGCTAGAGCCTCAGAACACGGGTTCCCAACAAGCTGACCCCCTCAATGGGCCTGTTGACATGATTGCAACCCTCGATCTCCTGTACTTCTTCACTGGTATTGAACAACCCACTCAAGGCGGCCCAATAATTTTGAAGCAAGGTCCGCCTCCACCTAAAGTCTGCAAGCTATGCTCGTATGTACAGACTTTCTGATATCCATTCTGCTTTCTTATGACAAACAGCGAGAAATATGGATTCGATAAGTCTATGCTCCCCGGTGTAGCCAGATATATCTACGGGCCAACCACCGCAAACACGAATCTCCGAAGGCATCTCTACCAAGCACACGCTGAGGAGTACGACAAAGCGGTCTTGGAGTATAAATGGACATATAAGCTATCGAGCGAAGTTGGCAATGCATCCACCCACGCTGCTCGAGCATCTCGTAGTTGCAGATGATCAGGTGAGTCCCGACGCTCAGTTAATTCAAGACGGTCCTTGACAACGAGTGGCCCTCCAGTGACAAGGCCAGCTCTCAGCATATTCTGCCATGTAAATATGGTTTGCATCACCCATTCCGGTTCCAAGCGGTCGAGGTCTGTGGCCGAAGAGAAGGCTTTTTATATGGTGTCGGCGAGCAAGCGGCAGGGTTAGCAGTGGTGCAGTGGTATAGCAGTGGTACTGTTGCATCTCTCATGTTTGTACTGTATGTGTGGCGTGCGTTGCCTGTCTGTCCAGTGTGATGTGATCCGATCCGAGTATTCTGAGTCATGAATCTGATTCACATGAACGTACGCGACTCAATTGAACGTACACGATCTAACCGATAACGGTTGACAAGACTGACATCGTGGCATGTGCACGTGCACTCCCTTCGCTGCTTGCGGCTCACCCATTCACTGCCCATCTTACTTCCCAAGGTCCTCATCTCGTCTTAGTTATCCTGTTCACTTGCACTCACTTTGGGTTTAGCGACCGTCAGAACGCCATCAAAGTATCGTTCCCAGGCCCAGCGGTTCGGCGCTTGCACAGTGCACACATTTTGATTTTGAGTCGCTCGCCCAATGCTTGCCGACGGACCCGCAATTCAACGTCAATGTCATGGACGTAATCTATTTGGTTATTTTGGTCATTTTCCGTGGAGTGCCCGTGGGTAGCACAAGTCTCGGCCCACAAGCAATGCACTGGCGTCACAAATCCCCTGTTCTCTCGATTCCCCATTTCTCTTGAATCCCCCGTTCTCACTGATCCTTTGGTTTCTCTTCGTGCCATGGCTCCATGCAAGACAAAACAGCCCCTTGAACCGTCATCAGTAGCTGCACCTGTGGCTGTGGGACGAGTCAATGCCAAGGGTGGTTCTCGTCGCCCGAGCGCATGTCCCGTTGGCTCGTCTCAGACCCGATCAAAGGTGATTTTTCTGGGCCCTCTATGTACCTTTAGTCTTGAGAGACTCACCAGTTAATCTAGGCAACTACCACCCAACTCGACGCAGTCGTCAGTGCCGAAGAATTCGACTTGCAGGGGATAGACGATGACGACGAGATATCTGACATATCTGGTCCTCCAAATCCCTCGCCTAAGCTAGAGCCTCAGAGAACGAGTCCCCAACAAGCTGACGCCCTCAATAGACCAGTTAAATCAAATGTAGCCCTCGATCTTGTGCACTTCTTCACTGGCATGGGTCGTACTAGAGGCAAGCGTTCTTCGAACGGAGAAACGCCTCCACCTAAAATCTGCAAGCTATGCTCGTACGTACGGACTTTCGAATATCTATTCTGTTTTCTTACAACAAGCAGCGAGATATATGGCACCGATAAGTCTACGCTCCCCGATGGTGTAGCTAATTATATCTACGGGCCAAATACCGGAAACACGAATCTTCGACGGCATCTCCGCCAAATACACGCTGAGGAGTACGATGGCGCTGTTTTACAGCACAAGTGGTTATATAAGCTATCGAGCGAATTGGGCGATCCATCTACCCACGATGCTCGCAACAAACGCGACCCCGAGCTCCCATCATTTTCACCAGAGGCATTCCTGGAGCATCTCGTTCGCTTCGTAGTTGCAGATGATCAGGTGAGTCCCGACGATCTCGCATGCTTTCACACTCTCACTAGTCTTCAGTCAATTCGTGTTGTAGAATGCCCCGAGTTTCGACAGATGTGTATGGTTCTTTGCAAGACTCTCGTTGACGCCGACATCCCTCGCCGCGATAAGATGAGGGAAGCAGTCATCAGTGAATGGCGGAATTCATTTGAACGGTTGAAATCGGACCTTTCTGTGGGTATAGTCATTTTGTCTTTCCGCTTTGTCAACTGTCTTCGGTCATAGAAATCCTGCGGGCGGATCAGTTTCACTTCAGACGTCTGGTCAAACGCGAACCTAGAGGCCTACTTAGCGTTGACCGCACACTGGATCTCAAGTGACGAGTTAAGTGGACGCCTCGCACTTAATGCTGCACTTATTGGCTTTCATCGCCTCAAGAAGAAACACACAGGCGTCAATATAGCGAAGAATATCCTACACCTACTTGATCGAGCTAATGTTACACTCAAGGTATGTATTTCATATGATATCTATTCGCACGTTTGCCTTACTCTTTGTAGATCGGCCACTTTACGCTCGACAACGCCGAGAACAACGCTGTAGCCATGGAAGAGCTAGAGTCTCTGCTCGCCGAACGTGAGGCGTTCGCCACAGCTGACTTCGATCACCTTAAACATCGCGTCCGGTGTTACGCACACATCATTAACATCTGTTCGTCTCACGTCATTTCATCGATGACGTCTGTTTCAAAGGGGTATCTCTCCGAGCTCAAAGTTGCCGTCGATTCAAACCACATAGATTGCGATGACTCCGAGGATGAATTGGATGGTGGTGACATTGATATTGGTGATCACCATATTGACGAGTTGAAGCTGGGTGATTGCTATAATGACCATTCTAACCTTAAGGAATGGGTTGCGGGTATCAAGCGCGATCCCCTCAGGTGTGCTCGCAGAATTATTCGTCTTTTACGCTCTTCGGACCAACGCAGGGAAGGCTTTCGTAAGTTCATCCAAGACGGAAACGAACGACAATGGTTCTCTGAAAAAACTCAGAGTGGCAAATGTCGTATCCTCCAAGTTCCCGAGCTTCAACTTCTGAGGGATGTGAAGACGAGGTGGGATTCGGTTTTTATGATGCTGCAACGTCTAAGAGTTCTCCGGCCGGTAAGTTCATCTCAGCGACTGGATGGTGTTACAGTGGAGACTAATCAAATATCTAATGTAGGCTCTTGATCGGTATCTTAACACTGAATTGGTTGACTTCTCCGATTGGAAGCTGTTGGAAATTGATTGGTACATCCTTGAAGGGTTAGAAACTGTCTTGAGCGTGAGTCGTCTATTTAACCCATGGACAGTCACTCATGTGACAACAGGTTCCACACACGTGTCAACAAAGCATGTCGTCCGAATCCACACCGGTTTTGTCGCGTGCGATATCCAGTTTTGAGATGTTTATGACAGAATGGGAAAAACTCAGGGAACAGCACGAGATGCTCCGGCCCTGGACGGAAATCGGCCTGCGGTGGGCAAAGAAATACTACATTTGAATGGACGATACAGACACTTATGTCGTCACAATGTGTCAGTCTTTGAATCAAGATTTGTCGCTCTAACCTCTGACTTCATTGAACAGTCCTCAACTCTGCTATGCGCCTCTCGTGGATCCAAGCTGAATGGGAAGGTCACTATATCCGGCGTGCCAAAGATATCATTCTGGTGCTCGTAAGACTACACAATTCAACTCCTCAGTCATCTTTCTCACGACTTGCAGATGTGTCAGTACCGTAGCCAGAAGTCATCAACGTCTGAAGCTACAACGACGGATTCCCCTGTCCAACCCGATCCAGTGGTTTCTGTGGCTCCAACGCGATTCAAAGTCCAAGATTCTGTATACAAAAAAAAGTCCACACGTAATGTGTCCAGTGTGGATGTTGAATTCCAAAAATATGTTTCGGGTCCAATCTCGTCTGAGGAGACCAACATCCTGCGGTTCTGGGAGGTGAGGTGATTCCTATAATTGAATGGTGTTTTGGTACTACAACTAACTCCCTCAACAGGCTAATAGGTTGGAACTCCCAACACTGTTCTCAATTGCAATGGATTATCTCCCGATCCAGGCAACGTCCGTCCCTTGCGAGTGTGTGTTCTCGTCAGCAAAGGACACGGACACCGCAAAGCGAAACCGAATCAGCCCAATTCTCATGGAGGCCCTTCAAATGCTGAAATATTCACTCAAGAAAGAACACCTCAACTTCATGAACGGATGGTCAATATTGGAAGCTGCCATGAGTATGTCGGTGCCAACTGGCGAGCTTAGCTCTCTCTTTGTGGATGATCCTGTTGTTTCGTTTGACAATTTGTTGAATGACCTTATTAACTACGATGATTGCGAGTCTTAACCCCAGCTTTTTTACGTCACTGCAATGAGAATATATTTTCCTTGGCCATGTTACTGTCTGTACTGACAGAGATGATCGCACAGCAGTTGCATGCGATATTGTTGGTGTTTATTTGACATTGGAGTTCGCAATTTAGTGAACCGACGCATCCCCCAAGTTGACTTTACCCATCATTTCTCTCTCTTAATGTTGATGACGACTACACACCTTCAAAATCCACGACATACCTCGGAGAAGCGATTCTCTCCCTCGAAGTCAGATATTGTGCGTGTTGGTGGCCGGTACAGAGTATGTAACCTACTTGGTACTGGGGGATCTGGTGAGCTCGACTCTGACTCGAGTTTGACACACTTTCCTGAGTTCATTAGGGAGTGTCTATCTAGGAAAAGACATTGCGACGGGGGGTGATGTTGCTGTGAAGATAGGGCACCCATGCGGCTTACCTTCAAGGCTCAGTCATGAACACAACGTGTATACAACTATCGCCGGTGGCAGAGGAATCCCTCGAGTACTCTGGTACGGCAAGGAAAGTATATATGAAGTTATTGTCCTCGATCATCTCGGAACTTCACTGGGCGACCTGATCGATCAGCTTGAGTTTGACCACAGGAAGACATTCTCGTACGCCACCCAAATGGTACGTTATATAAAACAAACAATCATACTAAACCTAAACACACCCTCACATGCAGCTCTTAGCAGTCCAGTCACTTCATGATCGACACTACATCCATCGTGACATTAAACCTGGGAATTTCATGATTCGTGCTGATAACTGAACCTTCCTCCTACCCTCTTTCTCATCGATTTCGGCTTGGCACGATTGTTCTGTAATCCCGCAACTTATTTACATATCCCTTTCACAACAAATCATTCGATCGTTGGTACCCTTCCGTTTGCATCCATCAGTGGCCAGCAAGGCAATGTCCAGTCGCGTCGTGATGACCTAGAGTCTCTCGCCTATACCATCATTTATTCAGCACTCAGCGAGTTGCCTTGGACCGGCAATTCCGCAGGCAACGATGAGGAGGTAGTCCTCCGTAAGAAAACATCGATCACAGTGGAAGAGCTGTGCGAAGGCTTACCTGCTCCCTTCTGCAAATTCGTCACCTATGTCCGTTCTCTTGGCTTTGACAAGAAACCGGACTATCAGTTCCTTCATTCCATCCTCTTACAGTGCTCAGAAACCGTGACTGATCAGCCCATCAAAGCACCACCCCATGTCAGCGTGGACCGTGCACCTATCTTCACTAGTCGGGTGTAAGTGACCTCGCCCTCTATGAATAGTGGCACTAACTAGATTTATTTAGCCTTCGCTCTTCGACTCGCGCGATTGCTAAACCATCTCGGTACATACATCAAACACCCGCTCGGGCCACTCGTACAAGGTCCTGGAAGTAGCATGTTTTCGTAGTTTGAGACGTTGGGCTTTGAGGTACATGTAGGCGATGATGTATCACGCGTCGATTTTGTTGTAGAGCTGTAGTTTGATGTATGGGAACTAAGATTTGACTACAATTTTCGCGATCTGGATTGGGAGCTGAGCCGCACTCTAGCCGGAGAAACGCCGGCTATTTTGGCGGCGCAGCTCGGCGTGGCTAAGTGGCATGGGTGCCCACGGCACAGCTCGGCTAACAAGCTGACTGCCCGGCTAATTGTGGCTCGGCTAACGGCTCGGCTCGGCTCTTGTAGCCGCCAAAACACTAGGGTAATGCATCAAGGCATGTTGATGTGGAAGGGAGAAGTCCTTGCAAATGCCAGTTGTGATAAAAATCTTTCGAAATCGGTGGAAATCAGCAAGGTGACGTTGAAAATATTCTATATCGGATGTGGTGATAGCATTGCGGCAAACTATGTAACAACAGTTCATGAACGCCGCAAGGGATTGGACCATATCCCTATGGACATGCCCATGAATTGCTGCTATGTAGACCTGTTCCATATTAAAGATAAGTAAACAGAATGGTTTGGAAAAAACAAAAATATGATCTTTATGAGTGCCTTCGAATCATCGCCAGTCCACTGCTTGAAATCTTGGCTGTCTGGAAAGCGACGAATCCCTGAATATGCTGGAATGGCCGATATTCTATCTTGAATCAGCAATTATCATTGATTTTATGCCAAATGCTTTACACGCAACTCCAATCAATGTCTTGAATGATATTGAGTGCGTAGGCTTTCCCATGTTGAAGAGTCAGATATTCGTCGACCCATGATATGAGGTGGTCTTTAAAGACGCCTTTGATGAGTTGGTGGAGTATATCTGGTGTGATCAGTTTGTGAATATCTGCCCGCAGAAAGCTATGGGTAAATGGCTGAGGAGACGGTTATTATGAGATCATGTAAATAGAAAATGACTTACAACAATGTCTGATCAAAGTCCATACTGGTCCCAAATAATAACAGGGTCAAACACCTCCAAAAGGAAGTCTGTCTTCTCATAGGTTCGCAAATGGGCCTCAATGTCATCCAGATTGCAATGATTGGCATTGCATCTAGTATACAATCATGTGTCAGTAGCTTTTAAAACAGAAAAATGAACCCCTTATGTTGGACACCAGTTCGAGACAATTGCAGTAAGCCATACCTGTTCTGGATAGTCCGCAATGTAGGGCCCAATTGAGAAGATCAATTGGCAAAAATGACCATCAGGACAACAAACAACCTTTGGAGATGTCATTGCAGATTTGAGAGGTTCATAGATATAAGCAAGACACACGTGAAATAATTGGCGGCAAAACTGTTGAAATGTGACCATTTTTCTCTCCTTTTGGCTGGCTTGAGGATAAACAAATGAAAAAATGAGTTTCGAAAATGAAAGTGTTCTGAGAATCGTACCTTTAGGAATGGGAAGAAAGGCACATGGTAAGATCCCATTGCCATGAGCACATCTAGTCAGATTGTCGATAATTTCTGGGCCAATATATACTGGATGGAATTCTTGATGACCAGTTGCAACCGATGCAACCATTTTGTCGCTTCTGTTAACAACACTAACGAACATAGCTCCATGGTTCGACAGATCCTTAGAAATCTCATTCTACTGATCTGTTGAGATGGAGACACAAATATATATAAAAACACGCACTGCCTGCTTAGTGGCCCAATCACTAAACATAATATTTGTCCAAACACGATTTCCAGCATGGTCAAACTCCATAAATGGTGTGTAGTCCCAGTGGCCATCAAAATCGGTGCAAGCTATCTGCTCAAGGAGAAGGTGGCATATATTACGTGTGACAAGCATGTATTTCTCGGTCATCCACTTCGGCGGTGTTTTGGAAATAGGGCCGTTAAAATGGAACGGCACGCTCTTTCAAGGGTTATTGCCTTGTCAAATCTTATCGATGGTGTTGTACATCTCCACAGCAGATTTTCAGGGTACGTTGTCATGGCCATTTTGGCAGATTATGCTGCCCAGAGCCGCAAGGCTTCGTTGATGGATGATCCTGAAGATTCTTGTCGAGAGAAGTGATAATCCGCAAACTCAATGGCGAGTCTATCTTTGAAAGGATGGAACGGGTTATCAGATGTCGCATTGAGAGGCTGATGATCTGGCAGAGGAGTATTTGGTTGTAAATAATGACCATTCTCATCGCATGGAAGAGCTAGGCAACATGAGAGTCAAACATGTAAATCGGAGTGGAAAAAGGCTTAACCTGTAAGATGTGGGTGAGTCCACCTTTCGTTGGTTGATCCACGTTGTCTTGGTGCTTGAGACTCTTGACGATGAAAAGAACTAAAGTGTTGAATGAGTCCACGGGATGACTTGCATTCCTTTGGGCAGATAGGACACTGATAGACAGTAGACATGAGAAATAGTGTCAAGATAATATGTGTTGTAGTGCTGGTGGTGCAAGTGAGTCCGTGAGGATGCAGATTAAGGGGAGCGAGGGGAAGAGGAGGGAGGAGGGAGCAGAGGGAAGCAAAATGCGACACGTTGACCATGTGGTCATTCAAGTGTCCCATGGTGCGTGACATCAGAAATGTAGACCAGGGGTACGCCAAGTTGCACTACCAAGTCGATATTAAACTGGCCATAATAAATGCCAAAGATGCTTGACACTAGTGCTGCCGCAATTCCGCTCCAAGCATGCTCATGAGTGGAACAGCGCCCCAAATTGAGCCAAGTTATTGCTCATGGCTCCAAGCTGCTCCAGACTAACGGTAAACGGGGTCTTCACGCAACTTGGGCATGTTTTGAGTAAGGTAGACTGTTTTGGAACAGGACAACATAAGAAATAGCAGAAGCAGGGGGAAGCAGGTGGACATGATGCACGTTGGTACCCTAGGATGCCTTTGAATCTGTGCTTCGGCCAGCTTGTTAATCAGGTCCTTGAGTCATCATAGCCTCTCCAGCCATTGCACCAAATAGGAGGAAGGACAGCTGTAGGTGCCTCCTTCCTGTGAATGTAATTAGCAAGATTGTGAAGTTCGTTCTAAATCTCTCAAAGATGATCATGAATACCTTGATTGTCACGCTGTCCATCACCCTCCAGCACGTAAAGATATTGAAGTAGACATCTGTAATGATTACATTGGGTCACTCAGATGGTGGCCTTACAGACAGTGTCCTCTCTGACAGTGTGGTTGACTTGCAAGTCAGGACCTAACACATGCTACTAGTATCACTCTGATTCAATGTGACTACATGTTCTAATGTGACTGTCACGTACAACAGGTTTGCCACATCTAGTTGTCTTTTATTTGTCTTCTCCGATGTTAAGAACAGATGCACTGGCAAAGCACATTTCCCCTGTCTATTTTGTCTGTTTTGCCTGCATCCGTATCTGCCATGAGGCCTGGCAGGCAGTAAGCCCAGCTGGTGGTATTTCCTTGTGACTCGTACAGTTCTCTCTCTAGCCAACTTCGAACCTCCCAGGCTCCATGACATCGGGGAGCACACCTGAAGCATAGAGTACATTGACGTGTTACCCTTCTGAGTTCTTCCGACTCAGTTCCCATGGGGGATCCTCCTCGGCCTTTGCCCTCTGTAGGCACATATACACGGCGCTGAGGCTGTAGCTTGCACCAAGCGACCCCAGTGGGATCATAGGACACAAAAGGGAACTAATGTGTGCTACACCATCATGGAGAAAAAAAAACACTTCGCTATGACACGGCATTTGTCAGGACAGGACTTGTGCCTTGGACTTCACAGCCTCTTGTTAGCACAGCTTTGCTGCATCTTCTCCTTCAGGCATTTGCCACTTGATTGCCATTGTTGTGTGGTTTTCTAATATCAATGATTCACCTGATGAAGACACAGGTATGTGGGTGGTTGAGAGAGAGATGCGAGGCAATGCCTCAAGTCTCAGGGACTTCATATGCGTCGACATGATGATGCGCTAGCCCAGCATAGCAGCAAAACGGTCTGGAGTGGGCAGACCAAGCAGTCCCAAAGGACATCGGCCCGAGCAATAGACCAGGGAGACCAAGTCAGCGGCCATGAGCCTCAGGCTCGGCCCCAAGGATTATCGGCCCGATACAGACCAAAAGGCATGACCAATCCTCACCCTAACAGAAGAAGCGCAGATCACCCATATCCCAAAGTTGGACAAAGCCCGAGCTGGCCGACTGGCCAGAAACAGAACAAACCCACCCCGAAGGGGCCATGACTACCTGCCCAGCCGGTACCAAGCCCTCAGTCGAGATTGGACGTGAAGCAGACCAGCTAAAAAGGCGCCAGACGGTAAAAGCCTTAGTATAGGCTGAAGGACTAGGGTCGATATAGGTGAAGGAGGTTCATGCAGCCTCGGAGGGGCAGTATATAAGGAGTGATTTATGTAGATAGTAAAGGACAGCTCACCCAGAGGGAGCTCCAAGTCCAGTGCAGAGGCAACCACCCTAGGAGCCTAGTACAGTACAAGGAAACCTAGTCCCCCATCCCCTTCCTTAGAAGTTCAGAACAGAGCCCCCTTCCCCCTTGCTTCAGTCCCTTTCTCCCAGTACAAATGCAGCTAGTGCCCTTGGACCACCATAGGTCCGGCCAGGAGCTCAGTCAGGCAGTCGGACCACCGTAGGTCCAACATAGGTTGAGTGTCAGGACAGCTTTAGGTCCAGTCTGGAGTAGGGCCAGCCGAGCACCCCTACGGAGCCCGTAGATCCCCTACACCCTCTCCATCCCCCACCGCTACACCTAGGGCTCGTTACTGTATCTGTACTATGGCTTTTACGGGTTGAACATCGGCGGTACGGTCCGGTACAGTATACAGTTTAGACATTACTGTACCGGACCGAATGTGTACGGAATATACCGTACCATAACTGTAAGGAAACGGCCGTAATGCTGTATGACGGCCTCACGCCAGAGCAAATTCTTCATGACCACGTCAACCTCGTCCGTCTCGTGTGATGCCTCAACAAGTCAATAGCAAATCCAACTGGGGCTGTGAGAAAAGCATGACACTTTGGCTCAGGGCAGAAGGATTGCTGCAAGTGGGCCCTTTCTTTTCGTCACTCAGCCTGGCCATTCAATGACCTGCCGCTCACTGGGCCCCCTCTGCTAGCAATTGAAGTACGCAAGGAAGTTGTTAAGCAATGTAGCGTCTTACAATGACTCACAGCCTTTGACATAGGTTCTCACCCACTTTTAAGGTGGCCTCGGAACTGACAAGCAGACTTGTGGAAAGCTCAGGCAACGTCTCACTGACATTCACGGCCTACTTAACAAGTTGGACTCTTTCATGCTATTGGTGAACGAGGTATAATAGTTATGGATAGTGTTTTAAAGTCCAGTTGCAGACTGATAGAAAGACTGGCAACTGGACTGGACTGGACTGGTAGGCAACTGGACTGCAGTTGCCAGTTGCCTCTTAATGTGACCAGTCCAGTTGCCAGTTGCAGGGTTCACCGAGTTTAGAAAAGACCAGTCCAGACCAGTTGCAACTGGTTGCCAAAAAGACTGGTCGCCATTAGGCATTCCCACAGGTAACCCAAACCCACATGTACAGGTCATGACAGTCACAGGTATTGTCAAAGTGCCTTTATTATTATTATTATTCACGTTTGTAACATGCAGTTTGTATGTAAGTACTACTGTAATACATGTGCACAGGTGGCGATGCAACCCACTTGGGCCACTCATGTTGTTGTACAGGCAGTGAGTCGATGTGTCAGTGCCCGAGGGTAGTGATGAGATGATGCTGCTCACCAGTAAAACAGCACGCACGGTCAGTAAAGCTACTGCCGAGCACAGTGACATCTAAGATGCCTGCATCGCAGTCTTGCAGAGGTGGGTCTCGGCATCCAGAGCCCCTCCACCCCATTCGCTTGCGTATGGTTCAAGTAGGTCAGCGAAGGAGATGCATTTTGGGGTCGAATGAGCACTCTGGAGTGCGCCAACTGCCCTTGAGCACAGAGGGGCACAGTTCTCGATTGGTTGATCTCTTCGTAGTCCTTTTCAAGCGTGGTAAGGTTCTCACGTGCTTCTGAAGTCGCCCTCTTCCATGTCCTAACTGACGCACCAGTGAACAAATGCGCGTTTTGAGTACAGCAGGTCAAATTTGTGGTCTGGCTGATTCCATGCGGAGGAGATGGCAGTCGTGTTGTGACGATGTTGGATAGCATGCACATACGTCATGCAACTCGGGCCAGATTACCGTTTGGAACATGTGACAGGGGCTCGTTACAGATACCGATCTTGAACCTGGTGGGGCACCAATTAACAAACTGAATAGTCCTCTTCGTCTTGATATATGACACATTTTAAGTAGGTCATGTCCCACACGTGCGCACCGCGCTTCGTCTCGAGGATGAGTTACTATATGGCCAGACTCCTTGGACAGTAGTGTGATGGTGCTGCTTGTTGCTTCGCCCCAGCCACCCAGTGCCAGTTCCTGTTAATTGCCGTTCCTTCCTGGGGAAATCAGGGACGAATTGGATTTGTTAATCATATCGCAGACTCCAATGTGGAGGAGCCATAGTTCTAGGATGGGAAGGTGGTGGCCCAGGGTGCAGCACAAATCGAAGTGGTGGGGGGTTGAGGTGGATGCAAGTGTTGTTGCTGTCCCTGTTGCTGTTGCTGGTTCAGGGGAGTTGAGAGCTGCAAGAGTGGTTCCCGTCCAGGAGTGCAGAGGTAGTGCAGGAGCTGAGAGCGCGAGAGCTGAGCACTGAGTGGCGGAAAAGAGTGGCGTGGGAAGTTGAGTGGCTGGGACGGTCGCAACGCTTGGTGGAGGCATGCGGGCGATGATAATTGAAAGACAATATATTATTCAGGTGCACATCACACCTTTGAATACTAAGGAAGGGGTCTGACAGTGTAAGTGAACTAAAATACATCAAGAGAGAGAAAACGAAGACAGAGATATGTAAGCACAAAAGAAAAGATGATCAGGCATGAATCGCATGATCGTGCAGGGTGGAGAGGGGGAAACAGCGCCCTGATAGGGACTGCCAGGATTGCGAGCTTGGTGAGTGTGGGAACAAGGTTGGTCTGGAACTCGTTCAGATCAACATTCAGAGAACCGTCAAAGCGAAGGGATGCTGTGATCAAAGGTACGTCAGACGCAATCACACACGTGCGCAGTGCAAAGTGAGCCCCTTTTCCGATTGTATAATGACTCCGCACATCTGGAGGGATAAAAGATAGTCAGTCCATTACATGTGGGAATGGACAGCTTACAGCTGGTTGGACGTGGCATCTTCTTTGCCAGCGATCTAGCGGACAGAAACAGGGTGCGAGAGGTAAAGAGTGAAGACGAAGCGAACGGTCGATGCGGCGGCACCAGGTCCGGGGTCGATGGGAGCAGAGCACGACTGTGCACACAGGGAGGGAAGGGAAGGAGAACTGGCTACGATGTTTTCCAGTGCATGTCGACAATGTTTGGCTTGAGGTTGATGTAAAGTGACCGCAGAACGTGCTTGCCCGATGATGTCTCTGAGCTGAGAAGAATGTACTAGATCTGGACACTGGCCTGGCCAACGTAAATGGAGTGACTTCCCGCATTTCGAAGGGCAAAGGCTGCACAAAAAAAATTAGCCCTGTCTGGCAATAAGGTAACAGCGATATGGCAACAACTTACTTTTAAAGATCAAAAGGGGGTAGTGAATGGCATGGGTTTCAGTACCCACCCAGGTTTGGCCGACGGTAAGGTGTGACAGGGGTATGGGTAACACCGTGAGTATCAGGTTACAGGTATTCCCGGGTACGGGTACGGGTTTGGGTTTATCGTACCTGTGAAATACCGTACCTGTTTGCGCAGGTATACGGTTTTCTCTATGCCTCAAATCTCTTGGTCTCAAAGTTCTTTCCGTACACTGCCTTACCCCAACAAGTTTATCCCAATCAAATTCTCTGCAGGACACAATCCAGCTACCACACTCGTCAATAACATTTCAATTTTTGCATCTGTGCCCCTCCCATCACCAACACTTTTACCGGCCTTCAAGTACTGCACACCAGTGAATACCTTCAATTGGACCGAATTCATAGGCGGGGGCATTGTCAGAATGAAGATCTGTAACCCCAACGGCACAAATCCTGTGGGGTATTGTCAACATACTCTTGATCGCATTGGTCTTCCTTACAACATGTCCAACGCCGCACAAAACGGTACATTCGAAGTATGCGATAGTGGCCTCATGGATATCCCTGGAGTATACACTTCAGGCGGGCAAACACTCTCTTACTCTCAACCTGCTGAAACTGTCTCCATTGGGTCGCTTCCCTATACGCCCCGTATACCCTCCAGCTCGAACTGTCAAACATACCAGAGCACACAGATTTTCACCGACTTCGCCTCACTCGCCTCCTCTACAACTGGTGCCTTGGCTGCTCCGATAGGCTCGGGTGCTTCCCATGCGGGCAGCATCGACAGCTAATCCTACCAAGGCATCCGGATCCAATGGTGCGCGATCTGTTACGATCTCACTTTTAACAACTCATGAGCATCCTTAGTGTTGCGTTTTCTGTTGCTTTCCTCGCGGTGTGAATGCCTGTTCACTGACTTCACCTCACTCGCCTCCTCTACAACCGGTGCCTCGGCTGCTCTGACAGGCTCATTGATGGAATAGGACCCTTATGCAGTGGGAACTGGAGATGCGTTGCAGAATTCGACGCTCATTAGAATACCGAATCAGCTATACCATTATATACATGTCTTATACATGACTTAGGCCAAAGAAAGGCTTGGTGACCTCGCATAATATCGTGGGAAAGCTATACAGTTTTCACTTGTGGCTGGCATGTGGCTGATCTTTGCTTCCGCTTCAATCGTGCGTCGCAAAGAGAACGAGGCACACCCTAACCTCTCAGGCCTCAGGCCACCAATGGCTTCGTCAGGTCTCATTGAGGCTAGCGAAAAGGAACAATTCATCGAGATCTGGCTCACCCACTTAAAGGTGAGTAGTTTTTTTTTTATAATCCCACAGTCCGCGGATGCCTAACAATTCAACTAAGTCTTCTGCGAAGTCGTCGCGTTCATCACTCCACTCCCGCACTTCCTCTGTATCCAGTGCAGCCGAGTCTCTGGTCCGGGAGGAGTACATTGCAGAATATGAGAAGGTGGCCGATGAATCCAACATGACGCCCACGAAGAACTCAAAGACCGAGAACAATGGCGGATTTCGCGTCTTTTGGCGACCTTTCTGTTACCTCTGCTCCCCACGCCAGCGAGATCCAGGAGTACCTCAATCACCCTGTCGAGAATGTGAAGGACCCTTTGAGGTGGTGGGTGGACAATCAACATGTCTACCCCAACCTTCATCGCATGGCTTTGGACTATTTGAGCATCCCCGGTAAGTGCAGTATAATATTATAATCATTCCAATCACTGATATAATGTTTAGCAACTTCTACCTCTGTTGAACATGTGTTCTCGCAAGGCCGCCACCTTCTCCCTTTCACGCGCAACAAGCTCTCACCACCCTCAATTCGCGCTTTTCTCTGTTTTGGCTCATGGGCACGCTGCGGTCTCGTCGTTTTCGATGATGTGGTAGTGGCTGTCTCTGCAAGGAGCACAGGTAGATAGAACTTAGCTGTAGCAGTTGTAACTAGTAGTACATTTCATATACAAAACCCGCGGTGTTGTACGGTTTCGTACCTCACCCGCGGTGTCTTACTTGCACACAGTTTTGTGCCTGAACCCGTGAAGAAAAACGGTGTTGTGCCTGAACCCGTAAAACAAAACGGTGTACCCGTACCCTTAACCATTCGGGTACGGTGTTCGTGGGTACGGGTTAGGGTTTATCAAATCATACCCTAGGGTTACCCCTGGAATACCTTACTCAATGCTCACGAAGTTGCTGCACTCATCACAAATCTGAAGGCAGCATCACTTGGCATAGTAGTCTCAGATGATCTGGCTCTTGGGCCAGCCGCTGTGGTAAGTCTCCAAGGAAATGTACTTGGTAGTTATTTACTAGCTTCATAGGTCAAAGAGTGGGATCAGATAAAGTTTGAATACCTTTTAGCCGAGTAGGTGGTGACTTCAAACCAGCCATTCAGTGAGATCGACAATCCAGCCCTCTGCTGACTTCTTCAATACACCCACAATTGCAGTGAAACTCTGCAAATACCCAGTCAAACACCAGTCTGGCATCGAGTGATGGAAATGGGAAAAAAAAATCTTGAAGCGACAAAACAATTTTTTGCGATACATAGTTTCTTCTCTGCGAGAGCCTACTTAACACCTTATGTAGAAGCTCAAATCAAAGGTCAGCCTCTCTGCTGATGCATCGACATCAAGTAATCAACATGCATTTCTCGCAATTGTGGTACATTATATTATGAATGACTGGAAATTGGGTAAGTTCTCAATCATGTTACACTGCCTGTTATCTAATATATAGCACAAAAGAAATGCTACTGGATTTTCGGGAGCTAACAGCAGAACACTCTGGTGATACTGTAATATGTGTGATGTTTTGTGGGACACTCTTGTGGCCTACGGAATCGAGGACAAGGTTAGCTATACAATAGATGTATTATTATTTTACTGATTAGATAACAGATAGAAGCTATAATGCTCGATAATGCGACAAACAATAGGGTCGTTCATGGTAGCCACTTATTTGATACTTATTTGATACTTAATAGGTTTCTACTGTGAAATTATAATAAGTAATCTAATAAATAGAAATATATGGCATCTTTGAATACCACTATTAGATTACTTATTTTAATTTCACAGTAGAAACCTATTAAGTAAAAAATAAGTATCAAATAAGTGGCTACTATGAATGACCCTAATGACACACTCATGGATGGGGTTGAACAGCGGTGCAATGCCAAGAACATTCGCTTTTCTGCTAGCATGGCCAGATTATGCTGCTTCCCTCACACAACACATTTAGCTGCAATGAAGGCGAGTTAACATCTATATAAGGCACTGCAGTCTATTTATTCCATTATGGGCAGCTACTTGA
Organism: Russula emetica; assembly: GCA_015178925.1. Lineage (NCBI taxonomy): Eukaryota > Fungi > Basidiomycota > Agaricomycetes > Russulales > Russulaceae > Russula > Russula emetica. The sequence continues at coordinate 309,756 of WHVC01000024.1, read as the reverse complement.
AGCAATTGGGGCTATTACAAGCTTAGAACGTAAGTCTGCAGACAATTGGAGCTTCCAGTAAAATATTGCAGTTCTGCTTACCAGTGGATGTGATGACGAAGCTGTTGTCCAAGAGGACGCTTCCGAAACAGTGGAGGAATTAGCTGCTGAATCAATACATTAGAACGGTGCAACAACACTTTCCGCTATAGACAAGGTGAGATTTCACACATATTATGTCACATACAGTAACTAATTGACATATAGCTAAGGAAAATTGTTCGAATTATTTGCTCGGGTCCTCAACACCACACGGCATGGCTTAATGAAGTCAGGAACTTATTACATAAGACAGAGGAAGCCGTTGATTCTGAAGAGGTGTTCACTAGCGGGAGGCAGCGGCCTCAGGTCGCATTAATGCTCATATTGGATGTTCGTACCTGCTGGTCCTCGACTCACCAAATGCTACGTAAGGCCACATATTTACATTTCTGTCGCTCAACACTCACTCCCTTATTACACCCACCAGGTCGAGCCTACCAGTTCCGACAAGAAATTGATCGATTTATGGGGCTACCTCAGAATAAGGACACCCTTTGGCGCTATGAACTAAGTGATCAGGATTGGACAGCAATTGAGCTCGTAATGAGTTGGCTGCATGTATTCCGAGATGCTACCATTGACATGTCGACAACCAAGCATGCTACATTATCAACTGTCCACACCATGTTTTAAGGACTTCAGGAACATCTTAAAGACTCCCTATCTACCCTCTCAAATGATACTCCACCCTGGATTTGAGATGGCCTAATTGCGGGTCATCGCAAACTTAGTGATTATTATCTCAAATTCGACGATTCTCCCTACTACATCTGGGCTGCAAGTGCGTTGCATTTGATAATTATTTATAAGTGTCTAACGTGGTCTGCATCTAGTACTTGACCCGTGCATTGGGTTTGCGGCCTTTCGAATGGACTGCAGTGATAATCCTGATTTATTAGCTCACGTTGATGAGACACTAAAAAAGCTGCGGCAGCATTATAAAGACTACTATGAACCAAAGCCATCTTCTCAAGTACCTTCCCGACAACCCTCTTTGGCTGTACCTGTTCACCAGTCGCCACGAAAGCATGACTTCACTGCTCGCTACAAGATGACCCAAGTATCCAAAAATGAACTTGAGGACTACCTTTGTTTACAACAGGAAGACTGGGATACCTGTGATCCAATTCAATGGTGGGCAGCTCGAAGACATCAGTTTTCGCACCTTTCTCAGCTTGCACAAAACATACTCTCCATTCCTGGTACGTTTGGGGTGCTTTTTATTTTAGCATTGTGTTGCTAATCGCAGCTGAAGGATCATCTGTAGCAGTTGAGAGAATCTTTTCTGGAGGGCATGATACAATCTCCCTCCGTCGTGCCAGCTTGCAGCCAGAGACCATACAGGTGCTTATGGTCCTTAAGAATCGTTTACAGCTGACTCGCTATCATCTCAGTGATAATTAATGGTCACTTAAGGTTTTATGCCTAATTTAGAATTTTACCATATATAATCACCATAATACAGTTTCATATATGGTTTTGGTTTGTTAGATACTGTAATATACTGTACCGTTATGACCAACTCTTCGGTCACGTGTCACAAACCTGTGTGAAGTGAAGAGATATGGCCCGGGTCATAGGTCACAACCATTTTTGAAGAGTATGACGAAAATTACTCAAAATTTCCTAAAAAGGAATCTTAAATGTCATAACATATTTATGTTAAGTCTACTAGACCATCGGCAAGAACAAAGAGTCAAAGACCGGTAATGTGTGGATGCATGCATACTAGTGCCGTGCTGTGGTGGCTAATGCTGATCGTCACCGTCCAGAGTTCAAAAGGAGGGGGAGCGGGGCATGGAATGAGAGGCTGTGAGGGTGGGAAGGTTTTCAATTTGCTCACAGTTGTTCCAGTCCATTCCGAGTGTGCCTCCGATGAAGAGATTTGAGGTCTGTCACACAAATCTACCAATTATAAAGAGTCGACCAGGCATCTGAAACGGTCACATGTCACAACCCATGAAGAGTTGGTCGTAATGGTATAGTAATCTGCAATCTACAGCTTCCTTGCCGTACCGGCAAATACCGTATCCGTAACAAGCCAGACCGTAACCGGCTGTGGCTGTATTGCTACGGTGACGAGCCCTAATTGCGATGTCCTCTGAGTATGAACATTGCTGTGAGGAACTTCTTGATTTCATGCCTTTAGGCATCACCTCCAAAACGACTGCCCTTAGATGGGCTTTGACAGAAGTTCTTCACACGAGAATGGGACAGGGTTGCTCCCGAGGTGCTTGGGAGCTTTTGTAACCTGGTGCTCATGCTACCTCTGTGCTGCTCAATTGCTGAGTGCTATAGTCCGAGGACCGTGCTGTGCAATCACTGCAATGAACCAGATTCGATGGGCAACAGTGGACGATCATGTCCGTTCCTGCGCGTGGAGGTGGTTAACCTTTGCTCCGAGCTTGATCTTGCAGTGGACAGGTACTTAACAGATCAGGAGACGCTTTGAGAGGCAGCAGCTGAGTGCTCGGCAGTGCTTGATCATGCTCACCGTTTTCTCAAGGATTGGGTGCATGCTCGCCGTCTTATCGAGGATTGGGCACATGATGGCCATAATTCTCCAGAGGAGGAGGCTGAATCTTTGGCTGTCAGACAAGACATCAAAACGAAAGGAGACATCTTTCTCAATGCATTATGGGAAGGGTGACCGAGAGGGCATCATTGAGATGACATCGGGTATTAGTCCCAACATTTTCGAGGAGTACGAGTGGTGTACACAGTAGGTAGTTGCTGTGCATGATAGACTCAAGATATATTTGATGGGAGTGATACTGTATGTGCTCTATCTTGTCAGTAGACGTTGTGTCACGGAATGAAAGACCCAGCCCCTACCTTTACTTTTCACATTACGTCTACTCAGTTCCCACCCCTTCCTTTTTCACACTTACACTTCTTACATCATATACATACCTGACGTATGAACATTCGATCAAAGGCCAGACTCCAGCTTACCATAGAAGGTTCCATACAAGACCAGTAAGGCCTAGACCCTTCCGGAACCTCCCCCTCTACTTGTATATAAACTAAGACTCATTGAGAGACCAAGCCTTAAGCTTGATCTCTTCTGTTCAATACAGGACCGTTGCTTCATGAACCCGGACAGACATCTTAAGAGAGGCCTCGACGAACTGTTGGCTCAACCCCCTTACCTCATCTTATCACATCTCTTTCTCGCGTGCAAGAGAAAGCTATCTTACTTCAAGAACGAACGACTTGTCTTGACAGCGACCACCTGATTGTGACACATTGTGATTGAAGTGCCGGTGTGGTAGGGTAGTCTAACAAATAAGATGCTGCCAATGGCCTTCTAATGGCCTAAATCGTTCCAAAGCAGTGCTACTGATGGCATCGGGTTGGCCTGCCGCCAGATACTGCCGATTAGGGACTGACACAGATTGAGTGAATCCGGATTTGTACCCGTGGATGACACATCCGTACGAATTAATGCAAATACGGATATGTTACTATGGATATCCATGGATAAATGGATATATATGGGTAGATAATACTAGATATATAAACTCCGCTTTTTTTCAAGTGTCATCCATTGATTTGGCATCAATGAGCATTGTCTCTCGCTCTCTGCCCTTCACACTATGCCTCCAAGGTGATGAGCAGCAACAGCAAGCCGCAGCACTACCTTTGCAACTGCTGTGTCATCACCTACTACTCCTGGGCCTACAGATTCGGAGCCTGATAACAACCCTCCTGCAGTGATTGTCTCACCAATTCAACGACGACAAAGGAATGCAGCACCTACTGTTCGTTCCCAGAGTGATGCTGATGTGTGGGAACTAACAGATGAGGAAATTATCGGTCAGCTTTCCATTGAATATTGGCTAGGATTGTCTGGAATTTGAAATACAGTAGAGGCTGCACAGGCTACATGGCGTTCTGATGCATATAAGCACTTCAACATCACCTTACAACGCAACTTTAATCCCGATCAAACACCGCATGAACTTCTGTTTGTATTTACATGTAAGACTCACCCTACAGATCATAAACCTCATTTTCGACCTCAAAAGAAAACGGGCGAAGGAACGAGTAATTTACAGAGTGGAATTACACAATGCTTTGAGCGTCGGGGTGAGAATAGACCCAGCGATGCTAAGGTAGCACAGACGGCTGTGATCCCATACACAGAGGCTGCACATCGTGCACTCATTGTGCTACGTTGCACAAAGAACCACCGCCCGTTCAACTCAGTGTTGGACAAGGATTATCAAGCTGAAGTTAATATGCTTCACCCAGGAACAAGGCTTCCACATTCCACAACTGTCAGTAGGGACATTCAAGCCATCTATCTGGATGTGTCACGGCATATCTGTGACTATTTCCAGGCAAGTTCTCGCACTGTTGCAAAATATGAAAATATGAAATGGGAGTTGGTTTTTAGGCATGAAACAACACAATCCATCTTGTCATGGATGGATGGACTGCACCCATTGTCGCGTCCTTTCTTGGAATTGTGGTTGTCTAATATGAGCAAGGTGTGATATATCATGCAATTCTTGAGTTCATTCGGTGAGATTATGCGTCCTTCAATCATTTGAGAGATGATGTCATTTATTATCATCAAAAGATTAACACAGAAGCACGATGGTGAATACCTAGCAAGAGCAACTATGGATTGTCTTAATCATTTTGGTCTTGCTGAGCTGGTTTGCATTTTATTCTATTTATTTTCTGATCCTGAAAACTTGCCAGTTGCACTCCGTATATATGGATAACGCATCAAACTGTGATAGCACGGCCAAGTACCTTTCCATTCATGTTCCAATATTCCAAGGTATGGCATCTCGTGGATGGTGCTTCCCACACACTGTCAACCTCATTGCCAAGGTACGCTTTCCTTTTTCCATGGATTGATTAACGTGTTTACCTGTTCATTAGATATTTATCTCCTTCTTTTTCAAACAGCCAAAAAAAAAAAAGCTATTAAGATTTCTGCCGGTTCTCGCCGCCATGCAGGTCATCCACAAAATGTCCCAACTGATACAATATACGAGGAAGAACTCATTGTCTTAGATAATGGGATAGTGAGGCGGAAAGCGACAAGGACAAAGCCATAGAAGAGGAGGCAGCTGTCTCTGCAGCTGCATGGGAGGGTGACAATGGCCAGAGTGTTCATGATGACTCAGTTGTAAAGACACTTCATGGTAGGGCCATTCAGATTATGAACAATAAAGGAGTCATGATCAACAAGAAGGACGAGAAAATGGCACTACAGCTTTTCCCTCGTGTGAGTTTTGACACCACATTGCAAAAATTGATGTATGACAATGTTTTTACTCAGGTTGCAGATCTTGCTCGCCATGTTCATGATGGTGCTACACTGAAGGAAAAGTTCAATAAATTGGTCCAAGAAGATGAGGAGCTCGAAGGGAGCAGAAAAGCACCTAATCGCCAAGTAACAATCTGGTGGAATTCCAACCTCACTTGTTTAGAAGCTCATGTTCACTTCAAAAATATCATTCAACAGCTTACTGGTGTGGCAACAAACAAACTCCAGGCATGTCGGCTCTCAGGCCAGCAATGGGAGCTTGCCAATGATCTTATCAAGGTTCTTATGGTCTGTAATATATTCCTCAATTATAAACCATGCTAATTTCTCATTGGTAAGATATTTGATGGCCCAACAAAACTCTTCTCACAATCACAAGTGCCGCTTATTGTTGATGCTGTACCAATACTCAAAGCGATTGAGGAATCGATGGTTGCTGTATGCGATGACAGTGATGCACAGCTCCCGAATGTTATTCGCATCGCTGCACAAGCTGCACTACTTTTAATTGATAAGTATTCGATCTTCACTAGTGATTGCAAGCTGTATCAAATAGCCATTAGTTTGTCGTTAACAGCCTTTTGAGTTTGAGGTGCTTATCTAATTAATGTCTCAAGTGATGTGTCCTAATCGCAAGTTGAAGTCATTCAAAGACCATGGACAAACTGCAGCACAAATTAAGAAAATCAAGAAAATGGTTGTTAAGCGTTGGGAAGAGTCATACTATGAGGGTGCCAAAGGGGAGGTGCAGGGTGACATCACACAACCACCCAAGGTTTGATCAGTGCTGGCCAATGTTCAACAGATTGCTTATTCATCACTGGGTCACATTAGCACAGGTCAAAATGGGTTAAAGACTCAGTAGTGGCCACATCTCGTTGAACAACAGACCATATCACAATGTATCTCACAGGTCCTGTCTTGCATTCTGAGATAATCAAGGACGTCGGAGGTTATATAATGTATTGGCACCAGGCATCTCTACACCACCCTTGCCATGGAAAAATGGGTTCCGACTTCTGCTCTGCACCTAGTGAGCATGCTGTTACAGTTTCCATATTCAGAATATTAATAGATGCTTTTTGTTGAAGCATCTTCTGTGGATGTAGAATGAGCATTTTCAACCAGACGGCTTGAAGTCAATCACCTTCAACATAATATGAATTCACAGACATTTAAAGCACAGGTGGCCGACGGGTCATGGGCCAAAACACCGCTTTACCCTGGGTTTACAGAAGTCACAAGGATTGTTGAGAGAAGTATGGCAGGTGGCAGAGACTCGGAAGTTGAAGTTGAACTGGAGGTCAAAGCAATGTAATGTATTGTACACGAGCTGAAGTAACATCAACTACTTCACAAGTATGTAGTAGCCCCTGCCAACAAGGCTCATCTGCTCTGCAACGTGTCTGCGCAAATACAATGTGGGGGAAGCAACAGGTGACATTGCATGCACACTCACTGCAGGGGAAGCCAGCAGCGTTTTGCAATGACTTGGAGAGGGTGAGAGCGCTGTGACATGTGAGGGTTGTCACAGTTGTGCCACCTGAGCAGAAAGTGTCCTTGCAAGTGTCACAATTGATGCCAATGGGCCTGGAGCTGTGTCTTGTACAGGATGCTTGCACCCATGGGATTGTCGTCCACCTGGTCAGACACCTTGATGTCCAGTCTATTGACGAATATGTTGGCAGTTGAGAGTGAGGGAATGAAACACGAGAGATTCAGGCTGTCGCACGCACGAAGTGCAAGTATGATTTGCCTTCAGAAGTTCAGACATCACACTGAATGGAGTTGTGTGACCAGTCACTGTTTTTGCTTTGTAATTCCTTCATTTCTTGAATCTATCACTCTGAAACTCTTGACTGAATTGCAAGAAGGTGTGATGATCTAGTATTACAGCGCCTTTCATATGTATGGGGAATTCCAAAAAAAAAAAAGTTGTGTGTTGTTATTTGTCACCATTTGGCCACAACCCGAACATTTTCAGTGTGGTCAACTCATGCTTACCATCTGTCGCAATGGCCTCAAGTGCGGACAAGAGTCCAGAGCCAGACGAGTTTAGTTTCTCAGCTCCTATCATTGCTTGTCTGACTGTGCACATTGCTGGCCAAGGAAGCAAGAAGAAAATTACCAAGAAAGACACCAAAACGAAGGAGTTTTCACACATATTCTGTGCGACTAAATCCAACTACCTCGAGTTTCTGACTACCTTCCTTACAAAGCACCACATTGGTAACAAGCTTCGAGTTACAGATCGTAGGCACTACACCTGTAAGATGCAGGTTCCACCTTCAATGTAAGTCGTTCCAAGTCCTTTTGTGTTTGCAACGAAAACTGACCATTTCACCCAAGTAAGGGAGATGCATGCGACGTCGAGAACTTCTTAGAATATGAAGATGTGGTGAAGAAGGTGCTGGAGAGGCGGCCAACGAAGGCCATTACAGTTTTTGTGGATATGAAGGATGTTGACTGTGCTGTGAAGAAGGTATGTGTTACTTGTTTCTACAGTATATACACACTTCTTACTACTATACTACAGAAGGATACATCGGGAGATTCAGAGGATGAAAGTGACGATGAAGGGAAATCTGATATGAGCTCTCTTTTGCGCACATGGATGGTTTTGACTCGAGCCTCATGTTACCACAGCATTCAAATGGGCTAACGAAACTCGATTCTGAATTGGCACGTCTGCGTGGCTTGCTAGAAAAGAAATATTCAAACAACCACGACACTGGCTACACATACATTGACTCAGCCACATCAGATTCAATCCCGCTAACCCCCTTCATGATGAAGGAATGGGCTTGCGCTATGGTAAGTGTTCCTTCTAATACTACAGTAAACCGCTGGAAACTGACACATTATAGTATGATGGGACAGTATCTGTCAGCCATCCACCATCCACTGCGACATTTGATCCTGTGAATCGCAGGTCATCTCTTCACACACATCATCATCATTCCAAATCGGCTTTGGCTCCTGCATCGTCTAATGCTTAGGGATGCCGACCGTACCGTATACGGTTACGGCCATACACTTTACAGTGAGCATACAGCTCCGGGCCGTACCGTAAGACAACCGTACTTACATGTATGAGACCACTCACCTGTACGGTACAGCAACTACTACGGCCGTTATACGGGTCAATACAGTAGTACGGCTCACCCTTGAAGTTGGCATTATGTTTGCACACGACTCATTCCAGCAGCGCCGATGCTGCTTGACTCATCCTCCTCACCCTCGCTCAACACGAAGACCACCAGGGTCAATTGCCAACGTTACCAGGATGCTTTGCCGCCTCTGACTGTCACTGTCGAGCAAGTCTATCAGGGTGTCGACTATGGCTACTCAGTGGAAGGTTGTACATCCCGGAGCGCATACTGACAAAGACTGGTCCACCTACTCCTTCGTTGATCTTTCCATCGCCTTGCTCTCCCTCTACATCTCACCCTCAAGCTTTTCCATGGCCACACTCATTCAAGGACATAGCGTTGCAGCTCCTGGGCAATCTATTTGAGTAAATCAACTGGAGAACGACCAAAATCCTTGACGGTGGTGGGTGCTACCAGTGGTCACACGGGAAGGTGCGCATTTTTTTCTCCCAAGTTATGTATATATGTTTTGACAATTCTACGGGATAAACAGCGCTATTTATGCGGTTCAAAGCCGTTGAGTGGGCAGCGCACGTCAATGCGCGGGGAATATCACCGTCCTCACCCCCCTTTCTTGTCTCTTTGCTACCGTCTTTACCTACTGTGGCCAACACAGATGCCACCGACCCTAAGTCATCAAGGCGGACAAACTTGAGAAGATCTTAAAGTAACAGGGTTGTCGCTGCTTGATCACGAGGACCCTGACTACGAGGTGAGATGCAGCGTTGTTTGTCGTTTGGGACCCGGTCGTGACTGGCGTGGCCATGTGGGCGTGCCCTTGTTGATTACTTCTCCTTTTCTTTTCTATTGTTTATCGCGTTCTCCTCACCCCTTCTCCTCACCACCTCGACAACAAGCAACTGGGACACAAGACGAACGACATACGCGTTCTAGTCACAATCATTTCCTATTTCCTTCCTTCTATAGCTCTCGTTCTGCACTCTCAAACAACATCTTACCGACACGAAGCCGCTACCACAAGGCAGCTGTACGCTCTCCTTTTACCCACTTTTAGTCTCTCCTTTACGTGCTCACCCCTTCTCTATTCAATCCTAATCATTGGCACCCCCAAGGTCGCCTTTACTTGCAAAATCTTTAAGGTAGCCCGCCCACTCGTCGAGGAGGACATTGTTTTCAATCCAAGAGCTCTCTCTTTCCCTCTTTCATTCGTTTTCCTCCTCTTGGCGATCGCCTGTGGACCTGCTGTCCACACGATCGTGATCGATTTTTCGCGTTTTACCTTACTCAGCCAATCTCCCCTTTCTCTCATTTTCCCTCTCTTTCTCCTACTTGGACAACACTTTCACCCTCGCAGCAACTATCTTAGTTTCAACGCATACAATCTTGGCATCACCACTAAGCGGGCGCAGGACCAAGCACTGGTGTCGCTATGGTATTTAGTCCGCTTAAAGGGTACTTTTGATGGGTGCCAGGTAAGTCCTGCACGCGAGTTGTGAGATGACAGTCCTCTTCACATTTTCTCTCTTTAGGACACTGTGAAGGCACTGCTCACGGACCGACCTGTCAAGTCTCGGCGCATCAACTGGGTGTATATTCTCGCCCAAACCGTCTGCTACTTCCTTGCCTACTTCCACATTCGCAAGGCCACCATGCTCACCTGGTGTCGCCGATCACATGCAAACTTTGAATGTTGTAATCCACAGGTTTTCAGCTCAAGATGCCCAGAGTGGCACTCTTCAAGATGGCCAGTTCACCCTCAGGTTTGCAAGTGCCTGTGCCCTTCAAGTCATTTGAGTCGCGCTCGTACGGCACCTCTCGTGGCAGCCGATTAGGTCTGTGGTTGTGCTCGGTTGTCTGTCCTCGCAGGGGGCACTTGGCCTTGTGCTTGGCTTCTACCGTGTGTGGGTTTGGCACATCGACATCGCCCATTTCAACTGCAAAGGCGAGCTGAGAGCAACCAAGCAGGCAAATGGTTTGCCTGCTTCAGTCGGTAGTTGCACAAACACCCCTCTTACTTCACTTTCCTCCTCAGCCGACCCTTCCAGCGACTTCTCCTTTGCAACTTAGAAGACCGGAAAAACAAGGGTACCTATCTAATTCCGTCTAATTCCGTGATTATGATAATGATACCTGCCTTCCCAATCATGACTGTAAGAGCCGTATGACGGCCGTTTACAGCCATCAAAGTACGGCAAAATACGGTTGGACTACCAGCCATATATGGTTACGGTAGTCGCAACTCCAAACGTCCACCGGTACAGTAGACAGCACCCATATGACGGTACCGTACATACGGCTCATACGGTATACGGTCAGCATCCCTACTAATGCTCCTGTCATATCTGATGATCTGGCACATCTCTCACAAATTATTTTGAGTGTGGTATCCATGGCCCGCACTCCGAAACCTACCACAACTCCAACTTGTCGTCGCACATTGTCATCTGCCTCTTCCATACTTTCGCCCACTCGCAATACCCCTTCAAAGCTAAACCAATTCCTTGAGTATGTGGAAACAAACCTTGGTGTCGAGAATGCACGCATACATAAAGAAAGCCTCCAAATGCTGGGTTTTGGTCCTGATATCCTTCACCTCATTGAGGATGGAGTGCTAAAGGATGTGGGGTTCACACCTGGAGACGTCATACGCTTGAAGCAGAACTCACAGCAGTGGTGGAACAGCACAGACGCAAGCACAAGCGGGCCAGTCACATGCCGTCTCCAGTTCAGTCAACTCCACCGAACATGAGGGTCACCTTCAAGAAGCGATTCCATAGCGGTGGAGGTTATAAGCTTTACGGGCCCAAAATGGTTGAGAGTGATCTCCCACTCAATACTGACTTTGACTGGTATTACTTTTGCAAGGCTCACGATGCTATGGTACCTCTTCCACCCAGCTATGTACCTGTTGTCGATGGCGAGATTGTTGAGAGTGAAGGGTCTGCATGAATAGCACATGCTTATTGTGTCTACGTGTTATGATTGTCGTTGTTGTCGTTGTAGTCATTGTTGTTGTTGTTGTTGTTGTCATCATTATCCAAGTCCATTACAATTGCCATGCACAAACGATTTTGTAGCTAAACAATGTAACCTGAAGCACGAAAATAATGCCAAGCGCTTTCAGACGAGACGTTCTGACAAGCGCGATCGATAATTGAGAAGGAAAAATCATAGTAGAATCATTTCAAGTAACTTTTGATTGACGAGAATGCTTGTTCGATAGGGTTCAGATCAGGGGAATAAGGAGGGAGGAAAATGAGTTTGCAGCCTAGCAAAAGATTGAGCACAGTATCAACACGGCTTCAATAGTATGTGCTGTACATACCAGCTTCATCTTCAACGAGTGCGTGCACTTCTTCAGAATGATGGATATTGCAGTTGTCTAAGATAAGGACACTTTGAGGACCCGGGTAAGGATTGGAAAGGGGGATCTAGACGCTACATGAGAAGATCAAATGTGTAAACGGACTGTAAACATACCACTAGTTTGCAAAGGAACTGAAGAAACCGGTCCACGACCAAAACACCTTCTCTGCACACAACTCTTCCCTACCATCGACCATCCTTTTGTTCTTGCCGATGTCCTTTTATTGTGAGCTGCCTCATCGACAAACATTAGCATGTCTGGATTTGTGACTTCATCAGCAATCCTATTCATAAACGCAGAGCACAGCAAGTCGTCCCTTTTCAACGTGCGGGCAGAGACCCCCTTGTGAGAATAGTGTAGACAATGTAGGGTGCACAGCAATGTCGTAATCGAGATGGAGGTTCCACATTCGGTGTAGAGTTTTTCTTGGATCTCATCAAGGTATATAGAATGTCTGCAGTTCAGTAACGCAATGATAAACTTGAGATCACCTTTTGATAGTATGCGTGTTCGGCCAGGTTTGTGAGTGTGAGAATTGTATGGAATACCATATGCACGAGAATAGGAAAGAATCCGATAAACCAGAGTCTTCTTGACACCAAGAAGGCCACAAATCTCCTTGATGTTGAACCCCTGCTTGTAGAACAAAGCTGGGATTCGCGACTTTAGATCTGTAGAGACAGTGTGAGTGGGCATGTGACAGGCAGTAACGAAAATTTTCGGGTTGCAGCCAGATGGTGACAAATAAAAACCAAATAACAACACACAACTTTTTTTTTTTGGAATTCTTCATACATACAGTATGAAAGGCGCTGTAACACACCAGGATGCTGCCACATAAATGGGTGAAGTGGATGGAACTCCATCCGTGTGGATAGACCCGTATCCAAACCGAACTTGGACAGTATCCATGGGCCGGATACGGATGAGTCACGGTCACATTCATGTCAGTCCCTACTGCCGATAACCTCATGTTGGTTGAACCAGAGTTGCTCTGAAACTGTGCTACTGATTGCTTCAAGTTGGCCTGCCTCGCCCCAATGAGATGCTGCTGATGGCATTAGGTTGGCCTCTCACAGGATGCTGCCGATGGCCTCCTGATGGCCCAGAATCATTCCAAAGCAGTGCCACCAATGGCATGTGGTTGGCCCATCATTAGATACTGCCGATGTCCTCATGATGGGCCAGAGTTGCTCCAAAGCAGCCTTGCCAATTGCCTCTTTAAAAAGGACAGTGCTGCTGATAGCATGGGGTTGGCCCAACACCCTTACTTTTGGCACCGGTGAACGCGTCTGCTTCTCAAGTACACAGTGGTCACATTTTGGTTGTGAGGAAGATTGATGGGCATACCTTTGGCAACTTTGTTGCGCACCATATCTATTATGGTCCTGGTGCTACAGTGGCTGAGCCAATGATGCCAGGTCTCGACATTAGGGATGTGTTTGGCATAAAGGGCGGTTGGAGAAGTGGGGCTGTTCAGCTTCAAGTGAGAGACATGAGCAGAGCTGCAATTCAAGACATAGAGATTTTTGGACGGAGAGAGAGAACCATGAACTATAACTTTGTTGTTTTTGTTTGCAACCCAGCATTTGTCAGGCCCAAAAGTGATGGAGTTATATCCATGGCGAGTCAGCGCAGGGACGGAGATTAAACGTGTGCTACAAGATGGAATGTAAAGGACATCTTTAAGAGAAAGTTTTGTGTCCAGACGCAATGCAAAGATTGATGTCACCAATGCCAATGGCATCAGTGGATGACCCATTGAATCCTTGAATAGGGTGAGGGATGATTGGGCATAGAGAGTGGAAGTCTGAGCATTCAGGGGAGATGTGATTGGAAGCCCCAGAGTCCAAGATAAAAGGATGCTCGGCAGTGTGGGCGACTAAGACATGAGAGGCACTAGTAACCACCAGAGACGGACTGATGTCAGTGTTGTCAATGCCACACAAGTAAGAAGTCCAGTCCACAGAAGCCTTAACCAGCCCACTAAGCGCAAGGTACGAGTTGAACAAATAATGACCACCGCTGACAGAGTCATCAGAATCTGAGTTTACGGTCTCAATGTGCACCACTCGTGGCATCGCAATATTGGCGGTAGAGGGCTGAGAGGGAGGGGCAAGGTAGTACGTAGTGCCTCCAATAACAATGGCTTCGGGCATAATAATGGGTGCGGGTGTGGCAACAGAGCTCGTTGCTGTATTTGTGGCAGCAATATTTGTAGAGGAAATAGACTGAGCCTTTGCCAGAGGTTTTTCTGTGCAAGATTGATGACTGGATGCAGCACATTGTGCAGCTTTAGTGTCGTCAATAGAATGACCAGCCATACCTCCTCCTTTTTGAATTCAGAAATCCACAAGGTGGCTGGGTTTACTGCATTGAGTGCATACTGCACAAGGCTTACCACGTGATTGGGCGGCAAAAGTGGTGGGGCTAAGTGACAAATCTGTACGGCAGCGCGATAGACCATCTTCTTGGGTGAAACGACGCATGATCGTCTTGGAAGAGAATGAAGGATCATTGGCAACACCGATCAAGTGTGACTGAAGGGATTCAAACATTCCAGTGAGGGAGTTAAGAAGGAAGACTGTTTGTAGCTGATTGGGGTTGATGGGTCCCATGTTGATGATTTAAGCATGAAGAGCGTTGATTTCTTCCACTGTTTTGAGAAGAGGGGTGTCCAATCGGCACCGAATTTCCAGAAAACAGTGTGATAGGGAACAAGATGCAACCCTTATTTGCGAAAACATGTGTCACGAGTGCCGACTGGGCACGAAGATGAAGAGGGCTCTGGGATGCCCGGAGTGCGCTATCTGAGCGCGGGACTGGTGAAAGCCGAGAGCGCGCTATCTGAGTGCACTGAAAAGGATAAGGTCTTGGCTCTGAAGTCTGGGAGGCCGACTCAATGGGTCTAGGCTCTCCGATATCCCGCTTTCAGCAAGAATGCAACAAGCTGGGATTGAGGACAAAGAGGACAAGATGAAGGAGGAGAACTGGTACAACGCTTACTACACTACTGGAGACACCAGTTTTGCTATATAGTTGCTTGCATTCCTTTACTGATGCCATATTTTGCCATTTTAGTACATCTTCTTTAACCTTCTAAAGTGTGTGTACTCTTCATGCATTAAAATCTTTCTCTTTTACAATGCTTTTGTGGATATAGTTTACAACACCCATAATATTTTGTGCCATTGGAAGGTCATTTACAAAGAGAGCAATTGTCAATTGTACAAGTCAGTTATGTAAGTATTCATGTGTCCAATATATTGACCCCTCTGCTTAAGACTCTTTTATAACTTCAACAAGAGAAAATAGAAAGTGATGTTGCAAATGCCAATTAGGCACGCTGATAGGATGGCTCTGGGATGCCCGGGGTGCGCTATCGAAGCACAATACAAATGGAAGCTGGACATCAGGGAATGCCTTGGTTGCTAGCGAAATATAAGTCTAATAACAATGATAATTCTCACTAGCGCATGCTCAATCGCTCGTTGTCAAGGCACCATACATAGATAATCTAGAACTGTTACGAGCGGACTGTCTCGTATGGCGCGTAAGCAACCTCCCAATGGCAGTTACTTACACGATGAGCTTCTGTGCAAGAAGAGCCTTAGTACGTCAAGGCTAACCTCAGTACGTCGAGGCGTAAGCCAACTCAAACAGGAGTTAGATCTGGTAGCTGACTTAGGACTTGAACCTAAGCGCAAAGGAATACGATGTGATAAGGGAGTCGAGCTGAGCGGCGAGCGTAGTAATAAACCTGGTGAGCCAGCGAAGCGAGATGGAGCTGATCGAACAAGTTGCAAGGGAATAAGCGAGCGAGCCGAAGGCGAGCAAGCGAAGCTCAATG
This sequence comes from Russula emetica, assembly GCA_015178925.1. Taxonomy (NCBI): domain Eukaryota; kingdom Fungi; phylum Basidiomycota; class Agaricomycetes; order Russulales; family Russulaceae; genus Russula; species Russula emetica. The sequence goes on along the minus strand of WHVC01000024.1, from coordinate 294,055 downwards.
GAAGTTTATGGTCCTGAATTCACAAAGGAGACCAAGTCTGAAGCGACTTAGGTCTTTACAAGCGTGCTAATATACAGGTACAGAAAGGCCACGTCATTGCGAGCCAAGGAGATCACTAAGCGAGTTGGTAATCGACTTAGTGATGCTTCGTAAGGTACTGAGTAATTGTACAAGTTTATGAGTAAGTAAGTGGAGAAATGACGCACGCGTGAGGAGTATAGTAGGAGGGAGTCAAAGTGAGTCGAAGTGACTGAGACTCACGTGGCGTGGGAACATCTGACCGAATAGGAAGGTAAGCAGGAACGAAACAGAAGAAGACATAGCTGCTAAGTATCGAGATCGCGGCAACGGCCGAAAGGAGTCCGGAAGGCACTATAAGCGGCCTGGTGGTACACATGGTGAGAGAATATAAGTACAAGTAAGCGCATGACACCAAGAACAGACGAAAGGCGTAACAAGAACTAAATTATCTACGCAAATGTAATGTAGCTGTGTAGGTCAATGAATGGGTTTATATAGAAAGACTGACAATTATCTAATATATTATAAGCATTCCAGTCATGGGGTGTAACAGAGCCAAATTGAGGTATTAAGTGGACACTACGAACAATGCTGTCCACTGGGATTATGCTGGCACTTCGTCGGCCACCTTGAATCGATCTTGAGACCTTAAACATGAGGTGTTGGGGTTCGCACACAGCTGGGACAGGGGAAAACCATTCAACATAAGCAAGATGTGTCGAAGGCCTGGCATTGGTCGAAGGAAATACATTGTCGATCTTATTCCTGGGTATCTCAAACACCGTGCGTACCTGGGCAATCTGGCGACCTTTGTTGCCTTGGCCGCGTGGGCCACTGGGTCCTCTGCTGTCGACAAGAACGGTATCGAAGCGCCCTGGGATGATTCGTCCATGCAAGTCCTTTTGTTCCGGCCGAATGTGAATAACATCCACTATTTCGGTGCCCTTAGTGAATTTCAAATTATGATACACAGCAACCGCAGAAAATGGGATGTGTGTGTTGTGTGCACGATGCCGTAGCGCAGTTTCAGATGCCCCAGGGTAATTGACTTGGGCAATAAAGTCTGCCAGCGTGTCTTGGAAGTCCAGTGCACCATAGTCTCTGGCTAGGACATCAAATAGAACTCGATATTTTGAGGGATTTTGTGCCATTTTGAGGGTTAGAGCACAAGCGCGTGGCAGTCCAAGAGCCTTCTGAGATGGCAATTGACGTTCTGAGTCTCTTCCCTGCTCCTGCCTCCAATTGATGAGTACTGAGTGTAGTTCTATCTTTTCACGACGCTCCAACCATTTGGTCATTTGAGCGTATTCATCTTTGTGGTTCATCGCGCGGTATGCATTCTTGGTGAGGTCGATGTGCAGGTGTTCCGATTGCTCAGTATTGTAGTTGTCTGTGGTGCTGAATAGCCGGATCGACAATGCGTAGTGCATCAAACTGTGAAGCTTCGGGAGTCGGAAATTCTCCCGGATTCCAAGTTCAAGGAAAACATCTTTGTTGTCATGGAATCTCGGAAGGCTGTCTTGCAGTAGGGAAATGGTATCGCTTGTATGACTTCCATATTGAGCAAGGTATAGGAAGTCCATAAGTGCGCGCACTGCCCTGATAATGCGTGCAGAGCCCTGCCCACCAGGAACCGGCAGATCGATAATGAGACCCAATAGAAAGATGCATATTTTTTTGTGCTCGTGACCTGAGACACGAGAGAACAATGTTATACCCTTCATGAAGGGCCTAAGGTTGTGATTGGGAGGGATAGCACGGCACCGAGCATTGATTGCCGCTGTGCCATAAACGCCAACTAGCCACGAAATTATGTGCTTGACCATGCCTTGGAGCATCTGGTGGAGTATGTCGGGTGTGATCAAAAGGAACACATCCACCAGGGGGAGTGTTTCCCAGAAAAGACGATAGATCAGTTTCATTCCAGTGTCACGGCAAGCAAGATTGAATGTGTGGACGTTGCTGTCGGCTAATCCATATGTATCGAGTACTCCACTTTGAATGCGCGGCGGGAAGGATTCATATTCGCCCAATTGATTAGGCGGTACAGTGCATTTTGGGCAGCGGCCGTAGTATGTGCAGGTCACGAGGGCCTGTTCTGGGTAGTTGCCAACAAATGTTGCAAAGATCGGGTGGCATCAATGCCAGACACCGTCTCCGCTCATCATTTCAAGTCCTGTTTCACCATAAGAGCCGATTGGGCCTAGCACATCGTTCATGCATGCATGAAACAAATTAGCAAGCGCGCAGCGCCGAGCAGCCTTGTTTGAGATCCCAACAAGCTTTGTCGTAGGGATGTAACCCAATAAGATTTGCGCATGGCATGACATCTTCCGACGAGTTTGCTTAGGGATTTTCCTATGGTCATATAGATCGGGTACGCCATCTTGTCACAGAAGAGAGTGAGCTGGGTCTTGTCAGAGGAAATGATGATGGAAACGATTGTTGCCCCTGGTTGGCAAGTCTCAAGGGCAGTCTAGTATAGAAATTAGTTATCGGCAATAGATTGATTAGCGTATCCCTTACCTGAACATTCCACCACCAATCACCTGTAAAGACACCGAATACATTTGATTACATCCCTCGAATAAAATTCAAGGGGTTTTCCGTTGACAGTTAGCTCCTTGCATTGAAAACACGGGCGGCCAGATAAATGATTGTCGATTTTGTCATTGAGTTCCTTAACCGTGTGGAATGAGAGCCTGAGCGCGTCTACGACCTTTTATACTTGGGTTAGACACATATAGTATTTGATCAAGGAGAAATACATACCCCTGGTAGAGCCAGCATTTCCATCACCGCTGCTGAGGTTTGACCGCGCATCTTTAGCCATCGAGCCATGTTCCAGTCACGTTCAGACTGGAATGGAGCCCACGGTGAGTCCATGAACGTGGCTTGCCATGACTGATATGCGGATGGGCCATGAGGCTTGTCGGGTATTGGCATGCCTGGGTGACTGAGGGGAAACCCGTTAACAACATGTGTCGACATCCCCTGAGGCAGTGTGAGGTCGGCCTGATTCCCCACCTCACTTTGATCACCATATTCTGTAAGCTCAGGAGATCCTGGAGCCTCGCCTGCGGTCGTCTGATCAGGGAAAATTGTGGGTGGGTTGTTAGATAACAGCTCCTCATAGGCGTCTGCGTCCGCGACATCGGCAGGGTCGAGCGGGTCATTCAAAATGCCCTCTAAACCCAATGCGTCATCTGAAATTGGGGGTCACAATCCGACACATTTATTGAACGAAAGAAACTAGTGCTCACCTTGTGTGACAGCGATCTCAGTATCTGACAGCTGACCGCACGTTGTGTGATCAAATTCGCTGTCGGGTGAACTGCCTCTTGAAACTGGCGATGCACAGTTTGGGCTTAGCCATGGTTGGGTCGCCACATTTTGAATTGATGAGGACACCACTGAAACTCGTGACGCAGCGACTGTATCCCTACAGCGCGTGTCTTGAGTTTTTTCTGACGTGTTGGGAAAGACCGCAGGGACTGAACCACTTATCGCAGCCATGACATTGAACCCTAGATGTCAGCATGGTCAGGTGTAAGGGGCGGAAGGACAGTGAGTTGGTAATCAAAGATGGGGTGAGAGATGATGGGGGAAGACAAGTCGTGTCCTGCGCATGCCATAGGTTAGCGCTGACGCCTCTCGTTATTAAAAGGGTATGTACCTTCTGTTTGAGAATCCATTCCCCCACTGTCGTTTCTGCTTGAGACCGAAACTCACATACTGTACACTCCTTACCTTTGCATATTTCAGTGCTCTTCTTTGCGGTTTGATGATGCCTCATACTTGCCGCTCTCAGACCAAAGGTGTCGTGAACACACACATGTAAGTTTAGTCTCATTGATAAACGATACAAGACAGCACTAATGAAATGTTGCAGCAATGAAAACACAGATATGCAGTCCACGAGCGATCAACTACATGGTAGGTCCACCCATCATATCAATACACTCCTCTGATGTAGAAAAAGCCAGTCAAAAACGCATCTTAAACACCCAAAACGAAACATCCACCTCCACACCCATCGCAGCGCAGGAAACAAGTGAACCGCGCCAGTCTAAGAGGGCACGGCTAGTTGGTATGTTGTTTGCCAAAGGTCCAGAGTGACACTTACCGAATTCCAAGGACCTGCTCGTGGTTGCCCCCTGCAACTTGATCTAGGCGATGGTACTGTGAAAGATCGGCAAGGCTTGGCCCAGGCGAAAAACAACAAGGGCAAGCGTCCAGCACCATTGAAGCGGAGTTGAGTATTCGCTTTCCAACAATGTTTGTCACACAAACAACTGACTCTACGGGGGGGTTTTTTTTTTTCAGCCGCGTCCTTTTACCCTGGCCGCGATGCGGATACCGTCCTCAGCCATGTTCCTTCCCGCATCTGCCCTGAAAATGACCATCTCATTGATATTCACTGTCACCGCCGGTATGGACGAGACGATTAGAGCTCAGTTGTGTCGGTAGTGGTTGCCTCTTCCTCAGGCTTGGGCGTGTCGAAGCACGTACAGCGTCCTCCCTTGTGCACTAGATCGGGGAATACCTCCTGACAGAAGGCGTACTTGTGTAGAGCGACCGTGTCCTTTGTGGGACGCTGGGTCATGAGCTAAGCCGTCTGTGGCTTAGTAGACTTGAGGAGTAACGGGTTCCCGCCTTATCAGTACGTCGATAAGACCCCGCTTTGAATAGGAAGAGAAGAGGCTTTTGTTATTTAGACAAGAGACTCAACTTGCCGCTATCTGGCCGAGTTGGTCGTCCTTAAATACACAGAGAAGACTACAAATGCGTACAAAGCATTACCAACCAAATATCGAGGACACAGCAATCTGAAACAACACGATGCTGGCCACCTGTCCATCCACATCACAACGAGGCATTACACGCATCAATGACAAGTGATCCGATCAATCCATACCGTACTAGTCCGGTTCAAGAACTTACCCCGGTCCACGAGGCGTACAAGCTAGCCTCGTTCCAGGAGCCAGTTACATTCACGATGGCGAAACCAAGGTAGAATCGGACTCAGAATGGTTTACAGAGCCGCAACCCATGGAGCAAGGTGGAAGACCCTCTTCCAAAACATTGGAAGCAATCGTCGTCGAAGTAAGTACACCCTTTTTTCTTTCTTCCTTAAATCTTATAAGTATTTCTTAGCGTCCAATTTGGCAGAGTTCTCCACCTGCTCTGGGCTCAGCGGCAGCCAACTCTGCTGGTAGCACCATGGCAGGCGATGATGTGGCAACATCACAGGCCAGCAGTGGTGGCAATGCGGCTTCCATTGACCCAGTCGTTGTACCTGGGCCATCGCCACAAACTTGGCCAGCTGAGACGGAACTGATTGTTGTGCCAGGTACTAATAAGGTTATGCTGACACTTCAGTGTCCCCTCATGCATTCGGTCTTCCAAGAGGCCTTTGAGAGGGTTCGCGCAAGCATGCTGTTCACCAATGCGTTCCCTAAACTTTATGAGACAATCGAGATGGTCACAGAAGATCTCATTTCAGCAGCCGAGTCCCTTGACAGGGCGACGAACATTTATAACTGGCTCGTTGTCGATGGTGATTATATCAACAATATGAGCCACCTTGTAAGTCTTTGTTTATTAAATACTCAGTTACTGATTTATTTTCAGCCTCACGCACGTATTCCCCATTTCCGTGGGGAGGTCAAGGATCGCTCCGTTACCATTATACAGGCCAAGTTCTTGGCCTGTCCTACAAGCACATCGGTCATTAATTTTGTTGAAAAGCAGCTGTCGAATTACAACTACACATTTCCGAGGTTGTCCAATGTATGTGTAACCTTTCAAGTTGATTTTAGCTGACTTCTTGTAGGGCAATCCACTCAACTACCTCCCACACCGGACTCGCCCTTACAGAAACATCCGCATCATTAACATAATCCGTGATCTGTATTTCACTGGTGGTCACCACTCATTTGCCCATTGTTTCCGCGAGAGGTTCCCTATCCATCAGGGCAGCAATGGGGTTGTGTTGCGCGAGGTGCCAGTTGCCATGGTTGCACTTGTTGCAACAGCAGTCAGTGCCACCTACGAGTTGATTCTAATATATGACTAATGAGTTTAATCAGCTTTACGCGGCCATCCAAGAGTGGTGCACTGGAGTGCAGAAGACCATTGAATTCTCCGCAAGTGCCTTTCTTGATGTGTATAATGGCCACATCAATACTTTCAACCACATTCGTGACAATCGAAAGGATGTGTTTCATCTGATGATGGCGGACATCTATTCGCAGGCATGGTGGGCATCCTACATGTTGATTGTTATGGTAGTACCATTACTGATAAGTCATCACAGTGCGGCGGCAAGTGGATCGTTGGCGACTCCAATTGCAGAAATCAAGCTCAACGACATTGAAGGGTTGTGAGATCACCCTGGGTTCAACACCACAGTCAAGGCAACTAGACCTATTGTAAGTTGTTGCAAGTGTGCACTCTATTGCATGCAGTTGACTCTACTTTATACAGTCAACATAGGTCAATTATACCCGCTGAAGACATCATTACTCTTGCGCTCAACATTTCTCGTATCATCTCGTCCTGACTCGTCTTGTCTCGGTCTTGTCTTGTTTCTATTTACTTATGTGATTTGGCAGCAATGCCGAATGGACAATATAGCCGTCTGCCGTAAGGTACACTGTAGAGCACCAATAACGGTAGATTGTCTAGCATGTAGTTATTCTAATATACTCTCATTTATTGGGAATAAAGTGTGATAAAGTGTGATAAAAGATGCTAGATTAGGGGCGGTAAGCTAGCAACGATAATGTTAAATTATTGTAATCTAGCATAATTTACAGCGCGCTAGCATTCACTAGCAACCAAGGCATTCGCTAGCAACCAAGGCATTCCCTGATGGAGGCACACTATCTGAGGGTGCCGAAGAGAATGAGATCTTAGCTTTGAGGTCAGGGAGGTTGGCACAATAGCACTAGACTCTCAGTCACCCTGCTTTCAGCACAAATGCAACAAGCTAGGATTAAGAACAGAGAGGTCAAGATGAGGAGACAGCAGTCTTACAATGTTTACTATACTACTTGAAATAGGGGCAATTACCTAAACTGGCCTATCACTCTCCCAAAACCTATCACTAGGTACCAATAGTAATACAGGTCAAACTGAACATCAGGATAACTATAAGGAATCAGAACAGACAGGCAATAGAGCAAGAAAGTAAGATAAAAGATAAAAATAAAAAAAATACTACTCTCTTCTCTTACTTGTCACAAAAAATAGAAAGTGGTCAGTTTCATCCCCCAAAGGCTTATTATGAGGCTCAGGGATGATGCCACCAACAAGGCACAGATTTTCGGGCTTGTTTCACTATTTTAAGGTAAGAGAAGGCAAGACATAAACCCCATAGAAGCAATCTTTCCAGCAATCTTGTTGGATATGGGTTGAAAAAATCAACAAAGAGACACTTGGGACCAAGGTGCTTCTCATATGAAGCAAAACCATATGCAACTTAAAAGTGCCATTCACTCATAGCAGCTATGAGTTTATTGATATTTGTGCATTCAGAGGAACAGCTTATTGCTTTAAAAGTTGAGACACAATTGCCCTGTTGTTATTAGAGCTTTCCTCTGACTCCTCAATGGAAAGTTTCTTTGTGCTTCTTTGTGGCTTCATTCTTTTCATGAACTCCTAAACAGACAGATAACCCTAGATAGTAAGTTCTCTTTAACACCACTTCTCATAATGTGCAATTATTCACAAATGCCTATTGTAAGTTTTCCACTTGTTTTCATTTGCCTTCTCCTTTGTCAGTGCCTTTTTTTGTTTATCACTAAGGATTCTGTTAAACCTTGCTAATTTTGTCTCCTCATAGACATCTGCATTATTGCCACAATTAAGAATTTCCATATTAAAGCCCTTAAAGTCATTAGGGTCGTTCACGGTAGCCACTTATTTGATACTTATTTTTTACTTAATAGGTTTCTACTGTGAAATTAAAATAAGTAATCTAATAGTGGTATTCAAAAATGCCATATATTTTTATTTATTAGATTACTTATTATAATTTCACAGTAGAAACCTATTAAGTATCAAATAAGTATCAAATAAGTGGCTACCGTGAACGACCCTATTATCACTTAGGATGGTGGGCACCGCATCTTATGTGTTGGGTTCATTAAAAACTGCTGTTTATAAAAGAAGGGTGACTAATTAGACTTGCCAAAATTGTTAATCTAATTATTTTGCTTTTTTATCTGGCTAAAATTTTGAATCTAGGCTTTTGTGACACATTATTTATCAATGTGAATTTTAATGGCAATTATGGATTACCATTTTGGGGCTGGTCATAAAGGAACACAAGGTAGCATATTGTTAGGACCCTAGCTTGTACGGGTCTGATTAGCTGGTATGAAGAATTTTCATTTCACACTTTACTATACTATACCATTCGAGGACGTGCTTATCTTGTTACGCTTTATTTACATGTTGTTCGTTCATGATGACATTGTGCTCTATTTATCTGCGTCCCAAAGTAGTTATAACGCTTCTTAACTACTTTGGGTTATATCGGCTCTTTACTACTTTAGGGTAGTACCACATGTATTTAAGGACCGTAGTTTAGCTCGCTGATCTCTAAGTTCAGCTTCGCTAAACACGCAGCTATACTATCTATTGCTTCTATTGATCGGACCCTCCTCTTCTCTTTCATTACTCTCAGTTGCCTTTTAAGGCAGGCAACTATCCCACGCTTAGTGCTTGAGCGATATCAAGCAGCCGATCAGTAGGAGACTACGGAACTCCGAGTTCCAGGACAATAGACAAAGTAGTGTCTATTGTAGCGACACCTTTATTTGCGTCAGACACTCGACATACAGAGTGAAGCAGACCATAACGTTTAGGGTCTAGTAGCCCCTGGCATTACTTTGTTGAGCGGTGAAAGTCCCTCACACAATATCCATTAAAGTCCCACTGCGGGCTTAACACAAGCTGAACTTCTCAAACACTGGCTAGTCTAAAAGTACAAGGACTAGAAGGTGGGAAGAACGTACACTTCCAATCAAGGGGAAGTGACAACCTTCCAAACGAGCTAAAAGGGAAAGCTCGTTGGGCACCATCATTGGGAGGAGGAACAGGAGCATACTGGCTCGAAATCGAAAGACAAACCTGCACAGTCGAACACATCAACGATGTCTGGTACTGGACCCGTTACTACAAATATAATAACACCTGGTTCACAAACAACACCTTCCGCCTTAACGGACCAGAAAGATACGGACTGGGGCTAAAAACCGCCCCTATCCTAAAAGGGAAGGACAGAGAAAGGCTGGAAGGACGAGCACAATCGGAAGAAAGCTTCAGAGAAGAAGAACCAACCACCTCTAAACTCACCCTACCACCATCGGACGACGAAGATACCCCAATAGGAGGGGCACAAGAGGACGAGGAACTGTCCAACTTAACAGAAAGAATGATGACCACTACCACAGCCTACGCTCAAGGAGGAGGTGTATACCTCGCCCCGGAAAATCCTATGCTACCACCAGCAGCCGTAGCCGCCGAAATACAACAAATACAAGGAACCACGCCTCATAACGTAGCCGCAAGTGGAGCCGGGGGAGGAGGAAACCAACAACCTCCCGCATCCGGAAACCCCGGAGGCGGTGGAGGTGGTGGAGGTGGCGGAGGTGGCGGAGGCGGTGGAGGTGGTGGAGGCGGAGGTGGAGGAGGAGGCGAGGAGGAGGACAGCCAGCACAGCAGCCAGCAGCGGGAGTAGCAGCACTCCCCCCCTCAAAGAACCTGGTTGGCAACTGTGACAGCTTTGACGGAGATCGAAGCAAATCAATTAAATTCGAAAAGAACTTCGGACTCTACAGGCTCCTCAATGCAGCACACCCCCATATGCAAATCCCCATGCAACGGGTCGCTCTCGCACTCTCCCTCATAAAAGGAGATAAAGTGGACAGGTGGACGCACCTCTATGCGGATCACCTGGCTACAATGGTCTATGGAGCGAATGGACAGGCGGCCCAGCACCTCCCCACCGATGAAGCACTGTGGGAACAATTCGTTGTTGCCTTCAGACGAAACTATCGGGACACAGCAGAAGTAGAAAGGGCGTGGGCGACCCTGCAAACCCATACCATGAAAGGAAAGAACTTGGATGACTACATCGCCGAGTTCGAAAACCTGCTGGATCTTGCAGGAAGAAACCGTCACGACCCAGGAAGCCTGGACTACTTCAAATGGGGACTGAACGCGAAAATCTACAAACAAGTTATGGCGAGACGACCCGTGCCTCTCACCCTTGACGAATGGGAAGATATGGCGCGAGAAGAACTGGTAATTGCGGAAGCAGACATAGCCACCGTCGGAGAAGGGCGCCTGGACTACCGTCTCAGCACCAGACAAAATAGGTGGGAAGCAGTGAAGCGTGTCCAAAACCCAAAGAAGAAAGAAAGAGACCCAAACGCCATGGACATCGACGCCGCTCGAGTAGACCTACCAAAGGATAAAAGGGACAAACTTCGAAGCGAGCGGAAATGCTTCATATGCGAAAAGGAAGGGCATATTGCCCGAAACTGCCGCTTGAAAGACAAGGGAAAGAAACCCGAAGCAAGGGTACGCACGTCCAAAATTGAAGAGGTGGTGGACGACAGGGACGAAAAGGACAAAATCCCGACGACATCCAAAGCAAAGAAAGACGACGAACCTCCAAGCTATGATGATAAAGACCGACTCGAGGGGGCCATTCGCCGTATGACCAGGGGAGACCGAGAAGCCTTCCTAGAAAAACTGTCGATCGAGGATTTTTAGAAGACCCAACGCCTGCGGCAAGGCTGAGGGTAACGGCTCGCTTAGAAGATTCAATGTACATACGCAAAATATCGTCAGTAAATACGAAGATTGCCTTTCGAACCCTAAGCAAGCAAGCCGACGAAATTGCTCTAGTAGACAGTGGAGCGACAGAAAACTTCATCGATCAAGAAACCTGGGCCAGAATGGGCATTGGACGAAGGCAGACGGTCAGCCCTATGACTGTCTACAATGTCGACGGGTCCGAAAATAGACAAGGAAAGGTCACCCATTATTGCTGGCTCCGCATCCTTCACGATGGCAAAGAAAAGGTATAGAAGTTCTTCATTGCCTCGTTAGGAAAAGACAGCATCATATTAGGGTACCCCTTCCTCTACGTTTTCAACCCTGCCATTGATTGGCACGAAGGAAAGCTGCAAAAAGGAGAAGTCAGTCTCTTTTCGCCCCGATACAAACACCGATATCGAGACATTGGGCGAATTCAGAAGGAAGCCATCGCCAAAGTAGGACAGCCGAAAGACGGAGAAGCCATTTACATGCGCCGAAACATCGCCCAGGAATGGACTAGAGAAGCAGAGAAGGGGAAAGAGAAACTCACGGAGGAAACTATCCCCGAAGAGTATAAGAGACACGTCAAAGTCTTTTCAGAAGAAGAATCAAAGCGTTTTCCCCCGTCTCGAGAAGAAGACATGAGCATCACGTTACGAAGCGATGCCCCACCAGTAATCAACTGCAAGGTATACCCACTGTCACGAGAAGAACGCGTCCAATTACAAAAATTCCTTGCCACTGAATTAGAACTAGGACGAATCAAAGAAGGAGCATCACCCTACACGTCCCCCGTTTACTTCATAAACAAAAAGGACTCGACAGAAAAGCGGATCATCATGGACTACCGAGAAGTCAATAAATGGACGGTCCGCGACAACAACCCGCTGCCAAATATACGAGAGGCGCTGGAGAACTTTCGAGGGAAAAGCCTTTTTTCAAAGTTCGATATTCGATGGGGGTACAATAACATACGCATTAAAGAGGAAGACCAGTACAAGGCGGCGTTCAAAACGAACAAAGGAACATACATCCCTCAAGTCATGTATTTCGGATTGATGAACGCCCCACCTTTCTTCCAACGAGTCATGCACCGAGACTTCCGCTCACTGCTCCAAAAGTACCCTGAGAATCTAGGGAACTATATGGATGACTGGTGGGTGGCCACCAGTGATACGACGGAAGAAGTCGCCCTACATCGAAAGATCATTCACGAATTTTTGGACCGAATGGAGGAAAAGTCGTACTTCCTGAAAGCGTCAAAAACCCGATTTGAGAAACCACAAATGGAAATACTGGGATGGCAGGTGACGAAAGATGGAGTGCGCATCGACCCTTCAAAGGTAGCAGGGATCGCGGATTGGCCACGAGAGCTAAAGAACGTTAAAGAGGTCCGAAGCACTCTGGGAGTGCTTGGGTATCAAAGACCATTCATTCGAAACTTCGTGGCCATTGCGCGCCCCCTCCACAACCTTACAAAGAAAGATGTAGACTTCGAGTGGACTCAGGAATGCCGAGATGCCCTGGATCAACTCATTACGGCAGTAACATCTGAGCCGGTCCTCTATCAACCCGATTTCCGCAAACAGTTTGAACTGGAAGTAGATGCGTCTTTGTTCGCGGTCGGAGCAATGCTATTCCAAAGAGACGACCAAGGACGACGATGCGTAGTGTCATACTACTCCGCTGCTCTTAATTCGGCAGAGAGGAACTATGACGTCTGGGACCGAGAGTTCCTTGGAATGATAAAAGGGTTGAAGCACAACCGTCACCTCCTTATTGGATCCCCGCACAAAGTCATCATTCTCACCGATCATGAAAATTTGGGCCACTATCGGCACCCGCAGAAGATTAACAGACGTGTGGCTCGGTATTTACATTACCTGGCCGACTTTGACTTAGAACTGCGACACATCCCGGGGACCACTAACAAAGCCGACGCGCTGTCACGACGACCGGATCACGACGATGGCTCACAAGATAACGAGGAGGTGGTGGCACTGCCCGACTCCCTTTTTGTAAGAATGCTCCAGATCGGAGTTATGGACAAACAGATCAGAGAGCGACAACAAGAGGACAAGGATATCTTCAAAGAGTGGGAACGCGTCCACCATTGCGAAGAAAGAGGAGGAATCCTCTACAAGGATGAAGCACTAGTGGTGACTGCGGGGGGGCCCATTTATAAGGAAATCCTCCAACGATACCACGACAGCATGACGGCAGCACATCCAGGAGTGTGGAAAACCTGGCAGGCTATCCGCCGAGATTATTGGTGGCCCTCTCTTAGGGAATACACAAAGAAATATATAGAAGGGTGTGTGGTGTGCCAGCAGAACAAAACGATTACCCAACGAAACCGCCCCCCACTGTCTCCGATTGGCCCGAAGGAGAACGCCACCCCTTTCTCAACTATGTCAGCCGATTTCGTAACAAAATTGCCTCAATCGGAAGGGAACGATACGATCCTCACCATAAAAGATCAAGGATGCACAAAAGCAGTTATCTTGGTGCCATGTAGGGAAGACATGGGAGCGGAGGACATCGTGAGACTCTTCAAAGATCGAGTCTTTCCCTACACTGGACTACCGAAACAATTCATTTCAGACCGAGACACGTGTTTCACCTCCGCCTTTTTCAAAGAGCTCTGTCAAATGTTAGACGTAGAGCAGAACATGAGCACGGCCTACCATCCTCAGATGGACGGACAGTCAGAAAGGACGAACCAAACGATGGAAGATATCCTGAGAATCTTCAGCAACCATCAGCAGGACAACTGGGCGGAATGGCTGCCCATTGTGCAATATGTCATCAATAGCCGGCCGTCCTCCACCACGAAGCAGACGCCCTACGAATTATGGATGGGGCACACACCGATTGCTCACCAAGCAATGAGGACAACCAACATTCCAAAGTTGGAAGAAAGGAAGGAGGCGCTAGAATAGGCAAGAAGCAATGCTGCCCTGGCAATCCAAAAGGCGCAAGAATCATGGGTAAAGCCCACCAATTACAAGCCATACAACGTCGGAGACCAGGTATGGTTAGAAGGGACAAACTTGCATACGACACATCCCACAAAGAAGCTTCGCCCGAATTGGAGAGGGCAGATTATGTGGCCTATGAGGTAGATCCGCAGAGCGGAGAGCCGGTGGTGTACACTACGATGGGAGGAGGGCGAGCTATACACATGCATCGTTTGGAAGCCGAGAGTAACGGGAATCGCTCTCCCCCCGAGACGTGGGATGTCAACCCCACTGACCTCACCCTCTTTACCGAGCGCCTCGCGCTGGACGCGTCCGTTAGCCGGGCAATCCAAGCAACAGGAGACAGCGGGTCTACAAGCAGATGTCTTCCGCCTCCAGCAAATCCCACAAAAGAAGAGAGCACTGCAGCAAGAACGACTGCGCCTGAAGAGGTGTGCTGCATTCCTGCAAAAGGAGTGGGGCTATCACCATAACGAGGAGTTGCGTGTACGAGCAGAGGAGGAGAGAATCACCCAACGACTGATCGCGGCAAAGGCAGTTCAACGCATTGAGCCCTTCCTCTCCTTTTTCGATGACCATGAGCATCTCACCCCAGCCGCGACCAGAAATGGTATAATCAGGGATGGGTGGGCGCACCTACAACAACGCGACATCTATGGGTCAAATAGAGCCTCTGAACGCGAAGGGGGGCCGCGACCAAGTCGACAAGTGACGCCCGAGGGCGAGGTCCCTCTCCGGGGACAAGCGGCCATCAATGGATGACGACGGCACAACAAGTGTAAGTATTGCCGAACGAGGGGGCATTTCAATCGGGAGTGCCGAACCCCGCATCGCATATGTCACGAAGGGCAGATAGGCAAGTGTCTCGTCCCCACCAAGCATCAGAACTATCGGCCCTTGGGTAAGGGTATATGCCCTTTCGTGGGCAACCACAGTCGACGCATGGTGGAAGAGTGTCGGCAAGCCAGTACGGACGAGACGGCTCCTCTTGCCGACGTCACCCTCCGTGATCACATGGGCTGGGGACCTCATCAACTGGACTTGTAAACAGGAGCCATGACTAGGCGGACTCGGGTAAAGCCCGAGACAATCGTATGCGGTAAGGATGGGGCATGCGATCATACCAGACTATCAGGTATGGCTGTGGGGGCAGCTAAAAACCTCAAGTGGATGATACATCTGCGAAAGATTACTGTCTAACAGATCTGGCCTCTGTTGGACAGTACTACGAGATGGCGAGGACGTGGGTTGATGCACGCCCTCGCCAAGATGCCAGGAGATGGCAGGGGCATTATGGTTTCGACCGAAATGCCCCTCGCCAAGTCATGCTGTTCTCGTTCCTAGAGCGAGGATGGCATTGCTAGGACGGGCTTGATTAGGACTATCCTCTTCAAGGCCGTCCGAAACGCTGTGCCCCGCTCGATGGGCCGGCGTTGTTTAGGATGGACCCAGGGTCGTTAGGTGCCTGGGACAGGACAGTGCGGGGTGGCACCCCTGAGACGGGGGTGCCTTTGGGGCACTGTCCACCGGTATGTAAAACGGATTTTGGGCTTGCCGCGTCTCTCCCCCTTTTTCTCGACTATCTTGCCCATTTGCCCTCTCCGAAAGCAAGGAGGGGGCCTTTCAAATCAACTACCCCAGGTCATCTTCGTTACCGTCGCACATGGAATCGCTCCCTAAAGACGGGGGTGATGTTAGGACCCTAGCTTGTACGGGTCTGATTAGCTGGTACGAAGAATTTTCATTTCACACTTTACTGTACTATACCATTCGAGGATGTGCTTATCTTGTTACGCTTTATTTACATGTTGTTCGTTCATGATGACATTGTGCTCTATTTATCTGCGTCCCAAAGTAGTTATAACGCTTCTTAACTACTTTGGGTTATATCGGCTCTTTACTACTTTAGGGTAGTACCACATGTATTTAAGGACCGTAGTTTAGCTCGCTGATCTCTAAGTTCAGCTTCGCTAAACACGCAGCTATACTATCTATTGCTTCTATTGATCGGACCCTCCTCTTCTCTTTCATTACTCTCAGTTGCCTTTTAAGGCAGGCAACTATCCCACACTTAGTGCTTGAGCGATATCAAGCAGCCGATCAGTAGGAGACTACGGAACTCCGAGTTCCAGGACAATAGACAAAGTAGTGTCTATTGTAGTGACACCTTTATTTGCGTCAGACACTCGACATACAGAGTGAAGCAGACCATAACGTTTAGGGTCTAGTAGCCCCTGGCGTTACTTTGTTGAGCGGTGAAAGTCCCTCACACAATATCCATTAAAGTCCCGCTGCGGGCTTAACACATATTCAGTTCCTCATTTTTTTAAATTTTTTTAAGAGAGAGAGTTCTATTTGTAATACTTGTAACCATATTACAAAATAAGTGCTATATAGTTAGTTCAGTCCCTGTCAGAGTGACTTGGTTTGACTATGTACTTGAAGAAGGAAAGGTGTGCACACAGAGACAGATGCTTGTTACGTCCTGTAGCGTATCCGGCAATAGCCTTGTATCAGATTTATGTGTGCTTTAAGATATGCCTTGTATATCTTAGAGTCGACTTTTGATTGACAACAAGTGTGTCGACCTGCCCTAAAGATATTCATTTGTTAACTTCTAATGATGTTTTAACGTGTTAACTTGTTTCTTCTAATCACTATTAATGTGTTAGTGACTTCTTTAATAAGTCTTCTTATGACGTAAGAGACTTCTTTCGAATTTGTAATGGAGATGTTAGAGTTAGAGGCAAGCCCCTCTAATGTGGCGTAGAGAAGGAGTTCTTTGTTCGAGAAGGATTCTTTTGACAGGAAATAAGATTCAAGAGAAGCTTAAGGCTTCTGAGATAGTTTTACATCGTATTTATACGCGAATCTATCAGGCAACAGTGAAAAGGCGATATTGTGGACACCTCTACTCACCCCTAAACCCCAAATGGTCACTATGGAGCCATACAGCAGGGTTTTCCCTCTATGTGGGAACAGTGGGTGTCAGTACCATAGTGAAGCATGTACACTATATTATGGGGCGTATCAGTGGAGTCAAAAGTGGAGTAATACTACTTGTACAAAGTGTTCAACACTGAGCATAGTAAGTATTGTTCACTGTACAAAAACGGTCACAATCGGGATGCGCAAACGAAAACTAAGGCATAGGGCCTAAGTTAGGGATAGTCTGAAACAATGAGTCATGAGGCAGTGAGGCAATAGGGTCGTTCACGGTAGCCACTTATTTGATACTTATTTTTTACTTAATAGGTTTTTACTGTGAAATTAAAATAAGTAATCTAATAGTGGTATTCAAAAATGCCATATATTTCTATTTATTAGATTACTTATTATAATTTCACAGTAGAAACCTATTAAGTAAAAAATAAGTATCAAATAAGTGGCTACCGTGAACGACCCTAATGAGATGCGAGGCACAAGACAATACAGTGACAGTCCTTTGAGAACACTCTTCGGCATCTGCCATGAGATTATAAGTCTGCAACAGTAATGGGTCTTCAGTTTGTAACAATTAGTGTTTCAAAGTCCAGTTGCAGACTGATAGAAAGACTGGCAACTGAACTGGACTGGACTGATAGGCAACTGGACTGCAGTTGCCAGTTGCCTCTTAATGTGACCAGTCCAGTTGCCAGTTGCAGGGTTCACCAAGTTTAGAAAAGACTGGTCCAGACCAGTTGCAACTGGTTGCCTAAAAGACTGGTTGCCATTTAGACCTAACCAGTTTTAGTTATATATTTTTTTTCCAAGTTTAAAAAATTATAGTCTCAGATTAGTTGCAACTGATTGTTGTTATTTAAACCAATAGATGGTGTTGAAACCATCAAAGTATATAAAGCAATTAAGAAATTGCCAAGATACTACAAATTGATCATCTCTTCATCACTACCACCCTTTAGGCTACTAGTTCCTGATCCCTTGCAAAAAGCTCCCTAAACTCATCTAAATATACATCTTCAATCTCTAATGAGTTAAAAGATGCAGCATCAACAATCTGGCCTTGCCAAGCATGCTTTAGAATTTGAAGCTGCTCAAATCTATCTGTACCAAGATGTGATCAATGATCTGTGGCAATTTCAGCACCTGCTGAAAAGAGCCGCTTGCAGGGTACAGATGTTGCTGGGATTGCACAGATATCCATAGCAATGTGGGCAAGAGTTGGATATTCCTTAGAATGTTTCTATAAAACAATAAATATATATTATAGCAAAAGATAAAAATAAAAAATACTTACTGCCCACCAAGCAATAATGTCAGTATTCTTTGTCACATCACTAGGCATATCATGGAGGTATCGTTGCAGTTCTTCCTTCCATCCACCACTGTTGGCATGTAATGCCTAAGATCGAAGGAGCTGATGGTGGTGCTAATCATACTCTCACTCAACATCTGCAAAAAAGATCCTGGGGAGTTGTGCTCAGCCAATGAAATGTAGGCTCAGTAGTGTTTTATGCTAGTTGGATAGTAATATAGCTATTATAGCTCACACTGGGCACTCTGTAGTACAGATTTCTTTGAGGTGACTCAACATAGTGTTAGATTTATTTGCCATTTTCTATATATCTCAGGGTATTCTTTGAGTGTTACATCACACTCAAGGTCTGTGCTGCGTGCTACATCACACTCAAGGTCTGTGCCGTGTGCTACATCACACTCAAGGTCTGTGCCGCATGCTACATCACACTCAAGGTCTGTGACACGTGACACGTGCTTGAGCATGGTCACGTTAAAACAATTCGCGTGGACACGCATTTGAGACCTCCAACAGGGCAGCCAGCTGCTTCTATTAATTCTATAATAAACATAATTACAGAGAAAGTACTAATCAGCTTCAATATCACCGTGCTCTTGCCTTGCATTTGTCTGCGCGTCTTGAGAATACATCCCATGCTGGATACGGGTACTTTAATTGTGTCTGCAAGATGCGGAGGCATGCACCGCTATGCCACAGATGCTGGGATGTGCTCCGGGCATGGCTCGGCCAATGGTTGAATGGTGGGATTCTGCCGGTGGTATGCATCGCAGTACTCCTGGAGAGTCCTGGGATTAATCGTGTGGGGTAGCTCGGCTCCGGAGGAGAGGACAATCCTCCCGGACGTGTTGCGCTTGCACTTGCCAGTGAGCAAGTACTCATCCACCTCCTCACACTCCTTGATAATGTGGCCAGCCTTGCCACAGAACTTGCAGTGCGGTGCCTTCTTTTGCCTGACCCGTTGCACCATTGCATGGGCCTCAGCTGTCCTCTGGCCTGAAATAATAGCCTGTAGGCTCGCCTTGAGGGCCTCAATTGCTTGCAAGAGCGTGTCAATCTTAGCAGCAGCAGCCTTCACTGGTGCTGGCAGAATGGCTGTCTGGGCCTGCTGCAATGCTTCGATGGGGCGCGGCGGTGTTCGAATGGCTGAAGGAGTTGCTGATGCTACCGATAAAAGCAGTAGATCATGGCGCGTTAATGATGCTGGGGGCGCGTCGCACTGAGATGGGGGTGCACTGGTCGACAAGGCAGTACCTTGCTGTACTGATGGAAATGACTGTGGAGCAGGCGGAAATGGTTGGAAAGGGGCTAAAACAACTGGGGATGGTGTAATGGATGTCTGTACTGGTATTGGCGGCGGTAGATCCTGGCGCGGGCGATATACAAGGCATGCAGCTGCCTGGACTTCTGACCTCGAGGTTTTGGGTGCTGGGTCTGCTTGCATGTTCGCTCGTGCATGCGGAGATGCTTCGACTGTGTGCCGCGCTTGCTTGGGGGGTAGGGGCGATGCTGGTGCTGGTATGTGCAGTGAGAAATAGTCACGCGGGGCCAGAGTGAGCAGCGTGCATTGCTGCTCAGCTGGTACTTGTGCTGTGCTGGCTGGAGCGTGAGGGACTGATGGAGGGTGCTCTGGAGTTGGCAGAAATGCGGGTACTGCTTCCGGCGGTATTTGGGACGGTGGGGACGCATCTGATGGTAGAATAGAAGGCAACAAATCGTCGCGCGGTGGTGGTATGGAAGGCGCGCAAAGCTGAGACTGGAGGGCATACAGAGCGGCATCATGTGAGGGGCCGGTAGGAATGATGGGGGAGGAGAGGCAGCAAATGGTGTGAGCCAGAGAGCGCCGAAACACGAACCAGAGGCCTATCCCCCATCTCAATATCGACAAACTGTTTGTCAGCTGCGATGTATCTTTGAGATGTTGCAGGAAGTAAAAATCAAACTGATTGTCAGGTCATTTTACTTTTCAGCTCATCTGCTTGGTGTTGTGTTTCGCGGTCATGGTGGGTCACAGTTCAACTGCACGCAGGCAGTGGCAAGGGAGTGCGAGTTTTTTGCTTACAAATTGCCTCCTGCCATTTTGAGCCGCTCAGCCACAGTTTTCTTTTCAGTTCGTCCTGCTATGTGCTCTGCACTTTCCCTCCTCCCAGCTTCTGCTTCGACTCCGAATCGGCCCCAGTAGACCCATATTCCATCCTCAACCACATCACCCCAAGCCAGTCCCCAGCCCCGGGTGACTATCTCCATCCGCCCGGTTTCAACCTCATGCAACGGCAAACGTCCGTCAGCGCCGAGCCAATCTCCGTCAACAGTGAGAACCACCAGCCGCTACCCGTCTACCCAAAAACAGAAGATCAACTTTGCCGAATCAAAGCATCCACAAATAACAATTTCATCTTCAAGTTGATCAATTGTATGCCCAAACCACACCAACCTTGTCCTTGTCAAGACACAGACGTGCTCTCGTCGCGATTGTGCCCTAATTATTCTGCCCAATCTGTCAGCTGACTGATGTTCCTAGGCAGAGGCTGTTCCCCTTCCAGAAGAAGACGATGACTTTTAATTTTCCCCCATCTTCCCTCCCCGACCGCATGAATCCAACCAAACACTGTTCTATACGACACCTCCCCTTGCTCGTGTACAGGTTTTATGCATCCCGGGCAGTGAGCCTAGCATACTGAGACTATACATTGTATATGGGCTTTCGCTTGATGGTAAGCAAAAACAGTGTCAAGTGCGCATATATGCTATACAGCCGCAACAAACAGGGCATGGGTTTGGGCATAACTGCCCTCTGTCGCGGCGCAGTCCTTGCCTCGGTCACGCTCCACCGACGTCTCCTTGCAGCACTCAAAATCAACAAAAACTGTGCTTACGACTGGTTCCTCGCGTGACTTACGCCACCAATGCACGATGTGTCGTCCAGCTGGGCACACTCGCACCAGCTTAGCACTGAGACGGCATACGCGCAACATAAAAATGGTAGTGCAGATGTGCTATTTAGACTTGTTGCTGGTCCAGGTGTACATTGGCTCAAATACTGTGGCGCATGGATGCAGGTTTGTTTGTTCCCCACCCGTGCCTTGTTCCCCCTCTTGAACTTATCTGAGTGTTGTGTATGGAAAGGTGAAATGCGAACGTGAGACGCATACTATGCAGGTGTCTTCTGGTATGCCTTGGGAAACTGTTACGCTTACAACGCTCTCACACAACCGTGCATTATTCTCACTGTTGCTCGCAGCAGAGGCACGAGATTCTGCGTTGCACGGACAGGAAGGTCATCATGTCATGCATATCATGTCACTCACATGGGGTACCGAGTGGTGCCCCTTTGGCCTACCGCGGTGCAAGCGGCCTCTTTGCAGCATCGTGCTTACGCCGGGCATCATGGTGAACCGGTGAAGTGCAGCTTCTCGTCTTGCTGCCACTGCAACTCGTTCCAATTCCAATGTGGCCAACTGACTGGTACGTGGATCGACACCATGACCTTGTCTCAATGAACAATTATAATGATTTCTTTCCTTTAGGCGTTCGTGATATGGACTTAGAGCGGGGGAGCAGGAGAGCAGGGAAAGCTCAGAAGGGGCTCGGTTAATGTCAGAGGTAGTCAGTAAAAAATGCATCTGTATGCATCCATACCAAAAATAGAAGTCTTTGAACATCTCAGTATAGTGCAGCAGAACACAGCAAAACTCAGATGGCAACCGATTCTGGGTTAGCAATCACTCAGATTCTACATGGAGGAACTCAGATCTCATCTGAAAAGTGGAAAATTTCCGACAAAGGCCGAGGTGCTTCGGAGGTGGGCTGGGCACTCTGACCAGACCAGATTTCGTCAGATTTGCTCAGGTCAGCTCAGCACCAGTTT
The DNA here is from genome assembly GCA_015178925.1 of Russula emetica. Lineage (NCBI taxonomy): Eukaryota > Fungi > Basidiomycota > Agaricomycetes > Russulales > Russulaceae > Russula > Russula emetica. The sequence goes on along the minus strand of WHVC01000024.1, from coordinate 272,091 downwards.
TCACTGGGCTTGAAGACCAGTCCTGACCAGTTGTGTTGCAATGCAACTGACTGCACAGGCAACTGGTTGCAACTGACTGTGACCGGAGAAGGCAACCGCGGTTACCAGTCTTGATCGGTTTTGGTTGCAGTTGCGGTGAATTCCGAAAACCAAAAGACCGGTCCAGGTCCAGTTGCACCCAAAAAGGGCAAAAAGACCGGACCGGACCGGTCTTTAAAACACTAGTAACAATGCTGGGATTGTGAAGTTGCGGGAAGTGAATGAACAGTAAACGGTTGACGGAAAGTGATTCGAGTGGGCTTGGCCATGCTTAGCATTGCAAATTGTTTACATATTTGGGGGAGCGATCGTGATGTGTGCCAAGGTTACTTGTGTGGGGTTGCAAATTAAAGATGGTGCTCAAGTGCAGGATGAAATTGGTGGTGGCGGTGATGACAATTTTGCCAACAATGATGGTGATAGTGTGATCTGTGCAGTTCAGGTGTTGGGTGAACTGAGGGAGGGCACTGTGTGCCAGTGAAGAGTGTTGCAGTGATGTTTGCTGCATGTACGACTTTGGTGATGATAATGATAATGATGATGACTTAGTATGTGCTTAATTATGTTGGGTGCAGAGAGTGGGCTGTTAGGCAGTTTGATGGCAAGTTGTTATCGTCCAATTGGAGGAGTTAGTTAATGATGGTGTTGGATGGGACAAAGTCCAAGAATTTGGAGGGCAGTTGGGTGTTTCGTTTAGGATGGATATGAGGAATGGCGTCAGTAAACAACCGAGGCCTAGGGTCATTCACATGAGGGTGAGAGCGCCCTGATTTTTTCATGGTCGGATGTATAACAACTGTTGATTATGTATGAGCTGGATATATGATGACTTTGCAAGTGTAAGGGGTCATTCATTGATGGTATGAAATCCCTTTGTATGTGTATGGGGTCATTTATTGATGGTATGGAACACCCTTGTGTACTGTGATGAAATGAGGGGTTAGGGTTTCCTTTTCCATACTGTACACTTATTGAGGCACTGTGGCCCCTCTCCCCCCTCTCTTCTCTATCTTGGCCTCTCTGTCCCACGACCACTTGTTGTACTTCTAGTACTGAAAGTGTGTCTCTTGAAGTCTGGGCCTTTGAGCCGGCTTCCTTCAGTTGACCCCAGAGCCAAGGTCACTTCCCTTTTGAGTGCGCTCAGACAGTGTGCTCCTCGTCCCCTCCTCCCTCGCCCACGCTCAGATAGTGTCCTCAGGGCATCCAGCAATCCTCCTCACTGACATCCTCCAACAGCACTCATGACATGTACTATAATGGGTCGTCTATGTGTGAGAGCGCCCGGTACAATTTGTTGGGTCATTCATGTACAGAATGCCCTTGGGTACTGTAATGAGTCATCTATATACTGTATAAGAGTGCCTGGTACATGATTTATTGGGCCGTTCATGTATGGAACACCCTTTAGTATGGTTTATGGTTATGCGTTGTTCATGATATATGGGGCATTGATGATAGGCATAATAGCCAAGGTGGCACACAGATGGGGTGTGCAGGTCGAGAGTACAGACAGGACCCAGACAGTGATGACTTCCATCGACAAGGGCCATGAGGTGTATGGATGAAAGCTAAATATCTGAACTAGGATGAGGAAGCAAAGACACTTAGACACCAAGGAAGGGACTAAGGTGGTATGTGTATGAAAGTGAGTCGCCAGGCCGTTTTTACTAGTAGGGCCTTAGTATGTGTGTGATGGCGAATGGACGTCACCATCGATAACGACATTGAGATGGAGATGATGGGTTTGGATTTAGATGGGGGAAGAGTGGGCGACATGTGGGTGAGTGTGTGTTGGGTGATGTAAGCCACAGAATGTCACGGAACGGAAAGACCCAGCCCCTACCTTTACCTTTTCACATTACGTCTACCCAGTCTTCGTCCCCCTTCTTCTTCACACTTACATCATATACATACCTGACGTATGAACATTCAACTAAAAGGCCAGACCCAAGGGCCAGACTCTAGTTGTCGTAGAAGGTTCCGTACGAGACCAGTAAGGCCTAGACCCTTCCGGAACCCTCTCTCCTACTTGTATATAAACTGTAGACTCGTTGAGAGACCAAGTCTTAAGCTTGATCTCTTCTGTTCAATACAGGACTGTTGCTTCACGAGCCCAGACAGACACTCTAAGGGAGGCCTCGATGAACCGTTGGCTCGATCCCCTTACCTCTTCCCATCGCATCTCTTTCTCGCGTGCAAGAGAAAGCTACTACACTTCAAGAACGAACGACTTGTCTTGACAGCGACCACCTGATCGTGACACAGAATGCTGAATGGGTGGTCGCCATAAGAACCACAGAATGTGAGGCAGAAGGATATAAATGGTGGGATGCCATTGTTGGAATGCTGTTGGATGTGCGCACTAGGGTGTGTATTCTGACATTGTCAAGAATGCTTTACTGAGCGTGCTGCTTAGACACAGGCAATGGTTTACACATAATGGTTCGGGGAGGTAGTCTTTGGTTATGCATGTGCCAAAGTCGGCTAGTATAATGTTCATAATGCCTTTTCAAGATAGATTTGGTGTTGTCTGTGCAAGGGTAAAACTGTTGAACTGGCTGTATGTGAGACAACAAAGTGGGTGAGGACATAGAAGTGCTCAATGACAGTGGGGAAGAGTTGGGGCAACAGAGCATTCAGCATGGGGCGAATCATATGTGTCTTAACGGGTATGATTGGGTAGGCATTTGTGTTACGGCCTAACTGACTCATACTCTTTTCTGCTTACTGTACAATTACCAACATGATGACTGATTTGCTTACTGATCTCATTCGATGACTGATTGTCTTACTGTATGATGACCAAGTTGCTTACTGATACACTGACTCATTAGGGTCGTTCACGGTAGCCACTTATTTGATACTTATTTTTTACTTAATAGGTTTCTACGGTGAAATTAAAATAAGTAATCTAATAGTGGTATTCAAAAATGCCATATATTTCTATTTATTAGATTACTTATTATAATTTCACAGTAGAAACCTATTAAGTAAAAAATAAGTATCAAATAAGTGGCTACTGTGAACGACCCTATTACTGGGGTCACCTAGCCACCAGCTTAGTAAGGACCGGTTCGCTTGTATATAAGGACTGGACTACTATGAGTTAAGCCCTAAGCTCGACTTGGTTAGCAATCTATTTGATTCAGACACCTTGTTTGAGACTCAGCAAGAACCCCTCTCGTGCTCTAACCCAGACACTAGGACTGGAGTAAAAGCCCGGACCAAGACCACCCCTGATACCATTGAGACCCCTGACACCCAAAGCCAGCTCACACAACTTCACCTCGAATCACTGAACCATGCACGGCCCAGTAGAGCCATAACATAAGTCGAGCTTTCTAAAGGAGAAGTTAACATCCTGGCATCCTTGAACATCGAACTCATAGAAGGGCAGTTGACCCGAGTTGAAAGACAAAAGAAAGACGACCTCCCACACGAGGTCCTTGGAGAAGCACGATTCACTAGTTCACGATCACAGCTGCAGAACAACGGATACATCATTTAGCAAGGGACAAGGCAGCACATTGTCGAGTTCATCAATAACAACTGGAATATATTGGAATTCAGAACCGGAGCCTTTTTTACTGGACCTAAAAACAAAGTAGCGCATTACAATAATACGCTTGGACTAGGGTACTGGAACGTAAACGATGAACAACACCCCGACTATAAAGGAAAGGCCGCACAAACAGCAACCGAAGCCTCATCCTCCCAGACAACCCAACAAGTTCATGAGGAACCTCAAAGAGACCCCGATGTTGAAATCATAACCGCCAGAGTCCATCACGCAGCAACCCTCCAAGGAACGAATCCCTTAACTCCCGAACCAGCCCAACCACCTTTGATGTCAAACATTGAAGAAACGATCCGAGCAGGAGAGCAGATCCCGCTGAACATCCCACCTGCTGCTGCGGCCACCTTGACAATTAAATCAACCAAAAGTGAAAAAGCCAGTTCCCTTAGAGGGAATAAGCCCAACGAGTTTGATGGATTACAAAAGGACTCAGAAGTGTTCCTTGACGACTTCAAAGTCTATTGGAAAATCAACAAAAAGAACCCTGCAATGAAGGAAGCCTACTCACGAGTCTTAATGGCAATCTCCTTCATGAAAGGAAAAAAGGTCTGGGATTAGTGCTTGAAGGTCCAGTCTTATGGACTGGAAAAAGACCAAAAATTGGACTGGACTGTAACCAGTGGTAACTGGACCGACAGTTACAGTTATTTCATTTCAGGAACATACTATTTTCGGTCTATTTCAAATATCATTTATTTTTAAACCGGGAAAAACCAGTTAGGACTGGTCATAGACCGGTCTTTCGGTCTTTTTAGCAGAGCCCTATCAACCTTATATCACACCAGCACCATAGCATGGAATCCAAACTGTATAGAAAAGTTATGTGAAATTCAATCCAAACAACGGCCCTGAACAGGCACTAGTTTTCTTTATTTACATAATGCGTTCTGCTGGCACTTTGAACCCACACTCCGGATATGACAAAATCTAAATCAACTGGCAAACGAAACAAGGGTTCAAAAGTATACTCAAAAGCTATTGTACAAGCAGCCATCAAAGTGAAGAATTGCCGAAAGCGCTCAGCGTCCGACTCTGATTCAAGTGGAAGCGAGAACAATGACAGCTCCGATTAAGAACCTAAAAAAACCCGAATTCGAAAAAAGGCAAAGCCAACCATAGAGGTGGATGAAGAAGTGGATGACGAGCAGGAAAATGTCAAGGTCGAGGTTATAAACTCAGAAGAGCCAGGTGAGGAGGAGCCAGAGGAGACACGTCGTGGATCTGCACAAAAGACTAATCAGGTATGTGTCAAATGATAACTCTAGTACGCATCACTTACCTATATAACAGAGAGTTGACCTTGAGGGCCATCACTGCGTTGAGATTTCAGTACCACTAGAAGTGAAAAAGGAAACAACCAAGGATCTCTTAACAGTCTTCTCGGACCTTATAGTTGTGAAGTTCAAGAAGAATGAAAGCTACGAGACGGTTAAGGGTCGGTGGTGCCTTCCTTGCAGGTAAGCGTCAATAATCTGATAGGAACGAGTGACTTACGAAAGTATAGAGCCGATGTAGAATTCGTAAATAAAAAAAAGGAAAACAAAAGGCCTTCCACATAGGTGGTAATTCAAGTTGTCACGTGCACATACAAGAACATTATAAGCTATACAAACAGCGGTGCAAAGACGAAAACATACCTGAGAACCAATAAGCGCTGCCTCGGCCGCTTTGGAAAGAAATCCAGGAAGGAAAGAATAATCCGAAGGCGATGCAACAAAGAAGGCTGGACAGAGCATTTGAGACTGTAAAGGGTCCTTTGGAGTTCACTCGAGAGGGTGTTTTGCACGCGGTAGCAAGATTTGTCGCGTATGATGACCAGGTGCGTAGTGTGCACAAGACCCGAGGAAGTTTGAGGGGCTGATGTTCATGTTGATCCTCTAGGCACTGGCAGTTGCAAATAAGGCCATGTTTCGCAATTGTCTTGTCGCGATGAGGCCGAAGGCAAAAACTCTTGACTTGCCGAGTACGCATGACGTAACAAAATATATCCACAACAAGTGTATTAAATGGCTGACCGAGCTAAAAGTAAAGATACATGTGAGTGGGGCTTTGTAGCAGTTGGCAGTGATAACCTGAATAAAGAATAGAACACACCAGGGAGGATATCATCGACTGCAGATAGCTGGACTGTGGACAATACAAAAGCGTCATATCTGGGAATGACAGCCCACTGGATTGAAGTAAACAAAGGGACGTGGAGTTTGCGCTCAGAGGTAGTCGGATTCCAGGCAGTTTTAGGAGAACATAGTGGCTGGAATCTGGGGCGATACTTTGTTGGGTTGTGTGACCGTGTGGGGATCTGTAGCGCAGATGAATCGAAGGTGTGTAACTTACTCCAATTGTAAACATGACGACGCGTTGACAAGTCACCCATCTTTTTTAGCTTTACACTGTCACGCTCGATAACACCTCAAACAACAATACAACTTGCACGACTATTGAATCTCTACACCAACAAAGACGGTACAAACCATGGAGTGCAGCTGACAATCAACTTCCGTAAATGGTTCACTTCCATGTTTGATGATTTTGGCAATAAATAATGCATGTCAACAAGCTGTCTCGAACATGTCGTCAACCTTGCTAATATCAATGTGATGGGCTACATTACCAAGATCGTGGCGGTGGAGAATGCAACAGCAATTTGGGAATATGACCCAGATTTAGATGGCAATCGCATGCTCGGAGGATCGTTGGACGTGATTGCTGCTGTGCGCACAATCGCCATCAAGGTATCTTTCCTTTTTTGTCTCTATCTTCTCGCTGAAACACACCTTTATAAGATACAGGCCTCTGGGCAGCGAATTGAATATTTCGAAAAGCTTCAAATCAATTGCAATATCAACGAGCCACTTCGGATTCCCCTTCACAGTAATGTCCGGTGGGGCTCTGCCTACAACATGCTAAACCGCGCATTTAAGCTACGCCAGGTAAGTTAAAATATACTGGTTTCTATCGCTTGCTATTATGCTGATTTGACTAGCCTATTGATCTCTTCCTTAAATCGGCTAACACTCTGTATGGACCAATCACAACAGTGCGCCGTAATGGACGAATTGTGAAGAAGATCCCTTGGAGTGCATTTCAACTTGCAGATGCCAACTGGGGACGGGTGAAGGAAGCACAAGATATATTAAAGGTTTGTTGCCTTGGACACGATCTGATACCCAAGGAACTAACTAATTATTAGGACTCTCATGCGTTGCAGCACTGCTTCTCATCCGAACAGCTCCCGACGCTATGGCGTGCGCTCCCTGCAATTGAAGCACTACAGACTGCATGGGAGGCCAAACGCGATGACCCACACTTTGCTATATACTACAATGCGATCGACGAGGGCCTTGCTAAGTTAAAGAAGTATTATTCACGGTTCAACGAGAAGCCTAGCTATGTTCTAGCACTGGGTAAGCCACCTTTGAATCTTTCAGCTCCGAGTCTATAGCACATAAAATAAATTTACAGCCCTCCATCCTTATTACAAACTTGAATACATCAAAATGGCATGGGGCGGTGCAGAAGAGCAAGCGGAAGAAATCCAGGCAGGCAATATGAACGCGAAGAACTGGCAAGACGAGGCGCAGAAGACACTGGAGACTACAGTGAGTCGCACTCAACCTTTCTCAAACAATGCATGTTCTAATTTCTAAACTACATAGATGGAGAAGTACTACCGGACCCGACCTGGAGCTGAACCCGCTGTTTCTGCTGGACAGCTCAGACTGCCTTGTATGGACGCTGGAAATATCGCCCCTGGCCTGACTTAGAGCCAACCTGTTCTGTCTGAGTTCGATTGATTTCGCCTGCAGCGTGTTATGCGCACGGAATAACGAGGAGGGATGGGCATCTGAACTGCGGCGCTACCTAAAGGAGTTGCCTGCTGATGTCTCGAAAGACACAGACATTATCGAGTGGTGGCAGGTATAGTTGCATTCTTTTGCGATTGTGTAGTACTGTATTGAATATTCCTACTTCTAGGATCATGCTCAACTTTATCCTACACTCGCCCAAATCGCCCTCAACATCCTCCCATGTCAAGCATCTTCAGTGTCTTGCAAGCAACTTTTCTCTGCAAGTAAGCAGACAGCCGTTGATCAACGGGCATCGTTGGGTGCCAAGCGGTTCAAGGAGCTACAGTTAATGAAGTTTGCGTGGCGTGGCAAGATCACGGACATTGCTTCTTCAAACTCTGATCAAGTTGAGGTGGTCGATCTGGATGAGTATCGTGAGATGCTTGAGTACGACGTTTGGGAATATGAGTTTGAGAAAGGTGAAGATGAGTTTGTTATTGATGATTAGAGCTACTATAATAGAACTATTAGACGTAGAACTGGTAGATATTAGACATAGAACTACTTTCATACCCTAACACGTTTGGTCGTGCGCCGTGTCACTGCACGGGCAGTGCTCTTCTTTATGCGTGCATGGCTTGACCCCTGCTTATTCCATCCAGGCCACCAACTCGTCACAATATCACTCGACACCCTTAGCCACGTCGCCATTTCGAGCACAAGCATCATGGTCACAGCAATGACGAGAACAGTCCTCCAACTTGCCACGATTCTGCCCGACACCAAGTCGCTCACCCTCATCCGTTTCACCATTTCAAGCACAAGCTCCCACTTTCTCCAAGTTGGTGTGGTAGTACCAGACACCCTCAACCCTCCCATCATTTTAAACACCAGGGTGACGGTGAGTAATTACTGAGCCTACAGCTGTTGCCCTTGCTTACGGTCTCGATCGTGCAGAGAACTCAGGCTCCGTCATTGTGGTCTACAATCTTGGTGGCGGGACCTTCAATTCCGACATATCCATGAAGCTGCAGAAAAGGCCAAGATTGAGCTTTCGTCGACTTCCCAGACAGAGATCAACTTGCCCTTCATCTCATCAGGCCCGAGTAATCCACAGCACATCAACCAGAAGCTACTACATTCACAGTTGCCCTTGCTTATGGTCTCGATTGTGCATAAGGTATTCCAGGGGTAACCCTAGGGTATGATTTGATAAACCCTAACCCGTACCCGCAAACACCGTACCCGAACGGTTAAGGGTACGGGTACACCGTTTTGTTTTACGGGTTCAGGCACAACACCGTTTTTCTTCACGGGTTCAGGCACAAAACTGTGTGCAAGTAAGACACCGCGGGTGAGGTACGAAACCGTACAACACCGCGGGTTTTGTATATGAAATGTACTACTAGTTACAACTGCTACAGCTAAGTTCTATCTACCTGTGCTCCTTGCAGAGACAGCCACTACCACATCCTCGAAAACGACGAGACTGCAGCGTGCCCATGAGCCAAAACAGAGAAAAGCGCGAATTGAGGGTGGTGAGAGCTTGTTGCGCGTGAAAGGGAGAAGGTGGCGGCCTTGCGAGAACACGCGTTCAACAGAGGTAGAAGTTGCTAAACATTATATCAGTGATTGGAATGATTATAATATTATACTGCACTTACCGGGGATGCTCAAATAGTCCAAAGCCATGCGATGAAGGTTGGGGTAGACATGTTGATTGTCCACCCACCACCTCAAAGGGTCCTTCACATTCTCGACAGGGTGATTGAGGTACTCCTGGATCTCGCTGGCGTGGGGAGCAGAGGTAACAGAAAGGTCGCCAAAAGACGCGAATCCGCCATTGTTCTCAGTCTTTGAGTTCTTCATGGGCGTCGTGTTGGATTCATCGGCCACCTTCTCATATTCTGCAATGTACTCCTCCCGGACCAGAGACTCGGCTGCACTGGATACAGAGGAAGTGCGGGAGTGGAGTGATGAACGCGACGACTTCGCAGAAGACTTAGTTGAATTGTTAGGCATCTGCGGACTGTGGGATTATAAAAAAAAAACTACTCACCTTTAAGTGGGTGAGCCAGATCTCGATGAATTGTTCCTTTTCGCTAGCCTCAATGAGACCTGACGAAGCCATTGGTGGCCTGAGGCCTGAGAGGTTAGGGTGTGCCTCGTTCTCTTTGCGACGCACGATCGAAGCGGAAGCAATGATCAGCCACACGCCAGCCACAAGTGAAAACTGTATAGCTTTCCCACGATATTATGCGAGGTCACCAAGCCTTTCTTTGGCCTAAGTCGTGTATAAGACATGTATATAATGGTATAGCTGATTCGGTATTCTAATGAGCGTCGAATTCTGCAACGCATCTCCAGTTCCCACTGCATAAGGGTCCTATTCCATCAATGAGCCTGTCAGAGCAGCCGAGGCACCGGTTGTAGAGGAGGCGAGTGAGGTGAAGTCAGTGAACAGGCATTCACACCGTGAGGAAAGCAACAGAAAACGTGTAACCGGCTCCTGGGACGAGGCTAGCTTGTACGCCTCGTGGACCGGGGTAAGTTCCTGAACCGGGCTAGTACTGTATGGATTGATCGGATCACTTGTCATTGATGCGTGTAGTGCCTCGTTTTGATGTGGATGGACAGGTGGCCAGCATCGTGTTGTTTCAGATTGCTGTGTCCTCGGTTTCCCTTGCATAATACTCTGTACGTGTTTGTAGCCTCCTTCGTGTACTTAAGGACGACCAACTTGGCCAGGTAGCGGCAAGTTGAGTCTCTTGTCTAAATAACAAAAGTCTCTCCTCTCTATCCTCACAGCGGGGTCTTATCGACGAACTGATAAGGCGGGAACCCGTTACTCCATAGTCTACCGAGCCACTCTAAAGGCTCGGCTTATGACCCAACGTCCCACCAAGGACACGGTCACTCTTACCAAGTACGCCTTCTGCCAGGAGGTATTCCCCGACTTAGTGCACAAGGGAGAACGCTGCACGTGCTTCGATAACCCGAAGCCCAAAAAGACAACGACTACGACGGACACTACTGAGCTCTAATCGTCTCGTCCATACCGGCGGTGACAAAACGCAACACTAAGGATGCTCATGAGTGGTTAAAAGTGAGATCGTAACAGATCGCGCACCATTGGATCCGGATGCCTTGGTAGGATTAGCTGTCGATGCTGCCCGCATGGGAAGCACCCGAGCCTATTGGAGCAGCCAAGGCACCAGTTGTAGAGGAGGCGAGTGAGGCGAAGTCGGTGAAAATCTGTGTGCTCTGGTATATTTGACAGTTCGAGCTGGAGGGTATACGGGGCGTATAGGGAAGCGACCCAATGGAGACAGTTTCGGCAGGTTGAGAGTAAGAGAGTGTTTGCCCGCCTGAAGTGTATACTCCAGGGATATCCATGAGGCCACTATCGCATACTTCGAATGTACCGTTTTGTGCGGTGTTGGACATGTTGTAAGGAAGACCAATGCGATCAAGAGTATGTTGACAATACCCCACAGGATTTGTGCCGTTGGGGTTACAGATCTTCATTCTGACAATGCCCCCGCCTATGAATTCGGTCCAATTGAAGGTATTCACTGGTGTGCAGTACTTGAAGGCCGGTAAAAGTGTCGGTGATGGGAGGGGCACAGATGCAAAAATCAAAATGTTATTGACAAGTGTGGTAGCCGGATTGTGTCCTGCAGAGAATTTGATTGGGATAAACTTGTTGGGGTAAGGCAGTGTACAGAAAGAACTTTGAGACCAAGAGATTTGAGGCATAGAGAAAACCGTATACCCGCGCAAACGGGTACGGTATTTCACGGGTACGATAAACCCAAACCCGTACCTGTACCCGGGAATACCCGTGACCTGATACTCACGGTGTTACCCATACCCCTGTCACACCTTAATTGTGCAGAGAACTCTGTCATTGCAGTCTACAATCTTGGTGGTGGGACCTTCAATTCCGACATATCTGCACGGCCAGGATGGAGCTTTCGTCGACTTCCCAGACAGAGATCAACTTGCCCTTCATCTCATCAGGCCCGACTAATCCGCAGCACATCAACCAGAAGCTACTATGTTCACAGTTGCCCTTGCTTATGGTCTCGATCGTGCGGAGAACTCCATCATTGCAGTCTACGATCTTGGTGGCGGGACCTTCAATTCCGACGTATCCATGGAGCTACAGAAACAGCCAGGATGGAGCTTTCGTTGACTTCCCAGACAGAGATCAACTTGCCCTTCATCTCATCAGGCCTGAGTAATCCGCAGCACATCAACCAGAAGCTACTACATTCACAGTTGCCCTTGCTTATGGTCTCGATTGTGCAGAGAACTCCGACATCGCGGTCTACGATGTTGGTGGTGGGACCTTCAATTCCAACGTATCCGCACGGCCAGGATGGAGCTTTCGTCGACTTCCCAGACAGAGATCAACTTGCCCTTCATCTCATCAGGCCCGAGTAATCCGCAGCACATCAACATCAACCAGAAGCTACTACATTCATAGTTTGAGTCGCTCATGCTCCTCTTGTCCAGCGTACCGTCGAATCCTTCAAGAAGGCAGGTGTTAAAGCCTCCAACATCAATGAGGTCATTCTTGTGGGTGGCATGATGTGTATGCCGCGTGTGGTCGAGACAGTTAAGACTGTTTTCGGTTGTGAGCCGTCTAAGACTCCAAGGGTGTAAACCCCGATGAAGTCGTAGGCATTGGTGCTTCCATTTAGGGTGGTGTCCTCGCTGAAAACGTTACAGATATTCTTCTTCTTGATGTCCTTCTTTTCCTCCTTTATCACCCGGTATGTTATCTCCGTCTTCTGGCATCACTAGGCTAACATGTTTTTCAGGTATTGTGAGACACTCGTGCACCTGCACCCACATCACCCGTGGCCGCACTCATTCACTGCGGCCCATCCTTATCCCACCATCCTTCCCATCTAGCCGACTACTCCCCATCATGTCCATCCTTGAACACCATCAAAGCTGACATCTGCCCCACCTACCAACATTTTGGCGAGGTCACGTGCATATTTGTACGACTGGATGGAAGACACGCGGACATCGTTTTTGCGTATGTCCATGGTGTTAGGCGCACTTTGCATGCATGTGCCTTTACTGTAGTTGATATACTGTATAACTTGTATTCCTTACAAAACTAATACATGTTTTTTGTCATGTTATATGAAGACCGGTTGAAAACTGTCCAAAGACTGGTTTCAACTGGTTGCTAACTGGTCTACAAGTTGACTGGGTAAGACCAGTCTTAGGACTGCTCTCAGACCAATAGTGACCGGTCTGGAGGGGTCCAGTCTGGTTTTTCAGGCCTGATGATAATATACAGACCGGTCTCGGTCTCAGTTATTTCCAAAAATGGTAAAAAAACCGGACCAGACCAGACTTTAAAGCACTAGGTTTGTAACTATGATGGAGTGGTGACAATCACAATCAGAGAAGGCAGTCTGTATAGTAGTAATCCAGAACTTGTGACGAGATGAAATTGGGGTTACAGTTACTAATCATATTGAGCCGACCTTGGCATGACTGTTAGTAATTGAACCCAAGACAGAATCCTTGTTCACAAATTTCTAGGGCTCCGATACAGAAGCCCAAGAAAGTTGTAAACAGCTTCTAAATAGAACTGGCCATATAGTAAAGAGCATCAGAAGCATATAGTAATTCAAACTCGGAATTGAACACGATCGAGATAAGACGGAGATAGTTCTGCTCACATTGCCAAAGGAGATGACCTACTGTTAATCTCCACTTAGTGGAACTCGCCAGTGGCCCCTGCGTCCCTCTGCCACTCTGGTCCCCAAGACTGTGAGGGTCCCCAGGGCTGAGGGTCTCCCCATTCATTAGTGCCTCCCCACTGTTCCGTAACATGGGGGTGTCATAATGAAGCTGGGTAGGTGACAGAAGCTCACTGCTCCAGACATTACTATCAGTGCTCATAGGGCTAATGACTAAAATGACTCACTCGGTGAACACAGTGGACACTGGGATACTTGGGGCTGGCAGAGATATGTCAATGGTTCTGGGTATTTTATTGAAAAGGCCCAGAGTACCAGGCCCACTTCAGTGAAGGTTAGCGACAATAACACGGAGGGGAGTATGAGGACAAGGAAGGCACCTGGGATCTAGATGCGCCTCATGCCCAAGGAAGGGGACAACAAGCAGAAACTCTTCAAGCGGCTCAAGGAAGCACCATAGTTCCATGTTGTTGTTGAGGATATCAAGGTCTGTCTCATTGGAAAGTCTTAGCAGATCTGCAAGATAATACAGTGGGCTTAAAAACTGTTGTGATGTTTGCAGGTTTTGGGAAAATTGTGGTGTGGTGCTTGGTGGTGTAGAAATAATGCTTAGCATTAGTGGGGTTGAGTAAAGTACTTGCTCTTGGCTTTCAAACAGTGTCTTATTCATACAATTTGGCCCAATGGTTGTAGAGATATGCCCTTATTAACATTGTGGTATCATTGCAACAGTTTTTGAGCTGTTGACATAAAAGATAAAATCTTAGTGAAACTAAGGGACAGTTGGTTTTATTTGGTCATACAAACAAAGATATGTATTGAATTATCATGTCTGAGTTTAAAACAATTCACACACTTCTTTATTTCTAACCACCATTATCATGAGATCCCTCTCTCCTGCTCAAAAGAACACCATCCTCACCATGCCTGATGCTGGCCAATCCACTCGCTCCATCTCAGCCACTACTGGTGTTCATGCCTCTACCATCTCCAGACTTCGCTTCAAAGAGCATTCTGAGCTTCAGAAGTCCACTGGTGGTCATCCACAAAAGCTTTCCCCCTCCAACATCCGTCATGGCATCCATCTCATCTCCACTCAAAGGGCAGAAAATGCAGTCCAGGTCACCAAAGCCCTTAGGAACATCATTAACAAGCCTCTCTCCCCCAGCACAGTCTGCCTTCACCTCAAAAAAGCTGGCATGAAAGCTGTAGTCAAGTGTTAAGCCTGCAGTGGGACTTAATGGATATTGTTAGTGCCTTTAGGTCCAGTTACCAAAACCGGAAATTGACCGGAATCGGACCGGACCATAACCGATGGTAACTGGACCGCCGGTCACGGTTACATAACACGTGTCGATTTACCGGTTATCGGTTTCATAGCCTCACTTTATGTACTGTAACCGCACGAGACCGGTCACAACCAGTCCTTAACCGGACTATCAGTTCTTAGAAATTGGATTTGAATTACATTTAATAGAAAGCATGGAACCAAAAAACGCGGCAAAGCGGGGCACCAAAAGCGCGGCAAACGAGTGTGATACAAATGCTAAGACAAACAGCTAACCAAATAGTTCACCAAAACTCGAGGTGGATTGTAAATGCTACGCTAACCCTTCAGCAACATTTCCCGCTTCTAAATAAAATGCCAAAGGGCAAGGCGATCTCCAAACAAGTAAGGCCAAAGGCGAGTCAAAGGCTCCAGGCACGTAGGTCCGGTGGTCAACCCAAAAAGGGCACCCACTGCCAAAAGTGTCCGGCTTCTGATGGAAGTGATGACGCAGAGAGTTCAGAAGCAGAACGTGAGGGACCGTGTTCCCGGCCCTGGAAGAAGTTGAGGCATCTTGACATCAACGTGGAAGAAGTCGAGGAAGAAGAGAATGAGGAAAATGTTGAGCAGGTTGTCGAGGATGGTGACGAAGCACAGTCTGAAGACATTGAACAGGTAAGCTTGTTATAATACTATACAGGAAGGGAAGAACTTACCTGTAAAATTCCAGACCAGTGATCTTGAGGATCGACACCGCGGCGAGATACCAGTGGCGCTGGTCGTAAAGATCGACACCACGAAAGACTTGTTGACAGTCTTTTCAGATCTTGTTACTGTTAACTTCAAGAAGGGGGACAAGATGACAAACTTGAAAGGGCGATGGTGCCTTTTATGCAGGTAAGCGACAGTTAGTCAACGAGGTAAAGGGGAGGCTAATCACGTACCATCAGGGCCAACAAACAGGGGATAAAAGGAAGTGAAAAGAAGGCATTTTTTACAGGAGGGAATTCGAGCTGTCGAGCACACATTCGTCAGCATTATGAAATATACAAAGAACACTGTAAAGAAGCAAACATATCTGAGAATCACCACGCGATCCCTCGGCAGCTATATTGGCAAATGAAAGTAGACAAGAAGGTGTCAGGAGGGGTCCAGCAAACACTCGATGGGGCGCTGGAGAAACCGTCAGAGGTGAAAGTATACACGTGTGATGGGGCGACTCACGCAATTGCTCAGTTTGTTGTGTGCGATGACCAGGTGTGTGTGATGGTGGTACGGCGTGTTGATGCTGAGATCGGTTGACTAGGCTCTTGCTCTTGCTGAGAAACCACTTTTTCGCAACTGCCTTGTGGCAATGAGGCCTAAGACAACGCGAAAAGACTTACCGAGTCGACACAATATCGAGGTCTATATCCACAATGAGTTTGTGGACTGGTTGAAGACGCTGAAAGCCGAAATCCTTGTAAGTAATTGGACCCTCTTCAGGGTGTTTGGACTCACCTTCATGCATAGGAAGCCCCTGGCGGGATCTCGTCAACCGCAGATGGGTGGACAGCAGACAACACAAAAGTGTTGTTTCTGGGGATGACGGCCAGTTGGATTGAAGTAAAGGGCGGGAAATGGAATCTCTGCTCCAAAGTTGTCGGGTTCCAGCCAGTGTCAGGCGACCACAGTGGCTGGAATCTTGGCCGGTATGTTGTGGGTTTGTGCGATCGTGTCGGAATATTCAACACAAATGGGTCGAAGGTATGAAGATCATTGATGTGTTGACACACCATTGACATGCCTAGCTTTTCACAATAACACTTGACAACACTTCGAACAACAACACAACATGCGAGGCTGTCGAAGCCTTCCACACGCGAAGGCGCTACAACGATTGGAAGGCTAAAGAAAATCAACTGCCGTGCGTCTTTGTTTACCCTTTCTTGGACTGTGAGACTAATAATCCAATTTCATTTCAGTTGTTTTGGCCATGTCGTCAACATCGCCAATGTTGCAGTGATGGGCCAGATCACCAAGATTGCCGCCGTTGAGAACGCCAGTGCTATATGGGAGTACGACCCATCTTTACCCAACAATCGCATCCTTGGGGGGTCCTTAGATGTGATTGCAGCTATTCGCACGATCGCAGTCAAGGTCGGTTACCCTATTGCCATCCCCTTAAACGTTCTTAGTGTTCTCTCAGATTCAAGCTTCTGGACAGCGCATCGAGTATTTTGAGAAGCTCCAGCTTCAATGCAAGTTTGACCAACCACTTAGGATTCCCCTCCACAGCAACATTCGATGGGGATCGGCGCAGCGCATGCTTGAATGTTCGCACAAGTTACGAAAGGTACGCCATGGTATTCACTGTACTCTCAGACTCTACACTGACGTGCGTGTGACATGTTCAGCCAATTGACTTATTCCTTCGATCAGCCGACTCCCTGTATGGTCCCATCACGACAATCCGTCGAAATGGTCACGTTGAAAAAAAGATTCCATGGTCTGCATTTGCCCTCACGGAAAGGGATTGGGAGTGGGTAGCCGATGTGAGAGACATCCTAAAGGTGAGTCCCATTCATTGCAGATAAGGAAGAACTAATCCGATGATAGGATTCAAATGACATTCAAGAACTGTTCTCGTCCGAAAAGCAGCCGACACTGTGGCGCGCGCTCCCTGCGCTCAAGGAGTTGCAGACCGCTTGGGAAGATAAGTGGAAATTAGATCGCTTTCTCTTGTACAGGGATGCCATTGACGCAGGACTATCTAAACTTCAGAAGTACTATTCGCGGATTGACACCAAGCCTGTGTTCATCCTTGCTTTGGTTCTCCACCCATACTACAAACTTGACTACATCAAACTATCCCGGGGTGGAGCTGAGGAACAGGCGATAGAGTGTCTCGGAGGAAATCCCTTCGCCAAAAACTGGCAAGACGAAGCGCTTAAGGTGGTAGAGGAGACGGTGAGTGTCCACTCCCACTCAGGTTCCCCATCTCACACGAAATGATAAACAGATGGACATATATTACAAAAAGCGACCGAAGGCCGAGCCTGCGCAACAACCTCCCACCCCAATCAATGTGGATGGGGAACGCCTACCGGCGAAGGTGCTCTCATCCGAATATGACCACTACCGCCAATCCCTTCTGCAGATGGACGATGGGGAAGGCTGGTCTTCAGAATTGAGATGCTACTTGAATGATAGGCCGGGCGATGTAACAAATAACACCGACATCGTCAAATGGTGGCAGGACCACGCTGCACTGTTCCCAACCCTCGCGTGGATAGCCCTCGACATCCTTCCATGCCAAGCGTCGTCGGTGCCATGTGAGCGTCTCTTCTCTGCAAGTAAGCAGACTGCAGATCTTCATCAATCGTCTCTTGGTGCGAGACATTTTGAGGAGCTTCAAATCATGAAGTTTGCCTGGCGCAGTAAGATTATCAATAATGCAGAGCAGAACTGGGTGCAGGTTGAGGAGGTTCTATCAGGAGAATATTCGGAAATTCTGGAAGCAGATGAGACATTGGCTGAGTGGGACAAGCAGTTACTCGACGCAGATGAGTTTATTTTAGATGACTCGGACTAGTAGATCTACCCTGTACATAGTTATGTGCACAGGTATAGCGTACAGTGAACAATCGTGGTTGGTGTACAGAGAGCAGACAGACAATGGGCGACAGTGTAGCTATCTGGGGTCATGCGCATGTCAATGAACCAACGCCCTTTGCTCATTCTGACACAGGCCGCACTCAAGGTGGCAGCCTCCCTCACATTAAAACCCGTCTTTCCTCTCATCACCTCTCCCTCGGACCCCACCTCGCCCTCCATGGCTAACTCCTTATGGGCTGGACCCTTTTTTTCAGTTATACTTACAGGCCCACAACAGCTGAACAGTGCCACCCCACGCGCATGCGACCCACCAAGCCCTTTTTCCCCCCCACATGGCCATTCTCCGTTGACCTCTTCTTTTTTTCCACACAGCCATTCTCCGTTAACCTTATATCCCCACATGCAACAACCAACACAACCTATGCCCCTCACACGTCACCAAGCCCTCTATCCCCGTCGATGTTTCCCTTGTGCCTATTGGGCCTTTCGATCACACCCTCACGTCATATCTTACAAAAGACAACAGCACTGCGGATGTGACCGGCTCCTGGGACGAGGCTAGCTCGTACGCCTCGTGGACCGGGGTAAGTTCCTGAACCG
The DNA here is from genome assembly GCA_015178925.1 of Russula emetica. Lineage (NCBI taxonomy): Eukaryota > Fungi > Basidiomycota > Agaricomycetes > Russulales > Russulaceae > Russula > Russula emetica. The sequence goes on along the minus strand of WHVC01000024.1, from coordinate 253,491 downwards.
GACTAGTACTGTATGGATTGATCGGATCACTTGTCATTGATGCGTGTAGTGCCTCGTTTTGATGTGGATGGACAGGTGGCCAGCATCGTGTTGTTTTAGATTGCTGTGTCCTCGGCTTCTCTGTGTAATACTCTGTACATGTTTGTAGCCTCCTTTTGTGTACTTAAGGACGACCAACTTGGCCAGGTAGCGGCAAGTTGAGTCTCCTGTCTAAATAACAGAAGTCTCTCCCTTCTATTCAAAGCAGGGGTCTTATCGACGCACTGATAAGGCAGGAACCCGCTGCTCCCCAGCCTACTAAGTCGCTACAGAAGACTTAGCTTATGACCCGACGTCAGACAAAGGACACGGTCACTCTACCCAAGTACGCCTTCTGCCAGGAGGTGTTCCCCGACTTAGTACACAAGGGAGGACGCTGCACGTGCTTCGACACACCGAAACCCAAGGAGGAAGCAACTACCACGGACGCAACCGAGCTCTAATTGTCTCGTCCAGACCGGCGGTGACATTAGACTCAACTTTGTTAAAACTACGGCTAGCAGCAGCAAAGATAGCGTAGACACCAACCACCCAAAATACCTAATGAAAGAACAGCTGATCGTCACAAGACCTAATTCAAGGATCAGAATACTCGAAGCGCACGAATCAGCCAACAAGAAAGGGAAAGCCATCCAACTGTTCTGTAGGAGCAGCGACCTAGAGATCAAAGACGCTGGACCAGTAACCCTACACAACGGAGTGTGGCACCGCATCCTACCAGGAGCAAACAGGAAAGAATTCGTACTCGGACAACCCGAACCCAGTATACATAACTTCGATATCAGCATCGAAACCAGCGACGCAACCACCCCAAGTATAGTGGTAGAAGAACCGGCCAAAGAAAAAGAACCGGCCAAAGAGAAACCGAGCAGAGACTCCTCAGACGAAGAGGACCACCAAATAGACGAGCAAATTCGCCGAAGCCCAATCCAACGGGGCACCTCCTTCGCACAAGTAGTAGCAACGAAACAGAAACCACAAACCGCCCAAACCACCCTGACGCAACCTCAAAAGACAACCACAATGGCAACCCAAACCGCCACCCAAACCACCACCACTGCAACGACCGCCGCTCAAGCCAACGTTACCAAAGCCTTCCAGAAAGCCCTCCAACGCGCCCCTCCACCAGGAGGCGGTGGCGGAGGAGGCGGAGGCGGCGGAGGAGGAGGCGGTGGAGGAGGAGGAGGCGGCGGAGGAGCGGGACCGAACCCACTCCAACCAGTGGCCGTAGCACAAGATGTGCGAGCAATGGGCAAACTCCCGGAGACGTTCGATGGCGACAGGACCAAAGCCGACGACTTCATCGAGGAAGTGAAGGGATACCTACGCCTCAACGCGGACGTAAGCGGCTTCAACTCCCCCATGAAAAAAATCGCCTTCACCCTCACCCACATGAAAGGAGAAGACGTCACAGGGTGGACCAGGGACATAGGAGCCATGCTCGACGCATTAGACCCCATCGCCGACAATGTCCCCATGCTGTGGGACCAGTTCCTAACGGAATTCGCCGCCCAATACCTCGACTCGGCCAAAGAAGACCGAGCCCGCACCGCCCTGCAAAACCTAGCTATGAAGCCAGGCGAGATAGACCTATACATATTGAAGTTCGAAGAATTGGCCCGAAGAGCTGGCTACACCGCGGGAGACAACGCAACAACCCGGCTCTTCCTACTCGGTCTTACCCCAAAAACAATGACAGACGTCATGGCTAGTCCACCAGTGAGGGGATACGAAGCCATAAAACAAAGAGCCATCGAAAGCACCATCGCTCAAAGGACCATTCGCGACCTACTCGCAATCCGACACGACCCAGCCAAGGCGGACGGAAGGGCAAACTTCCCCTTCCAACAAAACAGAGGGCAACGACGTCCCTTCTTCCAAAAACCCGCGAACCCGCAGCCATACCGACAGCCGTACCATTCGTCAAACGCCCCAAGGTGGATGAACAACCAGGCCGTCCCAATGGATCTCAGCAGGTCAAGAGCACCCAACTACTATCAAAGAGGAGGGCAGTCGCAACCACGAGGACGGAACAACTGGCGCTCCAGGGCCAACGTTGCCAACTTCCCTCCCAGAAACACCAGTAACGCTTGCTTTAACTGCGGAGAGATAGGACACTTCGCCCGAGCCTGCCCAAGCAAAGGAAAGACAAGGGCAAACCTCATCGACTTCGACCCGAGCGAGGAAACCATCTACGAGGGAAACAGCCCCGAGGTAGACAGGGTCGCCTTCCTTAAAGCAGAAATCAACGCGATGACTTTCGACGAAAAACAACAGCTGGCGAAAGAAGTAGGAGAGGAAAACCCGCAGGATTTTCCTACGGCTTAATCAGGTCGGCACTGATTAAGCAGGGCAGCGATAGCGATAGCGATGTATATATATCAGCACGAAAATCAATGACAGTCCGATGCTACATCCATTCGATCGCAAAAAGAGCCGAAACGATCGCCCTGGTCGATTCCGGGGCAACAGAGAACTTCATGAACCTCACCTACGCCAGATGGCTGAGGTTACCAATCAAACAATTAGCGAGACCACGAAAACTGTTCAACGTCGACAGAACGGAAAACCGAAACGGCGAGGTCAAATTCTATACCGACCTGCAAGTACAGACCGGATCAACGCGAACCCAACTGAGGTTCTTCCTCTCAGACCTAGGCGACCATAAAGCAATCCTAGGATACTCGTGGTTCGCAGCGGCCCAACCAAAGATAGACTGGAAGAAGGGCTGGATCGACCACACCCAGCTACCGATCATCCTACGAGCCCACAACGCAAAAAAGGCAACCTTCGTACCAAGGAACCAAAACATTCCCCGAAAACCCGACCAGGATCGGTATTACATCGGACGTGTCACAGTACACCCGGCCCAACCAAACGAAAACCCGCCACATGCCATCCCGGCTGAATACGAACGACACAAAAAGGTATTCAGTGAGGAACAGTCGCAACGACTACCCAAGCACACGGTATGGGACCACGCCATCGAACTATTACCCAACGCCCCCCCGACACTCCCAGCGAGACTCCTCCCCCTCAACCAAGCCGAACGAGAAGAAATGCACAAGTTTGTAGCCGAGCACTTAAAAAGGGGGACCATACGAGAGTCGTGGAGTCCCTACGCCGCAAACTTCTTCTTTGTCAAAAAGAAGGACAAGAAACTACGCCCAGTACAAGATTACCGCCCGATCAACAAATGGACCGTGAAAAACAGGAACGTCTCCCCCCTGATTCCCCAAACCATCGACCGCCTCAGTGGATGCACCCTATTCACCAAGTTCGACGTGAGATGGGGATACAATAATATCCGCATCAAAGAAGGGGACGAATGGAAAGCGGCCTTCCTCACTAGCGAAGGGCTGTTCGAGCCAACAGTTATGTTCTTCGGACTCACCAACTCACCAGCCACCTTCCAGATGATGATGAACACAATCTTCCGAAGGGAAGTCGCACAGGGATGGCTATCGGTCTACATGGACGACATTGCCATCCACACCAAACCAAGGGAAGGCGAAACCGAAGAGCAACACCGGCAGAGACACACAGAGTACACCCACCTCGTCCTCGACAAGCTCGAAGAAAACGACCTGTACCTAAAACCCGAAAAATGCGACTTTGCAAAGGACGAAATCGACTACCTCGGAGTAATCGTCGGAAGAAACAAAATACGCATGGACCCCACGAAACTCAAGGGGGTTGCGGACTGGACGATCCCCCGCACCCCAACGGAAGTACGACAATTCCTAGGCTTCACCGGCTACTACCGATACTTCGTCCCGAACTACTCAAAAATCGCCCGCCCACTACTAGACCTCACAAAGAAAACCACTGATTGGCATTGGGGAGAAAGCCAACACCGAGCGTTCGAGGAACTAAAATCCAAAATGTGCTGCAGCCCAGTGCTCACGCAACCCGACTTTAACAAACGATTCTACCTTCAAACAGACGCCTCCGCATACGGCGTGGGCGCCGTACTCTCGCAAAGAGGAGAAACTTCACCAACTTTAGCCAAACGCACAAAACCAGTCACGCACCCGGTCGCCTACTACTCCGCAACATTCATCCCAGCAGAACGAAACTACGACATCTACGAGAGGGAGCTGCTAGCCGTGATGAAATCCCTCGCGCACTGGCGACCGTACCTGGGTTGGACGAAAGAACCGTTCACCATCTTGACCGACCATGCCAACCTCCAGTACTGGAAGTCACCTCGAAACCTGAACAGACGAACAGCCCGCTGGCACGCAGACCTCCAAGAGTACGACTATGAAATACAACACGTACCAGGAAAGGACAACGTCCCAGCCGATGCGCTGTCACGACCACCGGGGATTGACCAGGGAAAGGACGACAACCAAGGAGTCACCGTACTACCACCGTCAAAATTCATAAACCGGTCAAACCTGGAAATGACACCACTCCCCGAGGAAAGGAAGAGAATGGCCATGATCCTCGCCCACGACCATGCCACTGCGGGACACCCAGGCAGAGACGAAACAATAAGACGAGCAAGACAAGGACCGCGATGGCCTGGGATGAACCAATGGATCGCCGACTACGTCAAAGGATGCGCAACTTGCCAACAAAACAAAATCATGACTCACAGGAAGAAGATTCCCTTATTTCGCATAACAACTGACGAACAAGCCCTCCCCTTCCAACAGGTAGCAATGGACCTCATTACGGGACTCCCGATGCACAAGGGAAAAGACGCCATCCTCACCATCGTCGACCACGGATGCTCGCGAGCGGCCATCTTCCTCCCGTGCTCCACAACGATAACGGGACTGGGGATAGCCCAGTTATACCTGGACAACGTTTATAGATGGTTCGGACTGCCTACTAAAGTCATCAGCGACAGGGACCCACGCTTCACCTCCCACTTCGGCCGAGAACTTGCCAAGAAGCTGACCACCCAACAGAACCTATCGACGGCCTTTCACCCACGAACAGATGGAATTTCCGAAAGGAAAAACCAATGGGTAGAACAATACCTCCGACTCGTAACTTCGTCGGCCCCCGAAGACTGGACCCACTGGCTAACAATAGCGTCGGCAGTACACAACAACCGGAGGAACGAAACAACCGGCCTATCGCCCAATCAAATCCTTCTGGGGTACGAACCGGAGCTGTTCCCAACAGAAACCCCCCTATCAAAGAACGAAGCTGCCGAGAACCGAATCTCCGTCATGAAAGAAAGACGCACCCAGGCCATCGATGCCATCAATAGAATCGCAAAAGGAGGATCAGTGATCCCATCACAATACAAAGTCGGACAGGAGGTCTGGCTCGAGGCGACCCACCTGAAAGTCCGGCATCAGAAGACCAAACTGGCCCCAAAACGATATGGACCCTTCAGGGTCATCAAAGAAGTCTCACCAGTGGCGTACAAATTGAAACTCCCCATCTCATGGAACATTCACGACGTATTCCATGCATCCTTGTTATCGCCCTATCATGAGACGACTGCCCACGGACCCAACTTCTCCCGGCCGTCACCAGACCTTATCGACGGGGAAGAAGAATTCGAGGTAGAACGCATCGAGAGTCATCGGCAGCATGGGCGCACCAAACGGCTCCAATACCTGATCAAATGGAAAGGGTATCCCGATCACGACAACACATGGGAACCCGCTGACCAGATCCACGCGGACGACCTGATTAAGGAGTACCACCAGAGACGCCCAGCCAAGGAGATAAAAGGGCGACGAGGGATGCTGGAATCGCCATCCTCCTCACCCTGGCTCACCGACCAATTAACCAGCCTCTCCTCGAGCACTTCCGCGCCGACACAGAGGACTCCCGGCCGCTCCCACAAGTCATACTCTTGCACCTACAGTTCCACGTCGTTCCCCGCCTACCAAAGAAGCCTCTCATCGAACGACTCCACTGCGTTGTCACCAGGGACAAAAAGCCCGCCTACTCCGAATTCGCCCCCGGACAATCCTTTCGCCACTGGTGCTACCTGTACCTCAACAAGCTCCCCCAAAGCCACATCCTCCTACACTCCAGCTTCTGTCGCGACCAGTACTGCGTGTTCCACGGGTAAGTCATGTCCGACATCTCCAACAACGCCTCCGTCTCTTCGCCCAAGGGAACGCCGCCCCCGATGGCGCCACCCCTCTCACCATCCACTGCCGCCGTCGGCCTCCAGCTCGAGCCGAACGACCCCATCTCTCTCATGCACATCGCCCAGGGACTCCTGGCCACCATCCGTAAAAGGGAAGCTGACCACCGCACCGAGTCCGACAACTGGTGTGAGCAGATGGCCCTGCAAAAGCTCCGTTTTGACGAGGCGTTGGCCCGCGTACAGCCAAGAGAGGACGCGCCGCAAGGGTACGTACTCAATATCAAGGAGAGGGCCCCCAACTTCGTCATCCCCATCCAAGACGGGTATTACCAACCCGCGTGGTGGGTTAAACAGCTCCCCGACGGTAGGGTCGCGGGGCTCCCCAAGAATCACTCTCCCGACGAGACCCCCTACATTGCTGAGGTGTACGCCGAGCGCGACGACGACAATGAAGAGGACGATGTCGTCCTCCCCTTGCAGCCCTGGTTGCTCGCCCTACTTAAAGGCAGTTCTAGCGTCTACAGCATGCTCGTCCAAGAGGTCCGGGACAACGGGGACTGGCCCCTCCAAGCCGAGGTCGCACGCTTCAGGGAGCTCGAGATTTCACTCCTCGACATCAAGCTCCGTATCGACCATCTTCAGGCCGAGCAGCGGGGCATGCGAGAGGCCCAGGAGGCGTCAAGGGCGCGCCTTGAGCTGGCCCGGCTGGGCAATAGAGCGGGCAATCTCCGAATGGTGGGGCGCCCCGAGCAACGCACCCGAGGGAACAGAGGGAGGAGGACGGCTCAGTTCAGAGGAGGTATGGACTAGATGCGGACATCTAGTCTAAGCAGCGGTGTGATGTGACCGGCTCCTGGGACGAGGCTAGCTCGTACGCCTCGTGGACCGGGGTAAGTTCCTGAACCGGACTAGTACTGTATGGATTGATCGGATCACTTGTCATTGATGCGTGTAGTGCCTCGTTTTGATGTGGATGGACAGGTGGCCAGCATCGTGTTGTTTTAGATTGCTGTGTCCTCGGCTTCTCTGTGTAATACTCTGTACGTGTTTGTAGCCTCCTTTTGTGTACTTAAGGACGACCAACTTGGCCAGGTAGCGGCAAGTTGAGTCTCCTGTCTAAATAACAGAAGTCTCTCCCTTCTATTCAAAGCAGGGGTCTTATCGACGCACTGATAAGGCAGGAACCCGCTGCTCCCCAGCCTACTAAGTCGCTACAGAAGACTTAGCTTATGACCCGACGTCAGACAAAGGACACGGTCACTCTACCCAAGTACGCCTTCTGCCAGGAGGTGTTCCCCGACTTAGTACACAAGGGAGGACGCTGCACGTGCTTCGACACACCGAAACCCAAGGAGGAAGCAACTACCACGGACGCAACCGAGCTCTAATTGTCTCGTCCAGACCAGGCGGTGACAGCGGAACAATTCTCCAGAGGAGAAAAAGGTGAGCCTATACTCACCTCCCTTTCATATATAGTCTAATCTTAGGGTACCTCACCAACAGGCAACTGACGTCCTCGTGTTTGACAACTTCCTCGTACTCCCTCCTATGCTCGGTCAGCGTATTACCCTATCATGCAACAACAAACGTCTTCTGTACAGGCGTTCTGGACCTCCTGGCCTTCTACTTTGATTCGCTCATACCTTTCCCGCTCTATCTCGCGACAAAACCTGACTACATCCGTCCAGACCTCCTGGCCTTCTACTTTGATTCGCTCATACCTTTCCTGCTCTATCTCGTGACAAAACTTGACTACATTCGTCCAGACCTCCCGGCCTTCTACTTTGATTCGCTTATACCTTTCCCGCTCTATCTCGCGACAAAACCTGACTACATCTGTACTGGTGATCCAGACCTCCCAGCCTTCTACTTTGATCCGCTCATACCCAACATCACCTCAGACGCGATTGCTTTGTGGTGGGCTCCAGAGCCATATCGTCGTCGCTCAGGACATACACACCAAGTGCAGGACGTTCCTTTAGTCAAGAACTGGTACTTGGAGCACTGCCCACCAAATCAGCCCATTAAAGTGTGGGTATCGTACCAGAAGTTGCTGAAGTGTTATGTTCTCAATGAACTCAAGTCACGACGCGAAAAAGCCAAGACCAAAAAGAACCTTTTCCAACCGTTGAAGGGTACCAGATTCTTCAGGATGAGGCTGGATTGGGTTGACGCCGGGCTGCAGGTTTGCCGGCAGGGATACAATATGCTGAACCTGCTTATCCACCAGAAGGTTTGTGTTTACCACATGTTCCGTCAGAAGTGTGTTGACCATGCATTTCAGAACCTGAACTACTTGCATCTCGACTACAATATGAACTTGAAACCTGTAAAGTACGTTATTCCTATTCTTCGACATCGCCTTATATTAACAATTGGTTTCATAGGATGCTGACCACGAAAGAGAGGAAGAAGTCTCATTCTGGGAATGCTTTCTACCTGTGTCAAGAAATCCTGCGCTTCACGAAGCTTGTCATTGATGCCCATATCCAGTACTGGCTTGGCAACGCTGACGCCTTTCAGCTTGCGGATGCCCTTCAATATGCCCATATCCAGTACCGGCTTGGCAACGCCAACACCTTTCGGCTTGCGGATGCCCTTCAATATATCTTTACGCATATTGGTGCCCGTACAGCTGACGCCTTCCAGTTTGCGGATGCCCTTCAATATATCTTTGCGCACATTGGTGCCCTTACGGGCATATACCGTTACAAGTACAAGTTCATGCGACACGTCCGAATGACGAAAGACCTGAAGCACCTCATCTACTATCGCTTCAATACAAGTCCTGTTGGTAAGGTCCCAGTGTCGGCTTCTGTGCTCTCGGTTGGCGTGTCTGGCTGTTCTTCATGCATGGTATCGTGCCACTTCTTCAACAATGGCTTGGTAATCTCCTCACACACCAATTCGAGGGACGTAATCGCGCTCAAAGCAACGATGAAAGTGGGAATGAAAACGTACAATCTCCACCTCGGTCCTCGAAAGGAAAGAAGATCAAAGCCGTGCTTTGAAAGGGGGCCAAGCTAGTGTTTCGGCGGCTACAAGAGCCGAGCCGAGCCGTTAGCCGAGCCACAATTAGCCGGGCAGTCAGCTTGTTAGCCGAGCTGCGCCGTGGGCACCCATGCCACTTAGCCGCGCCGAGCCGCGCTGCCAAAATAGCCGGCGTTTCTCCGGCTAGAGTGCGGCTCAGCTCCCAATCCAGATCGCGAAAATTGTAGTCAAATCTTAGTTCCCATACATCAAACTACAGCTCTACAACAAAATCGACGCGTGATACATCATCGCCTACATGTACCTCAAAGCCCAACGTCTCAAACTACGAAAACATGCTACTTCCAGGACCTTGTACGAGTGGCCCGAGCGGGTGTTTGATGTATGTACCGAGACGGTTTAGCAATCGCGCGAGTCGAAGAGCGAAGGCTAAATAAATCTAGTTAGTGCCGCTATTCATAGAGGGCGAGGTCACTTACACCCGACTAGTGAAGATAGGTGCACGGTCCACGCTGACATGGGGTGGTGCTTTGATGGGCTGATCAGTCACGGTTTCCGAGCACTGTAAGAGGATGGAATGAAGGAACTGATAGTCCGGTTTCTTGTCAAAGCCAAGAGAACGGACATAGGTGACGAATTTGCAGAAGGGAGCGGGTAAGCCTTCGCACAGCTCTTCCACTGTGATCGATGTTTTCTTACGGAGGACTACCTCCTCGTCGTTGCCTGCGGAATTGCTGGTCCAAGGCAACTCGCCGAGTGCTGAATAAATGATGGTATAGGCGAGAGACTCTAGGTCATCACGACGCGACTGGACATTGCCTTGCTGGCCACTGATGGATGCGAACGGAAGGGTACCAACGATCGAATGATTCGTTGTGAAAGGGATATGTAAATAAGTTGCGGGATTACGGAACAATCGTGCCAAGCCGAAATCGATGAGAAAGAGGGTAGGAGGAAGGTTATCAGCACGAATCATGAAATTCCCAGGTTTAATGTCACGATGGATGTAGTGTCGATCATGAAGTGACTGGACTGCTAAGAGCTGCATGTGAGGGTGTGTTTAGGTTTAGTATGATTGTTTGTTTTATATAACGTACCATTTGGGTGGCGTACGAGAATGTCTTCCTGTGGTCAAACTCAAGCTGATCGATCAGGTCGCCCAGTGAAGTTCCGAGATGATCGAGGACAATAACTTCATATATACTTTCCTTGCCGTACCAGAGTACTCGAGGGATTCCTCTGCCACCGGCGATAGTTGTATACACGTTGTGTTCATGACTGAGCCTTGAAGGTAAGCCGCATGGGTGCCCTATCTTCACAGCAACATCACCCCCCGTCGCAATGTCTTTTCCTAGATAGACACTCCCTAACGAACTCAGGAAAGTGTGTCAAACTCGAGTCAGAGTCGAGCTCACCAGATCCCCCAGTACCGAGTAGGTTACATACTCTGTACCGGCCACCAACACGCACAATATCTGACTTCGAGGGAGAGAATCGCTTCTCCGAGGTATGTCGTGGATTTCGAAGGCGCGTAGTCGTCATCAACGTTAAGAGAGAGAAATGATGGGTAAAGTCAACTTGGGGGATGCGTCGGTTCACTAAATTGCGAACTCCGATGTCAAATAAACACCAACAATATCGCACGCAACTGCTGTGCGATCATCTCTGTCAGTACAGACAGTAACGTGGCCAAGGAAAATATATTCTCATTGCAGTGACGTAAAAAAGCTGGGGTTAAGACTCGCAATCATCGTAGTTAATAAGGTCATTCAACAAATTGTCAAACGAAACAACAGGATCATCCACAAAGAGAGAGCTAAGCTCGCCAGTTGGCACCGACATACTCATGGCAGCTTCCGATATTGACCATCCGTTCATGAAGTTGAGGCGTTCTTTCTTGAGTGAATATTTCAGCATTTGAAGGGCCTCCATGAGAATTGGGCTGATTCGGTTTCGCTTCGCGGTGTCCGTGTCCTTTGCTGACGAGAACACACGCTCGCAAGGGACGGACGTTGCCTGGATCGGGAGATAATCCATCGCGATTGAGAACAGTGTTGGGAGTTCCAACCTATTAGCCTGTTGAGGGAGTTAGTTGTAGTACCAAAACGCCATTCAATTATAGGAATCACCTCACCTCCCAGAACCGCAGGATGTTGGTCTCCTCAGACGAGATTGGACCCGAAACATATTTTTGGAATTCAACATCCACACTGGACACATTACGTGTGGACTTTTTTTTGTATACAGAATCTTGGACTTTGAATCGCGTTGGAGCCACAGAAACCACTGGATCGGGTTGGACAGGGGAATCCGTCGTTGTAGCTTCAGACGTTGACGACTTCTGGCTACGGTACTGACGCATCTGCAAGTCGTGAGAAAGATGACTGAGGAGTTGAATTGTGTAGTCTTACGAGCGCCAGAATGATATCTTTGGCACGCCGGATATAGTGACCTTCCCATTCAGCTTGGATCCACGAGAGGCGCATAGCAGGGTTGAGGACTGTTCAATGAAGTCAGAGGTTAGAGCGACAAATCTTGATTCAAAGACTGACACATTGTGACGACATAAGCGTCTGTATCGTCCATTCGAATGTAGTATTTCTTTGCCCACCGCAGGCCGATTTCCGTCCAGGGCCGGAGCATCTCGTGCTGTTCCCCGAGTTTTTCCCATTCTGTCATAAACATCTCAAAACTGGATATCGCACGCGACAAAACCGGTGTGGATTCGGACGACATGCTTTGTTGACACGCGTGCGGAACCTGTTGTCACATGAGTGACTGTCCATGGGTTAAATAGACGACTCACGCTCAAGACAGTTTCTAACCCTTCAAGGATGTACCAATCAATTTCCAACAGCTTCCAATCGGAGAAGTCAACCAATTCAGTGTTAAGATACCGATCGAGAGCCTACATTAGATATTTGATTAGTCTCCACTGTAACACCGTCCAGTCGCTGAGATGAACTTACCGGCCGGAGAACTCTTAGACGTCGCAGCATCATAAAAACCGAATCCCACCTCGTCTTCACATCCCTCAGAAGTTGAAGCTCGGGAACTTGGACGATACGACTGTTTGCCACTCTGAGTTTTTTCAGAGAACCATTGTCGTTCGTTTCCGTCTTGGATGAACTTACGAAAGCCTTCCCTGCGTTGGTCCGAAGAGCGTAAAAGACGAATAATTCTGCGAGCACGCCTGAGGGGATCGCGCTTGATACCCGCAACCCATTCCTTAAGGTTAGAATGGTCATCGTAGCAATCACCCAGCTTCAACTCGTCAATATGGTGATCACCAATATCAATGTCACCACCATCCAATTCATCCTCGGAGTCATCGCAATCTATGTGGTTTGAATCGACGGCAACTTTGAGCTCGGAGAGATACCCCTTTGAAACAGACGTCATCGATGAAATGACGTGAGACGAACAGATGTTAATGATGTGTGCGTAACACCGGACGCGATGTTTAAGGTGATCGAAGTCAGCTGTGGCGAACGCCTCACGTTCGGCGAGCAGAGACTCTAGCTCTTCCATGGCTACAGCGTTGTTCTCGGCGTTGTCGAGCGTAAAGTGGCCGATCTACAAAGAGTAAGGCAAACGTGCGAATAGATATCATATGAAATACATACCTTGAGTGTAACATTAGCTCGATCAAGTAGGTGTAAGATATTCTTCGCTATATTGACGCCTGTGTGTTTCTTCTTGAGGCGATGAAAGCCGATAAGTGCAGCATTAAGTGCGAGGCGTCCACTTGACTCGTCACTTGAGATCCAGTGTGCGGTCAACGCTAAGTAGGCCTCTAGGTTCGCGTTTGACCAGACGTCTGAAGTGAAACTGATCCGCCCGCAGGATTTCTATGACCGAAGACAGTTGACAAAGCGGAAAGACAAAATGACTATACCCACAGAAAGGTCCGATTTCAACCGTTCGAATGAATTCCGCCATTCACTGATGACTGCTTCCCTCATCTTATCGCGGCGAGGGATGTCGGCGTCAACGAGAGTCTTGCAAAGAACCATACACATCTGTCGAAACTCGGGGCATTCTACAACACGAATCGACTGAAGACTAGTGAGAGTGTGAAAGCACGCGAGATCGTCGGGACTCACCTGATCATCTGCAACTACGAAGCGAACGAGATGCTCCAGGAACGCCTCTGGTGAAAATGATGGGAGCTCGGGGTCGCGTTTGTTGCGAGCATCGTGGGTAGATGGATCGCCCAATTCGCTCGATAGCTTATATGACCACTTGTGCTGTAAAACAGCGCCATCGTACTCCTCAGCGTGTATTTGGCGGAGATGCCGTCGAAGATTCGTGTTTCCGGTATTTGGCCCGTAGATATAATTAGCTACACCATCGGGGAGCGTAGACTTATCGGTGCCATATATCTCGCTGCTTGTTGTAAGAAAACAGAATAGATATTCGAAAGTCCGTACGTACGAGCATAGCTTGCAGATTTTAGGTGGAGGCGTTTCTCCGTTCGAAGAACGCTTGCCTCTAGTACGACCCATGCCAGTGAAGAAGTGCACAAGATCGAGGGCTACATTTGATTTAACTGGTCTATTGAGGGCGTCAGCTTGTTGGGGACTCGTTCTCTGAGGCTCTAGCTTAGGCGAGGGATTTGGAGGACCAGATATGTCAGATATCTCGTCGTCATCGTCTATCCCCTGCAAGTCGAATTCTTCGGCACTGACGACTGCGTCGAGTTGGGTGGTAGTTGCCTAGATTAACTGGTGAGTCTCTCAAGACTAAAGGTACATAGAGGGCCCAGAAAAATCACCTTTGATCGGGTCTGAGACGAGCCAACGGGACGTGCGCTCGGGCGACGAGAACCACCCTTGGCATTGACTCGTCCCACAGCCACAGGTGCAGCTACTGATGACGGTTCAAGGGGCTGTTTTGTCTTGCATGGAGCCATGGCACGAAGAGAAACCAAAGGATCAGTGAGAACAGGGGATTCAAGAGAAATGGGGAATCGAGAGAACAGGGGATTTGTGACGCCAGTGCATTGCTTGTGGGCCGAGACTTGTGCTACCCACGGGCACTCCACGGAAAATGACCAAAATAACCAAATAGATTACGTCCATGACATTGACGTTGAATTGCGGGTCCGTCGGCAAGCATTGGGCGAGCGACTCAAAATCAAAATGTGTGCACTGTGCAAGCGCCGAACCGCTGGGCCTGGGAACGATACTTTGATGGCGTTCTGACGGTCGCTAAACCCAAAGTGAGTGCAAGTGAACAGGATAACTAAGACGAGATGAGGACCTTGGGAAGTAAGATGGGCAGTGAATGGGTGAGCCGCAAGCAGCGAAGGGAGTGCACGTGCACATGCCACGATGTCAGTCTTGTCAACCGTTATCGGTTAGATCGTGTACGTTCAATTGAGTCGCGTACGTTCATGTGAATCAGATTCATGACTCAGAATACTCGGATCGGATCACATCACACTGGACAGACAGGCAACGCACGCCGCACATACAGTACAAACGTGAGAGATGCAACAGTACCACTGCTATACCACTGCACCACTGCTAACCCTGCCGCTTGCTCGCCGACACCATATAAAAAGCCTTCTCTTCGGCCACAGACCTCGACCGCTTGGAACCGGAATGGGTGATGCAAACCATATTTACATGGCAGAATATGCTGAGAGCTGGCCTTGTCACTGGAGGGCCACTCGTTGTCAAGGACCGTCTTGAATTAACTGAGCGTCGGGACTCACCTGATCATCTGCAACTACGAGATGCTCGAGCAGCGTGGGTGGATGCATTGCCAACTTCGCTCGATAGCTTATATGTCCATTTATACTCCAAGACCGCTTTGTCGTACTCCTCAGCGTGTGCTTGGTAGAGATGCCTTCGGAGATTCGTGTTTGCGGTGGTTGGCCCGTAGATATATCTGGCTACACCGGGGAGCATAGACTTATCGAATCCATATTTCTCGCTGTTTGTCATAAGAAAGCAGAATGGATATCAGAAAGTCTGTACATACGAGCATAGCTTGCAGACTTTAGGTGGAGGCGGACCTTGCTTCAAAATTATTGGGCCGCCTTGAGTGGGTTGTTCAATACCAGTGAAGAAGTACAGGAGATCGAGGGTTGCAATCACGTCAACGGGCCCATTGAGGGGGTCAGCTTGTTGGGAACCCGTGTTCTGAGGCTCTAGCTCAGACAAGGGATTTGGAGGACCAGATGTGTCGGATATCTCGTCGTCACCGTCTTTCCCCTGCAAGTCGAATTCTTTGGCATTGGCGACTGCGTCGAGTTGGGTGGTAGTTGCCTTGGATTAACCAGTAAGTCTCAAGACTCAAGGTACGTAGAGAGCCCAGGAAAGTCACCTTTGGTTGAGTCAGAGACGAGCCAACGGGACATGCACTCGAACAACGAGAAGCATCCTTGGCATTGGCTCGTCCCACAGCCACAGGTGCAGCTACTGATGACGGTTCAAGGGGCTGTTCTGTCTTGCACGGAGCCATGGCACGAAGAGAAAACGAAGGATCAGTGAGAACGGGGGATTCAAGAGAAATGGGGAATCGAGAGAACGGGGGATTTATGGCCTAAAATCCCGAAGGCCAGTGTATTGCTTGTGGGCCGAGACTTGCGCTACCCACAGGCACTCCACGGGAAATGACCAAAATGACCAAATAGATTACGTCCATGACATTGACGTTGGATTGCGGGTCTGTCACCAAGCATTGGGCGAACGACTCAAAGTGAAAATGTGGTGTTGTAGACTTGTAATCTTGGCGCTAAATACAGCATTCTTTTTTGGATACTGAGTGAAAGTGAACGGAATAACAAAGACAAGATGAGGACCTTGGGAAGTAAGAAGGGTGAATGGGCGTGCACATGCCACGATGTCAGTCGAGTCACCGTACGTTCAAATTGAGTCGCGTACGTTCAATTGAATCACGCGATTCATGACTCAGAAATACCCAGATCGGATTGGATCGGATCACATCATACTGAACGGCACATTAGGCAGTAACTTACGTACAGAACAAACACGAGAGAAACATAGTAACCACTGCTAACCCTGCCGCCGCTTGCTCCCAGACACCTTATTAAAGGGACCCCCCTCATCCGCTACAGGCCTCGACCGCTTGGATTGTGATTGGGAATAGAAGTGGATCGAAGCATTCGATCGTGCAATACTCTGAGGACTGGCCTTGTCATTGGAGGGCCACTCGGCGTTAAGGGCCTGCTCGAATTGCTTGAGCAGGGTGTCATAATCCTTCAAAAACGTCAACCCTATTTCATAATTCTTGTCTTCTTCCTCTGGATTCTTGCGTAGACTACGACCAGAGAGTATGTAGGGGTTGAGCTTTGTAGGCGGCGCTTGGTCTGATGGCCGTGGACGATATTGGCCGGCGACAGAATCATACAATTCCATCGCAAGCTCGTGAAGGATAGGATTGTCGCGAATTCGAAATCCTTTCTCCCTCAGCGGATTACCTGCTTTCAGCCACGTCGACTTCTCTGTGCTTCCGATGTTAGAATATACCTTTGGGTTCATCACCCCGTTGATGAAAATTGAGCGTGCGCTCTCATCCCAGGTAGTTGGCACCCGTGTCACAACAATCCACATAAGAACCCAGAAAAATGATTCAAGGTCATGACTGAATGTGTGGCGGATCTTGGGGCGTTCGATAAGCTCAGCAGCCATAAACTGCCAGGTTCCCTGGCGGAAAGATATGTCAGGAGTCGGGAATACTGGGTCATGTAATAACTTACAGTGCGTGTTTGCTGGCGTGCGGTACTGCCACTGTGTTCGTCATCTCGGTCGATCACCTTGGAGAGATCCCAATCGATGAGTAATCCGCCCTGAATCTTCGATTCATGCGGGTCATTATGGTCCAATTCATCGTCGCAGGCGATCAAGATATTTCCTGGACTAATGTCTCGATGAAGGATCCCAATGTCATGAGCAGCTTTGTGAGCTACAATGTGAATCAGGTTACATAGACAAACTGCTAAGAAAATAGTCATCTCACCTTTCAGGGCAGCATACATTGCATTTACAAACTCCCGAGTACATTTGAATTCCTCCAACTTCCTCCCTATGGTACCTAGGACAATACGGTAGTGCCGATGAGGAGTTAGTTTATAATTCATGTCGTTGCCGACTTTGTGAGTTTGAGTTTGGTGATAGATGTCGGCGCCAACATCACCAGCCGATAAGCAGGAAGGAATGTTGTCAACTTTTCCCCGATGGAGCAGATCATAGAGCTCCCCTTCTGGTTTGATGTCCTTCAAAAGGACACGCCAAGAGTCCTTGACGAGGACACGACGCCTTTCTTTGACATCCAAGGCGAATAACGACCGAGTCCACCGACCTACGGGGATATCCGGTCGAGGTTCTGGGCTGGAGATGATATATCGGCGCTCTGACGGTCGATCTGAATCATCTGGTATGGTTAGGACTAGAAACGACTCCACGTCTTTCAGTTCAGGGACGATGGCTCTGGCAAGTGCAATTTCTTCCGGGGTGGATGATGAGTGAACCGTAGAATCATGGCCGCGAACTTCGGAATCTGCGATACCATAGCGGACGAGAAAGTCGAAAAGGTGTGGTTGCGAATTGTAATATATCGGTTCGGTGACGACTGCACCACTACGGTCCCATCGAATGAGTCTTGCATAGTCTTTCATAATGAGAACCGAGAATGTATGTGTGCGGTACTGAGCGCTCATTATCGCCGTGGCATACGCCGTGATCTGGCCTAGATTTGATCGTGAACCAGATGTCAGGTGTAGGAAGGAGTTTAAGTCGTCGCCGCTGTTGGAAGTGTGGTCCCTGGGGTTAGACGGAACTTTGAGGACAAATGGGTCCGCCTCCGATTTCATCTCGATGACAAAATCCACGCGAGAGAGGTCGAGATCATCTTTTGTCCTTTTCCCATGCATATATACCGAGCAGTCGGGCTTCAGTTTGAGATGGAATTTGCCACGCGGTGCTTTGTCTGAGGAACGGGATGTGTTGACTATGATTAAACTTGGGACATGCGGAGAAATGGCTTCAATCTAAAAGGGTAGGATTAGTCACAGAACAAGTGCGGTGGGCGACGTGGGTCAGAACTCACAAATTTATCATACGATGCACTCTCCGTTTGTGAGAGCGATTTAATGAAATCGTCGAACAATCCCGTGGGGAATTGGGGAACAGAGGAGGGATCCGAGGGAGGGGGTAGGAAACGATTCAAAAAGGCTTCCGCGCTTATCGGTCCAACGAAAAAAGGGCTCATTTCAGTTGCAAGACGGGAAAAAATTGAAGTTCTATCTTCATATCTGTCGATATACCTGTCAGTGGTGGTGCTCCGTGTGTGAACAGGAGTCCCAGGCGGTAGAGAAGCGTTTGAGGGGGGGGGGGTGCTCATAATGGCAACGGGTGACGTGGAGCCGGCTTGCGCCGGCTTTCAATGGCTTGCGCCGATTTTCCCAAGTCGACTAAAAAGGTCAGCTCGGTGACATGCGGCGCGGCTCGGCTAGCATTTTAGCCGACTCAGGCGCCGGCTTTAGCCGAGCTTTAGCTGGAGCTGCCGAAACACTAGGCCAAGCATCACGCGCATACGACTTCGAAGGGCATCGCCAAGACTGTCGCCAAGCAGCGTGTCAAGTCCCATTACGACCTCAAGTTTTGAGGCCCTGTTATGTACGACATGACCTGTCCTGTACGGGTCACACTGGGGACATTGTAGGGGTGTTAGTGAAGCTCGCGCGCGGAGGTAGAAGCTTAGGTGGTAGCACTTTTGGACATATATTACACAGTTAGATGACCTGTATAGTACACAGTAAACAGCCTATAGAACTGGTTATAATCGGTCATGAACTGGTTGGGTGATTGACTGGTCGGAACCAGTCACGTTAAGAAATAAGACCACCATTAACTGGTCTCATGCAGTCCGGTCGCAGTTTCAATGAATACCGGACAATTATGGACCGGTCACGGTTCCGGTTTTACAAAAAAGGTACCAAAAAACCGGACCGGACCGGACCTGAAGGCACTAGATATTGTTTGAGGGACTTTCACCGCTCAACAATGTAATGTCAGGGACTACTCTACCCTGGACGTTATGACACA
Source organism: Russula emetica (assembly GCA_015178925.1). Taxonomy (NCBI): domain Eukaryota; kingdom Fungi; phylum Basidiomycota; class Agaricomycetes; order Russulales; family Russulaceae; genus Russula; species Russula emetica. The sequence continues at coordinate 234,312 of WHVC01000024.1, read as the reverse complement.
CGCACTCGGTCCGTTGAGTGTCTGATGCAAATAAAGGTGTCTCTACAATAGACACAACATTGTCTATTGTCCTGGAACTTGAAGTTCTGTAGTCTTCTACTGATCGGCTGCTTGATATCGCTTAAGCACTAAGTGTGAGGCAGTCGCCTGCTTTTAAAGGCAACTAGGAACAATGGAAGAGAAAGAGAGGGGTCCGACCAATAGAAGCAATAGATAGTATAGCTGCGTGTTTAGCGAAGCTGAACTTAGAGATCAGCGAGCTAAACTGCGGTCCTTAAATACATGTGTCACTACCCTAAAGTAGTTAAGAACGAAGTACCTGGTTATAACCCAAAGTAGTTATAACACGTTATAACTGCTTTGGGACGCGTAAACAAGCAACTTGGAAATGATCATAACCCGGAATAGTATAGTACAAAAATTCTTCGTACCCGCTGATCAGACCCGTACAAACTAGGGTCCTAACATCAAGAAAGGGTGTAGTGAGATTAATTATACAAAAGTAAGCTGATTTGGGGATACCAAAGAATACTGAATGCCTACAATACATGGATGTGTTGACAATGACAAGCCGGGGAGTCTGCCCTGTGGGAAAATATACACCCCAATGCTCCCAGGTGTGTTATAGGGGGTTTGAAGCAGTGCTACTAACCACACATGCCTCGGCGGAATACTATAACTTGTAAGGGTGCCAATCTAGGTCAGATACGTGTGGGACTTGCACAGCTAAGGCTGCATGTGGGTGCAGTGATGCCGGGAACAGGAAGGAAAAGCTGCACTGAGCCGGAAGAATGGCAATCGATGCCAGTTGCGCACGCCTGTGCACGCTTTGATACTCCGCCACTAGGGCCGCACTAAAGCACTATACGCTCCTCCGAAATTTCTAAGGCCGCGAAAGCGTGCAGCACACTCGGGAGGGCGAGAAAGTGCTACACTACTGTAGTCTATAGTATTGCCACAGCTCAGCTCCGGCTCGGCACAGCTTCAGAGGTGAAGCCAGTCGAAGCTGAAATGAGCCAAGTGGCCCAACCTGTGGCAACACAAATAAGGAAATAGCTCATACAATTATAGCATTTACCTGCCTTACTTGCCCACACACCCTTTAGTCCTCAATAAATGCCATTTTTTTGTGTCAGACCATCGTGAACATTCATTTTATGCCCATTCTAAGCCTGCACAAGGTTTTTACATGTGGGAAAGTGGTTAATTTGAAATTTGTTTCAATTTTTGGTTGGAATCTCAGGTGCTTAATACTTTTAAGAAATAAAATGTATATGTTTCTATCTACATTACAATGTGGTCACAATGTACTAATTTTCATGGCATTTGGACATGTTTTAAAGGAGTAGTTGCGGTGGCAATTTCAGGGTAGCACAGATGCCGGAAATACCTGCCCTACACTATGGTACCAACCTTCAAGCAGTCCTCAGTGCAAGTCATGGTGTAGGGGTGTATCATAGAAGGTTACAAAGGCCCTTTGGTTGTACTGAAGTACCCAGGAGGCAAAGGTGGTGGTGGCATGAATGATACACTATCAAGATCAAGTTCTAAATCCAACTCTTAAGATGTTCCATGTGTAGATGAATGACAAGAGACCATTTGTTTACTTTCAGCAAGATGGTGCTGCAAGCCACTGCAGCAACATCACAAAAAAGGTCCTAGCATTAGAAGGCCTAAAAAAACCTTATATTTCCTACAAGCCATCACAATTGTTAAGATGCATTAGGGTCGTTCACAGTAGCCACTTATTTGATACTTATTTTTTACTTAATAGGTTTCTACTGTGAAATTAAAATAAGTAATCTAATAGTGGTATTTAAAGATGCCATATTATCATGAAAAAGGTCCTAGCATTAGGAGGCCTAAAAAGACCTTATATTTCCTATAAGCCATCACAATTGTTAAGATGCATTGTTAAGATTATTTGCAATTACAATGGTCCTCTTTTTTATTATAAGGCCATTTAATCCTTAAAAGATGCTATGAGATGGTAAGCAAGGCATTGCTAGCCTCTTTTGGTCTTCCAATGCATTGCCAGCCTCCTTTGGCATTGTCAGCCTCCTTTGGCCTTTTTTGGTCACCAGTAAAATTTACTCAAAATTATTATTATTGTAATTTTACCTAATTATTCTTACTTAATTATTTGTAATTTTTATTTCATTTTATCTATTACTAATTTAATTCTTTTTTATTTTATCTATTATTTAATTTAGTTATCTTTATTTTTATTATCTAATTTACTATCTTTATTGGAAATTTTACACAAGTTGGAAATTTTGCCTAAGTTGAGATTTGAACTCTCAACCTGCTTAAACACTAGTATAATTACTGACATGCTCTTAACCATTGCACTACTGTGGCAAACATATAGTAAAGAGATAAACTATTCTTTAATAGCTGCTTTATCTAGTGTTGCTGTTGACGCAAGCTAACCTTTTTTAACTTTGCTATATTGTTACGCCCTGTGTTGCGTTCAGCTGATAAGCGCGGGATGACGTATGACTAGTTGTGGTTCTGTCGTTTCACAACGGATAAGGAAGGTGCTTCGATATGATGATCAGAGGCAAGACCCCTCTTAGTGGATGTGAGACGGAAGTTGTTCACAGGAATGTATTTCAAGTGAAGCTTAGGGCTTCAGAGATAATTCAACAGGTATTTATACTAAAATCCAGTAGGTAACACGTCAGCACTCCTGCGACCACATTTACTGTCCCTTAGCCACAGATTGCGTACTGTAAACTCAGTAAAGAGACGGAAGCTACGAAGGGGGTAGTAGAGCGTAAGTCCAGGACGAGTGTAAGTAGAGAAGCGCCAGTCAGAGAAGCGCAAGTTAGGAACCAGTCCTAATGCGGTACGATCACAAACTCCAGAAGCGAGACAAGTAAGTAGCAATCACGAACTTAAGAAGCTCGTGTTTGCAAATTCCAGGAGCTACCATGGAAGCCCCAGAAATTTGTAAACAACCTCTAAATGGAGTCATCACAGCAATCAGTCTCGTATAGTAACAATCACGAACGAGAGAAGTCAGACATGCAAAGAAGTAATAGATCATTTGCCAACAGGCAGTCCATTACCATTGCCACCAAAACGAGGTGGTCGGCGTAACTCAGGGTCTAGAGGCCCCTGGCGAGAATGGAGACCTTACCTGGCCCCACTCGTCCCCCCACTGAGGTGTCAGATACTGCCCGTCCCGCATCCAGTCCGTGCCGTACATAACATATATCTTGGGAAATAAAATAACTAAAACTACGAAAATATTTGTGGGGATAGATAAGATAAAAAGATAAAGGGTCCCCTGCCAACTTTAAGCAATCCAATTGGCCATTCCTGAGTTATTCAATTAACTATAAGCTTAGTTTAAAGGGTTTAAAGTGGATCAAATAACTCAGGAATGGCTGATTGGATCACTTAGAGTTGGCAGGGGACCCTTTATCTTTTGATCTCATCTATCTCCACAATTATTTTCATATTTTTAACTGTTTTATTTGTTAAGATATAGCAAAGTTAAAAAATGTTAGCTTGAGCCAGCAGCAACACTAGCTTTACCTTTAATGCTTAAATGAATAAAAATGGCTAACAATTACCAAAAATGGCAATGTATTAAAAGACCAAAAGAGGCTAGCAATGCATCAGAAGAACCAAAAGAGGCTGGCAATGCACCAAAAGACCAAAAGAGGCTGACAATGCCAAAGGAGGCTGGCAATGCATTAGAAGACCAAAAGAGGCTGAAAATGCATCAGAAGACCAAGAAAGGCTAACAATGCATTGCTTAGCCTTTAAATGCCATTTAATATATTCCATTGCCCTTATATCTCATTATAAGACAACCAATGCATTAGTGAGCATTATAATCTCTTATGATTATCTTTAACCCTTATAATTGCATATGATAATTTCATTCTCAATTATATGGCCTTTTAATATGTAACTAAGCTTCTAAAGGCATCTAATCTTAGAGGATCCCTTCCAATGATTGTACCTTTTTCGTGATGTATAATTGTAAATGGTTGTAAATGATTTCTGAGCAATTGTAATATGATTGTAAATAGTTGTAAATGATTCTAGGCAATTGTAATATAATTGTAAATAGTTTGTAAATGATTTTTTGATAAGTATAATATAATAACAAGCTATTAGACTTAAGTCTTCAGATCATCTCTACTTTTAACACCTTTTTATTCTACACTTAAAGAAAATGCTCAACTCTTAAATAAATAACTTGAAGTTTGACATAACAATTGGTTTATAACAACTTTATATAACATTTAAATAATCAGAGTGTTATAGGGTATTATGTAATTAAAGGAACACTCTTTATAAAGAGGAAAGTCTTATTAGACTTTAGTTTTAGCCCTATTATCATTTCTTAGTTATATAATATAGTAAAATAAAGCAAAAATTATACATACCTTTTTGAAATCAATTCTTCTTGTATGGTATCATCTCTAAAGTGCTTCTTCCCAGCATTCATGCTTGCAGTTGATAGCTTTGCTACAAGCTCTGAAAGTACCCACTTTACATTATTAATGGCCATTGAAAGTTTCAAGTCTTGCTGGCCATTCCACCCTATAGCATGAACCCACCATGATAGGGCCATAATAACCATGGAGAGTCCATTTGCACCACCACCCAAGATTGGCTCCCAGTCTTCATCAGCTGGCAGGGTTTTGACCAAAGACTCACCCCCACGCCAAGTGGGCTGCATCTTTACCCACCACAGCATTTAGATTGCTCCAAATTCCAATGGTTTCTCAATGGGTGGAGGGATGCTTATAACCCTTTTGCGCTTGATCCACCACTGAACTTCCTCTGGACGTGATGCAGTGCGCATCCTCTATAATAAAACGTGAAGCAAAATAATAAACAGAAAATAAAGAATGCTTACCCCATCTGGTGGACTCAAAGCTTCATACTGTGCCCATTCCGTTATCAACACTTGCCAAGAAGCTTTAGTTGATACCTCTCGGAAATGGGCAAGCCAGGATGCAAACCATTTGTTTGCATAAAAGGAATCCTCAGGTGGGTCAAGAGTTATAAACGGTGAAGCTAAACGGCTGCAGTCATCAGATAAAGGATTAGTGATACCACTAATACCTTCAGTCATCAGGAAAACGTCAAATTACTTATTTTGTCTTAACCCAATCTTAATTGTCTTAAATGGCATATTAAGTAAATTTAAGTAAAATTTGATTAAGACGGTCATTACTTAATTTCAGTAGAGTCGATTTCTGAAACCTCACTTAATGCACTTAAATTAAGTATATTAAGTATATTAAGACACTAAGCCACTTTCAGGGAATTAAGATTTTCGTGAAAATGATATATTTCAACATCTAAACTAGGTAAACAAATAAGGCAACTAAGCACCTAAGGATGTTTAAGGCACAAAATGTGACATCAAATGCTGCAAACCATTCATATACCCATACCCAGCCACTGTACCCAACCATTAAAGACACAAAAATGTCTGCATACGCAGCACCAGTTTGAGGGTGGGCAAGGCAACTTGTTCCCAATCGCCAGTTTGCGCAAATGTATTCGGGGTGGACGTCACTGCACTCAGAGGCCGAGAGGTGCACCTCGCGACACTCTTGACGAGACCGGGTGTATACATGCGGACACTCTGCCTTTCGCTGACGACCCGCACTGTATGGACTCCGCGTCGCCCTTTGTTTGGCCATGTCCTCTTTGAGCCAGTCATTATGCTGCACAATCTTCACCATGATGAAGTCACACCTTTTTGCAGGAAGGAAAACTCACCTGAGACTGTATCGTGCACAACGGTGCCCATACGCTTAGGTTCAGATGTAAGGGGAAGATCTCGAGGACATCGTAGGCGAGCATGGTGCCAGATGGTGTGCAGAGTTCAATGCGCGTGTGGTGGAGGCGTTGAAAATGTCTTTGTAGCGGATGTTTTTGGAGGGAGATGAGTCGGGTCTGGGTCGTTGTTGGGAGTGGGGCGTGGAAGGGATGATGGGCACCCATTCGCAAGAAGGTGTTTCATTCGTTCGAGTCTCGGTCATCAATTCTGTCCCGGCTTCCACCTCCTCGACATCAATCCCTTGGGACGAAAGTGATACTGCCTCTGCCGCTGTGGTCCTCATCTTTGTACGCGGAAGCCGGAGGAGCGAGCTTGCGCCATTTTTTGCGCGCGCGGAACAGATTTGGAGTTTGTGGACCACGCGCAGATTCGGAAGAGAAGCCGTCGAAGGCGAGCCAGGCTTTGGCAAATTCAGGTCGCGTGTCTTGGTCTGGGTGCGACATAAAGACGTGTTTGCGCTGTATAACCTCGTGAGGGACATACTCTGTTTCATTGGATAAAAGGGAGGGATATTAGCAGATGTATGAGTGTGTAGGGGTAGGAGGAAAGAAGGGACGTACCAGCCCACTCGACGCGTATGTCAAAAGTTTTGTAGCCCTCGGGTGGTGCGTCGCTGGCGATTTTGGATGGGTCGGTCTCGGTTGGCGGTGGGGATGAGTGTGGGGATGAGTGATGTGGGTCTTTGTTATCTGTCATATATAACCCCAATCCATGCATCATTTCTTCGAGGCCGACATTTCCATCGCTCCGAGAGCCTCGAGAAAGAACCAATGAGGAAGGAATGAAGTGCGGGGTATCGGCCTGGCTCACCATCTACACCAGAAGTGGCGTTGAGTCGGTGGACAGTTTTGTCCATGTCCAAATTGACCTGTAAACTGTTCAGAATTCAGTCCAATTATCTGCTCTTTTCACTGTAATGGCCCACCTGATAGGGAATCGCCCATAGTATGTTCTCCACAGAGAGCAGCTCGGTCGTTGGTACTTGAACCATGGGCACCTCGTTTGAGGACACAGTGGGCGGCGTTTAATCGTAGATGTCCCAATAAATGTATGGATGTCCTTGCTAGGAGCATCCGCTGCGGGAACGGGAGGAGTATGAGCAGACAGGGTGGGGGTGGGGTGCAATCAGCTTTGAGAGACGCACCGTAGATCTCAGCGTCAAGGTTGAGGAGTTCATGGTCGAAGGGCAGCTTTTGCGTCGCTAGTACAGCGATGCGCAGCTTCCAATCAGTCTCGCCATCCAGTCGGTCGGTGCGGATGAAGTAAGTTCCTAACGAGTCAGACGTGCGCAGTAGGATGAGGTTGGCCGGTACCCACTGGTTCTTCTCTAACAGGACGAGGTCGCCGACGTGTATGGAAGAAGATTGGACAGAGCGTGTGGGCGGGAAATCGCCTTCGAGCAACGAATGTGATAGCTATTCCTCGTCGGAAGGAGATGAAACGCCCGAGGCAAGGACAAGGTACCGTGCCGAGTTGGCCTCGCGGTCACGTAGATTGCGCTTATAGTTGTCATAGGCTTCCTTGCCCATAGTGACGAGGAGAACGAAGGTGAGCGGGGTGATGTATGTTATAAACCTACCGAGGATGTAGGAAAGGGGGATAAGGATGTCAGATCGACTCAGAGCGACAATATTAAAGAAAGAATGAGAGCGCACCAGTTCTGAAGGCAGGAACGAATTGGGATAGGGTGACGAGGAGGCAATAGAGGTTGAAGAAAAACTTGAACTGCTCATAAATGACAATGGGACCTGTGATGGTTATAGTCAGCAAGGCGTGCGCTGACCGAAAAGGTTGGGCACTCCGACGACACGTTGATGTATTCTTTGGCCTTGTTACCATGCGGCGGGATGTGTCATTGTCAGCCATGTTTGCCAGTGGTGGGGGGTGGATGTGCTGGGTATATGAGAAGTCGTCAGTGGTATTCAAGTTGAAGTTGATGCATTAATTGATGTGTGACGCGTCACAAATTGAACCGTGGATGTCACCGCCGGTACGGACGAGATGATTAGAGCTCTGTATTGTCCGTGGTAGTAGCCTCTTCTTTGGGCTTGGGCGTGTCGAAGCACGTGCAGCGTCCTCCTTTATGGACTAAGTCAGGAAACACCTCTTGGCAGAAGGCGTATCTGGGTAGGGTGACCTTGTCGGCGTTGGGACGCTGGGTCATAAGCGAGACCTTCTTAGCGGTCTAGTAGACTGTAGAGTAGTGGGTTCCCGCCTTATCGGTACGTCGATAAGACCCCGCTTTGAATAGGAAGAGAAGAGACTTCTGTTATTCAGACAGGAGACTCAACTTGCCGCTACCTGGCCAAGTTGGTCGTCCTTAAGTACCCAGAGAAGACTACAAACACGTACAAAGTATTAGAAACCAAACACGAGGGGCACAGCTATCTAAAACAACACGATGCTGGCCAGCTGTCCATCCACATCAGAATGAGGCACTACACGCATTAATGACAAGTGATCCGATCAATCCATACAGTACTAGCCCGGTTCAGGAACTTACCCCGGTCCACGAGGCGTACGAGCTAGCCTCGTCCCAGGAGCCGGTTACATCACCTCTCTACTTAGACTAGATGTCCGCATCTAGCCCATGTTCCCTCTGAACTGTGTCGTCCTCCTCCCCCTGAACCCTCGACTACGTGCCTCGGGGTGCCCCATCGTCCGGAGATTACCTGCCCTTCGATCCAACCGGGCCAGCTCGAGACGTGATCTGGACGCTTCTTGGGCCTCTCGCATACCCCGTTGCTCGGCCTGGAGGTGGTCGATGCGGAGCTTGACATCAAGGAGCGATATCTCGAGCTCCCTGAAACGCGCGACCTCGGCTTGAAGGGCCCAGTCCCCGTTGTTCCGGACCTCCTGGGTGAGCATGCTATAGACGCTAGAGCTGCCCTTGAGGAGGGCGAGCAGCCAGGGAGGTAAGGGGAGGATGACGTTGTCCTCCTCGTCATCGCCGTCGCACTCGGCGTACACCTCAGCGATATAGGGGGTCTCACCGGGGGAGTGGCTCTTGGGGAGCCCCGCGACCCTACCGTCGGGGAGTTGCTTGACCCACCAGGCGGGTTGGTAGTACCCATCTTGGATGGGGATGACGAAGTTGGGGGCCCTCTCCTTGATGTTGAGCACATACCCCTCCGGTGCGTCTTCCCTTGGCTGAGCGCGGGCCAGCGCTTCCTCGAAGCGGATCTTTTGTGTCGCCATCTGTTCGCACCAGTGGCTGGATTCGGCGCGGTAGTCGGCTTCTCTTTTGCGGATGGTGGCCAGTAGTCCTTGGGCAATATGCATGATGGCGATGGGGTCGTTCGGCTCGAGCTGGAGACCAACGGCGGCGGTGGATGGCGAGAGGGGTGGTGCCATTGGGAGTGGCGTTCCCTTGGGCGAACAGACGGAAGGGGAGTTGGAGGCGTCGGACATGACTCACCCGTGGAATACGCAGTACGGGTCGGGGCAGAAGCTGGAGTGCTGGAGGACGTGGCTTTGGGGGAGCTTGTTGAGGTATAGATAGGCGAAGTGGCGGTAGGATTGTCCGGGGGCGAACTCGGAGTAGGCGGGCTTCTTGTCCCTGGTGATGGTGCAGTGGAGGCGTTCGATGAGGGGCTTCTTCGGCAGACGGGGGACGACGTGGAACTGTAGATGTAGGAGTAGGATCTGCTGGAGTGGCCGAGAGTCCTCTTTGTCGGCACGGAAATACTCGAGAAGGGGCTGGTTGACTGGGCGAGGAGCCAGGGTGAAGAAGATGGCGGTTCTAGGGCTCCTCGTCGCCCTTTTATCTTCTTGGTCGGGCGTCTCCGATGGTACTCTTTGATCAGGTCGTCCGTGTGGATCTGGTCAGCAGGTTCCCACGTGTTGTCGTGATCAGGATATCCCTTCCATTTGATCAAATATTGGAGGCGTTTGGTGCGCCCATATTGCCGGTGGTCCTCGATGCGTTCTACCTCGAATTCCTCTTCCCCGTCGATAAGGTCTGGTGATGGCCGGGAGAAGTTAGGTCCATGGGCGGCCGTCTCATGATAGGGCGATAGCAAGGATGCATGGAACACATCGTGGATGTTCCATGAGATGGGGAGTTTCAGTTTGTACGCCACCGGTGAGACTTCTTTGATGACCCTGAAGGGTCCGTACCGTTTCGGGGCTAGCTTGGTTTTCTGATGCCGGACTTTCAGGTGGGTCGCCTCAAGCCAGACTTCTTCTCCGATCTTGTATTGTGACGGGATCACTGATTTTCCTTTTGCGACTCGGTTGATGGCATCAATGGCCTGGGTCCGTCTCTCGTTCATGACGGAGATTCGGTCTTCAGCGGCCTCGTTCTTTGATGGGGGCGTTTCCGTTGGAAATAGTTCTGGCTCGTACCCCAGAAGGATTTGATTGGGCGATAGGCCGGTTGTCTCGTTCCTCCGGTTATTGTGTACTGCCGACGCTATCGTTAGCCAGTGGGTCCAGTCTTCGGGGGCCGACGAGGTTACGAGTCGGAGGTATTGTTCTACCCATTGGTTTTTCCTTTCGGAGATCCCATCAGTCTGTGGGTGAAAGGCCGTTGATAAGTTCTGTTGGGTAGTCAGCTTTTTTGCAAGTTCTCGGCCGAAGTGGGAGGTGAAGCGTGGGTCCCTATTGCTGATGATTTTAGTGGGGAGTCCGAACCATCTGTAGACGTTATCGAGGTATAATTGGGCTATCCCTAGCCCTGTTATCGTCGTGGAACACGGGAGGAAGATGGCCGCTCGCGAACATCCGTGGTCGACAATGGTGAGGATGGCGTCCTTTCCCTTGTGCATTGGGAGCCCCGTAATGAGGTCCATCGCTACCTGTTGAAAGGGGAGGGTCTGCTCGTTAGTTGTTATGCGAAACAAGGGAATCTTCTTCTTGTGAGTTATGATTTTATTTTGTTGACATGTTGCGCATCCTCTGACGTAGTTGGCGATCCATTGGTTCATCCCTGGCCATCGTAATCCTTGTCTCGCTCGTCTTATCGTTTCATCTCTTCCTGGGTGTCCTGCAGTGGCATGGTTGTGAGCAAGGATCATGGCCATCCTCTTTCTTTCTTCGGGGAACGTCGCGATTTTCAAGTTTGCTCGGTTGATGAACTTTGATGGTGGGAGTACGGTGATTCCTTGGTTGTCATCCTTACCCTGGTCTATGCCCGGTGGTCGCGATAGTGCATCGGCTGGGACGTTGTCTTTCCCTGGTACGTGTTGTATTTCGTAGTCGTACTCTTGGAGGTCTGCGTGCCAGCGTGCCGTTCGTCTGTTTAGGTTTCGGGGTGATTTCCAGTACTGGAGGTTAGCGTGGTCGGTTAAAATGGTGAATGGTTCTTTCGTCCAACCCAAGTATGGTCGCCAGTGTGCGAGGGATTTCATCACGGCTAGCAGCTCCCTCTCGTAGATGTCGTAGTTCCGTTCCGCTGGGATGAAGGTTGCGGAGTAGTAGGCGACTGGGTGTGTGACTGGTTTTGTGCGTTTGGCTAAAGTTGGTGAGGTTTCTCCCCTCTGCGAGAGTACGGCGCCCACGCCGTATGCGGAGGCATCCGTTTGAAGGTAAAATCGCTTGTTGAAGTCGGGTTGAGTGAGTACTGGGCTGCAGCACATTTTGGACTTGAGTTCCTCGAACGCTCGGTGTTGGCTCTCTCCCCAGTGCCAATCGGTGGTTTTCTTCGTGAGGTCTAGTAATGGGCGGGCGATTTTTGAATAGTTTGGGACGAAGTATCGGTAATAGCCGGTGAAGCCTAGGAATTGTCGTACTTCGGTCGGGGTGCGGGGGACCGTCCAATCTGCAACCCCCTTGAGTTTCGTAGGGTCCATGCGTATTTTATTTCTTCCGACGATCACTCCCAGGTAGTCGATTTCATCTTTTGCGAAGTCGCATTTTTCGGGTTTCAGGTATAGATCGTTATCTTCGGGTTTGTCAAGGACGAGGTGCGTGTAGTCTGTGTGTCTCTGTCAGTGTTGTTTTTCGGTCTCGCCTTCTCTCGGTTTAGTGTGGATGGCGATGTCGTCCATGTATACTGACAGCCATCCTTGTGCGACTTCTCTTCGGAAGATGGTATTCATCATCATTTGGAAGGTCGCTGGTGAGTTGGTGAGCCCGAAGAACATGACAGTTGGTTCGAATAGCCCTTCGCTGGTGAGGAAGGCCGCTTTCCACTCATCCCCTTCCTTGATGCGGATGTTGTTGTATCCCCATCTTACGTCGAACTTGGTGAATAGGGTACATCCGCTGAGGCGGTCGATAGTTTGGGGAATTAGGGGGGAAACGTTTCTGTTCTTTACGGTCCATTTGTTAATTGGACGGTAGTCCTGTACCGGGCGCAGTTTCTTATCTTTCTTCTTGACGAAGAAGAAGTTTGCGGCATAGGGACTCCACGACTCTCGTATGGTCCCCCTTTTTAGGTGCTCGGCCACGAACTTGTGCATTTCCTCTCGTTCAGCTTGGTTGAGGGGGAGGAGCCTTGCGGGAAGTGTTGCAGGGGCATTGGGTAGTAGTTCGATGGCGTGGTCCCACACAGTGTGCTTGGGCAGCCGTTGCGATTGTTCTTCGCTGAACACCTTTTTGTGTCGTTCGTATTTGGCTGGGATGGTGTGTGGTGGGTTTTCGTTTGGTCGGGCCGGGTGTACTGTGATGCGTCCGATATAGTATCGGTCTTGGTCAGGTTTTTGGGGAACGTTTCAGTTCCTAGGCACGAAGATTGCCTTTTTGGCGTTGTGGGCTCGTAGGACGATTGGTAGTTGGGTGTGGTCGATCCAACCCTTCTTCCAGTCTATTTTTGGCTGGGCCGCTGCGAACCATGAGTACCCTAGGATCACTTTGTGGTCCCCTAGGTCCGAGAGGAAGAATCTCAGTTGGGTTCGCGTTGATCCGGTTTGTACTTGTAGGTCGGTGTAGAATTTGACTTCGCCGTCTCAGTTTTCCATTCCGTCGACGTTGAACAGTTTTCATGGTCTCGCTAGTTGTTTGATTGGCAGCTTTAGCCATCTAGCGTAGGTGAGGTTCATGAAGTTTTCTGTTGCCCCGGAGTCGACCAGGGCGATCGTTTCGGCTCTTTTCGCGATCGAGTGTATGTAGCATCGGACTGTCATTGATTTTCGTGCTGATATATACACATCGCTATTGCTATTGCTTCCCTGCTTAATCAGTGCCGACCTGATTAAGCTGTGGGAAAATCCTGTGGACTCTCCTCTCCTACTTCTTTTGCCAGTTGCTGCTTCTCGTCGAAGGTCATCGCAGTTAATCTCCGCTTTAAGGAAGGCAACCCTGTCTACCTCGGGGTTGCTCCCTTCGTAGATGGTCTCCTCGTTCGGGTCGAAGTCGATGAGGTTCGCCCTTGCCTTTCCTTTGCTCGGGCAGGCTCGGGCGAAGTGTCCTATCTCTCCGCAATTAAAGCAGGCGTTGTTGGTGTTCCAGGGAGGGAAGTTGGCGACATTAGCCCTAGAGCGCCAGTTGTTTCGCCCTCGTGCTTGCGATTGCCCTCCTCTTTGTTGGTAGGTGTTGGGTGCCCTCGACCTACTGAGGTCCATCGGGACGGCTTGGTTGTTCATCCATCTCGGGGCGTTCGACGAGTGGTACGGTTGCCGATATGGCTGTGGGTTTGCTGGTTTTTGAAAGAAGGGGCGTCGCTGTCCTCTGTTTTGTTGAAAGGGGAAGTTCGTCCTGTTGTCTGCTTTGGTCGGGTCGTGTCGTATCGCGAGTAGGTCGCGGATGGTCCTCTGAGCGATGGTGCTTTCGATAGCCCTTTGTTTTATGGCTTCGTATCCCCTTACTGGTGGGCTGGCCATGACATCCGTCATCGTTTTGGGGGTAAGACCGAGCAAGAAGAGTCGGGTCGTCGCGTTGTCTCCTGCGGTGTAGCCAGCTCTGCGGGCTAGCTCCTCGAATTTTGATATGTACAGGTCTATTTCCCCTGGTTTCATGGCTAGGTTTTGCAGGGCGGTGCGGGCTCGGTCTTCTTTGGCCGAATCGAGATATTGAGCTGCAAACTCGGTTAGGAATTGTTCCCATAACAGGGGAATGTTGTTGGCGACGGGGTCCAGTGCGTCAAGCATGGCTCCTATGTCTCTGGTCCATCCCGTGACGTCTTCTCCTTTCATGTGGGTGAGGGTGAAGGCGATTTTCTTCATGGGGGAGTTGAAGCCACTTATGTCCGCGTTGAGGCATAGGTACCCTTTTACCTCTTCGATGAAGTCGTCGGCTTTGGTTCTGTCGCCGTCAAACGTCTCCGGGAGTTTTCCCATGGCTCGTACATCTTGTGCCACAGCTACCAGTTGGAGCGGGTTCGGTCCTGCTCCTCCTGCTCCTCCACCGCCTCCTCCTCCACCGCCTCCTCCTCCACCGCCTCCTCCTCCACCGCCTCCTCCTCCTCCACCGCCTCCTCCTCCACCGCCTCCTGGTGGAGGGGCGCGTTGGAGGGCTTTTTGGAAGGCTTTGGTGACATTGGCTTGGGCGGCGGTCGATGCAGTGGTGGCGGTTTGGGTGGTGGTTTGGGTGGCCATTGCGGTTGTTGTTTGGGGTTGTTTCAGGGTGTTTTGCGTGACTTGTGGTTTCTGCTTCGCTGCTACTACTTGTGCGAAGGATGTGTTTCGTTGAATCGGGCTTCGACGGATTTGTTCGTCTATCTGATTGTCCTCGTCGTCTGAGGAGTCTCTGCTCGGTTTTTCTCTGGCCGGTGCTTTTTCTTTAGCTGGTTCTTCCACCACTATGCTTGGGGTGGTTGCGTCGCTGGTTTCGATACTGATATCGAAGTTGTGTATGCTGGGTTTGGGTTTTCCGAGTATGAAGTCTTTCCTAGTCGCTCCTGGTAGGATGCGATGCCACACTCCGTTGTGTAAGGTCACTGGTCCAGCGTCCTTGATTTCTAGGTCGCTGTTCCTGCAGAATAGTTGGATGGCTTTCCCTTTCTTGTTGGCCGACTCGTATGCTTCGAGTCTTCTGATTCTTGAGTTGGGTCTTGTGACGAGCAGTTGTTCTTTTGTTAGGTGTTCTGGGTGGTCGATGTCTACGCTGTCTTTGCTGCTGCTAGCCGTAGTTTTAAGAAAGTTGAGTCTAATGTCACCGCCGGTACGGACGAGACGATTAGAGCTCTGTATTGTCCGTGGTAGTAGCCTCTTCTTTGGGCTTGGGCGTGTCGAAGCACGTGCAGCGTCCTCCTTTATGGACTAAGTCGGGAAACACCTCTTGGCAGAAGGCGTATCTGGGTAGGGTGACCTTGTCGGCGTTGGGACGCTGGGTCATAAGCGAGACCTTCTTAGCGGTCTAGTAGACTGTAGAGTAGTGGGTTCCCGCCTTATCGGTACGTCGATAAGACCCCGCTTTGAATAGGAAGAGAAGAGACTTCTGTTATTCAGACAGGAGACTCAACTTGCCGCTACCTGGCCAAGTTGGTCGTCCTTAAGTACCCAGAGAAGACTACAAACGTGTACAAAGTATTAGAAACCAAACACGAGGGGCACAGCTATCTAAAACAACACGATGCTGGCCAGCTGTCCATCCACATCAGAATGAGGCACTACACGCATCAATGACAAGTGATCCGATCAATCCATACAGTACTAGCCCGGTTCAGGAACTTACCCCGGTCCACGAGGCGTACGAGCTAGCCTCGTCCCAGGAGCCGGTTACAGTGGAACAATTTTGGACTTAGCGGAATTTCCTCACAGTGAGCCGCCACAGCTCACAACTGATCCAGTGTCTTCATTCTTGGCCAACCGTCCCACATTGGACTGTTATGAGCAAGTGGAAGCTCGAGTTTCCGGCGCTGGCGTGCACCATCTCATCGCGCACTCCGCGCCACTGCCTCAATTATCGAGCCGTTGGTCTCTGCCGCATCGACCAAATCAGACATTGATGACTTTTTCGCCACACTCATTTCTCCAGTAACCCCACCAGCCTCGCCCCATTTGGATCGTCATCCATATTTCTCTCACCCGTCCAACCCCTGCCCACCTGTTGGCTCAACCGATTCCGACTTTGGTGCATACCGCACCGGCGCGGCGCAATACGATGGCTCTTCGGGGAAGTGCAGAGCAATGCCCAAGCACAAGGTCAGAACGAGCATTCCATGTCCGTGCGCGACGATGGCTTGTATGTGCTTCGGGACAACGTACATCTGTACACATCGACCGTGCCATGTGCGTATGTTCGTCCCATTCCCATTCCCAATACATGCATTCTTCCTTCCTCGGCTCCACACCCCCACTGCCATTCACCTTCCTTTTTCTCTCTCCTAGCAATACCCACACCAACACCTGTCGGCTCCCTCGGCGCCCATGCCGACATTTCCCCTTACACCGACCAGTCCCGTCCCTCTCGAGGAAGAGCAGCAACGCGATGTGTTTGCTGGTGATCACCAGCGGCTCACCACTGACCCTACTATCTACACTCCGTCATCCGATGGGCGTCTGTTTGGGTTTCTTACCTACAGGACAGGTATTGCACCCACGTTCCGCCATGACACCATCATCATCGGTCCTCGTCCCCATCCACAGACACCTTCTCAGGCCACGGCGGTGCGGCAACACCAACAACAGCTGGCCCAGCAGCAACAGAGCGCTCGGGATGCCACAGACAACTGGGACACCGATCTGAATGCAGCAGCAGTTGAAGAAGCTGCCCTCGGCGCTGAACGTACCGCAAATGCGTTCCAACAGCAGTTTGTGCACACTTACCACTACCGTTTTAACCGCGCCTCTGGCTTCTCCCCAGTCGTCCCCCACGCTGACAGCTTCTAATGGTCAAACTAGCCCTGCATTGCGCCTCTTCAGCGCCGCCTTGGCGAACCGCAAGTACACCCTCCCGGGATCCCTGTATATCGCCCTTCTGCACTCATGTGCATGCTATCAGAACGTCAAGGAAGCCATTCGCTTGTTCACTCATCTCGAGAGGTGCAGTTTTCCCAAACCCTCCACCTCTATCTATGCCCATCTTCTCGACGTATACATGTCAGTCAATGACATCGAGGGTGCACGTGTCGTATTTGATGAATTCCGGAAAGTCTGTTCTCAAAATCGTATAGGACGAAGCAAATCCGATGTCTGCATGAGCGGGGGGTTTCCTCCACCACATACATCGCTGGCCCATGCTCACCGACGAAATCCAGCAGCACCAGCCCTCGGAGTCCAAACCAACAATGCTCCCACCATCACTCTCCCCCATAGGCGGCAGCCGCAAACGTGCCAGTAGCTTTTCCGTCGCCCTGCACTCAACATCTGTGCGGCCCAAGCGGCGCACATCAGACATAGTGCAAGCCTTTGCAACCGTGAGCGTGCACTCTACGAGTGGTACAGGCACCGTCTCCCCCCCTCCTCGCGTAGCCGAAGCATCGCTCGCGGGCAGGACCGCCACTGAGCTCCCCACAGACCATTCGTGTCCGTGAACCTCGACGACATTCAACGGCCACACCCGCATCTCTATTCGAGATCGCGCAAGCTCTCGCAGTGCCCACCGAGCCTCGTCTGCAACACGCTGTACGCCCCAGACTCTCACGGTCGCCTTCTTCTCCTGTGATAAAGACTCAAGTAAATGGGGCTGCACATTCATCTACGCCTGTTCTAGTATCACAGCCATTGGCATATCCACCTTCGCTAGTGCCGCTGCTTGATGGCGAGCACCACACAGACGAGCTGTGTTGCTGTTTTGAAGTAGGATGGCCAACGCTGGAACGATGGCTGATCGCCGTGGGGGAAGGCTCAGGCAACGGGCACATTCATGTTTGGAACAGCATGATTAATGCATACCTGCGTGCAGCCAACCTTGGTGCTGCCTTGGACCTGCTTGGTGAGATGCTCGGCACGGAAGCTGGAGTAGAGTTTGGCCCGAAGGATGTCCCCGCACCAGCAATGTCTACCTACATCGTCATCGTGCGTGGCTTCTGCCTGATGGGCGACCCCGCTAGCGCTGTTTCGTGGTCCGAGCGACTGATCAACCAAGGCAAACATACGACGAATGGACCCCAATGCTGGAACCACCACAGCCTACCATCAACTTCTGGCGACATGTCCTCAATCAACTTGGCGATTTGGATCGTGTCGATGATATTAACCACTTGTATGCGCGCTTCACCGCTCGTTTGGATAGTCCTGGTCAGATCCCAAACGCCATGTGCCGTATCGCATACTTTGCCAATATTCGATATCTACACTCACACAAAGTCAGCGTAGAACAAGCGGTCACTCTTCTAGACCAAGCCCTCTCCACCCTCAGTCCACATGAGAATTGGGGGTCTATCCTTGCCGATGTGAATGGGCATGAGGCCACGCGGGAACTCATCGGGATGTATGCGAGATTTGGCAACATTGACAAAGCCATTGAAGAGTCGACAGAGACGGACCCTTGGTTACGCAAACTAGTCGTACTTGCTGTAGCCAACACTATGGACCTTCCAGAGCATGTTATGTCTGGCTGCGTTCGTTCCGGCTCGGTGAGTAACTGTTCTTTTTGCCTTGGGAAACTGTGCTGATGGACATCGACAAGGCATGGTTCGAATCAACTTTCAACCGTATACAACAGCTCAGCTGGAGCCTAGCATCGGGCGGCCCATCAGTCCTGCGCACGGTGACGGGTCGGGTACTGGAGGATTAGGGAATGGTGGCTAGCAAACATAAGGTAGGGAAGGTATCTTTGGTTTGCTTAATTTTACTTACAGCAGTTAGTGCGTCTTAATGAGTTTTTATGACTTGATTACCTTAAAATCACTTTGATGTTAAAAATATTAAGTCAAACTAAGAGTTCTTAGTTCTCTTAATTGTCTTAATGCATGTTTAAGAAACATAAGTGCATCTAAGCAGACTTAAGTAAATTGACGTTTTCCTGATGTATTCAATAGAGCATACTATGAACCATATTGTATTCATCAAGTAATGGTATTGTATTGTAATTGGTATGTATTCATATTTAATCATAATACTATCATATTAAATGCCAAGTTGCATTGTGAAGCGGGGGAAAATATATAGTGGGTGCCTGATGGGCGTCCGATGGAAGGTAGATAGCAGAATGATGGTCTATTCCCCTGACTACGGTACAGAATATATACTGTGGCTTGGCAGTGTGTAAGCGGGATAGCGGCTGGCTGCCATAGGGGCTCCGGCGTGCACGTGCTCCATGTTCAGGGGGCGTGTGTGCTTCATGTCTGGGAGCACTGGGGTCCCACTACACTCCCCTTCAGACGGGCGCTAGGCCCATCTTGCCTGTATGTTTTTTGTGTTTTGGCTGAGGGATTGGTTTGGTTAATATATCGGCTGTTTGATCTTCGTCCCTACATGTAATTGTGGCTACGAGGCTTTTAGCGATCAGTTGTTGAATGATATGCCATTTTAAGTCAATATGTCGTGAGCGCTGTGTTGAGTACAGGTTGTCGGTCATTTTGACAGTGTTTCAATTGTCGCATTTGATTGGCACCGGGTGTTGTAGGGCAAATCCAAGTTCTGTGTAGACATTCTGGAACCACTGCGCTTCGCATCCTGCATGTGCTAAAGCGATGTATTCTGCTTCCATGCTTGAGGTCACACTTGATGTTTGCTTCTTAAATTTCCATAGTA
Source organism: Russula emetica (assembly GCA_015178925.1). Lineage (NCBI taxonomy): Eukaryota > Fungi > Basidiomycota > Agaricomycetes > Russulales > Russulaceae > Russula > Russula emetica. Next base: position 214,971 of record WHVC01000024.1, on the reverse strand, counting down.
CGGCACCTTCGGCTGAAATGAAAATGATTCCCGTTGTCGATTTCCATTCATCGGTATTAGCAAAAGCGGCGTCCAAGTAGCCTTGTATTGGTGCCTAGGGCATGTATGACTTTCAGTATGTGATTCCGTAGTTTTTGGTTCCGGCGAGGTACCTTAGAATCCTTTTTAGCATTTCATAATGTTTCATGCTCGGGTTGGCCGTGAAAGAGGCTAGCCTATTTACGGCGAATGCTATATCCGGTCTGGTAGCATTAGCGAGGTACTGTATTGTAATTCACCTAGTAAATGCATGAATGGATTACTTCAATCTCCATTAGATTGTTCCGGATTTGGTTCAATTGGAATATTCATGTCCAGAGGTGTTGCAACTGGGTTTGCGTGCTCCATCCCCTCCTTTTTTTAGAATAACTTCAATATAATGTTGCTGTGAGATGGAGATGGAATCCGCTGTGCATTTGATTTCTATTCCAATTATCTTTGAGGGTTCTCCTAGATCCGTGACTTGCCATCTATGCACTATTTGTTCTTTTGTCAGGCGCATGCCAACTTCTGTGTTGACAAAGATCAAGAGATCGTCGACCCAAACAGTTATTATTTGGAAGTCGTTACCCTTGCATCAAATGTATGTGCAAGGATCAGAATATAACCACGTGAACCCAATAGCTTGTATTCCTTGATCGAATTGGATATTCCATTTGTGTCCGGATTGTTTTAATCCGTAGAGTGTTTTTACTAGTTTGCAGATCTTATCGCTACCGTCGCTGTACCCTTCTGGTTGACACATGTATATGTCTTCTTTTAATATACCGTTTAGGTACGTGCCTTTGATGTCCATTTGTTGTATCCGAAGGTTTTTATCTGGTACCATGGCTAAGATGGATTGGATCATTTCCATACGTATGACCAGTGAATATATTTCATTGAAATTGAATCCCGGGCGTTGGGAGCATCCTTTAATTACAAGTCGTGCTTTATACTTTGAGATCTGACCTAGATTGTTGGTCTTTTTTATGAATAACCATTTGTTGGCGATGGGGATTGTGTTGAACGGCTTTTTGACAAGATTCCAGGTACCCATGTCCCGGAGTTGTTCTAGCTCTATATTGATCGCTTTCTCCCATTTAGGCCAATCTGGCGATTTCTTTGCTTCTTTAAGATCGATTGGTCCATCGTTGGTCGCAGTGTTATACAATTCATTGTTGATCATTAGTTGGATCATGATTATGGTGTCCTCATCATCATCCATGTTGGAGAACAGGTTGTCCAGTTGCTTGAAGTCCAATTTTACTCCCCTTGTCCTTTTGCAATCAATAGGGTTGTTCATGGTAGCCACTTATTTGATACTTATTTTTTACTTAATAGGTTTCTACTGTGAAATTAAAATAAGTAATCTAAGAGTGGTATTCGAAAATGCCATATATTTCTATTTATTAGATTACTTATTATAATTTCACAGTAGAAACCTATTAAGTAAAAAATAAGTATCAAATAAGTGGCTACCATGAATGACCCTAATATTAATATCCTCATTGGCTTTTCTTTTGTTAGCTCCGGGTTGTCCATCCGGTGTAACGCTAGGCCCAGCTGCGGTTTCTTCTGCGCCTTATGGTTCCTCATTGCATGTGTCATCTGATGGATTGAGAGTGAGATCTTTGGGGGGTAGTGTATGATCGGCATTTGTAAGTCGGTAATTCCACGAGATTAGAATCTCGCACGCATCTTTGTTATAGTACTTAATCGCACATGCTCCATTGTCAAACCCGAGAAAAGTTCTTTCAAGTGCTTTTGGTAGCATTTTCCTTGGTGTGTTTGTCCCTTCACTGAGGATCCACACTTTGGATCCAAATTCTCAAAGGTGTGAGATGTCTGGTTGCATTCCGTTCCATCGTTCATACAGAGTTGCATCGGTCATGGATCTGCTATATGATCTATTTCTTAGGTACACGGCGTGGGCTACTGCATATTCCCAAAGGAATTCAGGTACCTTATGTGCGGTTAGTATTGCACGTGCTAATTCAACCAGAGTGTTACGCCTTTCGTCTGTTCTTGGTGTCACGTGCTTACTTGTACTTATATTCTCTCACCATGTGTACCACCGGGCCGCTTATAGCGCCTTCCGGACTCCTTTCGGCCGTTGCCGCGATCTCGATACTTAGCAGCTATGTCTTCTTCTGTTTCGTTCCTGCTTACCTTCCTATTCGGTCAGATGTTCCCATGCCACGTGAGTCTCAGTCACTTTGACTCACTTTGACTCCCTCCTACTATACTCCTCATGCCATCACTAAGTCGATTACCAACTCGCTTAGTGATCTCCTTGGCTCGCAATGACGCGGCCTTTCTGTACCTGTATATTAGCACGCTTGTAAAGACCTAAGTCGCTTCAGACTTGGTCTCCTTTGTGAATTCAGGACCATAAACTTCCATTGAGCTTCGCTCACTCGCCTTTGGCTCGCTCGCTTATTCCCTTGCGACTTGTTCGATCAGCTCCATCTCGCTTCGCTGGCTCGCCAGGTTTATTACTACGCTCGCCGCTCAGCTCGACTCCCTTATCACATCGTATTCCTTTGCGCTTGGGTTCAAGTCCTAAGTCAGCTACCAGATCTAACTCCTGTTTGAGTTAGCTTACGGCTCGACGTACTGAGGTTAGCCTTGACGTACTAAGGCTCTTCTTGCACAGAAGCTCATCGTGTAAGTAACTGCCATTGGGAGGTTGCTTACGCGCCATACGAGACAGTCCGCTCATAACACAGAGTCCGGTTCATCTGTTCCGCCACTCTGGTTTGGGACGGTGAATACGGTGCTGTCATTTGTATCTCAATTCCGTGTTGTGTTGTCCATGTTTTCAATGTGTCGTTAATAAATTCTGTGCCTCAATCTACACGTATGGTGAGTGGAATGTGTTCGTGTGTAGATATGTACGTTAGGTAATCTTGTACATTTTGCATGGCTTGGTTCTTATTTTTGAGGAAATTGACTGTGATGTGTTGGGAGTAATCATTGACAAGTACATCAGGAAAAGCGTCGGTACTTTTTTCGGTCTTTTAAAAGACAAAAAAGACAAAAAAGACAAAAAAAGACAAAAAAAAGACAAAGACAAATTGTCTTTTGAAAGAAGTCAAAGGCATGTCCGTTTACTTTTAAAGACAACATTTTACTTTTAAAAGACAATTTGTCTTTTTAAAGACAGTGGAAAAGACAGAATAACTTTCAAAAGACAATCTGACTTATAAAAGTAAACCTAACTTACAAAAGTTCACTACATCGGATTGGTAGTTCTTAGAAGCACACAATGGTAGGGCACGGATGGAAATTCTGCATGGCAAATGCAATTTAACAGTTGAGAAACACACCTAGCTAAATGAGCTAGTTATGTACCAGGACCGGCGGTACCATCGCCACCATTTCCAGGCACATTTTCGTTTGTCTGCAGGGATAACGAGGCGGGCAAGGGAGGTGGAGGAGCTTCCATGCGATGCACAAGTTGTCGTAGATCACTCAGTGATAGATCTTCGACATGGAGCGTGGGGTGATCGGTAGAGCGGTGCGATGCTCGTCGGGACCGTGGCTAAGTGGGTGGGTCGCCGAATCGTGTGCGCGAGCTTGAGGGAGTCAGAGTTGGCAAGGTCTATGTTTTCAGGGGAGACCACAAGGCCGCTGTTGGTGATGTTGCCGGAATCAAAGCGTTGACCCGTTCTTCGGACAATTGTACAATGGCATAGTGAGCACGTTTGGGGCATGTGCTTAGGGTCCTTGTCGCTTGCATAAACTCACTGTGAATCTACTGGAATTGCATCAGCAAGTGCCCCGGAAAAGAAATGAGGTGGCACAATCACTTACCAATGATGAGAGCCACCAAGGCCGAAATAAATGCGAAGTCCTGGCGCAAAACATTTGTGCACTTACCGTGTTTACCATTGTCACAGAACCATTCGCCCATTGCGCAACCCGAGAAAGGAGCAAAATATTGCAAGGGAGCAGCCTCCGAAGCAGTAGCAGCAACGATGATAGAGTACTTCATAGCATCGTTCTCCTCGAGAGTCTTGACAAGCTGCGCAATGGTAGAGCGCTTCTGGCCAACAGCGACGTAGACACAATAGAGCTTCTTTTCCTCATCCTTACCCTCGTTCCAGCGCCTCTGGTTGAGGATGGTGTCAATGGCAACAGTAGTTTTGCCTGTCTGACGGTCACCAATGATAAGCTCACGCTGGCCGCGACCGATGGGCACCATTGCGTCGATGGGCTTGATACCAGTCATCATGGGCTGGTTCACGGAATGATGAGGAAGAATTCCGGGAGCCTTCAGAGCGGCACGACGGTGCTCGGTGGTTTGAATGGGTGCTCGAGGGAAACATGCTTGACACGTGTCGCTCTCCGTGGCCTCGGGGCTCGAAAGGACGTGAGAGGGGTCTCCCGTGTCCGATTTCCTAATCGCTTTAATGTGGCACTGGCTTTGGTCAGAGTTCTGACAGAGCGACATGAGGTAGATAGTGTCACACTATGGGATAGTTGTGGTGAGGATGAAAGTGAGGGGTCAGGGAAGGGAAGCTGTAACGGTGAGAGAGGAGGTTGCTGCTGTTGTTCAGATGGATGTAGACTCGGGGGTGGGAGGATGTGAGAGGATGGTACGGGTGAAGATGATCGAGAATGGGCTGTGTAAAATGATGCTGAAGAGTCCCCACGTGGTGCACCCATCTCTGCAATACTCTGTGATGCCACTTCTGCCGCGGCGTCCTGATCGCAAATGGGCTTGGCACGAAAGGGATCGTTATCGTGAAATATAGATTTGTCGTCGTTGACGGGAGCTACTTCGGCAGGAGGTCGAGAAGGTGGAGGCGTCCTGGTTGTTGGCGGAGTAGGGATAAATGTCGGTGGTAGTGGAAAGTCAAGGATGAGCCTGAGCTCTGTTTCCCGGCGTGAAGATTGGCGGGATCGTCTCGATGTCTTGCTAGTCGTACGCTGTCGCGGCTGCGGCTGAGGCTGAGACTGAGACTGTTTCGTCCGCCGGGAGGAATGAGTCGAGTCGGACTCGGAGGATGACGACTGAGAGCTGAGAGGCGCCGGACGAGCCATTAGTGTGCCAGAAATGAGAAATAGAGGGGAGCCTTACCCGCGCATGATCTCCATCGTGAGCACCCTCATCCACCCAGGCTGAGGCTTACAGGTGTCAGTCTCGCCACTGATAAGTTTGATGAGTAGTGTGAGTATGACTTCGGCCTCTGCCTCGAGCTCGGAGGAGAATTGCTTGAGCAAGAGCCTGAGGAAGACGACACGGGTGCCGCGGAGGGCAAGTGGGAAAGTGGAGCGCTCAAAGAGCGTTTTGAGGAGCAGAGGGAAGAGGTAGTGTTGTAATAAGAGTACGAGCTCGGAATGCTGTGAACATGAGAGTGATTTGAGGACAGCTGCTGACATACAGGTCTCGGATGGGAAAAGGGGAGGAGAGACACACCTTGCGGAAGAGTTCGTGGTAGTTCGCGAGTACGCTCTCGATCAGCTCAAGAGAAAACGTCTTGTGGAGGTACTCGAGTTGTAGGAATTGCGGACGCTTTCCGTTACCCAACAGACTGAGGTCCTCGAAGATAGCAAATGTGTCGCGCACGGCGGGACCGAGCGCTTGTGTCGTCCCATCCGGAAGAGTCATTGATTCAAGCTAATTGGCAAGCAGCATGCGGCGATCTTCCCCTACGAGGCTACGACCTTTTTGACGACAAACATGGCCCAGTGACCAATTGGCGCAGCGTCGCCGCCGCCGTTGACGACACCACAGCTGTCCTAGATTCATGCAGCTTGAAACACAGAAGGAGGGCCTATTTCACAGTGTATGCCCGTTGATCCATCCGTCAAGGAAGAGAAGAGGGAGCACAGAACAAAAGCACGTATGTTTGCGAGTAGTCTGCTGTGAATGGTGGGGAAGTCGGTGACGAGGGAGAGGAGATTGCAGAGAGGGAGACGGCGCGCAAGGCGATGAGGCGGTGGAGGGAGCCAAGGGCAATGATGACAACTTTGGCATTTTTCGTTGCATGACTGGAAGACGGGGTGAAGGAGGTATTCTGTTGTGACGTACTGTAAGGAGAAAAACCCGGTTTTTTTAAAATAAAATAAAAAAGAAACGACCTTCTGAGAGAGCGCATTGGGGCTGCATATCTTTAGATGTATCGGCAGCTGCCGCGAGTCGCTCCGATCTTAGGGACTCCTTGACGGAGAAATGTGCGAATTGTACAACTTGGTGCGGCTTTGGGTGAGTCGTGTGGCCAAGCGGGTTCGGGTTCAGTGAGACAGAATGCGTCCCTCACACCAGCGGGTGTTGCTTCAGCAGACGGTGTGGCAGAGTCTCATTGTGGAGCACGAGTGGAGGATGAGTGCGATTCCTCCGATCCGTTATGTGGTGGGGGGACAGCTTGAGACAAAGGCGGGAAATTGAGAGGACTTAGTAACCAACGCGAGAGTAAGTTACTGTAGTGGGTCACGCGTCACACTCGGACCGGAGCGGCCCATTGTTCAACTTCGCCGCCACATGTTGAACTTAGGTGTCTTTTACTGCACGGCTTAACACCCCACTGTAGTGTTTCGGCAGCTCCAGCTAAAGCTCGGCTAAAGCCGGCGCCTGAGTCGGCTAAAATGCTAGCCGAGCCGCGCCGCATGTCACCGAGCTGACCTTTTTAGTCGACTTGGGAAAATCGGCGCAAGCCATTGAAAGCCGGCGCAAGCCGGCTCCACGTCACCCGTTGCCATTATGAGCACCCCCCCCCCCTCAAACGCTTCTCTACCGCCTGGGACTCCTGTTCACACACGGAGCACCACCACTGACAGGTATATCGACAGATATGAAGATAGAACTTCAATTTTTTCCCGTCTTGCAACTGAAATGAGCCCTTTTTTCGTTGGACCGATAAGCGCGGAAGCCTTTTTGAATCGTTTCCTACCCCCTCCCTCGGATCCCTCCTCTGTTCCCCAATTCCCCACGGGATTGTTCGACGATTTCATTAAATCGCTCTCACAAACGGAGAGTGCATCGTATGATAAATTTGTGAGTTCTGACCCACGTCGCCCACCGCACTTGTTCTGTGACTAATCCTACCCTTTTAGATTGAAGCCATTTCTCCGCATGTCCCAAGTTTAATCATAGTCAACACATCCCGTTCCTCAGACAAAGCACCGCGTGGCAAATTCCATCTCAAACTGAAGCCCGACTGCTCGGTATATATGCATGGGAAAAGGACAAAAGATGATCTCGACCTCTCTCGCGTGGATTTTGTCATCGAGATGAAATCGGAGGCGGACCCATTTGTCCTCAAAGTTCCGTCTAACCCCAGGGACCACACTTCCAACAGCGGCGACGACTTAAACTCCTTCCTACACCTGACATCTGGTTCACGATCAAATCTAGGCCAGATCACGGCGTATGCCACGGCGATAATGAGCGCTCAGTACCGCACACATACATTCTCGGTTCTCATTATGAAAGACTATGCAAGACTCATTCGATGGGACCGTAGTGGTGCAGTCGTCACCGAACCGATATATTACAATTCGCAACCACACCTTTTCGACTTTCTCGTCCGCTATGGTATCGCAGATTCCGAAGTTCGCGGCCATGATTCTACGGTTCACTCATCATCCACCCCGGAAGAAATTGCACTTGCCAGAGCCATCGTCCCTGAACTGAAAGACGTGGAGTCGTTTCTAGTCCTAACCATACCAGATGATTCAGATCGACCGTCAGAGCGCCGATATATCATCTCCAGCCCAGAACCTCGACCGGATATCCCCGTAGGTCGGTGGACTCGGTCGTTATTCGCCTTGGATGTCAAAGAAAGGCGTCGTGTCCTCGTCAAGGACTCTTGGCGTGTCCTTTTGAAGGACATCAAACCAGAAGGGGAGCTCTATGATCTGCTCCATCGGGGAAAAGTTGACAACATTCCTTCCTGCTTATCGGCTGGTGATGTTGGCGCCGACATCTATCACCAAACTCAAACTCACAAAGTCGGCAACGACATGAATTATAAACTAACTCCTCATCGGCACTACCGTATTGTCCTAGGTACCATAGGGAGGAAGTTGGAGGAATTCAAATGTACTCAGGAGTTTGTAAATGCAATGTATGCTGCCCTGAAAGGTGAGATGACTATTTTCTTAGCAGTTTGTCTATGTAACCTGATTCACATTGTAGCTCACAAAGCTGCTCATGACATTGGGATCCTTCATCGAGACATTAGTCCAGGAAATATCTTGATCGCCTGCGACGATGAATTGGACCATAATGACCCGCATGAATCGAAGATTCAGGGCGGATTACTCATCGATTGGGATCTCTCCAAGGTGATCGACCGAGATGACGAACACAGTGGCAGTACCGCACGCCAGCAAACACGCACTGTAAGTTATTACATGACCCAGTATTCCCGACTCCTGACATATCTTTCCGCCAGGGAACCTGGCAGTTTATGGCTGCTGAGCTTATCGAACGCCCCAAGATCCACCACACATTCAGTCATGACCTTGAATCATTTTTCTGGGTTCTTATGTGGATTGTTGTGACACGGGTGCCAACTACCTGGGATGAGAGCGCACGCTCAATTTTCATCAACGGGGTGATGAACCCAAAGGTATATTCTAACATCGGAAGCACAGAGAAGTCGACGTGGCTGAAAGCAGGTAATCCGCTGAGGGAGAAAGGATTTCGAATTCGCGACAATCCTATCCTTCACGAGCTTGCGATGGAATTGTATGATTCTGTCGCCGGCCAATATCGTCCACGGCCATCAGACCAAGCGCCGCCTACAAAGCTCAACCCCTACATACTCTCTGGTCGTAGTCTACGCAAGAATCCAGAGGAAGAAGACAAGAATTATGAAATAGGGTTGACGTTTTTGAAGGATTATGACACCCTGCTCAAGCAATTCGAGCAGGCCCTTAACGCCGAGTGGCCCTCCAATGACAAGGCCAGTCTTCAGAGTATTGCACGATCGAATGCTTCGATCCACTTCTATTCCCAATCACAATCCAAGCGGTCGAGGCCTGTAGCGGATGAGGGGGGTCCCTTTAATAAGGTGTCTGGGAGCAAGCAGCGGCAGGGTTAGCAGTGGTTACTATGTTTCTCTCGTGTTTGTTCTGTACGTAAGTTACTGCCTAATGTGCCGTTCAGTATGATGTGATCCAATCCAATCCGATCTGGGTATTTCTGAGTCATGAATCGCGTGATTCAATTGAACGTACGCGACTCAATTTGAACGTACGGTGACTCGACTGACATCGTGGCATGTGCACACCCATTCACCCTTCTTACTTCCCAAGGTCCTCATCTTGTCTTTGTTATTCCGTTCACTTTCACTCAGTATCCAAAAAAGAATGCTGTATTTAGCGCCAAGATTACAAGTCTACAACACCACATTTTCACTTTGAGTCGTTCGCCCAATGCTTGGTGACAGACCCGCAATCCAACGTCAATGTCATGGACGTAATCTATTTGGTCATTTTGGTCATTTCCCGTGGAGTGCCTGTGGGTAGCGCAAGTCTCGGCCCACAAGCAATACACTGGCCTTCGGGATTTTAGGCCATAAATCCCCCGTTCTCTCGATTCCCCATTTCTCTTGAATCCCCCGTTCTCACTGATCCTTCGTTTTCTCTTCGTGCCATGGCTCCGTGCAAGACAGAACAGCCCCTTGAACCGTCATCAGTAGCTGCACCTGTGGCTGTGGGACGAGCCAATGCCAAGGATGCTTCTCGTTGTTCGAGTGCATGTCCCGTTGGCTCGTCTCTGACTCAACCAAAGGTGACTTTCCTGGGCTCTCTACGTACCTTGAGTCTTGAGACTTACTGGTTAATCCAAGGCAACTACCACCCAACTCGACGCAGTCGCCAATGCCAAAGAATTCGACTTGCAGGGGAAAGACGGTGACGACGAGATATCCGACACATCTGGTCCTCCAAATCCCTTGTCTGAGCTAGAGCCTCAGAACACGGGTTCCCAACAAGCTGACCCCCTCAATGGGCCCGTTGACGTGATTGCAACCCTCGATCTCCTGTACTTCTTCACTGGTATTGAACAACCCACTCAAGGCGACCCAATAATTTTGAAGCAAGGTCCGCCTCCACCTAAAGTCTGCAAGCTATGCTCGTATGTACAGACTTTCTGATATCCATTCTGCTTTCTTATGACAAACAGCGAGAAATATGGATTCGATAAGTCTATGCTCCCCGGTGTAGCCAGATATATCTACGGGCCAACCACCGCAAACACGAATCTCCGAAGGCATCTCTACCAAGCACACGCTGAGGAGTACGACAAAGCGGTCTTGGAGTATAAATGGACATATAAGCTATCGAGCGAAGTTGGCAATGCATCCACCCACGCTGCTCGAGCATCTCGTAGTTGCAGATGATCAGGTGAGTCCCGACGCTCAGTTAATTCAAGACGGTCCTTGACAACGAGTGGCCCTCCAGTGACAAGGCCAGCTCTCAGCATATTCTGCCATGTAAATATGGTTTGCATCACCCATTCCGGTTCCAAGCGGTCGAGGTCTGTGGCCGAAGAGAAGGCTTTTTATATGGTGTTGGCGAGCAAGCGGCAGGGTTAGCAGTGGTGCAGTGGTATAGCAGTGGTACTGTTGCATCTCTCACGTTTGTACTGTATGTGCGGCGTGCGTTGCCTGTCTGTCCAGTGTGATGTGATCCGATCCGAGTATTCTGAGTCATGAATCTGATTCACATGAACGTACGCGACTCAATTGAACGTACACGATCTAACCGATAACGGTTGACAAGACTGACATCGTGGCATGTGCACGTGCACTCCCTTCGCTGCTTGCGGCTCACCCATTCACTGCCCATCTTACTTCCCAAGGTCCTCATCTCGTCTTAGTTATCCTGTTCACTTGCACTCACTTTGGGTTTAGCGACCGTCAGAACGCCATCAAAGTATCGTTCCCAGGCCCAGCGGTTCGGCGCTTGCACAGTGCACACATTTTGATTTTGAGTCGCTCGCCCAATGCTTGCCGACGGACCCGCAATTCAACGTCAATGTCATGGACGTAATCTATTTGGTTATTTTGGTCATTTTCCGTGGAGTGCCCGTGGGTAGCACAAGTCTCGGCCCACAAGCAATGCACTGGCGTCACAAATCCCCTGTTCTCTCGATTCCCCATTTCTCTCGAATCCCCCGTTCTCACTGATCCTTTGGTTTCTCTTCGTGCCATGGCTCCATGCAAGACAAAACAGCCCCTTGAACCGTCATCAGTAGCTGCACCTGTGGCTGTGGGACGAGTCAATGCCAAGGGTGGTTCTCGTCGCCCGAGCGCACGTCCCGTTGGCTCGTCTCAGACCAGATCAAAGGTGATTTTTCTGGGCCCTCTATGTACCTTTAGTCTTGAGAGACTCACCAGTTAATCTAGGCAACTACCACCCAACTCGACGCAGTCGTCAGTGCCGAAGAATTCGACTTGCAGGGGATAGACGGTGACGACGAGATATCTGACATATCTGGTCCTCCAAATCCCTCGCCTAAGCTAGAGCCTCAGAGAACGAGTCCCCAACAAGCTGACGCCCTCAATAGACCAGTTAAATCAAATGTAGCCCTCGATCTTGTGCACTTCTTCACTGGCATGGGTCGTACTAGAGGCAAGCGTTCTTCGAACGGAGAAACGCCTCCACCTAAAATCTGCAAGCTATGCTCGTACGTACGGACTTTCGAATATCTATTCTGTTTTCTTACAACAAGCAGCGAGATATATGGCACCGATAAGTCTACGCTCCCCGATGGTGTAGCTAATTATATCTACGGGCCAAATACCGGAAACACGAATCTTCGACGGCATCTCCGCCAAATACACGCTGAGGAGTACGATGGCACTGTTTTACAGCACAAGTGGTCATATAAGCTATCGAGCGAATTGGGCGATCCATCTACCCACGATGCTCGCAACAAACGCGACCCCGAGCTCCCATCATTTTCACCAGAGGCGTTCCTGGAGCATCTCGTTCGCTTCGTAGTTGCAGATGATCAGGTGAGTCCCGACGATCTCGCGTGCTTTCACACTCTCACTAGTCTTCAGTCGATTCGTGTTGTAGAATGCCCCGAGTTTCGACAGATGTGTATGGTTCTTTGCAAGACTCTCGTTGACGCCGACATCCCTCGCCGCGATAAGATGAGGGAAGCAGTCATCAGTGAATGGCGGAATTCATTCGAACGGTTGAAATCGGACCTTTCTGTGGGTATAGTCATTTTGTCTTTCCGCTTTGTCAACTGTCTTCGGTCATAGAAATCCTGCGGGCGGATCAGTTTCACTTCAGACGTCTGGTCAAACGCGAACCTAGAGGCCTACTTAGCGTTGACCGCACACTGGATCTCAAGTGACGAGTCAAGTGGACGCCTCGCACTTAATGCTGCACTTATCGGCTTTCATCGCCTCAAGAAGAAACACACAGGCGTCAATATAGCGAAGAATATCTTACACCTACTTGATCGAGCTAATGTTACACTCAAGGTATGTATTTCATATGATATCTATTCGCACGTTTGCCTTACTCTTTGTAGATCGGCCACTTTACGCTCGACAACGCCGAGAACAACGCTGTAGCCATGGAAGAGCTAGAGTCTCTGCTCGCCGAACGTGAGGCGTTCGCCACAGCTGACTTCGATCACCTTAAACATCGCGTCCGGTGTTACGCACACATCATTAACATCTGTTCGTCTCACGTCATTTCATCGATGACGTCTGTTTCAAAGGGGTATCTCTCCGAGCTCAAAGTTGCCGTCGATTCAAACCACATAGATTGCGATGACTCCGAGGATGAATTGGATGGTGGTGACATTGATACTGGTGATCACCATATTGACGAGTTGAAGCTGGGTGATTGCTACGATGACCATTCTAACCTTAAGGAATGGGTTGCGGGTATCAAGCGCGATCCCCTCAGGCGTGCTCGCAGAATTATTCGTCTTTTACGCTCTTCGGACCAACGCAGGGAAGGCTTTCGTAAGTTCATCCAAGACGGAAACGAACGACAATGGTTCTCTGAAAAAACTCAGAGTGGCAAACGTCGTATCGTCCAAGTTCCCGAGCTTCAACTTCTGAGGGATGTGAAGACGAGGTGGGATTCGGTTTTTATGATGCTGCGACGTCTAAGAGTTCTCCGGCCGGTAAGTTCATCTCAGCGACTGGACGGTGTTACAGTGGAGACTAATCAAATATCTAATGTAGGCTCTCGATCGGTATCTTAACACTGAATTGGTTGACTTCTCCGATTGGAAGCTGTTGGAAATTGATTGGTACATCCTTGAAGGGTTAGAAACTGTCTTGAGCGTGAGTCGTCTATTTAACCCATGGACAGTCACTCATGTGACAACAGGTTCCGCACGCGTGTCAACAAAGCATGTCGTCCGAATCCACACCGGTTTTGTCGCGTGCGATATCCAGTTTTGAGATGTTTATGACAGAATGGGAAAAACTCGGGGAACAGCACGAGATGCTCCGGCCCTGGACGGAAATTGGCCTGCGGTGGGCAAAGAAATACTACATTCGAATGGACGATACAGACGCTTATGTCGTCACAATGTGTCAGTCTTTGAATCAAGATTTGTCGCTCTAACCTCTGACTTCATTGAACAGTCCTCAACCCTGCTATGCGCCTCTCGTGGATCCAAGCTGAATGGGAAGGTCACTATATCCGGCGTGCCAAAGATATCATTCTGGCGCTCGTAAGACTACACAATTCAACTCCTCAGTCATCTTTCTCACGACTTGCAGATGCGTCAGTACCGTAGCCAGAAGTCGTCAACGTCTGAAGCTACAACGACGGATTCCCCTGTCCAACCCGATCCAGTGGTTTCTGTGGCTCCAACGCGATTCAAAGTCCAAGATTCTGTATACAAAAAAAAGTCCACACGTAATGTGTCCAGTGTGGATGTTGAATTCCAAAAATATGTTTCGGGTCCAATCTCGTCTGAGGAGACCAACATCCTGCGGTTCTGGGAGGTGAGGTGATTCCTATAATTGAATGGCGTTTTGGTACTACAACTAACTCCCTCAACAGGCTAATAGGTTGGAACTCCCAACACTGTTCTCAATCGCGATGGATTATCTCCCGATCCAGGCAACGTCCGTCCCTTGCGAGCGTGTGTTCTCGTCAGCAAAGGACACGGACACCGCGAAGCGAAACCGAATCAGCCCAATTCTCATGGAGGCCCTTCAAATGCTGAAATATTCACTCAAGAAAGAACGCCTCAACTTCATGAACGGATGGTCAATATCGGAAGCTGCCATGAGTATGTCGGTGCCAACTGGCGAGCTTAGCTCTCTCTTTGTGGATGATCCTGTTGTTTCGTTTGACAATTTGTTGAATGACCTTATTAACTACGATGATTGCGAGTCTTAACCCCAGCTTTTTTACGTCACTGCAATGAGAATATATTTTCCTTGGCCACGTTACTGTCTGTACTGACAGAGATGATCGCACAGCAGTTGCGTGCGATATTGTTGGTGTTTATTTGACATCGGAGTTCGCAATTTAGTGAACCGACGCATCCCCCAAGTTGACTTTACCCATCATTTCTCTCTCTTAACGTTGATGACGACTACGCGCCTTCGAAATCCACGACATACCTCGGAGAAGCGATTCTCTCCCTCGAAGTCAGATATTGTGCGTGTTGGTGGCCGGTACAGAGTATGTAACCTACTCGGTACTGGGGGATCTGGTGAGCTCGACTCTGACTCGAGTTTGACACACTTTCCTGAGTTCGTTAGGGAGTGTCTATCTAGGAAAAGACATTGCGACGGGGGGTGATGTTGCTGTGAAGATAGGGCACCCATGCGGCTTACCTTCAAGGCTCAGTCATGAACACAACGTGTATACAACTATCGCCGGTGGCAGAGGAATCCCTCGAGTACTCTGGTACGGCAAGGAAAGTATATATGAAGTTATTGTCCTCGATCATCTCGGAACTTCACTGGGCGACCTGATCGATCAGCTTGAGTTTGACCACAGGAAGACATTCTCGTACACCACCCAAATGGTACGTTATATAAAACAAACAATCATACTAAACCTAAACACACCCTCACATGCAGCTCTTAGCAGTCCAGTCACTTCATGATCGACACTACATCCATCGTGACATTAAACCTGGGAATTTCATGATTCGTGCTGATAACCTTCCTCCTACCCTCTTTCTCATCGATTTCGGCTTGGCACGATTGTTCCGTAATCCCGCAACTTATTTACATATCCCTTTCACAACGAATCATTCGATCGTTGGTACCCTTCCGTTCGCATCCATCAGTGGCCAGCAAGGCAATGTCCAGTCGCGTCGTGATGACCTAGAGTCTCTCGCCTATACCATCATTTATTCAGCACTCGGCGAGTTGCCTTGGACCAGCAATTCCGCAGGCAACAACGAGGAGGTAGTCCTCCGTAAGAAAACATCGATCACAGTGGAAGAGCTGTGCGAAGGCTTACCCGCTCCCTTCTGCAAATTCGTCACCTATGTCCGTTCTCTTGGCTTTGACAAGAAACCGGACTATCAGTTCCTTCATTCCATCCTCTTACAGTGCTCGGAAACCGTGACTGATCAGCCCATCAAAGCACCACCCCATGTCAGCGTGGACTGTGCACCTATCTTCACTAGTCGGGTGTAAGTGACCTCGCCCTCTATGAATAGCGGCACTAACTAGATTTATTTAGCCTTCGCTCTTCGACTCGCGCGATTGCTAAACCGTCTCGGTACATACATCAAACACCCGCTCGGGCCACTCGTACAAGGTCCTGGAAGTAGCATGTTTTCGTAGTTTGAGACGTTGGGCTTTGAGGTACATGTAGGCGATGATGTATCACGTGTCGATTTTGTTGTAGAGCTGTAGTTTGATGTATGGGAACTAAGATTTGACTACAATTTTCGCGATCTGGATTGGGAGCTGAGCCGCACTCTAGCTGGAGAAACGCCGGCTATTTTGGCGGCGCGGCTCGGCGCGGCTAAGTGGCATGGGTGCCCACGGCGCAGCTCGGCTAACAAGCTGACTGCCCGGCTAATTGTGGCTCGGCTAACGGCTCGGCTCGGCTCTTGTAGCCGCCGAAACACTACCTCAACCTTGACGCTGAGATCTACGGTGCGTCTCTCAAAGCTGATTGCACCCCACCCCCACCCTGTCTGCTCATACTCCTCCCGTTCCCGCAGCGGATGCTCCTAGCAAGGACATCCATACATTTATTGGGACATCTACGATTAAACGCCGCCCACTGTGTCCTCAAACGAGGTGCCCATGGTCCAAGTACCAACGACCAAGCTGCTCTCTGTGGAGAACATACTATGGGCGATTCCCTATCAGGTGGGCCATTACAGTGAAAAGAGCAGATAATTGGACTGAATTCTGAACAGTTTACAGGTCAATTTGGACATGGACAAAACTGTCCACCGACTCAACGCCACTTCTGGTGTAGATGGTGAGCCAGGCCGATACCCCGCACTTCATTCCTTCCTCATTGGTTCTTTCTCGAGGCTCTCGGAGCGATGGAAATGTCGGCCTCGAAGAAATGATGCATGGATTGGGGTTATATACGACAGATAACAAAGACCCACATCGCTCATCCCCACACTCATCCCCACCGCCAACCGAGACCGACCCATCCAAAATCGCCAGCGACGCACCACCCAAGGGCTACAAAACTTTTGACATACGCATCGAGTGGGCCAGTACGTCCCTTCTTTCCTCCTACCCCTACACACTCATACATCTGCTAATATCCCTCCCTTTTATCCAATGAAACAGAGTATGTCCCTCACGAGGTTATACAGCGCAAACACGTCTTTACGTCGCACCCAGACCAAGACACGCGACCTGAATTTGCCAAAGCCTGGCTCGCCTTCGACGGCTTCTCTTCCGAATCTGCGCGTGGTCCACAAACTCCAAATCTGTTCCGCGCGTGCGAAAAATGGCGCAAGCTCGCTCCTCCGGCTTCCGCGTACAAAGATGAGGACCACAGCGGCAGAGGCAGTATCACTTTCGTCCCAAGGGATTGATGTCGAGGAGGTGGAAGCCGGGACAGAATTGATGACCGAGACTCGAACGAATGAAACACCTTCTCGCGAATGGGTGCCCATCATCCCTTCCACGCCCCACTCCCAACAACGACCCAGACCCGACTCATCTCCCTCCAAAAACATCCGCTACAAAGACATTTTCAACGCCTCCACCACACGCGCATTGAACTCTGCACATCATCTGGCACCATGCTCGCCTACGATGTCCTTGAGATCTTCCCCTTACATCCGAACCTAAGCGTATGGGCACCGTTGTGCACGATACAGTCTCAGGTGAGTTTTCCTTCCTGCAAAAAGGTGTGACTTCATCATGGTGAAGATTGTGCAGCGTAATGACTGGCTCAAAGAGGACATGGCCAAACAAAGGGCGACGCGGAGTCCATACAGTGCGGGTCGTCAGCGAAAGGCGGAGTGTCCGCATGTATACACCCAGTCTCGTCAAGAGTGTCGCGAGGTGCACCTCTCGGCGTCTGAGTGCAGTGACGTCCACCCCGAATACATTTGCGCAAACTGGCGATTGGGAACAAGTTGCCTTGCCCACCCTCAAACTGGTGCTGCGTATGCAGACATTTTTGTGTCTTTAATGGTTGGGTACAGTGGCTGGGTATGGGTATATGAATGGTTTGCAGCATTTGATGTCACATTTTGTGCCTTAAACATCCTTAGGTGCTTAGTTGCCTTATTTGTTTACCTAGTTTAGATGTTGAAATATATCATTTTCACGAAAATCTTAATTCCCTGAAAGTGGCTTAGTGTCTTAATATACTTAATATACTTAATTTAAGTGCATTAAGTGAGGTTTCAGAAATCGACTCTACTGAAATTAAGTAATGACCGTCTTAATCAAATTTTACTTAAATTTACTTAATATGCCATTTAAGACAATTAAGATTGGGTTAAGACAAAATAAGTAATTTGATGTTTTCCTGATGCTATGATTATAATACAATATGGCAAAAAATATAATGTGATCATATTTGGACAGCCCTAGATAGGATCACTTAGTATGATTTTCGAGACATTCAGAATAATCATCCAATTGTATCCCAAAGAATCCGAAAAGGGTTTGGTAAAAACAAAAAATTACAAAAATCGAATTCAGCATCTGTGTGCAAATTCAGACCCGTTGTACACCATAGTAATTTGAGAATTATCTCTATTGGGGCATTTGGTAAAAAAAAAAAAACTTTTCGAAAACTACAAAAACATTGCCACTCTCAACAGGGTGGAAAACTTCGCATGTTAAAATGCGCCGAACACACTCTTAATCCCACCAGGGCACTACTGTTCACACCTGCAGAGGAAGCACATAGTGTAGGATTCACTCGTCGAGATGTTTCTAGATACAGAACACTGGCCTGTGCAGGCATGATCTAAGAGATGGTGAGTGAGTACATTGTTCCGTATGTTAAGTAGGGAGTCACAAACGCGCAATCACGCGCTTTTTATATCCATCCTTCGAACCGTCCAATACGTAATGTAATATATATGGGCGACAAGCAAACACGACAGGCGCCGTTGTTGTTGGAGGCAGGCGAAGTTAGGCAAAGTTCGAGGAAGTTACAAGATGTACAACCACATGGGCCGTATCCGCTTCATTTGCGACAACTACCACCGGGCGTCAGACACGTGAGGTTTCACTAGGTGATAATGAATTGGAAAGTGCTTTGCATTCTTCCCCGTCGAGTTGCCAGATATTACCTGACCTCAGACTGATAGAAGATGGCTTGCGATGTATACTTGAGAAGCGATCACCATTTGTGTATGGCTTGGTGCTACTTGCCGAATGAACGGAAACGGGACTTGCAATGTACTCATCGACCGACAAGTCAGCGGATGTGGTTGAGGTGGGTGACAAGGATGGTGACTGCACAATATCCTGCAAACAGGACGGAAGAAGGCGACCGGATGTGTTGTCCAAAGGAAGTGGGGCAGGTGCTCGATACGTGGATGAGACGGGAGGCGTGGAAGTCTGGTAAATAGTGTCTTTGTATCGCGAACCAAGTTCTACATTGGAGTGAGTTTGATCACGACTCCCCAAGGCCGAGGGACGCGATGTGCTGCATCCACATAAATTCAAGTAGCAATCGTGCGTGCGCGGTATGTGCGCATATGGAGACAGTGGAGGGAAATCCTGGGCGGTGGTTTGAACGGCAGGGAGAGGAGGGAGAGTCACGGTGAGAGCTTCGCGGAGTCGCTTGATACGGTCAGCCTGAACTGCGGTTGGGATTGAGTCACCGTTACCCTCGGCATCTTTTACAATGTACCTTCAGAACAACGGCGCAGGCAGCGACAATAAAAAATACTCACATGGATAGCACGTCTGGCAAACTTTCCTTCTCCGCCAGTTAAGATAGCTGCATTTCTTGCAGACCCAGTCACCCGGTTGGTGTTCGATCGGACCTTTATTCCCTGTATTGAGAATAGGAGGGTGCTGAGAATGTCGTGAGATTAGACAAAGTTCGACGACTAGCGGGGCCATAACGTACTGGGTTGCCGAAAATGGTGCTCGGACGTATCTGTCCCTGCTCCGGAAGAGGTTCGTTGTCTGGCCAGAACAGAAAACAGGAATATAGAGGATCGGAGGACACGTCCTGCACCCTCCCGCCTATGCTGAACGCACGACCTGATGGTGTGAGAATATGTGGGATCTTGTGAGATAGCGATGCGGGCATGTAGGGTTCTGGAGGCCCTCCGAAGCGAGGAGACGGAACCAGCGCTGGGTTAATAGTGGGAAGTGAAGTCCTTGGGGTTGAGAGGACGTGTGATGAAGAAGGGCGTGGGCAACCGCAACCGATGCAAGTGAAGTTGCGTCTGGGACGTCTCGGTTAGACAGTTGTGGAAATAGGAGGTAGCGTTAAAACCCAGATAGGGGCAAGCGGAATGTCTATAAACTCACCCAAAATTGTGAGCCGCGCAGTTAGCGGAAGGACACCTATAAATTGACCCAATTTCAGACATGGCGATCAAAAACAATAATAAATGAATACGGAAAGTGAAACGGAAAGTGAGACAAATCATGGAAGAATTTGCGCAGATTTGAAAGGCAATATACCTACATCCAGTCTCCCAGACGAAACCCATTCCGAGGATTGGGAGGGTTACTCGAAAGAGAGAAATTGAAAGTGGGAGGACGTAGAATGTTTTGCCCATCAGGGTCCGGGGAATGATGCAACATGGATCGAGAGGGCAAAAGAAATCCCATCTGTCTTGAAATGCTGGCCGGTACCGGTGACTCTATAGACATCGGGAGACCTGCCTGAATGTCCGTGAGTTCGATATAGCACATGAAGGACCGAGGACATTAAATACTACCTCACGAAGCTGGATCCTCTGCAAGCCGTGAAGAGGCTCCAAGTCAGATTCGAGGGCAGGCGAAACTGAAACAGTAGCGGCGCGAAACAAAGTAAGAGCGGAGCGGGCCTAGAATATTCGGGGAAAGCGACGAAGTCAACAATCGGATGTATTTATAAACGACGACGGAAAAGTGAAACATAGCCACGCGAAGCAACGATGTGATGGTAAGGAATCGATATATATCTTCTCGGCCGGCCGCGCGGTGGCATTCGCCACGGACGGGCATACATAGCCTTTTTTGATTCGATTTACGAGATTGTGGCTGTGCACAATTTTCACGCACCTCTTCATGCGTGGCGAAGACCGCCCAAACTCCGTCAATAGGGCCTACGCCTGCGTAACCAGCTCTGCGAGTCCAAAGGGACTTTGGAATGGGAACGAGCTATTGGGATGCGATACAAGTGAGATTGAGCTCCTGTACGTGGAAGTGGAACAGTCGCGTACGCTCTTGTTTTCTCTCGAGGTATCTAGGAAGAGGTTCTGAAGGAAAACGGACGGTAACGGCGGGAGGTTGAAGAACTAGTAGAAATGCATTTGAGCGGATGCGTGCGTGACGAAAATGGGAGACTTGCTCTCAAAACCCGTGAGTGGCTTATATGAAAAGCGGAATCCCGATCCATGACTAGGTCGCGTGGCAATTCTTGAGCACGCTCTTCTCCACCTAGGACAGCGTTCGTACACGAAGCGGTCAAGAAATGACGACGTGGGGACATACGAGAGAGGTGAGGTGCTGAGAAAGGCTGGTTGGACTTGCGTGTGGACAAATCGATAGGTGTAAGGAGTGGAATAGCCGGAGGCAAAGAGGGAGGGTGAAAATGAGAGGATGGGGGAAGAGAGAGTTGGAGGGAAGGGAGCGAGCGCGGAGCGATAGTCATGATTATGATTCTCGGGCGAGCGAGGAGGAAAGGGCAGACGAGCGAGCCTTCTTTAGGGATGAAAGCGGCGTCTGAAACGAGGAATAACAAGTGCGAAAGGGGAAAGAAAGGAGCGAGCGAGCGATCGTCGTCGGACGAGCTCAGCGCGACCGTGAGCCACGCTCAGCCAACACCAACCTGACAGCTCGGGGGCGAACACCGAAACGGGATACCCGATGCCCATCCCTATCCATCTCTCTATCCCTTCTCCAGGCGCCGATGACGGTTTCAGGCGTTTCGTCATTTGTCTCCAAATGCGCTTGTCCCCGCCGTTGATGATATGAAGATTGAAATCCAGCGGGGTTACTGTGCTACTGTACCTTCCCTGAGGCAAACTAGCGCCCAGTGGCTCTCGCAAAGTCGTCCTCGGGGGACCTCTTCAGCTAGCCCAGCTGTGTTCGTTAGCCCGAGAGGGGAAAGAGAATCCCAAAGTGTTGTCACGGTCGCAGTTCACGGCAGTGGTCTTGACACCTGACCGTGTTCAGTCGAAGATCCAAAACGAGATTGAGTGTGCTAATATCGCCAGATCCGGTTACACTCGTGACCTTGGCTCGACGTCCCCTTCACTCCCTCTTCACCATCACTCAATTCTCAGATGCTTTCAGCTCTCTAAAATCACATCATCTCCCTTATCCCCTCGTTCAAAATTTTTTTTAGAGTTTTCTCCATCACTGTTTTGCCGCCCATATGGGTCTCTCCTCCCAGGCGCTCGATATACCGCCACAAATGACCCCGCGGGAAGACGGTGATCATGGGCTCCCGAGTCGCATTCTCTCTGACCGACGATCGACCCCGAGCCCCAATAACCTCGAACTCTTGTGTTGAACAAGAACTACCGTATCCAACCACATAACCCTGTTTGAGCCAGCACAGAAGCGGCCACACTCATCCGGCAAGTACCAGGGAGGATAAGGCATCCGCGGGATGATTTCGTGATATATGCGTAATGACTACCCTATCCATCGACCTTCATTTTCTCACATTTTGGAAGTTGTCAGGACTACGAGGGGCTTGGCATGACAACTTCTTTCTTGGCTAATTAATGACAGACGCGCACTGAATGACAAGCGAAATATGAGCAAGTGCTGTATTCGTGTTACTTTACCGTAGAATCATCCAACGCTACGTAGGCATATCAAATAATTATAGAATGTGTACCCCAAAGTCAATGATGCTGCTCTCACTTTTTTTACACGGATCCCTCGCCGGTTGACACCCTGCTACCCCAACCAGACCCGTCTAAGACATGTCTAAGCACGTCACCTTTCAAAGGTCGCACAAGCCGCGACCCGGCCAGGAAGTCTGCATAATGCTTCCATGCCACGGCACCTCGAGCTGACGAACCAGCACGCAAGGTCGCCAGTCCTCCAATCACGAACAACCCTCGCCTGGCTCTCGTTAGTCCCACATTGAGCCGACGGCGATCGGCGAGAAAGCCCAGGGCACCAGCAGCGTTGTTCCTTACTGTCGAAAACAACACGACCTCCTTCTGTCTGCCTTCAAACCCATTCACAGTTTTTACTTCGATCTGGGTGAGCTCCTCGGCGCGGCTGGAACCCAGAGCGTTACGAAAGCGGTCTCTGTGATCCGGGTCGACGTTGAGCAAATAGTTCAGAAGCGAAATTTGCGCAATATAAGGTGATATGACACCAATATCCTCGCCGCGGAGGTCCTGACGATGGTGTTAGAAGATAATTCGGCAATGCAGCAAGCTAAAGATCCACCTCATTCCGGCATAGCAAATCTTCCAGAACGGCGCAGACTATCGCTGCGTCAGTCACATTGATTCTGCTGCGATCCTTTGTTGCCTCAAGACCATCATGATCCAAAAAGACGACGGATGGACTGTCTCCAGTCAATGCGTTGACCACGAGGTGCTCAGATACCGGTGGATACAGTTGGGCAAGAACATTTCCTCCCGAATCAACGGTACCGTCTTTCAATGACCGCGCATAGAATTCCGAGGAAGGGAAGCGCGAGATTTCGGGGTGCATCCGATATTGCATGTCAAGCATGATGGAGGGTACAACTGACAGACGCCGCGTTAACAAGGGAAGGAATCGCGCACAGATATACATTTGAGACCTACCGCTTTCCTCTGTAAGACGTTCGAAGAGGCTGATATTCAAACCCCGGATCTGGGCTTCGCGGCTTCTTATCACAGGTGGCAGCTGCTTGTGATCGCCGATCAAAACCACATGTTGCGACTATGTCAACGAACAGGATATTCGTGAACAGGTCATCTATCATCGAGGAGGCCGTCACTTACACCTTTCATCAACGGGATCAGCGACGCAGGTTCGGTGGCCATAGATGCTTCATCAAGAAAAACGACTGGGAAATCAATATTCCTTAGTTCTGATGATGCCGCGCCGATGCATGTCGTGCAGATCTAAAACGAAGCCGTCAACAAAGATGGGAACGGAAATCAACGAACCAACCTACCACATCGGCCTCCTTTAGGACGTCAGTAATCATTTCTTGTCGTAGCTTGAACACCTTCGCCTTGACTACCCAGGAGTGACGGTCGACGTTTGCCAGGATTGTCCGCAAGTTAGCAACGCGACTTGGATTTTCACCAATTTTTTTCTTCAACAGTTGTGCTTTCTCCTGCAGGCTCATTTCTTCACGGACAAGGCGCTCCAGATCGTTCCGTCGAGGATGTCTACCAAGGTAGGCCTCCAACCCGTAGTCCTTGAGAGCCGGCCGGACCTTAGCATCAAGACCCACGCGCAATGGCTTGAGGCCTCGCCCAACGAGGCCTTCAACGATATGGTCGAGCGCCATATTTGTATACGTACAGACAAGTATGGGCACGGGGACTTCAAAATCTGCCTGGATTACCATGTTCACACTCAAATATACGAGGTCATTTGCGCGAAACCCACCTTTAGTAGCCGGACCGCCTCAATAATTGTCTTGCTCTTTCCAGTCCCAGGAGGCTATAGAATGATGTTCGCTCGATTAGAAGGGTATTAGAAGGGTAAAATTAAAGGAAGACCCTCTTACACCATGGATGAGAGCAATTCGCTCGCCGACCATCATGGCTATTGCCCTTATTTGCGTCGCATTCAACCCGTGCAGTTCTGGGTCTCCTTCCACACGAACTGGGTTGACGCACGAATGCCTCCGTGCCCAGCTCTGGATCCGCATATCATCTACAAAAATGCCCCCATGCTCAGCCCCGATCTGCGCAGGGTGATCCAATGTATCATGTGCGGTATATGATGCATCATCCGCTGCCTGAAATGGCTTGGGTTCATAAACGCCGTCCGACTTGGAAAATGAACGGAGGATAACATCGCGTAAGCGCGTCCCCAGTAAAACGAGTTCGCTCTCCGGGTTCGAGTTATCTTCCTCGAGAATCCGCGGATCTTGATGGAGCCGCGTTACGGCGTGGCACATGCGCTCATAGGCAATGCTCGACTGCCCGAGGTCCAACCTTGGGAATTGTGATTAGCATTCTAACGTAGAATATGATTTGGCGAACCTCCATGGCTCGCCCTCGAGGTCGAACAGCCTTTGAAACGATATTCGTAGCTGGGTGGAAGTGCGCAAAAGCACTCGACCGTGTATGGGCTTTTCTTTGAGGGGGTCCACGCGGGTGACAAGAACAGATGTACCACCACTAGAAACACACTTATCAAAACACACCGATCACGACGCCCCAAGATACTCACTCGAACTTGTGATCCGGAAGTGCGACCCCTGGGCCGAGGCCAAAGGTTGCGACATGACCAAACTTTGTATCTAGCCAAAAGGCCGACGTTCCGGTGATGCAATAACCGCGATCACACAGTTTTTTGATGGGCCATTTTGCCAATCTTTCGCGCATCTCCTTCTCCTCTTCGGCTTGTTCAGCCTCCAGCAAGGGTAGAAATCTGGCAGAAATAAGCTTTGTGTAATGACCTCAAACACGGAAGAAGAACCCACCTATCCTCGTATGCCTTCACTTCATGATAAAAACGCCCTCCTGGCTCGATCTCTAGTTGCTGTGGCACCACGCGTTTAACGTGCGTCCGCGCGTCCTTCCCATGGAATGAGAATCTATGTCCATGACTCCGAGAAGGTGTACGTGATGGGGCCCTGCGTCGCCAGTCGAAGCGTGGGGCGGAATGGTCGGGTGAAAATGAATGGAGGGGCGACGCTGCCCTGAGGGATTGATCATGGATAGAAACGCCACGTTCTTCTTTTAAGGACACCGGAAAATCCTTTTGCTGTGATAACATCACGTCTTGTAATGCCTCCTCTTCCCAGGAGCGGTCGTGCGAAGTACTTCCAATTACCTTGCGGGATGCCAGCCATCGACGGTGACAAGTCAACACAGAGCTCCGAGCGTGTGGCACAGGTGCAAATCTGCCGGACGAATACGTTCTCTGGAAAGTCGTGCCCCGGAATCCATTTGTCTTTGACTGGCAACTGGGCGTAGCCTTGACGCGTGGAGACTCGTGGAGCGGTTTGGCAAAATTGCGAAATACGAGACGAACGTCGGCCCAGAATCGCGTAGCCAGGTTGAGCGTTGTGTGAAGTGGGTGTACAGATGTTCCCAACGGAGCCAGAGACAGACGCGCACGCGACAAGAGTTACACACATTACGTACTACTATATTGATCACGAGGTCAAATCAAATCACATAGCAACGGTGCCCCTTCAGCTGAACTGGCTAAAGCGAACGTTACTGCCCGCCAGTCCAGATTCCTACATAGTACAAATGATTCCTAAGGACCCAACACCAATAATCGCACCAGTCATGACGTAGAGAATCGTCTCCCCAAGGTTCAAATGCACGGCGGCAGGTCCGTCCCAGCTCGGAGGGAGTGTAAGGGCAACCTCGGTTACAGGGACGGTGATATTGGCAGGGGACGTCTGACAGGCCGCAACATACGCTACATGCAAAGTCAGCACTAACAACCTGCAAGACAAAGAATGCCGACCCACCTGCAAGAGCAGGGGTGGATCCTGCCAGGAGCTCGGGCATCATGCGATTGTCCTCAATGATGGTAGTAAAGAAGCACTGTTGACAAGCGGTAACGGCTGTGACCGTGGCATTGCTGCATAGACAGCCATCGTCATTGTTACAGGCCTTCAGAAATTGCATGAATGTTATACGGCTATTTATGAGGATGGCGAGCTTACCTGGATTGTACTGCTGGCAGGCCCGCAAACGGATTGGCACTGGCGACTGTTCAGCATGAGACAGTCAAGTAGTCCGGTATACCATACCTGGCTTGTAAGACTACTATCTTGCACCGTCACAAAATCATTGGCCGAAATGTTGTCTACAGAACCAATGGTGACATTCAAGGCCAAAGCCGCTGGGGTTGACGTAAGTCGCTTCACAACACTTCGTGAGCACACAATGGATCATACCTTGACCAGCAAGCAAAAAGGGGAGGACGAAAATGGCGATGAAATGCATTTGACTCTAGGAAAAAAGGGAGTGGAAATTATGCACCAGGCAAACCTCGCAGATGATCGTGAAAAGTCAAGGCGACGAGGCGGTGTCGTGATCGCCATCACCTCAGTCTCCGTCCCACGATCACGTGGTCGGTTCTGCTTCGCATGTGGCGGTCCGCGATTCATGATAATCATAACTCGGACGCGGACGCGGTGCTCGGCTGTCACTTCGAAAATCTTCTGTTTCAAAATCATCTCAGACCCGCAGTGATTACAGGTGGCAATCTCGGATCTAGCGGTGGCTTTCTGCTATACAAATCATACACTTTTGATGGGATATGGTTCCAGCGGGCCCATCTAATGGCTACCACGCGCAGGCTAGACAACCGTCATCTGGCGCACACGGGCCCAACTCTACCGATGGCGAATCATACAGCCATTTCAGAGAAGATACACCTGTCCTCTTTGACCCTCCTAGACAGCCGCGCAGAAAGAGCAGTAGGATATGGTCGTCAGTCGCTAGAGCGTTCCTCCAGCGAACTATAGCATATTTAAAGCGACAGCCCAAGCAGGCGTCACAATATGATTCGACTTTACTGCCCGGACGAGGTCTTACTACGGACCAAGGAAATTTACCACTGTCATATGGTTCTCCTCGTCTTGTTGGACGCAATGTCTTCCCTTCTTTGACTCGCCTGGTTCTGAAGGGCACCAATGACGTCTCTTTCTCGCCTTCCTCCTTCTTCCGAACAGTGGAGGAGGTTCACGCCCTCTGTCCCAACACAGATGATTCAACTGCACCCTCAGCTCCTTTACCTCCATGTCGACCTCAACTACGTCCTCGTCGACATCCTCCGCCTCCAGTAGACGAGCCCCCTGCCCGAGCCACACTCAGCACCCCTTCATTATCTCGGGATCACACCTCAACCAGAGCTCAGGCGGCACCTCGAAAGTCATCAATGAAAACAGAGTTTGACTCAATGCTAGAACTGCAAGCTTTGGCTATGGAACTGGAACAGCTGGACCCATTACTAGTCAATTCTCCTCCTCTCGCGCCGCACCGCTTAAATGCCTCCCCAAGCATCAAGTCCACCCGTCCTCGCTCTCCTCTTTGGTCAACCTCCCCGCCAGCGGCTCTTAATCTTGGCTATGATCCGCTCGCCGAACTGCTGGCCGTTGCTGACGAACTAAAGACGATGAAGAATCCCGACAGCGATGATATCCTCTACATGACCGATGTACCGCCTCCTTCGCCTCTACCTCCAACCTTGCACGCTTTCCTCGATGCGCCTGGTGTCTCACTACGCATTCTTGAGATGGACATACACAGCGAAGACGAGACGTTTCTTGGCGTTCCAATCCCTTGTATAGTGGTGACATCCGAAGGGGACGCTCTACCGACGGCAGCGTTAGAAGTGCTTGCGCCACCACCATCACTGTCTGAAGACTTACTTGCACCACCCCCTACGACCTACAGGGGTCGCATAGAAACCGATCAGCCCCCCATCATTAGCGATGAATGCGAGTGCGACTCTCCTTCTCCTTCTCCGAGACTGCGTTCTTGCGAGGGCATCATAGACGGGAAAGTAGAGATGGAAGGATCTCTGTCCTCGCCCTGCGACTGCTCGGAGTGCCCCTTGGGTGACGCGAACTTGTCTTGGGAAGCCATCAATATATTGGGCTCGTCGGCGCCATACACCCAATACATGAAGCCTGACCGCCCCACAGCCCCGAAGCCAACACCACTTTTGAGGCGGCGCGAACGCTCATTGCTCCGACGCCTGCTTCGCGGCAGTGACGTTACCAATGCGCCACCGGCGGAGGACAGGCCGCAGTGCATCCACTCCAAGCAGAAATGGAAGCGCATCCCCAAGGAAGCAATTGGATCACCACGTCCGTTATCACCAGCTTCTCAAGCGGTGACCATTTTACCGCACGTCATGAACCTACATTGAATCTATTACACATGTTTAATACAATAGAAATGCCCTATAGTATAACAACCTTTTCGTGGTTCCCGAATTATTCAATGTAGGAGTCGTGGACATGTCTGAGATTATGCATCCAAGCATCCTCACCGCCATAAGTGAGTGAGAAATTGGAAGACCGCAACAATACACGCGGGAGCAATTAAACCAGATATCACCTTCCCCAGCCTCAGGGAGCGCGCGTCAGATGATAAGGAAGTTGAGCCCATCTTGTTCTGGAATCCGTAATCTCCATTGGAATTTGCAAGCAAAGAGGGGTCGATGTAGACTGTGTTATGGGTGCGTGTCACTGCAGTCGTAGGAAAACTGAGCGTCGCGGATGAGACAGATATCAGTGCAGCTTCCGAGAGGAAGACGAGCGCAAAAGACGGGGCCGGGACTTTGACCTGACATGTATTGGCTTGGCTATTACAATTCACAGTCTGAACTGCAGAGGTACCCCGGAGACGGCCATCTGATTCGAACTTGTTCCCAAACGTCTGAAAAATGATCAGGTGCAATCACGATATTTTCCGAACTGCGCACCTGGCCACCCCACGAAAAGTTGCCCTTGGTAGAGACCGACGGAGCACTCAGGTACCTGCAGAGGGCGATGGCGTGATATTTTGTTGCTCACGAGGGTATAAAAGTAACACACTTGACTTTCACCGATGAAGGCGTTGCTCCAGGCTGACCCGTCGACCCGCCGCCAACAGCGAACGTTACCGTGTAGTCATTGGCACCTGACGGATCCGTGACAAAGTTAAAGAGCGCAAGCTTTGTCGGCGTGCCATTTTCGTAGATGACGTAAATTGGTGTCAATAAATTCTGAGTGAGGTCGAGAACCCGGGATGCATTGCTTGGACCAAGTGCTTCGGCCATGACAAGTGCGGAATAGTAAACCGGGCCAACAGTCCACTGGCGGAAGGCTGATTGGTTGGTGGGAGGTGGCGTGAAAGGGTTGTAATACGCGTTCTGCCCGCCCACATGGAAGAGGGCCGTAGAAAAATTTCGAAATGCCATCGTGAAAGCCCAATCAAGAGACCAAAGGGCGGCGGCAAAGGAATCACTGATACCAGGAAAGCCCGAACAAGAGGCTGTGTTTGTCTCAAACATTAGCATGGGCTTGCTGTTGGCCATTGCGAACTGGCTAGAATTGACATAGCTAGAGATCAGGTTGACAGAGGAGTTGTGAGTGAGATAGGTAGGAAAGACATCTTGTGGATCGACAGGGGTGCCAACACCGTACCGCGCAGCACAGTTATTACTCAGGTACCTGAGTAAGGGAGAGAGAGTTGGGCACCGATGGCGCTGGCGTAGGACATTTACACCCACCGCTCGACAGCGAGACCATACAGACTGCTCGAGTACGTTCCGACGATCCCAGTATTCCAGACATCCTCAGGAGACCATACTGTGGCAGAGATACTCGGAACGACGAAAAGATTATTCTTTTTGGGGATCAAGGGGTCGTTAGCCACTTGGCTGACAAGCATGCCAATGTCACCCATGTAATTGAACGGACCATAACCCTGAGTGCACCATCAGCCAGCTGAATCGGGGACCCTGAACAGTTACCAACCGGGGATCTGTGTGTGCGGGGGGGTTGTGCGTAGAGATCCGGTTCATTTCCTGCCTGAAAAGCAATGAGATTGTCACCAAGGATCTGCTGACCTTGCTCCACGATACCGAGAGAATAAGGGGTGTTATTGAAAAACGGCACACCTGGTAGAGTTATTGTGAAGAACAAAATGTGAGAGATGCATACTAACCAAGGTACCAGCGGGTGTTAGTTAGGGAAGATATGTTGCCCATGAGGTAGAGCAGATCCGGGGTGTAAGCCAGAGGGGGGGTACCGGTGGGATTGAAGGCGTTCGAAGGGTCTTTGGCCAGAGTTGAGCCGTTCGGAAGGCTTTGAACGAGTTGAGCGCTCTCTTGCGTGTTACCTCCAACCCGAACCTGGACCCAGCCAACCCTTTCTTTGATATTCGCCATCAGATTGAGGAAAGGGACTTGAAGCAAGGAGCTATTTTTCCCCACTCCGGAAACAAACCAACGTCGGCGGGAGGAACGGGTGAGGAACGGGGGTAAGTACGTACGGACGTGTGTAGCTATGGACATTTCGATAGAGAATCCGAAGAAAGCACCCGACAACGGCATGGACAGGTCATCCATGCCCCCACTGTACAGCTGGATGAATTGGTTCGTCGGGACGGAAGGATTTGGGGGGGCTGGGGCCTGAAGGACTGTAGGGTCATACACAGCGGATGCCATAGTCAGACTTTGGATGCTGCTATTGGTGTTTCCGCCGAATATGACTTGTTGGTGGGGCTGGTATACAGTATACTGGGCTGAGGCGAGCTCAAGGCTTAATACAAGTAAAGAAAGGACAGGAAGAATATTCATGGCAAGAGAGAATGCCAGGGAGAACCCTGAGACGAGCGCGCAGCGCTGGAACTTGAAGGTAGCCATGAGACAAAAAAAAAAGAAACAATAGCATAGACCAAATACTGTTATACACCACGAAGTCAGCTATGGTATTACGACGCGGTATTACATAGGATCAATTGTAACCAATGAGGGTCCACGCAAACTATTATTACAGCAGAAATAGTAGTCGTAGAGTCCACTAGTACTGTCCGACAAGCGCGAGACCTGCACGCTGTGGGTACGTAAATGAGTGAGTGATTGAGCGCGTTACGCGGAAGGTGAATGCCCAGCCGTGGATGTTGTTGGACTTCCGTCTGTCTAGAAAATCATTCATGGACTGCACAACGCTGTGATGGGGAACACGCACCTGACCATGGGACAATCATGCGATAATACATGGTGGGTTACAAGGCTCAGATTCTGTTTGCTGATCGACGGGTAGATCATTGGGTGGGGTGGAAATGTCATGTACCTCGAGTTGACCTGAGGTGAAGTTCAGAGAGTCGAAAGTATCCATAGTGAGATGGGAGATGGTTCGAGTGGGCGGTTTGATGGGTTCCCAGCAGCCCCATTGGGGTGTATTTATAGGCCAGCTTTCGACCGAGTCATTATCCAGAGTGGCATGGCCCATGCTTGCCCGGGAAAGTCGGGAGGAAGGTACAAAAGGAGAATGGTTTTTTGTCGTTCTTTTTATCTGGCAATTGTTCGAGCCACACAATAATACGGCATAGCAATGGAAGTGAGTGGAGTTTAATTCAATTCAGTGACCGGACACAACACTGGGTGGAAATACCGCGTGGACCATTGTCGGAAATTTCCCGAGTCGCTCATAACAGGTTATAACCGGCTAAAATCCCGTTAATCAAAAAGCCAATCTTTACCTTAAACAATCAACAACTTCTGCTTACAACCGTCGGTTACAACCATGATCGCAGCTGGATTACAGTGCACCCATTACAGAAGAATGGAGCTAGAGATACACTTTTGGATAAAATAATACAGAATATTTACAAGAGTTACCTTGGGTTGAAACAATGGCGAGCAAGGAGCGATAGGACAAAGCACAGTCAATCACAATCCCGTTACAATCCGTCAGATGTCATGGTTGCAACCGGAGTTACAAT
This sequence comes from Russula emetica, assembly GCA_015178925.1. Classification (NCBI taxonomy): domain Eukaryota; kingdom Fungi; phylum Basidiomycota; class Agaricomycetes; order Russulales; family Russulaceae; genus Russula; species Russula emetica. The sequence continues at coordinate 182,753 of WHVC01000024.1, read as the reverse complement.
AAGACCATATGTAATCAGGGCCCGGTTACAACCGGCCCAGGAAATTTCCGACACAGGCTGACTAAGCATCGCCACTCTCGTGGTTGAACGCGCTGGACAATTGTCCTCATCTCCCGTATCTCAACGCGTCATAGCCTTGCGCAGCCGTTGTCGCCCTTGGCAAACGCCCTTGGCGCGATCAATTAACGAACCGCCTCTCTTGACGTGTTTTTGTCCACCCTATGGAATCTCTGACACGTCTTCGCTCTACCTTACTTGGCACTTTAGAGGCGCAAAATCCCGTAGATGAACAAGAATTGTTTGATTTACTGGTTTTACATCGGCGGAACCTGGTCAACCTCTTTGGCACAAAACCCCCAAGTGATGATGAGAGGAAAGAGCTGCTGAGTGGCGCGTACTTTATCTGATTCAGAAACGCTCAAACTAACCTTCTTAAGCCAGGCAAATGTACTGTGGACGGTCAGCAACTGTCCGTCAATAATGATTTCGCAACGCAAGTTATCTACCTCGCCCGGGTTCTCAGTTGTTCAGAACGTTATATTGCTGGACTCATGCAATATGTTATCTCCAATAACCCGAATTTTAGTCCCGTGAATATCCTGGAGGAAGTCGTGCTCGAGCACCACCGAAGACGACGTGATCTTGCCGACTGTATCCGATTCCTCCTCGAGGCAGCAGAGATGGTCGGTTCTCCCGGGACAACCGCTCTCCACGCTCGCCTAGAACTGTTTGTGACACAACAGCTTATCCCATCCAAGGAGGGAACCGACAGCGTGGTATTTGGAGAGAAGGGTTGGGGCTGGAAGGTCTTACTCGAGATCGAAGCTCTCGATCAGTCAATATCTCATGCGCTAGCAGCGAAGCAGAACGCTGGGAGCAATACAATATTACAAGGTCTGTTGTCTTCATCCTCACAACAGCTAATCATTTTATGTCTTCTCATCTGTCATCTACTCAGGCGCCAATTCGAACCTGGGATCCGATATACATTCCATGCGCGTCGAATCACTGACCCAAGAGCGTCGCGCTCTTGCCACGATACTCTTTCTTATTGCTCGTCTGGGCTACTTGTCCCCCCACGAAATCGAAAAATTAGTCCCCTGGTTGCAAGAGAACCCACGACACCCAATCTCATATTACATTCTTTGTTCATTACTCGCCGCATTTGATCTCGTCGACCCCCAAACCCCTGGAGGAGAGCTGAGGCAACGCCTCGCTACCTACCCTTCCACTCTAAATCTCATGAAGAGAAAGCTGGACCCGACGGAGGAGTGGAAAGAGGCTGGCGTCAGGGCTACCTTGCAACTGAAGTGGACCCTTTTCCTGACGGAGGCCCGGCATCGTGATTCCTCTCTTGAGCATAAAGACGGGTTCAGGACAGAGGAACTCGAGACGAACATATGGAATGCAGTTCAGGGGAATGCCTTCACTTTCCTCGCTGGTTCTGTGGCGAAGCTCCGCAGGAGGGAAGACTCCTTTCCATCAGGCTCATACGCGGGCTCCGTCATCCGGTTCAGTGAGGCGGATCAACTTCAACCGCTTCCAGCTGACGACTTCAAGTCGGCTGTTTTCCAATGTTTCGAGATGCTCGTGAGATCGGTTATCTCGTACGCCTCGTCAGAGCTACGCAAAATCAAGCAGCGACAGGAAGACATCATCCTTGCGAGTACGCGTCAGGACAAATCCCGGCATTTCCGTTCACCTGCCACACGTACAGAGCCGGACAGGTCGACACAGGCACCCCGCAACGATATTGCCATGCTCTTTTCCTTCATCGGCATACTTTTTTCTGCCCTGCCTCCTGAACGTGCTCTTCAATTCTGGGGCTCAGCCCCCTCCGCGTCACAGCGACCCAGTTGGCTGGAAATTGTAGAGGCGCAAGCCGGCAAACTGCCAGCTTTCCTGCAATGGGCTGTATGGTCAACGAATCTGCGTGATTTGGACATGTCTATTGCGTTATATGACATGCTTGCTGGGTTAGCCAAAGGTCACCAGTGCAGTGACCTAGCCTACAACTTCTTGGCGCGAGGTGGTGGGGAAATTATCCCTGGAAGTGTACTACCAGCTACAAGTTCGAGTGGCGCAATCGCCCCATGGGCTACCATATTCGGCATCCTTGATTCATGGGCGGTTTCATCCAACAATGCGCGATCTCAGCAAGCTGCCGCATCGCACTCCGGTTTCATGTCTTCCCACCAAGCTCAATCCCACGTACAGCAGGCCTCACTAACCCAAAAGGACGTCTGCCTTGGTCAATGTCTTCTTCGTCTTCTTGCGACCGTTGCCAAATACTCCGTGTCTGCGCGGCTGGCGATCAGCGGACACGCCCATCTGCGCGCGATTCCGACCCTCGTCTCTCTCATCCCTCTAGGTGTGCCCCTAGAGCTCAAGGGTGCCGTATTCTCTGCGCTAGCGGCATTTTGCGAGGCAGGCGCAGGTCTACCCGGAGTCGAAATATGCCGCGCAGTCTGGCTACTCATGGAAAGGCTCGAAGTTATCAATGTACGCGGTGGAGGTGGCATTGCCAAGAAAGGCGTGCAAGCAGAACTCGAACTTTTAGAGGAAGCGAGCAGAGTGTACCCCGAAACCATTCCCTTTTTGCAGCTGCTCGCTACGCTCATCCATACGCCAAAGCAAATGTCACTCAAGAGCAGGGTTATAGATGCCGAGCCCATCAACACCATTCCAGAAAGCCTCGGCCAGCCATACCGTCAGGCCGGCATTGACCCATTCGTAGCTTTTGTCATCGATGAGGTCTTCTTGCGTATCCCGAACAGGGAGTTCCAGGACAATCGTGAACGTTGGCAGATGAATGACCTGTGCTTGGCATTCACCGAACGATGTCTGGCAAGTTTCAACGTGGAGGTACTCTTGACGCTCGCCGAGGACAACCAGGCTCGAAAGGAAGCCCTCAAATCGCTCATGATGCATCCAGGATTTGGTGTCCTCCAGCGCGTATTGACAACGTCACCCCTCCAGGCAAGCCTGTTGGCGTATCTTGTTGATGGCGTTCAAGGCTTCGATCAAAACCTCGATGTCGACGAACCTCTCTTCAGAAGTACCATCATCAGAATCCTTCGGATCATACATCGGGTGCTCGAGGTCCAAGACGTCTTCCTTGATGTGCTTGTGCCGCTCCTCGCCGAGATCCCCGCTGCTGCCCACATCGCCCAACCTCGCTCTTTCTACACCCGCCTTGATCAAGCCCTCTCCTTCGGATCGAACTTCGTCCCAACTATCGCCTCCTATGTGGCCTACCGTTCACATCCTGAAGTGTCCTTGTTGTCAGTGAAAATTCTCAATCTCCTCACTAGGTCTCCCACCTTTTCAAGCCTGGCAGTGTTGCTCGAACGCAGCCAAGATTCAGATCGGATCATAGCCGGGTACCGCCAGTTGCTAGACATTGAAATCTTATGTGGGATTGATGCAGCCGAGAGCGATGAAGACAAATTCACAGGCGCCGGTGCTGTGGAGTCCGAGATTGTGGCACCCGGCTTGCCGCAGGCGGTTCGAATTGCCGTGCTCGACCTGCTTGCGAAAAATACGCGACCAGGAACACCTTATCCTAACGTGGCACATTTTTTGCTCCTGGGAGCCACCAACGTGCAAATGGTCCAAGATCCTCATGCTCTCGGTGCCCAAAGAACCTCTATACATGTTATCCTCGACTGGGTAAACATGGGGATTCCCCGGACGCACCGAAACAAAAACGATGGCGAACTGTTCGCGCATGCCGAACCTCTCTTCAGCGTTATGCCTGCTTTGGCGGAACGTTTCTATCGAGTCCTGCATAATCTATGTACGCATCGCGAGACGTCCGACTTCACAATGCGGTACCTTCGCACGCGTGAGGACTTCTTCGTTCGTCAATTGGCCGCACTTCCTTTCCAGCCCCCATCCCATCCCATTCCCAACATAGAAGTCGGATATTCAGATGGCTCAAGAGTCGCTACGACAGTCGAAGCTCTCACCTCATCCCTCCGACTGCGGTCTTTCGTATTCGACCTTGTTGCCTTGGACCTTCACATACTAACAAATCGTGGCCACCTCAAGAGCGTCTCGGAACTGTTGGAGCTTATCTACGGAAACGAGCAACGACAGTTCGATGTTGCGGACTGGGAGGATGAGACTTTCCAAATCTCCCCCGCAGTCGGGCAGCCAAACCTGCGCATCATCGAATACGTGCAGTCCCTCTGCTTCGACTGGGCTGATGCGCTCAGTGTTGAACCTATCGAATTGCAGCTCCTTGGCAAGCTAAATCTTGCCGCATGCGTGCTCCTCGATGATAAAGGGTGTGAGATTGTTGATCAGACAGCCGTATTGGCCCTTCTTACAGAGTCGAGGCACATTCTTCACATGCAAGGCCAAGTCACCACTTCTATCGATCTCGAGCGCCTCGATGCGGAAACTGCGTATATCCTGGAGAGTTGTGCGGTCGAGAATCATCAGCGGGAGGTATTATTCGCAACAACGGCTAGCTTCGACTCTTGGAGAAGATTAGTGGACATGACGCTAGTCAAATGTTTCACTCGCTTGCCCCAGGACCGGCGGGAAATGATGCTATCCGACTTACTGCAAGAACTGCCACCCATTATACGTTCCGGGAAAGTGGCCGAGTCCACGGCCGTGCTACTCTCCGAAGTATCATTGTCGCTCATAACGAAGTTGCGGGAGGACTGGCGTGGTCAACAACTCCTCGGGTCATATTCGCACTCGGGTTCGCTGTCATCTGAGCGATTGAATGGATTGTTGCGAAGCTTCCTAGACTGCGTCCTGGAATATCGAGTAGAGCTTGTTCGTGGGAACCTTTATGCGGCGCTCGTCAATTATTTCCATCTCGTGGCAGAGGACGCTGTCTCGGAAACCAAACCCTCAACAATCATGTCGCACTCACTGTCGTCGTCTGTGGCACGGGACGAGTTGCTTATGCGTGAAAGGCTGGTGGCCACACCACCCCCGCGCCCTGTCGGGCCAGCAAGTACGACTTCGAGTGGGTGCTTAGCAGTCCTGAAGCCCGTGGCAGAGAGGCTGGTCGCCACTGTCTCACGTGACGCAACGGACGGGACGGAGGTATGGAAGACCGTGGCCTACATGCTCCTAGATTGCCTCGTCAATCTTTCGCAAGATGACAAGCACGGTAATATTCTTTCGACGCTTGTTCGACATGGTTTTCTCGGCGTTTTTGTACAAGACATCAAAGACTCTGATCGTCGACTGCAGTCCGTGCTCAAACCAGAACCAGGTACAGTGCTTTAACCTCGTGTCGACTGCGACTGATGATTTATCATGTATTAGATGATCTCAATTCGCTGTATGTCTACGAGGCAAAGATGTCACTCTTCATTCGCATCGCTCAAACACGCCAAGGAGCTGAGCGATTGATAGAATCTAGAGTACTTTCCATCCTGGCAGACTGTGATTTCTTGGACACACTCCCAGAAGCTGACCAATCGTTTATCGGTATGCCATGTAGTCTTCTGCGCTATTGGTAGCTAATATGGTCGCTAGACCATGACCATTTCCTCCCTTCTGCCATTCAGCGTTATCACCAATTACTTTTGCCGGCATTACAACTGGTTAATACGATTTTGGCAACGCTGGGCTCAGGACATTCAATCGCAGTCAACCATGTGCGATATAACATTTTTTCATCTTATAGATTGATACGCTGACATGTTCAGGCCCTGGAATTTCTGTCCAGCCATCGTGACACGGTCACCATGTTACTTAGAAACGATGCGGATGAAATGTCACTGTCAGTACTCGACGAGATACATCTTCTGGTTTATCTGTGTACGGTGGTATTCCCTTCGGTTCCCAAATCCGAACTAGTAAGTAGATCCACTATCTTGCACGAGTCATCATGTTCACGATTCTCTCAGGGTTCTGGGAGCGGCGGTTACGGAGGCATCCACGCAGCAATTTTAAGTTTGGCAGCACGTTGTGTTGGAACGAATGAGTGGTTACCCAAAGTTCGCCTGCAGACGGACTTCAAGAACTCCCGGACATCAGGTTCGGTTTTCGAACCTATCATTCGGATTGAACTAATGCAGCTCTTGTGTTCGATAGGTCATGGCAGCCCTCGCAGTTTAGATCTGAACCTTCAACAAAAGACACAAATGCTCCGCAAGGCGCTTATCATATACCTTGGAGTCGCGAGTGAATATACGGGCGCGTTATCCCACACCATCTGGAAACTATGCATTGCTTACGTCATTGATAGAGCCGGAAATTACTGTTGTCTTGTCACCCATATTCACAACCTCACGACACCAGGACAGGGCAACTCGGTTCATTGGTGAGTAATATACCTTGATGATGCCGCTTGTGGTGTTATTGGATTACTCACACGCCTTGTAGCCACCGTCCCAACGGTTGGTGACGCAATCGAGGCGCTAACAGACTTCTGCGACGAGTTACTGGAGACCTTGAAACAGATGTCCGTGATCAGCGCGGAGCTGGAGGCTCGGGATCATGTTCAAGTCGAGGATATCCACCAGGTGGGTCATCCTAAATCGCCACGATCATATTTACCGAGCATTTCTGGTTCCGGTTACAGATTGTCGGCTTGCAAGACCTTGATAGTCTGGGTGATCTTGACATTGGACAAAAACGCGCCTTGGTATGCCGTGAGCTCGAACGCACGCTCGGTCGTACAAGAAATACGGCAAACATCCTCCTATGTGAGCCCGCTATTATCCCGATACATTGTCATAACTGAGCCGTGCACCCTAAAGCATCACTTGAAATGGTGCTGTTACTCGTTTGGCGCCACATCGCATACTATTGCGATTCATTGCATGTCAATAACCCAAATATGAAAGTATCAACTACGGCGGTCCTTAGGTCTGTACCGCAGCCCAACGATGGCGCTGCCTTTCGTGAGGACGCTGCGAAACGACTTCCACATGCCCTCAATCAGCTAGTCCAGCTCAATCTTACAAGTCCTCAACTTACTAGTACAGGCGGTCACGTCACTGCTGAACAAGACTATAAATGGCGTGAGAGTCAGGTATACATCGAGACCATGTCACGACGAATTCATGATACCATTGGCTTGCAGGTGGAGGATGAGGTGGTGAATGGTATCACTGTGTAATTTAGTCGCTACAATTACAATAAAAGGATATAGATCCGAGTTCATAATCAAGGAGTTAGAGAGGAAGTATGGTTCCAACGCCGCGAAGCGCCATTTGACCGCCAAAGCGTAGTGTTTGTATGCCCCCAGGGAAATAGGCAAGGACGTATGAGAGAAGAGAAACCACCTGGACCACTGCACCTATCAAAGAACCGAAATACGAATGCGGCTGCGCAACGCTGTTAGCGTGGTCAAGGTGGACGATCGAACTGTGGCGCACCCCCAATGCAAAATACAATGTCAACCCTAGACTAGACAGATAGGCAACAGAGAACGGCAGGCGTTCTTTTGATATGAGATGTCTTATATGATTTATGGGACCGATCAGGATGGAGAATCTATGCGAAATACGTCAGCGCGGGCCTCGGTTTGACATAGTTCGTCAGGCTTGACCCGTACCCAAACATAACTAGCAGGCTACCGAGGCTAGAAGGAACGTTAGCAGTGAAGAGCGCGGGGGAGACTATCATGTACGTGCCTAAAAGAGAGCGCAAACTTTGCCGGACGAATGGCGAGTAGCGGAAGCGTGATGAAAGCGACTCCGAAACAAACTGCGGCACCTGCGAGGCACGCTAAAAAACCCAGTAATCTACGAACACGGTTGATAAGGTGAAAGGACGAGGGGAGAAAAGTGTGCTTCACCTTTCCCAGCGGGAAAGAGCGAGATATGCCTCATCTTCGTTCGAGTTTTCACTGGACCGTAACGGGATGTATGCTCCACCGATCGCGTTGTAAAAACGAGAGAAAGGATTGCGGGAATTCCCAGCGTCCCGAGCTTGTGAATCATCGGTGACTCCTCTGGCCCAACGAAATTGAGAAAGGCTACTGCGAAAGTTGTTTTCGGTCGCCGCGGACGCCATAGAAGTCGGCAGGTAACTGAGGTGAATTGCAAGTCACTTGAACAGGCGACGTGGAGGGAGCTGCGGCGCTTCACAGGGGTGAACACGTGACTTGCGCCAGACGAAGTTAGTCGCCACCTAACTTTGTTCCGGAGGACACAGCTAACTGTCCGGAGGCCGAAATTATGGAAGAACACATAGGACATGATAACTGGGGCGAGTTGAATAGGACAGAGTGGCGCGGCTTGGGCCTCACGGATCCCATTAAGAAGGTCGAGGTAAGTGATTCGAAGATGTGCTCACTGGCAGTGCATTGCGCTTAGAGAATTTAGGACAAATGGTTATTGCTCCCAGCTTTTTTAAAGGTCAAAGGCCTGGTCAAACAACATATTGACTCGTTCAATTACTTTGTGGATGTGGACATCAAGAACATCTTAAAAGCAAATAGCAAAGTCACGTCTGACGTAGATCCCCGGTTCTGGTTGAAGTATACCGACATTCATGTTGGATTTCCCGACCGTATGGATGCAGACGCAATCGATAAAAGCGTTACACCGCATGAGTGCCGTTTACGCGACACGACCTATAGTGCCCCCATCCTTGTAACTATACAGTACACGCGAGGGAAAAACGTCGTTCGGAGGTCAAACGTGAACATCGGTCGTCTTCCTATCATGCTCCGGAGCAACAAGTGTGTCCTCACAGGTCGCACCGAGGCTCAGCTGGCTCATATGAGCGAATGTCCGCTCGACCCTGGTGGGTATTTCGTGGTCAAAGGCACGGAAAAGGTCATCCTTGTCCAGGAGCAGCTGAGCAAGAATCGCATCATCGTTGAGACCGATCCTGTTAAGGGTGTGGTCCAAGCTTCTTGTACTTCGTATGTCCCCTAATCCGTCCCGGTGGTGTCGCTTTGTTGATACCTTGAAAAAGCTCGACACACGGTGGTCTCAAGTCGAAGACTTATATCGCAACTAAGAAAGGAAAGATCTACCTCCGTCATAACTCTATACATGAAGACGTGCCCATTGCCGTTGCTCTCAAAGCTCTTGGTGTACAATCGGACAAAGAGATTCTTCTTCTCACCGCAGGTGATTCCGAGGCGTATATCAATGCCTTCGCGCCGAATCTAGAAGATGCAGCGCGGTTAGGGATTTTCACGCGTCACCAAGCCTTAGAGTGGATTGGTTCTCGTGTCAAAGTTAATCGCCGTGTAGTTGGCCCACGCAGGCCCGCTTGGGAGGAGGCTCTTGAGGCTTTAGCGACTATTGTTCTCGCCCACGTACCGGTGAGCGGAATGGATTTTAGGTCGAAGGCGATCTTTGTTGCTACCATGACCCGCCGAGTTCTTATGGCTATGGATGACGAGAAGATGGTGGACGACCGTGACTACGTGGGTAACAAGAGGCTGGAGCTGTAAGCGAACGGATAACTTTTGTAAGCAATCTGTATGCGACGGTTTACAACTCTTTGTAGGGCGGGACAACTCCTGGCTTTGTTGTTCGAAGACCTTTTTAAGACCTTCAACACTAACCTCAAGTCATCAATCGATAAAGTCCTTAAGAAGCCTTCACGAACAAACGAATTTGATGCCTGGAACACCATGCAATTCCAGGGAGACCATATCACTGCCGGTTTTGTGCGCGCCATCTCCACGGGCAACTGGTCGCTGAAGCGGTTCCGGATGGAACGTGCAGGTGTTACACATGTCCTTTCACGCCTGAGTTTTATCTCGGCATTGGGAATGATGACGCGCATCTCCTCCCAATTTGAGAAAACGCGCAAAGTTAGCGGCCCGCGAGCGTTACAGCCTAGTCAATGGGGAATGCTATGTCCCAGTGACACACCAGAAGGAGAGGCATGCGGACTGGTCAAGAATTTGGCACTCATGACCCACATCACCACTGACGTAGAGGAGGAACCAATCGTTAAAGTTGCGTTCATGCTTGGTGTAGAGGGTGGGCAACACTTTTCTTCCAGCTTCAGCCCACTGTCAGAAACTGAGAACGATCAGACATTTGTCAGGCAACTGGGACGGAGATGTATGCTCCCGGTACCTTTGTGGTACAAGTCAATGGGACAATCATGGGTCTTACCCGGTTTCCCACTCGCTTTGTCCATAATTTTCGTCGCCTGCGACGAGCCGGGAGAGTCAGCGAGTTTGTCGGCATCTATATCAATCATCACCATCGAACAGTAAATATTGCTAGCGATGGCGGACGCATTTGCCGCCCGATGATTATTGTGGACTGTGGTCAGTCGTCAGTCACAGAACATCACACCGAGGTGCGTTTTGAGTTGCGCCAGGTATAGGACGCCCTGATCAGCTTTACTAGCTCCTCAAGCAAGGTGCATTGGAGTTCGATGATTTCCTACGAAAGGGTCTAGTCGAGTACTTGGACGTTAACGAAGAAAATGATTCTTACATTGCACTCTATGAGACAGACATTGTCGCAACCACAACCCATCTGGAGATCGAGCCTTTCACACTACTTGGCGCAGTGGCTGGTCTTATTCCGTACCCACACCACAATCAGTCGCCCCGCAACACATACCAATGTGCCATGGGAAAACAGGCTATTGGTGCAATTGGGTACAACCAGTTCAATCGGATCGATACACTGTTATACCTCTCTGTCTACCCGCAACAGCCCATGGTCAAGACGAAGACGATTGAATTAGTGGGCTACGACAAACTTCCAGCAGGACAGAATGCCACCGTTGCAGTCATGAGCTATTCCGGTTACGATATAGAAGATGCTTTGATTCTTAACAAAGTGCGTGACCTGACACCGAAGAATACCTATCGATTCCCTTATCGTTCGTTCTATAGGCTAGTTTAGATCGCGGGTACGGACGATGTCAAGTCCTTCGCAAGAACATGACACTTATCCGAAAGTACCCAAACGGAACGTGGGTAACAATTCCACATGATCTTTGGAGATTCCGTTAATGGTTGTCTTTCAGCTATGACCGCCTTGCGGATGCGCCGCTAGATGAGAACGGCCAGGTCCAGAAGAAGTACGACATTATTCAACTTGATGGTCTTGCTGGGGTAGGGGAACGAGTAGATCCGGGCGACGTCTATGTCAACAAACAGACACCCTCAAACGCCAACGACAATTCGTTTTCAGGGCCAGCCGCTTCGGCACCATACAAAAATGCTCCCATGACGTATAAATCACCCGTCGCTGGCCATATCGACAAAGTCATGATCTCCGACACTGATAACGACCAAACGCTTATCAAGGTTTTGGTACGGCAAACAAGAAGACCCGAGCTGGGTGACAAATTCTCCTCGAGACACGGTCAGAAAGGCGTTTGCGGTCTTATTGTAAACCAAGAGGATATGCCGTTTAATGATCAAGGCATTGTTCCAGGTAAGCGCCGTGTTCCCAATGCTCCATGGCGATGTGACTCGTATGCCAGACACTATCATGAATCCACACGGTTTCCCCTCAAGAATGACAGTCGGTAAGATGATTGAGCTTCTGGCTGGGAAGGTTTGCGTCTGTCCTTCCTTATGATAGCTTTTAACCACACACGTTTGGCTAGGCGGGTGTACTGGCGGGAAAGCTCCAATATGGCACTGCCTTTGGAGGGTCTAAGGTTAGTTCACCGGTTCGGATCTACAATGGGTAGCAGCCAATCAATGCGCTTATTAAGGTCGAAGACATGTCTCGCATCCTTATCGAGCACGGATTCAGTTACGCAGGAAAGGACATGCTTACTAGTGGCATCACCGGAGAACCACTAGAAGCGTATGTATATTTCGGGCCAATTTATTACCAAGTGAGTTTGGCAAACTTGATTGATCGCGCGAGAATCGGACTTCTCCTGACCTTGTAAAATAGAAACTCAGTATGTTTTAAGTTTGTGATTTTTGACTCTCGCTGAGAATATTCGAGAACACATGGTGATGGACAAGATGCACGCTCGAGCGAGGTACTGTTTCAATTGTCCAGATTTCTTGGCATTAGCTTGGTATTGCTGCGGCTGACTGATCATGCACAGGGGACCACGCGCCACTCTAACACGTCAACCCACTGAGGGTCGTTCCCGTGAGGGCGGTTTACGCCTCGGCGAAATGGAAAGGGACTGTCTCATCGGATATGGCGCAACTCAACTTCTGCTTGAACGTCTCATGATCTCTTCTGACAAGTTTGAAATAAACGCATGTCAGACCTGCGGCCTACTAGGTTACAGGGGTTGGTGTACATATTGCAAAAGTTCCAAGAACGTGGCTCTGCTCACCGTTCCATATGCGGCAAAATTATTGTTTCAAGAGGCACGCGCTCTACGTACTTCTCACGTTAGAACTTTCGCTGATAGACTCTGTCCACTGTAGCTCATGGCGATGAATGTTGTTCCTCGTTTGATCCTTGACGACGCTTGAACGCGTGGTAGTTCTCTGTCTGTCATCCTGTAGGCCTCGGCTGGACCTTCAAGTGACACGTATTTGTGCTTCTCTGTAATTATATGGCTTCCCTGAAATTTCTTTGGTCATAAGAATCTCCTCAAGCAGTCAATTTCAGAGAAGGTCAAGCGCCCAGCGCCTCTCCCCTGAACTCGTAGATAAAAATAAAACGACGTGATTGCCTATTCCATGCGATATGCCCACCGCGTGAGACCGAAAGGCAACTGGCAACGATGACAACGAGCTTAAGAGTTAACTTTGCATGCATGCATGCAAACTTTGCTCGACTCAAACACATATCTTGCCTCGCAGTAAGCAGTACTACTTCATTGTCTTGGCGATGCGAGGGTGCTAAACTTTTGTTGGAGCTTATCGCGTCGCGACTGCAAATACTACAAATTGAATGATTACGATTACAGTCAGCTGAATTATGTGGACACGATCGGCTGACTGACTGATGAAATACGTGAATTATATGTATTTTTTTGGGGGTTTGATTTGTACTACAGTAAAACACTAAGCTGACCTGGAAAAAAAAAAAAAAAAAAGAAGGCCCAGGACGGTCGTTGATTGTACTTTCCAAAATCGGAGATGAATTAGACTTTCGTGGGTCGGTCCGGATTCATTGTTCCGCCCATCCCGGTCGGAAACTGCCGACAGGGGCGCCAATCCATGGGCGGCCAGCTGGCAGCTCACCCACACGATCCACGTGGCTTTTTACGATTAGTACGTAAAAAAACCATCTGCGCAATCTGGAGCAGAACTCCCGCTCACGCTCACACTCCCAAAACATCCTCATTACAGTAACAACAATGGCAACGCGTGCATCTGGGAACACTACAGCGCTCAGGCGGCTTATGACAGAGTATAAGCAGCTCACTGCAAGCGGTCTGTTGTCCACCGTCTGTGGTTGTCGGTCTTTCACGACCTTGCTGACACTTTCTCGCTCGTTTCTCCAGGCTCGCCCGATGGCATGTTCACAGCTGGTGAGGGTTATCATCTCCTCTGACCCTAACTTACCATCATCGCCCTGTATATATACTACACCTATGAACACTCATGACCCTCTTTCATTCTTTATATACCAGGTCCTATATCCGAATCCGACTTCTTCACCTGGGAGGCCCTCATTTGCGGGCCAAAGGATACGCCCTTTGTAAACATTCCCCCAATTTCTTCCTTCTCTCTCTATTTCCATTCCTTTTTATTGAAATTATAATAATTCGTTCTCCCCTTTCCCCCTACTTTCTCTCTGCTCTCAGGAAGGCGGCGTTTTTACTGCCAAATTAACATTCGTGCGTTGGCGGATTTCATGTCATTCAATCAATACTTGACCTAATTGATACGCTCTCCCCTCCCCTTCCCTTCCGCCGCCGCCGACGCCCCTACCCGCCCCTCTCCGACCACGTTCTCGTTCACGACCCTGCACTGACAGCCACCGGACTATCCACTATCCCCTTTCAAGATGAAGTTCGATCCTCCCTTGTTTCACCCAAATAGTATGTCGTGCCCAAAAAACTCTCTCCTCGCCTCGCCTCGTGACTAAAGGTCTTTTTCTAATGATCCCGACCGCGTTGTGGTCTGATGGGTTCTTTTTTTACTTTTTACTACCCAGTCTACCCAGATGGAAACGTCTGCATCTCAATTCTTCATACCCCTGGCGAAGATCCCCTTATGTACGAACAAGCTTCGGAACGTTGGAGCCCCGTTCAGAGCGTCGAGAAGGTTCTTCTTAGCGTGATTTCAATGCTCGCAGGTATGTTGTGGCTCCGATGCCCCTTTTTAACTTACTAATCTCGCTTCTACTACTACTAAACCCCCCCCCTCCCCCCCCCGCTTAGAACCGAACCTCGAGAGTGGCGCGAACATTGATTGCTGCAAGCTCTACCGGGATAATTACGAGGTTCGTGGCTCTCTGATTGTGCTGCGCGTTCATGCGGCGGCCGGACTGATTACAGTAATCTATTTTAGGACTATGAACGTATTGTTCGAGAATCGGTCAAGGAGCAGCTAGGTCTATAGTAGGCGCGCCGCGGCGGTTCCTAGCTTTGTTCCATGGGTGTCATACGGTTTGTTGGGCGCGTAGTACTTGGCTGGGTTAGACCCGACGTAGAGTTCTAACCAAATTCCGTTTTGAATTCGTGTTCAGCTATTATTGTTGTTGTTAAGGGGGACTCAAAAAGGCAAAGCATGATGACTGGGCAGGATGAATACTGTATATACTCATAGGTCCATTTGGTTTACGCTCGTGCCTTTGGCAATCACCCATCACTCATAATCCAATAAATGTGTGTTGGGGAATGCATCATCATTAATCCTGGTGCGGATGAATACTGTCGCCTGGTTACATGTTACTGTACACCTTTGGATGGGCCCTAGATATGTAAAAAAAAATGTAATACAAATTGTGGACGAACGTGCTGCGGTATTATTATAATTAATTTGGGGGTGCTGCAGCAACGCAACAACACAAGCATGAGACCAGGTGCGGGAGTATTATCCCCATCTGTACCCTCTGGCCTGCCTGTGGCACTTGCCAAGCGTCTATTGACGCGCTTTAAAGACCCGCGCGCCAAATCTCGGGCCTGTCGCCCCAAAAATATGTCGTGATACGTACTCATTCCGGAAGATACCCTCGGGGTCGTAGAGAATCAACAGATCCTTAAACGATTCGAACTTTGGATAAAGTGCCGATAGGGTGTCGGGTCGCAGAGCGTGCGCTTTGGCCCAATGCGGACGTCCCCCGTAACGAATCATGGTATGTTCGAAGCGCTCGAAAAGAAGACGATATGGAACGTTGACGTTGTAAGGCCTTTTTAAAATTTTTTTATTAATCCATGTAGGCGAACGCGAACGGTGCTTGAGTGATCGGGCAAAGGGGGACACGAATGAAAGAGGGGACATTGACGTACCTGTACTGCATGATTCCGATCCAACACGTCTTTTGGCCGTAGCTCGGGCTTAGCCAAATATCATCCTCATCCGAGAACCGGACTTCAAGAACGCAATGGGGTCGTAGACCATTTGGATCCGCAAACTCGGACTCGAACCAGGTGCGTAATGCACGTAGACATGACTGGGCTTCGGAATACGGCACCGCCCATTCAGTGGTATATTGTAGGCGCTATCAGGCAAGGTAAGGCGCGTTGGCGTACAAGAAGGGAAAGGAGAAGGGGGGGGGGGGGTTTAGTGCGGACCTTGCAGTCTATATTGAACAGGTTTAGGCTGTCATCAACAGATGGTGTCTTATCCCGGACGAGCCAAGAGCAGAGCCGACCAATCCAGATGTTAAGGGTAGGAATAAAGATTCCGAGGAAAAGCAGGCACTCGATGACGTGATAGACAACGAAAGAGTGCCAGAGCCAACTTCTCTGTGGGCGTTTAGGCTGTCGTGTGGGATCAGAAGATCGCATCGGATATGGGGTGTGTGTGTGTGTGTGTGACCCTTACTTCGTATGTCTCGTTCATCCTGCTCACGCAGACCTCGTCCACTTGCGGCCACCACCAGAGACGCACAAACTCGGCTGAGGCGGCGACATGGTCGAAGTTATCGATGACGTCATTGAATTTATTCGTTTCTTGCACTTCACGTAGGCGGAAAGCAGGGCGGACTTCCATTCGGATGTCAAGAATAATGCCGGTGCTGCCCAGGCCACAGAGCGTGGCGTAGAAGAGGTCAGGCTGGTGGTCTCGTGAACAATTGACCTTTGTGCCATCAGCCTTGAGTAGGCGCACGGCTTGCACGTGAGATGAAAGAACTCGATGATGGATGCCCGTCCCGTGGGTAGCTGTGGTCATCATACCAGCGAGGGTCTGTTCGGAGATTGATCCGAGATTGATCATGGCGAGGCCATGTGCTTCAAGGACGGCGTGTAAGGATTGAAGAGTGACGCCGCCCTGGGCGTGAACGAAACGCTTTTCGAAATTGACCTTGGAGAGAAAAGATCATGTCAGATTAGTATATTCTGTGCCTGGAAATAGATTTTAGCGGCGAGAAAGCCCGGGGTTCCAACGATAACGACCGAATGGGATAACAAGCTGGGCGATAACTAGAACTAGATAACCTAGTTCGGCGATAACGTACCTCGATGATCTTGTTCATTTGGTTCATCTGTATCATATACCCTGACGTACACGCAAGATCACTCGGGGAATGACCGACTCCGACAGCGCGTACGGTCTTGCGTTCGCGGCGTGTCAGCTCCAAGATGAGTTCTAACTGGAACTCGGTCTCGGGCTGAAAGATGGTTGACGGTATGCATCTGAATGTGCGACCGCAATTCTCAAACACGGCATCGGAGGAGGATCGGTCGACGGTGATGGGTTGTAGACGACGATAGAGTTCGTCGAGAGGAATGTGAGATACGGAAGGTGGGAAATTAGTAACAGCCGGCATGGGGAACTGAAGGATGTACTACTCCCGGAGCGTTGAGAGCACAGCCAGGCTTTATAAAAAAAATTCTTGGGTTGGAGGGGGGCATCGACGCATGCATCATCATTAGCCGGATACGACGGGCCCGATCAATTGCGGCAATCTGCAGAGGATCCAAGGGGATGGGAGGATGGTAAGGTTACTAGTGGCCTGTGGCTGACTCGGAGCCAACAGCACCAGATCTTGGCCGGGCTCAAAAATCTGCAACACGGAGATGAGCGAAATACAGATTTCGATTTCAGCTCACCAAACATCCTCGTTTGTGGCCGTCCCTTGTTTTTCCCCCTTCACACACACACATACACCCCCTGCGCCTGCGATGGCGATTGCGATCATTGCGATGTGCTTGGTTTCTTTTTTTTTCCCCGTCCGTCGTGCCCCAACGCCGTGGCGCCAGCCAGAACCGCCAGACCGAACCGTGTTATACTAGTATTGAACGACCGGGCTTTCAAACGCGTTTTCTCTATTTCCTTCAGGAGCGAGCGCTGCTTGCTGCAAGGCGGCATGGCATGGCACTTGTCAGTCAATCAGCGCCACGAGCCGATCTGGTGACGAAAGTTTTTGTCGCAGCGGGGAATGTGTAGTTAGCCGCCCGAAGAGCCCCCAACAGCTGTATGGGTCTCACCCCCCACCCCCGGTGACGCCCGCGAAACGAAACGCGATGTTCCGCTCATCCCGGGGGTCACGGGGTTGTTTGTCAGTCTCTTTTGTGCACGTCCAGCGAGGTGGTGCCAGACTCGGGACTCGGCCAATCGATACCGAGAGACCGGACCCAGGCTTCCAACTGTCCACGGACGGCGCCACACAGCGACCCCATGGCTGTGGCACTACTCTACCGCTCGAGTAGTTGTAGTGCTCGGGGATTCATATTCGATGGTTGATGGCACCCGTGATCTGTCATCCTGTCATTCATTTTTCATTCTGCCCAGCCCAGACACCAACACCACTGCCCTGTCAAATAAAATTTTCTGGCGGGACGCGGAGGGAAGAAAACGCTGGTCCTTCCCTTCCTGGACCGAGTCTCCGCCGCCGTTCGGCATATGCCGTGAAACAACGTCCATCTCCTCTCCCACAAACAATCAAAGCAACCAATTAAGCCCCAAAAACAAACTAGTGTGGTCAAGACAACATATCAAATACCACCCGGCCCCACTCTCGTCCCTCGTATAGTAAAATCCCGCGGACCTCAGCGCCATCCAGCTCCAGACCGAGTTCAAAATCTGCCGATCAAACTTGGTCATGTGAACCCACTTAAGGACTTTCCGTTCAACCTACCCGTATAAAATCCGTCCTGCGTGGGCACGTTTGCGTTCTCTTGGAACGAGGGTAACGAACCAATGTCCACCGTCCATCTACAGAGTTCTACCGTCTCCCCCTTGAGAAGCACCGTGACCGATCAGTCATGCCACTACTCTTCTGCATCTCCGAATAAACCGCACGCACCTCATCCGTGTACCTCATGATCTTCTCAGCATCCGATGTATACATCGTTGCTACAAATATGCGGTCTAGAGAACTCGACTTCAGCCAAAACGGAACACCCGACTCGCAATTTACCGACCGTGCGGAGTTTGTGAATATTTGCTTCCAGGACAGTCCGTCATTTACACTGGGATTTCATGCTCAGTCACTCACCAGAACTTGGTCTTGATCTTCTGGCTAGATGGGGCATGAGCCAATAAAACCTACTTGGGGATAGTGATAATACGAACCCTTTGCGCAGAATCGCACCCTTCGCCACCAAATACTGCAACCTGTACAGTACAGCGTTAATTTCGCAAAGATTAACAAGCGCAAACAGTTTCACCGGTTCTCGCAAATGGCAACCCCAGCGTTATTCTGGGACACATACGCAGGGCGCTTTATTAAATCTTCCTGTTCTGCAGGTAATTTGACCTGGGTTCGGATCAAAACGATAAGCGTGGAGCTGATACGTAAGGGTGTCAGCAAAGTCACCTTCATCATGTATGATCGAGGCGCAACCACAGAAGATACGAGAGGATGGCGTGCTAGGCCATATTGTGCTGCGCCACGCCCCGTGGCTGTATCTGCATCCGGGGGACGCGCAATCACCTTTACTCGTGCGCCAAACTGTTCCTAAATACATCAAATCGCGTTCAGAATGTCCTTTCCTAAACGTGCATCGTAGACCGTATGGGCTGACTCCACTGACTTCGACTCTCTTGAACAGGTATCCACTTCCGGAGAAGCCACCTACGAGAAGGAGGGCATCGATGCGTTGGTTGACCTTCTTCATTTGTTCCTCTATGAGTTCTAGTGCCTGTGCAACAGCGAGGTTTAGCCTAAATTAATGTACACGTAATGGCCTAGAACGAGGAGAAAGCTAGAAAGGTACAGAACCTGGTTCACGACAGGGTCAAAGACTTCTTGGCGCAGAAGATTCCCCGGTATGGAAAGCTCTCCATTGACCAAGCCAACTCGAGGGTCTTCCGGGTCTTCCACATTGAAACATGTGAAGTTGAACGTAGAATCTGCAAGAAAAAGACATTTATGGACAGCGGCTAAAAAAACAACAGAATACCACGCACGGTCGTCGACTTCACCTCGATACGCGAGCTTGTCCGTTTCACTGAAAGAATGCATAAAATAGGCCAGACTTGCGGCATCGAGATGCGCGGGATGGTCGACAAGTAACGTTCGTACCAGCTCGCGAAAACGTAAATCAAGGAATAGGGAGCCGCAATTGGCTCCTGAACGCGCACACATCTCGGCTATCTCAAGGGTCGCCAGCTGACCTAGGATTTGATAGACAGCGAGGTCCTACAGAGATGCCACAACTGTCAAGGACACCAAAGGTGGTCTAAAATGAGTCCGAGACGCACCACGGTACCGCCTCCGGCATCACAGATCATGAATATCTGACTGGGCTTCAGTTTATGGAGGTCCGTCAAGTACGCACAATGTACTGCGGCTGCCTCCGGTTCACTGGATTACAAACTCTGGTGAGATTTCGGATGAAACACGGGGTAGGAAGAAGGACTGTACGTGATAATGTGGAGGCGATCTCGCCAGTCGCGGTCTCGTGCACTGACTGAACGGACAAGTCCGGCGCTGATAGCAGCATCACGCATCATATCACAACCCCTAGCATCCCATGCGGCAGGGACCGTTAACCAGACGTCAGCGGAATCTACGATGACAGTTGAGATGGAGGCACAAAACGAAAATTAGCGCGTTTTCTCTGACCAAGGTCGGCAACCGCGCCGATCTCGCGGGTTATCTGCTCTTTTGCGTATTCCCACATACAGCATAGGAAATCAACGATGAGGTGAATTGGCTTCTTTCCGGGCTGTGTGAAGGACGTTAGCTCACACGATCTTCGGTAAATTGCTTCCTTACGGGTATAGGAGGTAAACGTGGGTCGACCGTGCTCTGATCTCGGAGCGCATGAGGCTCGAGGAAGAGCTTGAACCTGAAATAATCATGTGGCGTGTTCTCTACCCTATGTAACGATAGGAGAAAAAAAAGACCCCAGTCTCTTACCATTCGCACTTGATGCATCCGGGCGCTGGATTGGCAGTTTTAGCCTCCAGGCCCCACGACATGACTTGTCCACGTTCGTCATATATGAGACAGGTCGGAATTTTCCTAAAAGTCTCCATAGATCCAGGCCAATGCAAAATTTGTTGCACTTTTCCGGCAGCAATACGCGACGAGCCATACGCCTGTGAGGTGAGGCAAACGGTTCGATCTTCTGCGAGTCATGCCCGGAAGTGCAGATACACTCACCACGCCAGAGAAGGTAGTTCCTGAACCATGACCGTCAGTTTCGAGCGCACGGCCGTGGGGATTGGGGGTTCAGGGAAAGGGTGACGCTCACCAAAGTCGATTGAGACTGACATTTTCCCTTCGTCTATGGGTGGCAACGAAGGTATGGTCGCAGGTGATTGATACGTCGAGAGTAAGTTCGGCGGGTTCGAACTTCCAGAAGTGGGGTATGTATTAGTGGGGCTCGGTCGTCGCAACGGGCTCAAAGGGCCGTTGGGATCAACGACCGGCGGCGAGGCACTGGTGTACATTCCCATCTGCGGAACGGTGGACGGGGAGGAAGATGGGACTGAGACTGAGCCATGCAGTGTGGATGTCATCGTCGGTGGCTGCAGCTGCGGCGGTGGGGTATGAGCTGTGCCGTTTAAGTGCGCCGCCATGGGATATACTGTCGACGGTGGAGTAAAGTCTGGAGGTCGAAAGGACGACGCATCTGATGAGGGCGGAGGGAACGGGCTGATGATCCCTGGGTGGCCCGTCGGTTGTTGAGAAACGGGGAATTGCTGTTGTTGTTGAAACGCGCCGCCGCCAATGGGGACACTCCTCGTGCCAACAGCACCTGGGACACTCTTGTCTGTGCCTTCCGGGCGAGCAGATCCGCAACAAGACATTGTACGCCAACAGTAGGGGGAAAAAAAGGGGGGGGGGGAGAACAAGACTCAATCAAAGTTGAGCTGCAGCACAGCCCGCGCGCCTTTCCGGCCAAAGAGGCGCGCACAATTCCAATTTGTGCTCTTCAAAGCCAGCGCGCCTCCAACAAGAACTTCAAAGGACGCAGAGTCACGCAGAGTCACTTCCTTGCACCCAATAGTATTTCGAATGTACATTCTATTACGAATCGCTGCCCGTATCACGATCAATGATGCATCAGCCCCGTATAGTATGAGAGGGTTTATTCTAGAAAGGTCTACGGTCTCGACGCGCTACCGGTGCTAGAACACGCGTCGCGTGCTGGTCCATTTTCAACTTTATTCCCTCTCGTAAATCAGATCGAAGATGGGGGGTTCTACCGTGAACGTCCGAAAAAAGTGCGCGCGGTCGTGAAATGCCCCACATGCCCCACGGGGACGTCGAAGAAGGTATGTATTTTTCATGTTGTCGATAATGAGAGATTCGGGCAACGCCGTGACGATGACCCCGCGATGGAACGCAACCCCCGCTGAAAGGAGGGGTGCTCCATTCCAGGGGAAAGGAAGAAACCGACCGTAGAATGAAACGACCCAAACGACTCCATGATTTGTCTTTTGTTCAGGGTCTGGTTCTCAGGCGGTCATTGCCGGCATCGTGGGCTCACACAGCCCGTAGACTTGGAAAGAGACGACGGCACTTTTTAAGTTTGGGGGGGCTTCAGACCAGTTGACATAGCCCCCGGGTGGTGCCGCACAACGAGGGTCATACCGACTTGATTGCGCCGACAATTTCCGGAAAAGTGAGACGCACTTGGGGGGTTGAGGGCTGGTGCTGCGACTGTGACATGGCCAAGCGACAAACAGGGGTCTTGACCACTTACGGCGGCGCAACATTTGCGGAACAAGGATGTACCCCGTGGTTGTTCTAGTGAGGAGCAGACGCCAGCCTCGATGCAAGGCGCCCCTGGGAAAATAACAGAAGTGAGGATCGATGCAGGTACACCGGAGATTACCACGAGGGGGTAACCAACTGTATGTTGAACGGGCAATGCAGCCCAGGGCAACTCAAAGCAGGATGTCCCGAAGTGCGCCACCTGAACTCTAGTGTCATGTGAGACTTATTGAAAAGAACCTCGTCTCAGGAGAAGGTGGGGTGCAGGGCTGAACGGGGAAATTAGTCTCGGAGGATTTTTCTGACACTTCTTCCTTTTTCACCGCATTTCGGAAATTGTGAACCACATGAGTTGTTGAGCTGGCGACGGAGTTCGAGATAGGAAAATACGGGATTTGAGGAGAGTAGAAAGCTGTCCCAGTCATAATCAATCGGATACTTCCCTAAACGTTGAGCATGGAATACCAGATGGAAAGCGTTCGAACGGCTACAAACTCATCGAAGCGTAAAAATGATGTAACTCACGTAGTGCCATTCAAGTTCCCACCATTCAGGACCTCCGTTCAGTCTAGTCTGTTCGAATGACGAATGTGGTGACAATGACTCGGACTTACGGAAGGGTAAGGTCA
Organism: Russula emetica; assembly: GCA_015178925.1. NCBI lineage: Eukaryota > Fungi > Basidiomycota > Agaricomycetes > Russulales > Russulaceae > Russula > Russula emetica. The sequence goes on along the minus strand of WHVC01000024.1, from coordinate 159,991 downwards.
CATAGTGATCAGAACCTTCACTAGAAGTCATCATGATCAGCTACCGCCGGCGCCGGGGAAAAAAGAGAAACATACCGCCGATGTCGAGGGAGCATTCCGACATGTCGGATCACGACACATGATGATAAACATGCCGACAAGTCATGATACCGCGATACATAATAAACAAAGCCCACTGCAATCGCAACCAGAAACTTGAAAGGTCGCGTGAGCGGGGCAAAATGGCACGCTTGATGGCATATCAGGTACGGAGCGGGGCCGTTACAGTATGTCTAACTATAATGAATCAAATTTCCCATGCCATTTCAGAAGTGGGGAGCGCAGCAGGAGCAGTAGGCGATTGCAACGCACGTTCAGCGCAGCGCGCACCGGTAGGAAGGCGTCCTCGGCCTGGAATGAGAAGTAAAAAAGCGCGGGGCCAAACCATCGGAAGACCTGGCGCCCACGTGGTCATCCCCGCGCTGCCCATGGCACCATGCCGGAAGGGGCCGAGAGTCCCCTCCTTCAGTCTTGACGCCAATGTCAACAACAAACCACCTCAGGCATGCGCAACAGCGTCTCCGCCATATTGCTGCGGAATGGCCAGCAGATCCACTTCGCCCTAAAATTCAGCTGAAAACCTTCCTCGCTGCCCTCGCCGAACACCCTGCGTTGTCACCGAGGGCTGTGGCCGCAACGAATGCGCTCCATCAGAACCAGGTCTCAAGTCACGTCAGTGGCTTGTCTTCGGAACTCTACGGCCGTGAATCACAATCTTGAAATTTTCAGGTCCCTATTCCGCAAACGGTGTTGAACCCCGCTTCAATGCCGCTGCATTATGTCCGGCTTAAGGAGGGTTATGAGAAGACTCTCAAAGGCATTGGGCGACCCCGGTGGAAGATCTTTTTCGGCGTATGGTAGTCCCCGAGCTTGATGGAAGATCTTTTCGGCGTATGGTGGCGACATATCCCGTGACCGTCTACGCTAGAAGGCCTTATTTCCGAGTGATACAAACAGTAGCACCTGTCAGTGGCACCCTTCGCCATCGCCAAAGGTCAAATACAGTACGCCTTTACTACATATAGACTCTGAACTTTGTGAACGGACTGGACATACGCTGGCCATTTCTGACATCTCGCACTGCATGGTTGTCTTCTAATCCGTCATAGAATAAAATTATCTAGAACTTTGAAGTGATTCGGCCGACAACTTCAAACATCTGAGAGCTGAGACGCTGAGGGCCGAGCTCCATTGCATTGGAAAACGGCATTGGAGCGGCATTTTCCAATGTGGAAATGAGATAGGCTCAGCTGAGGTTGCATACTACGCACCGCAATTCTTGACGGTAAGTTTTTCAGTTTCAGGGCCGGACGGGGACCTGTATAGTTACTGTATGTGGCAAGTTTATATTGTGTTATGATGGATAGGGAAGAAATGATTATGCTGCCACAGCTGCCAGTGCCGCGCCGGAACGCGTCCCGAATCATCAAAGTCTACTGTAATAGACCTGGCCAGCGCCTTCGATGGAATATCGGATATGATGGAGACACGGTGTATGTGGGTCAATCCTGTACTAATGAGGTCTCGGATCATAGATTAACACTAAGACGTATAGAAAGTGCGGGCAGCACGGACTTGGAGGCTGCGAATTTAATATTAAGAAAAATCCAGATATTAGACGCGATCACGCCAGCCTGTACGCCGATGGTGTACTTGGCACTTACGAGGCTCCAGAGAAGGTACGAGAAAAGCGAATTAGGAAAAAGCCGCAAAAAAGGAAAAGAAAAACGGCCCGTGCGGTCGAGGCAGAAAAGAAGATCCTCCGACGGCCTCGAACACAACCCGATGGTGAACGAGACCTTCTCACGCCTTCTATTTAGTTTTGGCCTCGACGGCTCTCGGCTGTGGGGTCGAGCCGAGCATCGTGCCCGGTGCCTACTCCAAACCATCCGGAATTTGAAGGATCGGTAGAAAGTGAAGGAACAATAGATAATCCAAATTTTGCATCCGACCCCCTGAACCCAAATCAGTTCCAACGCGAGTTGATCGGTTACCTGCCTGCGAATAAGTTCAGTTCAAGAGAATCACTCGGAGTTTGTTAAGACAAGGGCGTTTGTCGGTCATCTCGGCGCGATCATGCCACTGGTACTTTCGAGGCAGAAATTACAGTAATAGAAGCAAATATCCAACAGTCGCCGCTGGATTCTTCTTCCCCCCCTTTTCATGGGTTTCAAGGAAGATCATTGAAATTTTGACAAACGCACGATAACACCGAGGGCGTCCGAAGGACAGCAGGGTATATGTGTAGGTTATGCGGCTTACAACGCGCAGAATAGCAAGTCGATGTACGTGTTTCGTGAATATGAACCTCATGAAACGTGAACATCTGACAAGTTTCCATCTCAGCTTCAAGACTGTCCATCAACCGTTACAGGGTGGAGATTACTTTCCAAACGCCAGCCACACTGCCAGCACTGTAGCCACCATCTCTCAGAAGGCAGGGAAGTTGCATGGTCCAGTCGGCTTCCATCATCGACTTCATATGGCATTATCACTGCAAAAAAATAAATTGAATTGCTTCCCAAAGATAGTTCACTACTGTTTTTGCGCACCCGTGACTAGCCTTTTGGAGCCAAGAAACGCACCAGGGATATTCATCAGTTGGCCGGGGATGACGAAGCTCGATCAAGCTGGCGCAAGCAGCAAAAACAGCTCAACACCCGGCGGGTAGTCCTACCCGAGTGTTTAGTCCTCATCATAAGACTCATCAGCGGGGCTCTCACCTGCTTCCCTGGACGCCAAGGACCGCGTTGACACACTCCAACGGCGGATGCAAGTTTATCAACAATCACGCCGAGTGGAGCATGATACGCGGGGAACATCGATACGCATTGAAATGTGTGCGAGAAGACCATTCAGTGTACCAAAATCATGTCGCCGATGTATTGTGACATCGATCCATTGTATTGACCTCCACCGGAAGAATTTAATTTGCCGTTGCCATACAACACGAGGTGTAAAGCAACCTTACACCCTAACAGAAGCACTGAGACACAGGGGAGCATGTCTCAGTCACCAGCGTGCCGAGCAGCTGATGGGAAGTAATTGGCGCTGCGATGTGAGCACACAATGTGTCATTAAGACTTATCTTTACTTTACGGAGTAAAAAAAGACCCCATGATAGTGAGCATCTGTATATTCGTATTGCTGTGTGTCTACCCTCACGATCGGGCCAGAAACCCGTAAGAGGGCAGCTTATCACTACAGGGATATGTGGTTTGTTCCGAAAGGCGCTGGCATGCAGTTGGGCAGTTGGGGTACACGTAGTGATGAACAGCCCCCCTATCACCGGATCTAAAGAAAAGAAGCAATCAGAAGCGCTTTCTGATAGACGCGGAGTGCTCACTTGCTATCTCAGGCGTTTTCACTCTTCAAGTACTTCGCCCTCGCCCCTTCGTGCCTAAGTCCGGTGTTTGTAAACAAAAAAACATCATTAAGGGGGCGGGGCAAAGGAATATGCACCTTTTCAACGAGTTTGCGCTGTTTTTCGCGAGTCTTACGTAGCACGCGTGCATACCTGATGAGTGGCGCGTCGTCAAGCTCTAGGTCCGCCTCCCAAAAGCCAACAGCAGCAGTCTTTCCGGGTGCAAAAGAGACTCCAGTGCGGTGCTGTGAAGTCCACCGTGCGCTCTCCTCGATACGTTCCACGAGTGCCTTCACGGCGGCGCTCACTTTAGGGCGATTGTGTGCAACTTTCAGTGAGCGACGTAGGGACGCAACGATTGGAACGACTAGTTCTGGAAAGGCAATGCTGCCATGCACTGCACGTACAGAAAGCCACTCTGCTGTCGAGAAGGCGGCCTCATAGACAAGGCTTTCTGCGTAAACATGTGTATGTATGTATTGCTGCTGCACACGAAGAGTAGTTTCGAAGTCCAACGGCCGCAGTGTGGAGGCCTTGGACTTGGTGTGAGCCAACGTTGCCGTAAGAATCGGCAGAAGGTGAGGGGCGAGGGGGATGTAGGTATTCGTGTGCTTTGTCAGGTGAATTAGGGATCGGACAATGTGCAAGTGAAAAGCGTAAGATCGGGGGTGAGAGATAAGACTATAAGCGAGGTAAGATTGGAAATGAATTTAGACATATGGGTGACACACTTGATAGCCCCTGTCGCAATTTGTACAAGTGGGTATATGAGGGGTCTCATGTCCTCGTTTTTGACATCGCCAGTAGACCCTTGGACTTCGCAAGCTCGTGCAAGGACCAAGGACCAAAAATCAATGGCATGGACATATTGCCAATTATGAACCTGCTTGTACGACTCCTGTGTTTTGACAAATAAACCGTTTGGGAAGGGCCGAGATATTTGAATTGTGACAAACCTTGGTTTTCAGCTTCATGCTATCACGAAGATGGATTGCCAGCTGTCGAATAAAGCGGAACGCATGTTGATACGCAGCCTGGTGGTTGAGGCAGAAAAACTCCGAAGCTGAGTTCTTCATGAAAGTGATAGACGGCAAGGAATGAGTGGTGGTATTTTTCGAAGATTTAAGTAGTGTTTGGTAGGTGTTCTTTAAGAAGTTGTGCGGATTAGACATTAGACGTCCCTGTGTCTGTATTCGGGCCCTCACCTTTAACACTAGATCTAGAATGGATTCGTCGGGTGCAGATGCGAGCCTGTGTATGGCACGAATCGTAGCAATTCGTACGCTGTCGTCCGCTGAGGACCACATGTCCAAGCACGCCTAGGCAAGTATGAGCGACTGGAGAGTGAACGGGGAAAAAACAGGCGAAGGCAAAGGTGACCTTGAGATATAGCTTGATCGTTTTGCGACTGCCTATTACGTAGGGAAGAATCTTTGTACTCTCCGTGACTGCCATCTTTAACAGTTCGGGGTCAGAGAGTTGAGACATAATATGAATAACGTTGTGGAAAAATGAAGTGATGAGTTTCTGTAGGGTCTTCAGTTTTTGTGTCTGCGTGGGAGCTTTACTTTGGCAATGTGTGAGCTCTTGTGGAATATGAGTGACTGGCAAAGGACGCACAATCGTCCGTTGGGAAGAGTTTTGTAAGGGGCATGATGTTCTAGAATGACAGGTGTATATCGCAGTGTCGTTCTCACAAGTTTGTCATACACTACGTTCGCTCGACTCAGTTATTGACCTCGAAAGATAATGAAGAGATCCTACCTGTGGGGCTATCAATAGTCCATGCGAGCACCTTGTCTTCTTCATTCATGAAGACTGCGGAGCGGAACGCGACCAGGAGCTTGCGCAAAGCACGCAGGGATCTTGTCTGCAGAACATGTATTAATACGACTGCTCCAAACCAACCAGCTAGTTTGCCTACCTCAAGGAGAGACTTTTGCCAAGTTCGCAGTGTGTTTTCCGTTAAGGCAGGGAGCTGAGTAGCGTCCGGTTCTCCAACATCATCGTCAGCATCCTCGGCGGCGGCGTCGTCGTCATCGTCCGCGGCGAATTCCAGGAGGTCACGATCATGCTCCTGCAGATACTTGAAAAACTCGGGATCCTTCTCAGCGAGCTCGGACAGTTCCAACATATGCGCGGCGCCTTCATCTACATAGTCTGGATCTTAAGTAAAAGCAGAGGAAAGACTTCTTTCAATGGGCGCACCGTCGAGTTCATCCACAGATGCGAACGACGCATCGTCGTCGTCGTCCATGTTGACATCATCCTCATCCTCATCTTCTGTACCTGGACCCTCGTCATCTGGTTCTTCATCCTAAATCATACATGATATTAGGGTTTTCGCAGCGATACCCAGTCGAAACTCACGTCTTGGTCTTCTTCCGCCATGAAACCTGCCCCCAAGAAGTCATCTACTGACATGCCTTTAAGGCTACGTCCCAGCACGGGGGGTTATATGAAATGTTTCGTCTACTGAGTGATAAAGAATAACATACCTCTTTTTTGACGATTTGATCTCCTTTTCACTCTTCTCCTCATCTCCGTCGGCGGCGGCGGCATCGACATGAGGGCGTTCCGGACCTTTACTCCTTGTATTCTTATTTTTGTTTACTTTTCTTTGAATCTGCTGGTGTTTACGGCGAGCCTTTATTTTTTTCGTGAGCTGACCGCTAGCAGCGAATTTGCGGGTAGCTTTTGTGCCCTTCTTGGTGGCCATTACCGAGGGAGATGAACGCGGGACTGGAGTCACTGCGCGTGCCTCACTCCCGCCATGGCCTCCGTCACGGCCACCGCCAACGACTTGTTGGCTCAGCACTTCGTTCTCATTTCACGCCTCAAGGAGTCTCAGAAGGTCCACAGGCGAAAGCTGCGCACTCTCCCCTCACCTCCGCTTTCGATACTCAACCTACCCACAATCCCCTCTCCCGAGCCCTCTCCGCCCCCATCCCCACCTTCCTCACCCCTCCTACTCCCCCGGCGGAAACCTCCAAGAGCAGATCTACAGCCAGCAAAGCGCGCCCGCGCGATACACTATGAGAACTACGTCCCAGAGGAGGAGACTATCCGAAATGACTATTCCCAGCGGTATGTCGATGGGGGCGAGTGGCCACAAAACTGGGTGCTCGGAGCGGAACCAGAGAGGCGTTTCGAAGAGTTCGTACATTCCTGTTCACGTCGTCTTCTTTCCTCTAAGCACCGAATGCTTGTATGCGCATATCTATCACTTTGGCCTAGACCAGGATCGCAACATGTACCACTATCACTAATGCAGCGCATATACTGATACCTTCATGCCTCTTTCCCTCACTAGGTACCCCAAACAACAACGGTTACTAGCGCTCAAAAAGGTGTCCGTGACAGAATATGCGCTCCCACCATTATACCTCCCATTTTCCGAGCTCGCCTCGCTCCAACCGTCCAAGTTCGACGTGATCGTCATCGACCCACCGATGTCATCCTCGTTCTCCTGGGACACACTACAAGAGCTTCCTCTCGCGTCGCTCGCTGCAGACCCATCTTTCGTTTTTCTCTGGGTAGGCAGCGGCGCCGGAGACGGGCTCGAACGCGGGCGCGAAGTCCTTGCCAAATGGGGCTACCGCCGCTGTGAGGACGTATGTTGGGTGAAGACGAACCGTGAAAGTAATCGTGGGCCAGGTGTACGCCAACCACGCTCCCTTTAGATAGCCCCGACAGCTAACCGAGGACACATGCGTCTCTCCCTCAGACAGACCCGCCGACGACTTCACTCCTCACGCGCACCAAGCAGCATTGTCTAATCGGCATCCGCGGCACCGTACGCCGCTCCACAGACTCCTGGTTCGTCCACTGCAACGTCGGTACGTTCCTATCATAGTATCACCTTACTCCGTCACAGGTACACCTTACACGCGCGTCCTGCCTCTTTGCAGACACGGATGTGATCCTCTGGGAAGGTGATCCAACAGACCCGACGCGCAAGCCGCCCGAAATGTACACCCTCATAGAGAACTTCTGCCTCGGCCTACGTCGCCTCGAACTCTTTGCGCGTGCGCGTTCCCTGCGCCGGGGCTGGATCAGCGTGCTCGCAGAGGGCGAGGAAACGAACGTCCCTGTAGTGCAGGCACAAGCGCGCGCCGGTAATGTACAACTATCGCTCTCGCTCGAGCAGCAGCTCGATGCGGGGACGAATGTACTCGGGCAGGAGCTCTCCGTCGATCGTGCGGAACGATGGGACCAGGATAAATGGGAAGCCGCCATGCGTGGTTGGCAACAGAATGGCCGAGCCGTCGTGCCCATGACGCCTGGTACGTTCCTCACCTATAAGGCTGACTTTTGGATGCTTGGTTTGACGTACATCTTCTGCACGTACGCGGTGGGTGTCAACAGAGGTCGATGCACTACGGCCAAAGTCGCCCATGCGCGGTGGTGGTGGTGGTGGTGGAGGCGGCGGCGGTGGCAACTCGACGAACATGCAGCCCGGGATGGTCATATCCTCCGGGGGTATGCCAAACCATCATCATCATCAGTCCATGTCCAGAGGAGGAGGAGCATCCACAATGATGCACAGCGGCGAGCAAACCAACATGCTAGACATGAGCGGCGGTATGGGCAACATGGGCGGCATGGGCATGAACCCGCACCCGCACCCCCATCTTCATCATCCTCACCATCACCCTCACGCACACCACCACCCACTCGGCGTTGGCGTCGGGATGGGCATGGGTATGGGAGTGGGTATGGGTATGGGAGGAATGGGTATGGGCGTAGGGATGGGTTGGCCCGCACCACCAGGAGCAGGAGCACCACCCATGGGTATGCATCCGATGGGCGGCATGGGTGGTATGGGTATGGGTATGCCCATGGGGATGATTACCGGTGTCAACGCGTCAGGCTTTGACGGTAGCGGTGCTACCGGCGGTCCCGGCGGCGGTGCAGGAATGCAGATGCAGGTCCCGATGCAGGGTCCCGGCGGCGGACAGTTCCACGCGTATATGGACGACGGTTCGGGTGGAGGTGGGGGCATGTGGGATCATGCTGGTGGTGATGGTGGGATCGCTGGGATGGGCGACCACGAGGCCGAAGGTTTGGCCAACATGGGTGGCGGCGGTATGTCGGGTATGGGTATGGGAAATATGGGCATGGGCAACATGAGCATGGGGGGCATGAATATGGGCATGGGTGGTATGGGCATGGGACAGCCAGGACAGTGGAGCGGGGGCGGTTACTAACGTTCATACACTCATGTCGCGTTCTGTTCACCCGTCTGAGAAGCCAAATTTTGTGTATCTCTAGAGAAAAAGCGAGACATTATTGATGATTATACATAACTATTTGCGTGCATCACTAAAGCTCGTCGTGGCTACGGAAAGGCTCCTGTGCATCGTCCTCACTAGGACTATACCCACCAGGGCCTTCACTCTCATAAAGCTTGCTGGTGATCGGGTTGACAATAGTCTGTACCTCCGCCAGTTTCTCCTCGAGTGTCTCTGCGGAAACGGTCTGGCCCTCCGTCTCAATCCACTCGGTGGTCTCCTTGGTGAGCGCCAATAGCGTCTTGCGGTCCTCGTCACTGATTTTACCGCCGAGGCCTTCCTGGTCACCAATCTGTGTCTTGAGACCATAGACGAAGGAAGAAAGTCCGTTGAGTGCCTCAATGCGCTTCCGTGCGACCTCATCCTCGGTAGCGAAGTCCTCGGCTTCCCGAATCATACGGTCGATATCATCCTTCGAGAGGCGACCCTTCTCGTTGGTGATGGTGATAGATTCCGACTTGCCACTATGGATGACGATTGAACACCGGCTTACAACAACAATGACTGACGACTTACGTTCCCTTGTCGGCAGCCGATATCTTCATGATGCCGTTCGTGTCGACCTCGAAAGTGACTTCAATCTGAGGAACGCCACGGGGTGCTGGTGGGATGCCGGACAACTCGAATTTTCCGAGGAGATTGTTGTCCTTAGTTAACGAGCGCTCACCCTCGTAAACTTGGATCAAGACAGTGGGCTGGTTATCGGCGGCGGTAGAGAAACTGAAGAGAAGGCGTTAGACAATATGGCGACTTAAATAAAAAAAATAATGACGAACATTTGAGACTTGCGAGTAGGGATAACAGTGTTCCGGGGAATGAGCTTGGTGAAAACACCACCGGTAGTCTCGATACCGAGGGTAAGTGCGGCGACGTCGACGAGGACGATATCCTCAGTGCCTTCCTCCCCAGAGAGGATACCACCCTGAACAGCAGCACCATACGCGACAGCCTCATCCGGGTTGATGCCCTTGGACGGATCTCTGCCACCGAAGAACTCCTTGAGAAGTTGCTGGACCTTGGGTATACGAGTGGAACCGCCAACGAGTACGACCTTATTCAAGACATTAGAAACCCCAATACTCGTCCATTGAGAAGCATACGCACCTCGTCAATTTCCTCCTTTTTCACATTCGCATCCTTGAGGACTTGCTCGACAGGTTTCATGGTCTTACGGAAGAGATCAAGGTTAAGCTCCTCAAACTTGGCACGCGTAATTGTCTCAGAGAAGTCATTTCCGTCCTCGAAGGATTCAATCTCAAGGCGAGTAGATTGCTGGGAGGAAAGGGTGCGCTTCGCCTTTTCTACTTCGCGCTTAAGCTTGCCCAATGCACGAAGGTTGGTCGAGACGTCTGTGCCGGTCTTCTTCTTGTACTGCTTGACAAAGTATTCAATGAGGCGGTTATCGAAATCCTCACCACCGAGATGGGTATCACCAGCAGTAGCCAAGACCTCAAAGACACCGTCGTCGATCGAGAGAAGAGAAACGTCGAATGTGCCACCTCCGAGGTCATAAACGATGATCCGGGCTTCGGACTGGGACTTCTTGTCAAGGCCGTAGGCGATGGCAGCGGCCGTGGGTTCATTAATGATACGGAGGATCTGCAGGCCAGCAATAGTTCCCGCGTCTTTTGTTGCCTGGCGTTGGGCGTCGTTGAAGTCTGCTGTGGAGTGAGCAGAGGGATTCTCCCAACAATTGGGATGGAAAACGCACAGGCCGGGACAGTCACGACCGCATGTGTAACCTTCTTTCCAAGGTAAGCCTCAGCGGTCTCCTTCATCTTGCCAAGAACCATTGCAGAAATTTCCTCTGGGGTCTGGAAGAAAATGAGCGGAAATCAGGGAAACGGGAGTACAATGAAAGCTCACAAAGTCGCGGTCTTCGCCGCGATATTTGACATGCACAGTTGGTTTGCCACTCTTTTCGACGACTTTGAACGGCCTACGACGTCAAAAAGTAAATGAGACCAGAACGGACAAGACAAAAAGCAAACCCACCAGTGTTTAAGGTCACGCTGCAACTCTGGCTCTTCGATCTTACGACCGATGAGACGTTTAGCGTCAAAGACTGTGTTGGTAGGGTTAGAGTGGAACGCATTTTTGGCCGAGTCACCGATCCTGGTCTCTGGGTAAGCACGAGGTGGAAGGTAGGGGGAAAAAGGGAAGAACGTACAGCCGCTCCTCGTCTGTGAAAGCCACCCATGAAGGAGTGATTCGATGGCCCTGATCATTGGCAATAATTTCTACACGACCACCGCGTTGCACACTAAAAAGGGGAGAAAAGGCCGTCAGAGAGTGGGCATATCCACAGGTCTGAAACGAAGACACGCACGCAACACAGGAATAACTGTATGGCAAAGAAAAAGAAAAAAAATGTCAGCAAGGTCAGGATTAATGTGCGATGAACACCGCGTACGTTGTTCCCAAGTCTAAAAATGAACCGTATTAGAGAAAGAAAGAGGAGAGAGAGAAAGAGAAAAAAAGGACGTACCAATACCGATAACAGTGCCATATTCCGACTTTTTATCCTCCGCAGAAACAGCAGGTGGACAGAGGGCGATGAGGGCGACGAAGAGGAAGAAGGCAAAGGAGAGAGAGGAAAGGAGGCGGGAGGATTGTTTCCTCGAAGGACGGGCCATGTTCAACGGAAGGGAAAGTGAAAAGTCTGAAAAGGTAGACGCGCCTCTTTATATTTCTGAAGGGCCACGTCGCCCAAACTGCCACGTAATTCACTCAAAAGAGCCACGCGTCATCATCAAATTACACCGCACTCATTCAACAACTACAACAACTACACGTCCGCGAAAAAAATAAGGATAGGAAATATACCGTATCATCAAATATGCGTGTCGTCAAAACTAAAGTTCGTAATTCGTCGTAAAAACTATCCCCATGCTGCCTCAGCGATGCGAAAACGGTGATGATAGCACCGTCTGTACCTTAGTTCTGGCCTTGCCTCCCCCACCACTGGCAGGCCCCACTGCAGCCGTCGATGCAGGTTGCGGAGCTGAAGTGATCCTTATCAACGAAGAGGACGCACGAATCCCGCAGTCCCTCGGGGCCATCTCACCGCACTTGACGTGCGCCCGCAGACCACAGTCATCACACTCCAGCACAGCTTTACGCCCGAGCCGCTTCGTGCAGATATCGCATTTCGCACCACCACCGGGAAGCAGTCCGCTCGCGAAGAAAAAATAGTCGAGTGCACTCCAGCCGTGGGTTGTCGATGAAGTTGCAGTAGGCGGATTCTTGCCGCTTGCCCCCGCGGCCGATGACGCGAGGCGCTTCGTCGTAAACCCGAGCTTGATCAGGGTGAAGCGGTGCACTTGTAAAGATGAGCCTCCCTCGGTCGCAGCTGCGATCGAAGCCTCATCTGAGGCGGTGAAGTACGATGCCGCGGAGATGGCCGAATGATACGAGGCCACAAATTCGTGATTAGAGTAAACCGAGTCGGGTTCTGCGGGAAGTGGTCGATCTGGAGGGGGAGGTGGTAAAATAGGTGATGCGCGGACAGTGAGGATAGATGACAAAGGAGGGACGGTTTGCTCTTGACTGTGTCTACGAATGACTGTGGTACTGTAGTTGGAATGTGTGCTCTCTGTAGTAAGAAGCGGTTGCTGTGATTCGGCGGATCCATTGGCTACATTTCCACCGTTAAGACGGACATCAGTGGGAAGGGAAGGAAATACGCACCAGATGACAAAGGAACACCATTATCAACGACAGTGACGCTGTCGAGTCGGCTCAGGGCGTCACTCAGCTCCTCGTCCGAATCATCATCATCACTAAAGTAGGGTTCGGGTCTGCTTATGCGGATGCTTTCGCCAATTCCCTGGCCAAAGCTCGGGATACGTGGCGCGGGGGCATGACGTCGATTGCCCGTCATAAACTTGATACTGCCAGTGTGGTGCGGATCTTGATCCTCTGGGCGCGCTAGCACTTCTGCCTCGATGGCGCGGAGACGGTCCAAGATGACTCTTGTGGTCGGCCGCTTAGTAGGCTCCTCGGAAATGCACTCGATCGCGAGCTGAGTGAATTCAGGCGGACAGCCCGTATTCGCAAGTCTGCGCACTTCTTCGGCGTCAATGGCGAAAGAAGGCGCAGAACGTGCAAAGTGCGTATCATCCGCAAGATGGCGAGCTGCAATTTCGGCAAGAATGACGCCAAGGGAGAAAATGTCGGTCGGGAGGTCGAACTCGTGGCCGAGGAGGATCTCGGGAGACATGTATGCGTCTGTGCCGCAAAAGGTGAGGCGACGGGATTCTTCCTTGTTGCGGGCGGCAATGCGGGCAAATCCAAAGTCTGTGATCTTGAGGCGACCGTTCGCGGTGACGAGTAGGTTCTCGCCTTTGAGATCGCGGTGGATGCATTTGCGTGCATGAAGGTAGGCGAGCGCACGCGCGATATCGGTTGCAAAGGAGAGTCGGAGACGCCAGGGCAGCGGCTTGGATTTATCATGTATGTATTGGCGAAGATTACCTGAGAGGAGTGTAAGACAGGATATGAATATCACAGTCAAGCAACGTCTACCATTCTCAATAAATTCTGAGATGATGAAGATGCGACCATCAGGTTCGGGAGCACGAGAGAGCCCAAGATAGAGGACAACGTTGGGGTGCCGAGACTCTCTATGCATTGTTGGTCAGGTGTGAAACGGGATAAGAGCAGCACTTACTTGAGGAGACGCCATTCTCTTTCAAAGTATTTGGCCACATCGTACTCGTTAGATGGAAGAACCTCCTTGATAGCCACATATATGCCCAGGTACGACCCTACAAGAGAATCTGAGGGCGATTCGCAGGGTCTCACAGCACCGACGCGTACCCTTATACACGTTCCCGAAGGAGCCTGAACCGAGCTTTGACCAACCGCCATTAATATCCTGCGAGATCAGAATTGTGAGTAAATTGTCCCGCTGAAGACATGGGACGTACGTCGAAGGGTATAACATCGAATGGATCACCCATCGCCGGATGGGCCCTAGGAAAGGTGCACTCCGTCTAGTTGCGGCGGCAACGGATCACCAGAGACGTGACCGTGACATCTTGTCACACACACCTCCAACGACGACGACGATGAGAAAGCGTGTAGAACGTCAGCGACCAGCACAGTCTCCCTTTTCTCTATCTCTATTGACTATGTCCGCTAGAACAGCTTTCTCCCAACAAAAAACCTCGCTTTCCAGTCCCTGATGGTTTCACGCGACCTCCGAGAACATCCCCACATCCCCCTCAAGCTCGTCGCGTCCCCAACTTCCGCTCCGATTTCACACACTCTCACGCGAGCAGTTCAGATCTGCCACATCCCGGACCATCTACTAAGCAGAAGCAGAAGACAAGAACGCGTCCCTTGCCCGTCGTTGATCTAGAACACTTGGCACACGACTGTCGCCCGGTTACAAACCCCCCGAACGAACCCCTGCGTCCGCGTTCTGCACACCAAGATGCGCTGGTCCCAATCAAGAATGCCCCCGCTCTGGGCTCAACACGTGTCTTTTCTCCACCTCCCATGCCCCCACCCATCCAACGTCCATCGTGCTCAACTAAGATCTTGGAGCCTCCAAGACTCTCCAGTCCGCCTCCCCGGCCATGTACGCCTCCGAAGAACCTAGCAGCGCCTGACCTATCCAGGTTCATGCCCACGTTGCATGACCACCCACGTCCGTCAAAACCGGTGTCCAGGACGCGTATCGCGCTTGCAACAGATTTGTGGACTGAAGGCGGAAGGGCAGACGTGTTGGCATTGACTCTAGGACAGCATGGCGTCCCATATGCAACACCGATGGAGAAGGCGGTTCGAAGAGGTTTGGAGGTGAGCCCTCGAAAAGCTGGCATTGGCAAGGAGATTCGATATGCGAGGTAAGTTGGAGGGTCTTGAAAAGTGAATCGTTTACATAACGTCCTATTTTACGCAGAGGGGGACTAGCAGAGCAAGCGTCACAGGTGATTGGGAAGAAGACCACGGGGTTGTCACTCTGGCGTAAGAGCACTCCCTTGCCAGAGTCCGCAAGTATGGTTGTGCAGATCGAGGAAATTCTCAACTCACCCAGGCCCCCTCCCCAACGAGGGGGCACTGCTATGCTGCTATGTCTAGCACGATGCCGGACCAGGGAGGAGAATGCATCGGTGCTAGTTTTGTTTTCTGTCCCGGCGCACGATGCAAAGGACATGGTGATGGCAGGTTTCGGCGTGGGACAGAGTGTAGCATTATGGGAACCCTTGCATGCGGTTAATTCAGTGTACCTTTGTACTCGGTTTGTCGAGTTGAGAGAGTAGTGCTAGTGTATACCATTGATGGCATCTGCCATGCGTACGCCTCCTCGTGCTCGACTGTCACTAGAGTGAGAGTATTGATATCTAATCTGCTCCAAAATCTGCCAGAGTGCGAGTATGTCCTCTCATTCTTTCTCTCCTCTGTCATCTGTGCTCAAAGGACCATCGAGCTCCTCCTCGGCTCTGCCCTGCTCCAGTAGAGTGAGCTCACGCTAATCTGTACCTTGCATGGTATGTCCCCTCAAGAGGTAGAACCTCTCTTTCGCCTTCGCGGACGCTCCAATACGAACAGTTTTGCCAACTTTCCATGGCGCCGCGGACGTCATGACCCCCCACCAACTAACCTTCCAGCCGCGCCAGAGCCAACCCTCTCCGTCGACGAACTGATAGCTGCATTATCCCCACCCGCCGTCCCATCGCTCGCAACGGCGCGCGCGCTCTCTGCAGCTCTCGCCAATGCATCAAACGTCCAGCTATTCTCCCTGACACCGATCCTGGCCTCACTCTGCACAGCCGATGCCCCCGCCTCCCTCCGCGCGGCCGGCTACGACGTCCTCACGGCCTTTCTTGAGCGCACTCCCGCGCCCCCGCTCCCGGCGTCCGACCGCATCGCCCTTTTCTCGCTCTTCACCGCTAGCGGACTGAACGCGTGGCATCCTGACGTATGGGAGGCCCGCTTCCGTTCCTTTACCGCATTTACTCGAGAGGGTGCCGAGATTGCGGGTATCGAGCCCCAGATGTTGGAGATGCTGCAGACATGGATCGACGGTGCCTTCTCTGGCTTGCTCACATCCACACGCGACGTCCTCATCTCGCCCTCTGGCACCTCTACCTCTTCTGAGCGCGCAGAGAGGGAGCGTTGCGTCGATGTGCTTGGTTCATTCTTGACCGTGACCACCTCGAGACTAGAGACACTCGCAAGGCTAGGTGAACCCACGATCGCCAAGGTCCTCAACTTTCTCGGGGGACTGGTAGAGCGTGCACTTGCACAGCCGACCGACCCGCCCCTTTCCGCCCACGGCAGTCCGGAGATCCTGCAAGGACCGCACTCCTCAATCCCGACCACACCAACGCGTGCCTCTCATCGGCGACACCACTCTTCCACATCTATCCCCATCTCTTCGCCCGTCGCCCCGTCTCCCCTCGGCCCCGCACCTCGCCGCCCCGCAGACATCGCCGTCGCCCTCTACTTGGACCATCTCGACGCCCAGGTGCGATACCTCAGTCCGATGCATCTCAAAACCATCATTCCGACGCTTTTCCGCTGTCTGGCTTCTTACGCAAGCCAACTACCCCGACTCTCCTTGAGCTCGAGCGACCAATTCGACACTCAATTCCCTCTCGAACGCCACATCGTCAAAGTCCTCGATCCGATCCTTAACGGGCCATACACCGCGAGCTGCTTCATCATTCTCCGGCAACACCTACTGCCCAGGACCGGCGGTGGACTCGTCGCATGGCGCGTGGGCGTACAGACCGCCACAGGAGCGTGCCGGACGCTGCGCATGTACGTGCGCCGCGCGTTATGCACCCGACTCGCGAGATCATACATCTCGTGCATGAGTGCAGATTCGTACGCACAGAATGGCGCACTAGGCGGTATCGGCCTCGAACAAGGACTCATGGAGCGCGCGTGGTCCAAAGACGAATTTACGCGCGGGGACCTCGGCAAGGTTGGCCGCATGCTGCGCAGGGCTGCCGAGGCATGGGTGAGCGTGCAGCCGGATGGGGATGGTGGGACGGACACCGAGAGGGAGGAAGTGCTGTTGGAGATCGCAGGGGCACTGCGAGACATTTTTCAGGAGTACGATGAACGCGCTGACAGCTCTGATATCGAGGTGGGCGAGGACGAGACGAACGTCGTCGGAGAAACCCTACTCGTTTTGGCCCGCTACATAAGTCGCCTCAGGTAATCCTTGCCTCTCCCCGTCTGTGTTTCGTTTTTGCGGGAGTGCTTATTTATTCGTTAGAAATCTAGATGGGAACTCGTTCATCGTGCCGCTCGCGCGTCCGAGCGATGCCCCAACGCCGTTTTTGAAGAGTCTGTCCGCGCTGTTGTCCAGAGACCACACCAGCACGCCTTGCTACCCGTTCCTATCGACCATCCTTCTTTCGATTGCGGAACACCTCGTCGATTCAGACACTGCAAATATCATCAACGTCATGTTTGAGCGTGGCGATCTCTCTCCTATAGCTCACGAATGGCTCGCGAACTGGTCATCGATCCTCAATCTCCCAGAGATAAGCACGGTCGCACGTCCACTTACACGCGCTGCGCTTCTCGATGCATTACAGTCGGTGAGCGCCATGGTGCGGGATGTGCCCATGCATAGACAGCCACTCGTGGATCTCGTCATGGACTTTTGCGTGCGGCAGGATTACCGCAAGGGCGAGCGCGACGGATATGAAGTGGTGTGGAATATCCTCGCGGACGAGTTGGTCCTTCGGACAATCGAGGCGCAAGAGAAGGAGAGGGACACAAATTCCGAGGATGTTGATAAGGTGTTGGAGGAGACGCTGACCACGCCCATGCTCGATCTGCTTAAAACCACCGCCGCGGATGGTGATGAGGTCGACGGTGACCTCACATCGACCATTACGGCACCGGTACAGACATACACCCCTGCGATAGGGACCATGTCATCCAACGTATCGCCCGTTTTGGCTAGAGGGCAATTCGACTATCCCGGGGTTCAGCGCGATAGGGCGGAATCCTCTGCGATCCCCGGTGTCATGTCGCTGATCTCCTCGCTTGCTACGGGCGGCGGCACGTCAGGAGCGGGAGCACGTTCGCAAGTCGCCCAAGCACCACCGCGTGCAGACGACTCGTCTTCGGTGAACATCCCACTATCCGTTCCCGAGCCTCCCGGGATGCCAGCAGCTCTAGGAGCCGTGGTAGCGCTGGTCCACATTTTCGCTCAACTCGCTTTCACGCCATACTCGCTCTCCGACCGCAACCGCGCGCTCGCCCTGCGCGTCTTCCGCACCCTCGTCGGACTCGTGTCAACCGCCAAATCCGCCAGAGCCCGCCTCGCCATCTTGCAATTCTTCTTCAGGCTTCGCGTTGATCGCGACCACAGGCTATATTCCGTTTGCGGCAGGTACGACAGGTTGGGTAGCATTGCTGCGCTCGCTGGTCTTATTGGTAGAGTCGGGGTGGCGGAAATCCCCGTAGGTACTGGTCACGGTGGCGGTGGTAGCGGTGGCGGTGGGAGTGAGCAGTCGGTGGTGCACGAGGAGCCCCCCGTCGATCCTCAGGAGATCCTCAGGGCCCGCGCACGTGCCCCAGAGCGTAATGGACGGCACGCATCCCGCGGACGCGACGGGCGACCTTCTCGTTCGACGTCCAGCCGGAGTCGCTCGAGAGTCCCCAACCGCCAGATGACGGGCGGGATCCCCCCTGCTACAGAAGTCAAACCTCGGAAACCCATTTGGGCCATCCCCGAATCGTTACCGTTCACCATACCCGAGTCAGATAATCCCTCCGACGGTCTGATCTCCTACGACCCCCACGGACCGGGAAACCGCGTCGTGCTTCCTGTCTCTTCCTTCGTCCTCGCTATCACCGATATCATCGCGGAAGAAAAAGACTGGGAGATTCTGTCGTACGTGCTCTGCAATCTCCCGTCGCTGCTCGCGAACAAGCACTTTTTCTGCGGACCCAAGAGCCGCGCGGCCATCTCAAAATTGTTGACCACATTTTGCAGCAAGATCTCGCAGGGCGACTTGGCGTCTGGAATCGTGAGCTGGCCGACAGGCTTGAAGCCACGCGATGCACAAGGCTTGGCTTGTCACTCGCTGTCCGTGCTCATCAGCTATCGCAGCTGCTTCGAGCCTGCGATGCAACATGTCCTCGTGGAAGTTCTCATCGCTGGGCTGAGCGGTCAGCCCTCGGCTATCAAGGCGTGTCTGCAGGCACTGTCTCTTTCCGCCTTTGAGCTTCCAAACTCCATGAGACGCTTCCTGCCTAATATTTTGACCAAGTTGTCGCAGATTATGACGAACGCGAGCATGGCAATGCACATCATCGACTTTCTTGCCATCGTCGGATCGCTCCCTCACCTATATGCCAACTTTACCGAGGAGGACTTCAAGCTCGTGTTCGGGGTTGCGCTGCAGTATCTCCGTTTGCACAACCGCCCTGAGGCATCGCCAGACACGTCTTGGGCGCTCTCTCAGCATCTACGCATCATGTCATACTATATTGTCTATCTATGGTTTCTCGCCCTCAAGCTAGTGGACCGCCCCAAACATGTCAAGTACATCACGAGGCAGCTACTTTTGGCCAATAGCGGGCAGGACGACATTGACGAACCTGCGGAGGTATGCTTCGATTGGCTCGCTCGTTACACGTATGCCAGCGCGGATCCTCGACCTGCGAACTCGATGCTAAATGACATCGTCACGAATCCGGTTGCTCACCGGAATTCGCCCGAGTCTGTCACGGAGAAATCCTGGATCGTGGGGAACGCTTTGGTCACGATTCGAGCGCTCCTTAGAATCGGATGGGTCGAGGTCACCGCTCGTCGCGCGTCTGGCCTAACGCGTATATTAGCTAGGATCGAGAACGTCCCTATGGTTGGGCCTGGAGAGGTCGAGCCCGACGTGTTCTCTGTTCCTGGGATGTTATCCATGGATCATGAATCACTTGGAGAGGAAAATGAACTGTACCAGGTGCGTCTGTGTTCTGTGTTGGTAAAGATTTGTGACTTTGTTACTACCATGTCATCGCAGGATATTGTCAAAACATTCTATCCCCAAAAAACGGAGGAGACGGAAGAAGTTCCTCCGCCTCAGCCAGATCCTATCACTGGCTACGTCTGGCAGAGATCCGCGCCCTCTCAGCGGCGAAAAGAAGTCGCTATCGACCCATCGTTTTTTGCCTTGCAACTATCGCAATACGGGCGCAACGTGGGTCAGAAAAGAAGCAAAGTGGTGGACATGTCAGGTCTCCCCGCCTTTTTCCGTACGCTGGACCGAATGCCCGTCATCGATACGCACAAAGTGGGAATCATGTACGTCGCGCCCGGCCAAAAGCACGAACAGGAGATCCTGGGCAACAGCCACGGTTCACCAGCGTACACTCGCTTCCTCGAAGGGATTGGTCGGCTCATCACTCTGCGCGGACAAGTTGACGTCTACGCCGGTGGCCTTGACCCCGACGAAGATGGCGAATACGCATATGCATGGTGGGACGACATTGGCCAGATCTTATACCACACGGCGACCCTAATGCCAAACCACGAACACGACCCACAATTCGACTACAAAAAGCGACACATCGGGAATGACCTCGTGCGCATCGTCTGGAACGACTCGGGTGTGCCCTACCGCTTCGACACGCTCTTGACTCAATTCCAATTCGTAAATATCGTCATCGAGCCTCACTCGATAGGCGCCATAGCGGCATTCTCGAACAGCCTACACGAGAACGAGTATTTCCGCGTGACGGTTCAGCGCGGACCGGGCATGTCCGAGTTCACGCCCATAGGCAACTTCAAGCTGATCTCCGCGGAGAATTTGCCTCTCCTCGTTCGTCAACTCAGCCTTCTAGCCGATTGGTTCGCAGCTGTCTTTCAGCATACGCAGGCAGATACGGTTCAGGTGGAGGTACAGACTAATTGGCGCTCACGATTGCAGGCGATCAAACGTTTTCGTGCTCAGATGCCTCCGGCGCCGGAACCAGACGATGGAGAAGGTTTTCTGCTGCAGGAATCTTCGCGCGATTTCACGGTAGAGTTTTGAATAAAATAAAATAAAAATCCCTAGTACGTATAAGTACTCGAGTACTCGATCGTTTTGGGATAGGTACAGTAGGCCATCCGTTCCAAAAATTTAGTTCACGCGTTCGTTGTACTGTAGTGGAGTACTCTTCATTTCGTTTTCCTCTTTTTTTTTTTCTTTTTTCTTAAACTTTTACCGGATGGGTTTATCATTATCTCTGCCTTCCTCCCTTGTTTCTGTTGCCTGGTTTCCATTTCTTCCATTTCCACACACACACCCTTTTCTCTACGCTAAGTACGCTTACGCTTACGAAACGCTTACACTAAACAAGGGGGGTTTTTTTTTCTCCCTTTTCCGAGTCTCCGTTTGCCCATTTGTATCACCATTTGGATTTTGGATCAGTTTTGCATTTTTTGCATAGTTTTTTTCTCTTCTTCCGATCTTGTACAGGGAATCTAATACCCGAACAACGACGTTTAGTTGGACGATCACTTGATAATAAAAAAACAAGATGTATATGCCAAAGCGACCAAAGATAAGACATAGATATCTGAATAGAGAGTACAGTATGATACCGTATAAAATTATTGTACATTCGGTTGATCGGGACTAATCATGATCATGATCATGATCATGTCAAGTCGATTACTTCGTGCTCGATATTTTTCGGCCGCCGATACATGTAGTCACGGTGGCTGACACCCAAAGTCGTCATTGCCAACCGCTGCGAGACCACACTTCGCGAGCGCGAGCGCGCTATCAACAGGGGAGCCTGAGTTGACGTCGGTTGCAGACTGTTGTCGTCGTTATCGTTATCAGAGTCATCGTTATCGGTTGAGATCGATATGATAGATGACGACGATCTCTTCGATACGCGACGACGTCTCTGCCCTCGCCAATGGTCAGGGGGAAGAAGATCATCATCATTTTCCCGTGCTGCGGAGGAGGATCGCACCCCCGCCTTGCTAGGCGAAGAGGAAGGAGAGGAGGAGGACGGCTGTAGCTGTTGTTGTTGTTGTCTCGAGTGCTGATTGTGATTGAGAACGTTAGAGGTCGTGTCTTGTCTGTGGACAACAAGAGGCGGGTCACTTTGCAGGTTTCCTGATACTATACGCGACTGTCGTTGTCCCCGTGGGGAGCCTGGGGATGAGAGGAGGTGAAATACGGGAAGTTCGGCAGGCACCGTATCCGGGTCATCGCTAGACTCTTCTTCTTCTTCTTCTTTACGTGCTACTGCCGGCAACGGTCGCCCGGGCCATGGCAGACGTAGTGGACTAGAAGCACCGGGTGGAGTAGCTGGTGCTGCTGGAAATTGCATGATATGTTGATCCTGACGGTTAGAAGTGGAAAGTTCGCTCGGAACATCGCGACCATCGTCACTCGACGATTCTTCTTCTTCTTCTTCTTCGAAAGCTATTGGAAACGGTCGCAGTGCTAAGCGAGGAGAAAGGCTAGGTGGTGATGAAGGTGCGGGTGGTGGAATTGGTGGTGGCCGTGCCTTACTGGGCAAATTGACGCCGTGACCTACTACGTTGAGAATCTTAAGATTCTGATCGAGCCTCTGAAGCACTTTGGAAGGCGATGAGAGATGATGGTGTGTTCGCGTCTTCGAAGGTCCGGGAGCATCACTATCATCATCGTCAACAGATATGACATCCAAAACACGTTGTGGACTCTCTTGAGTGAGGTGTGTGTGTTGGGGAACAACGCCCGTGGGGGAAAACGTCCCATAGCTGGCAAATACATCATCAACCGCGCCTACTATCGCATCGTTGGGCTTCTTCGGATGGAGTTGTGGCAAAGGAGTGTCTCGTGACGAGGTCGTAGGGAGCGGTCGCGAGTGGTTTCCCAATGGCGTGGGCGATGCTCGTCCATCCGACTCTCCCGACGAGCTAACATCAAGGTCAAAATACTCTTCATCGGTGGGCCGGGATGGCGCCTGGACAGTTTTCCTAGAAGCTAACGCAGGCTTTCTTTTCCCCTTCGCAACAGATGCCTTTGCCGTGCCTCTCGGTACTTTCGGCTTCGACTTCTTCGCGCGCTTCGCCTCGAGCGCGGCTTCGTACCCATCGACGAGTTCGGGAAGTACGTACCGCACCATGCATGCTGGCATCCACACGCGCAGGTGGCTCTCGGGCTCCGGTGGTGGACCGCCTCCACGGCGTTTCTTTTTTCTGCCCGTTCCTGCATGGTCATCTTCATCGTCATCCTCGCCGCTATCTTCGGATTCCGAGGGCAAGACGTCGTACGTGGTGTCTGCAGGTTTTCTGAGCCCTTGAATTCCCGCACAGGCAAGGTGCACAAGTTGCGCCGGCGCGATCTCGAGCCTATATTCAAGGATGCCATCTGTATAGGCGTGCGTCCGCGACCCGTGGATCTTTACAATGAGATCTCCGAGGCCGCTGTCCCCTTCAAGGGCCATAGACGAGAAATGTCGCGCAAGCACCTTCGATGGCGTACCCGGGGCATCCCGAGGCGATTCCCGCTCTCTGACAGGCGAACTCGTAGACCGAGCGACAGCCTTCGTATCTGCCTCCAGCGCTGAGCGGCGCAGAGCGCGGAGGACAATACTTGGCCACAAGACGGTGCGGAAACGCTTGATTATGATGTCTTTGAGCCCCCATTCGAAATGTAACTCGCAAACGTGAGCAAGCTTGGCGAGGTTGGGCTCGCGCTTCCACTCGGGCGGAGTGTGAGTGCGGCGGGCCCCAGCGTCTGTTGCGCTTATGATTGGGTTGGTGTACGAAAGCAGGACGTCGATATCGGGAAATGAATCTGGAATGGTCTTTGCTAGGGAAGGCTTCTTGGATCCGAGATGCCCGCGGGAGTTAGTACGCAGCTCGTTGCGCAGGGTCTCACGCCATGTAGTGAGAAACTCGGAAAGCTCGGCGCGCGTGAGAGATTGTGCTGCCTCGAGGAGTTCATCACCGAGACCTGATTTCGCAAGCCCATGGGCAATTCCCGGGCCACAGCGCGGGAGACCGGCCTGGTGGTAATCACCACCAGATAAAAGGCCAATCAGAATGAGTCCACCACGAGTGAGCTGGACTGATGGGTGTGCGAGGATGTCGGCGGAGGTATAGATGGTGGAATGGTTACCGTCCACACGGCCATCGGCGTTTTTCGTAGTATGTTTACTGTTGCCAGTGAGGTTGATGCTTGGGCTAGATTAGGAAGCATATCATTCATATGATGTGAGTGACATAGATTGACCCGCGGTGGAAACACACCACGCACTTGCGAACAACCATTTTGGCGCCGAACAGAAAATTATCAACGTCGTCCGACAAGATTACATCAATAACACCGATGCTATTCAGGTGGGCCAGCTCGGCCTCTGCCTCTCCTGGAGCCTTCGGGAGCGCAATGTGAATCTGAGGAAACGGCATTAGGGGATCAAAAGCTGAACGCACCATTCTCCACTCATAGCCAAACGCTTCTATCATACCCTTTATGCTATCGACTAGCCAATGTTTTTCCCCAGATATCCTCTTCCCGCGCTTGACTTTGGGGCGCTTGGGGCCGTCGAAGATGAAGAGTGGGAGAAACGGTACGGTCATTAGCCGTGCACAACGGAAAAATAGTGTTCGCAACTCCGGATTCTCGCCTTCTCTCCCGTATGCGGCGTGAAAGAACCAGATAGATGCATCGATGCCAATGCGGAGACCCCTTAGATTGGCGGGATTCCCCTCGAAACCATCCACGACGGCGAGATGGGTGAGAGATCGTAATTTCCCAGAAGGACGAAGGATCTGTAAGAGGTGGATTTGAGCGTTAAACGAGACGCAAAGGGGGACTTACATCCCAAAGGCCAGTCACACCCATCCTGCCTGGCAGAACACGAACACGAACAACACGACTCACGACGACGTCGACTCGGACATAATTGGCTCTCGCGTCGCGGTCACGCGTCGGGTTGATCACGTGTGCGCAGGTCGTGCCTTTTCTACAAGTACTGTACATGTACCATCGGTGGCTTATTATCATATACAATGTCAATGGCCACCCTCAGTCGACATATTTCAGATCACAAGCTGTACGGTGCTGTATACCAGTCCCTCAGAGTATTATGTGATTGGCTCAAAGACGGTTACCTGGCCAAAAAGACTTTCACATTGACACAATCATGCATTCGAAAACGGCACAAACACATGTACATAGACATCTCTGCATCCGAAATGAGTTGGTGTGATCGTGTTGTGTAGGTAACTTACGATACCCGCGTCGCGTACCTCAGAGCGCCCAGGGGAGACTCACTGGCAGACACCGGGAAAGTGATACCTCGAGGTGTGAAACCTAGTGTAATATGGAGACACATTCGACGTTGTGGAACGGAAGCTCAGAGGAGTTGGTAGGTTGATAGGTCAGACTGTTGCGTGAGGGTGAGCCTGGTGAGGGGCAGACCAGTGAGAGTACAATTATATCCGTTGGCAAGGGCAAGGGCAAGGGCAAGGACGTACTGTATATTAATTGTTTTGGATCTCTCATCTCTGACGTTCAAACAGATCGTATCGGCGAGTACCCGTCTAATGACCTAACTTACTCGACTCAGACCACGAAATACACTCTCCAGTGCCGCCAGTTCTGCAAGTTTCGATCACGGGGTGAATGGTCATGGCGATGTGCATGGCAGCGTGCTGCGCAGTACCGGGTAAAGGGTGGGATGTTCATTTTTTGCGGCGCACCCACCCCCCCACCTCAGTGGAGTTAAGCTTACATTTTCGTTCATTTGGAGTGGCATGGTTCTCTGACTGGACCGCGCTGGTGACAGATATGTTGGTTGTCACGCCAACGTAGACGCTGCACGGTGAAGAAAAGCAAAGACCAGCCAGAATGAAAAAGAAGTAACCAAAAGGGGAAAGTATATGAAACGTGTCGAATATATCTATAGGCGCATATCTCTCCTCAGCCGCCCTGCGGTGGGTTTGGGACCCTGTCTTCTCCTCCTCTTCTTTGCCCTTCCAGCTGGTCTGATATTTTTATTTGCCACTATGGTGGTCCCCTTTCGGTTAGGGATCATAGTCAAGTCCATCGTGAGTCTCCCCAGCCCTCTATCCCACTCTCGTTCACATATTGGTTGCAGTACCTGAGGACAACACTTAACTATGTCACTCTTTCTTTCTTCCTTTTTTCCTTCCTTCATTGCTTTGCACAAGGCATCCTCCAATCGTTTCTCTATACCGCCGATGATACATGGGGCTCGCTCACCTCCAATATCGTTTCCCTCGCACATACCAATCCCACCGTCTTTCCCCAGTTTACTGGACGTCATGGGAACTACAGCCTCGAGCTATGCAATCGGGTTCCAGTCCTCGGAGAAGGTCCCCATCCTTGTGTCCCTTTTTTCACCGCTGGTCAGTCGGACCCTATCACAATCCCACGCCGCTTCTTGCCTCCCAGCGATCGGGCACCCGATCCGGACGCTTCGTTTGTGCGCCAGCCGTTCTTTTCTTTCTTTTCTGTTTTATTGAACCTTTTTTTTTGGGGGGGGGCAGTCTCCCAACCTTTCCGTTCAGTCGAATGTGGTGAGTTTCTGTCTGGGAATCGTTGTTAGCCCTCCCCGCTTACCTTCGCCCAGACCTCATCAACTTGGCTCCTCGACTTCCGTAGTATCCATATTGACTCGCAGACAACGTCTGATGGGTTGTCGGACATCATCATCACGTCAGACGATGGTACAATGTCCCTCACCCTTGATCCAGTCTGCATTTACACTCTCTTATACCCAGCGGCCGTGTGAGTCTTAGCATCCATTTCGAATCGTTTTTTCTGACCCGTCTGTGTAGAATGAGCGAAACGCGGCGGGAGGAGTTGTCATTGATTGGATCCCAGTTCTGGTTTTTCGGTTTGGCAATGTTTGCTGTGAGTCTGTGCGATTTCCCCCATCCCCGTTATTGATTTTTTTCCTAGTTGGTTTTCGAGTCTGTCCCCCACATGTATGTGCGATCCTGCTGAGAACATACCCGACCTCACGGGGAAAACAGACTCGCCCTTGTCATAGCTCGATTCCTTGCCACCGGATGGTCGACGTATGCTGTTTGGCGTACGAGGAACATCAGTGACCGCGTGCAACACCTCATTCAAAACCCAGACACCCCATGCCACTTCGACCTGTATGAGCCGTATTTCGCAAGGCGTACCTCGCTTCAGGTGTGGTTCACAAAGATTATATCCCAGTGCTCCTCCTCAGTCTACTTTTAGATTGCGGACCTTATCTTGAACTGGGATGCCCTCTTTATATCCCTCATCCTCTCCTGGCGCCTTTACAAAGTATTCGTTTCTCTCCCTCACCACTCGCGAACATCTCTTTGCTCACGTATACCAGGTATATCGCAAGCATACATTTAGGCGCGCTGGTCCGTGTAAAGACATCTTGCGGATGTATGCGGTATGGTCTTGTTGGGCACTCTACTTAAAGCTGCATATATTGACATATCTTTCCATAGTATTTTCTCGCGGTTTTGGTCAGCATCCAGTTGTCCGTTTTCATCTTGGTCAACGCAATGGCGCTCTGGGTCGACCAACTTCTCCATGGTGCCATAAAGGAGCTTTCTTCTCACACCGACGTGTACGATGGAACATTTATCATCACGACCTTGGTAGGTCATCATCAGATCTTATTGCTGGGCTGTCATTGATGTTTATCTATCACACCAAGTTGTTAGTTCCTTGGCTGATGGTGGTCTGTTCCTGCCTCCCTCCTGCAACGCCCTGTGCTAGTGTGCTAATCAGAACATGCAGGGCTGGTACTCCGTGCGCCGAGAGTGTCGCAAGTTGACCTGGGCGTTCCTTGCAATCGCTTTATTCTTCTTGTTCGCGTGGTCAATGATGTTCTATTCGCGCGTCTATCGTTTCACATTTGTGGACTGGCCTTTCTTCGGTTGCATGACCGTAACGTCCTTCGTGACACTGATCTCCTCTACCGTCTTCGCCATCGTCTGCCTGCGTAACTACGGCAAGGGACTCGCAGAGTGGAGTACGTGATCTCTCCTTTAATTTACCCGTTTTCCGTCCTGGTGTCTAGAACACTGATTTTGTAACAAAATAACAGTATACTTGGAACAGAGCCTTTTCAATGAGGGCTTTGAACCAGATGTGTTCTCTACCGAGGATATCGAGAAAGAGTGGAAACCTAACGCAGACCGCGCCTCGATATCCAAGATTGCACTTCCTGAGCTTCTGAGGGACGACGAGCAACCAGGGATAATGGTCTAATTCTCGCCACAGGTTTGGCGTTTCTCACAAAAGGTAAGTTAGCATACAAAGCAATACAACGTAAATATTGAGTACAAACATATCGCACTGTTCTCGTTCTGTCGTGTTGTGCAATTTCGAGTAGTTCTTTTGCTGTTTTTCTTCTTCATCTGAAATGGGAAGCGAGTTTGACCCGAAAATGTGAAGAAGTGACATGATGGTCTTGTTCTCGGTTTGCTCGGCTGACGACCATTTCATTTGTCACTCAAGGGCGCCGCTTTCTATGGTCACCCCGGGCGTCAGTTTACTGTACGGCACCCAACATTGATTCAGAATGTAACATGAGACCTGTAATATATCATTTTTCGTATCAATCCTTGCAGTTAGCAGTGTTCTTTTATTTCAACGGAGCGTTTTGGTCTTGATTCAAGTTAATATTAATGCAGTTGTTGATGACACATGCGAAACTGCGTGCGTTCCACGCAGTTGGTGGTTGATCATGAAATGCAAATATATTTAATTAAGCATCCCTGGTTTCCCCCCCGGTGAGATTTACGACACTGCGCAGTTGAAAAGGGTAACATCTGGTCTGGGGATCGTATGGATAGAGTAATATAACCTAAAGCCCTCAACAATGATGTACTCGGGGTACGTAGTAGATGACGGCCGCAATCAAACGCTGATTAGACCCGTGATGTAGTAGTAAAGCCTAAAGGTAAGGTAAGGTACTACTGTAATATGATATGATATGATATAACGTGGTACTCAGGAAGGGCTACTAACTGAAGATCAATGATGTACGTACGACTCTCAAAGCCGTAAAGTGTACACGCACACGCACGTGTATTGTGTACCGGGCCAGGCCAACTGACCAGTATTAGTAACCCGCTTACCCGATGATGATCTAACAATCCTTGATCAAATCATCTAAACTGATCGTTCCCTAAGAGTAGACACTTTTCCAACACGTTACTTTGCCCTTGATACGTGTCGACGTGTTTCATGTCTTAACTTACCCTGAGCGATCATCGATCATCGGTGGTAACCAACTTAATCACAAAACTACATCCGTTATGACCCGCGCACCCGCACGGTCACGTGGCCGATTTGGTGCCATCCATGGGGGTCAATAATTGCAGCACAGCATTAATTAATGTTTCCGTTTCCGAAGGTCCGTACGAGGACTTGAAGGGTATATGCACGTGGGTGTTGTGATGAAAGTTTACTCTTTCTTGTACGAGGACATGCATTCCCAACCAAAAGTGCGTGCGTGAGCGTGAGTGAGTGAGTGAGTGAACCGTTTGCGCGGAAAGAACTCTGAAAAAGGGGAGATTGATTACAAATGGACTCGAGCATGAGTTGGGCTGGCGTGGTGAGAAGACAGTGGCAGTAAGCAAGCAGCGAAGGGACCAAAGAAGAAGAATTGGAGGAGGAAGAGCACAGAATTGGCGAAACGAAAAAAAAAAAAAAAGACGGGAGAAGGAGAGGCGGATGGAGGACCCTGTTGTCCTCAGACGAGGAAGCGAGTCGAGAACGAAGTTTCTTTTTTTTTGAACTGA
This sequence comes from Russula emetica, assembly GCA_015178925.1. Lineage (NCBI taxonomy): Eukaryota > Fungi > Basidiomycota > Agaricomycetes > Russulales > Russulaceae > Russula > Russula emetica. The sequence goes on along the minus strand of WHVC01000024.1, from coordinate 130,548 downwards.
ACCGTCCGATGTTTTGTCGAACGAAGAAGGCTCACAGTGCTACAGTACAGTAGTGACGATGAAATTGAAGGGGCCGCTTCAATTGAACTTCAACTTCAACTCAACTACCAACCACAAAGGACGACTCGGAGTGCATCACACACAAGTAACTACTGTAGTCTAGTAGTTGCCAGTGACGGGGAATACATACCGAGTACCATTTGTTCGAAGAGAGCCGTTTCCCATTCCGTCAATTCGCTCTGCCAGTGGTGGACAGCAGCGCAGCAGCAACAGCGCTCGAGATGCGACGCCCGCCGACGCGATCGGTCAAGTCCACCCCCGCCCGTTGATGTGAGAGTCCCACTAGCAGCCAGTTGCAGCCACAAGTTGGGTGGCATGATCGAGGATCCGAAGTCATCAGGCCAGAGATCGATCAGATACTGTATGTACAGTATGTTAATTAGATGACTTGTATGAGAGCGGCGGCCCTGGTGCAAGATCGATTGTGCGGAGGTTGCAGTTTTGTTGCCGTTGTTTTGCCTGAGACGATCATATCCGACTCGGAAGCATGACTACAGTAACAACATGTGTCATGTACTAGCCTGAGAAGTGAGAACGTCTTACTCTAACAACCGCCGCAATGTACTGTATTTTGTATCACTAACTTACTATCATCCCTCGCACGCTGCACTGCTGAGTCTGCTCATACCGCCCTTCATTGATCAAGCAAGTTACCAGGACAAAGTATTCCGTACTCGTCTCCGGGACCTCAGGCTGTTCGGGTCATCGCCACACGCCACACATCTAACTTGAAGGTGTGTCATGGACTTTCTCTTCGTTCGAAGGCGGCGTTATAACCCAATGAGTGTTGGACTTACGTGTGGCACGAAAGACAACACCGTTCGAACCCGGTGTGAACACCGATACCGTAATACAGCTGGTGAGTCTCCAGTTTATTCTTCACCTGGTAGTAGTAGTAGTACATAATACTACTACACAGCACGTAGGAGCAGCACTCCTGACCAAAAAAAAAAGACAGCCTAGTGATTCACATTCGGTAGTTACGTTCAATTATGTTCTATTAATCGTACACACAGCCAGGACATTATTTCCCCTGCTATCTTTTCCTGGTACGCCTCATGAATTGGAGACATCCCCGCGGGGAACAAAGGAAACAAGGGCATATCTGCGTGTGCATTGAGGATTGATACCTTCCAAACTCGTTAACAAGAACGAGGGCCGAACGACGTACCTTCCATTAATTCGCCACTTCTCATCCCGCTCGTCAAGCGCTTCCGCCACCGAACGCGGGATCCCAACTACAACGTCTGCCTTATTCGTTCGAAGACTCAAGAGCGGGAATGCATGTGCAAGCGGTCCTGAAAAAGGGGGCACATCGTTACATATCCCTATTTTACAAAGGGGGAGGGGCGGTGACGAAACTTACCCACGGCAGTTTCAAATGGCGTGTCGACGGGCCATCGGAGGTCACCAGTCAATCTGTACCAGGCTTTTTCTAATTGATGTATGAGGTCGAGTTACGTAACTTACTTGCGATAGCTATGACAGAACAGAGAAACAGAAGTTCAGTGTGACTGACAACGATTAGCGGCTATCTTCGGCCAAGCTCACTTCAGATCACCCTACGACCGACGGGGTACCAGACTTAGGAATCCTATCAGGACACGATTGACATGAGCTCACCTTGAATATGACAAGCCCACTCCCACAGAGTGTGTCCCACAACTTTGGGGCGCGCGAGCGCATTTCCCAGTAAGGCCACGGCGAAGTCCAAAAGTTCACCATCTCGTCCGGCACACCGATAGTCGCATCCCGTGGGACCGACAATGCGAATGTACCATCGGCAAGGTATGCATTCCAGCGCGCGACGGCCCGTTCCAAGTGCTCTGGGCCAGGGCCGGAGGGGAGAGACGTAGCATCGAGCAGTGCGGCAAAATCCGGCGGCGTCACATCGGATACGAACCAAGGGATGGACTTGGGGCTTCATGATCAGATCAGGGGTCTGTCATGCGGCATCAAGGAAACGAGAGACTGACTGGAAGACCACTTTGGAAATGTATGGAGTATGGGATACAAGAAAATCAGCGAAGACAAGATCCGTGAAAAGCTGCAGTGAATACTTGTAGTTCACTATGATAGTACGGCGTCAAGTTAAAACGTAAGGCTGACCTCGAAGCCGGCTAGACAGAGAAGATTAGCTTTGAGAAGATAGTCTGGAACGCCAAAGATTCACCGTTATCCAGCACAAAGTCGATACGTGCATCTTTCAGGGTCGTTATATGTTCCCAAGCAGCGCTCTGATCGTCCTTGAGGATGAATTCTTTCCGTGCGTTTTGAGCATCTCGGCCAATAGTCTGGAGATGTTCAATGTCCTCCGGTGTCATATTTGTCAAAAGGCTGAGATCCTAGCGAATGGACCGTCAGTGTGATAAGCCATCAGAGAACAGAGGAACCGACTGTAGCATTTCCCCTGCGGTAATTGACTCAGGTCTTTCTGCCAAGTTAACTGGACTATGAGCGCACCATAGACACATCTGCGTCATTTCGAGAAACAGGACCTTAAGCTTCTCCGGGTCGTTGACAACGATGTGCTTCTCGGACTCAAGCTCGGACAGTGTCACAGCGAGCTCTACACCAAACCAACGTTGCACGATAAGCCAATCTATCATATGGGCGGAAAGGGAAAGTGTTCATACGGTGTACGGCGGTACCACTTGCCTTGAATGTATTCAACTTTTGATCGAAAAATGGGTCAAACAACTTCCAGTGTTTGGATGTAGCAAAGAGTGAGCGAAGTAGTTGATATCTGAGCGCTATTTAGCTATCCTCACTCTTGCCTATGGAGGAGAGGAAGGCTCACAGGTAGCACCTGTGATGTTACAGCGAGAGTGTGAAAATCACGCGACAAGGGTGGGGCCACAGCTGAGAATGCATACTCTGCGTAAAGCCATGGCGCAGTAAACCATGTATTTTGGCCGCGCTCTTCGAGGCGAGCGAGTTCTGCGTTGTACTCATCTACGAGGGCTTCGCCATCGGCTGGAATAGGCCTGCGGGAGTGTGATTCGGGCATCTGCCTCGAGTAGATAAAGCGACACGACATACTCGAGCGCCCTGTCGCGGGCCATGCCATATTTCAGGCGACTTATTGTTGCGATCACCGCTTTGCCCTCCTCTAGCTTATCGGCCTTGTCAAGGATGCCTGTAAGCTCATGGTTTTCGGAATACACGCTGTCTATGACGGTGGTGAGGATTACGGGCCATCTTTTGACCACGGTCTCATAGCTGCGGATTGATAAGTGACCGAGCAATACGCGTAATCGTGCGAGTTACTGACGAGAACCTGATCGTGTTAGAGGTCAGAAAGTTGAATATGTTGATGCTGGAGAGCACGATTACCCTGCCTTATCTGTGGGGTCGTACGGTGGGTAAGGCGGCGATAACAGAGCCATCGAAGCCGCCGCTGTACAGTGTACACTGGCAATCGGCGTTGCGGCGGCGTTCCAATGGCGGGATCCAGGGGCACGTGGCAAATGGCACGTGACACACATACACACGATCGAGTCGTTCACAGTCAGTTCAATTTACTGTAAACCTGTACTGTACAGCTGAACCGATACTTACCTTGCTTCCCTTTACATACTACTCCACATTGCCAGAGGGGTAACATCTCTCTACTGTAAAATGGTGTATGAAAAAATATCACAGAAGGAAAGGTAGTGTTTCCTTGCCCAGGTAAACGTAGACTACTACTAACAAGTTAGTATGGATCTAAAGCCGTCCGTGATACTACAACATGCTGTTATCTAGCACCGTGTTCTGACAACAATTTCTTAATCCCAGTGCCTTCCTCCCCCCGCGCAAGCTGGAAGGCGGTTTTACCGTCCTCGGTCTCCGCACCTACATCCGCACCATGCTCGAGCAATACGCGTACGACCTCGATTGTCCCGGTTTGCGCAGCCGTATGCAACGCGGTAAAGCGATCGCTACCCAGCGCGTTTACATCTGCACCGTGTTCGAGCAATAATCGGGCAACTTTGGTCAATGATAGACCGAGATAGCGATGTTTTGAGCTGCCTTGAGACGCATAATCTAATGCAGTCCGTCGGCCGTCGGGATCCTGGGCGTTGACATCTGCTTTGTACTCGAGTAATACCTGAACCATCTCGAAATCTCCCTCCCAGGCTGCAGCATGCAGTGGAGTTCTCCCTTCGAAGCCTGTGACATTCGGGTGTGCACCATTGTCACGGAGAAACTTGGCTGTCTGATAATGCCTCCCGTTCAATGCTGCAATCAGCGGTACCACATAGTGACCACCGGTAGCGTTCACATGCTCGGGATTATTGACTATCAGGTGTTCCACCAGATCTTGGAATCCACATAATGCGGCATAGTATAACGGAGTAGCGTGGCGTTTATTGTTTGGTGTGAACTGGAAGAAGGTTGACTCGGGGGAATCGGTGTCTGTGTCGTGCAATTGGAGCCATGCCTCAAAATATGGCTTGTCCGGGTCAAAGAGAGATTCCATCGCCTTTCGTAGACACGACGATGCTTTCCCGAACTGGACATGCGCGACCCAGTGTTCAGCTGCATATCTAGCCAGAGGAGAGCTGTTCCTGACGTCGCTCTCTTCAACGAAATCGTCCAACCGGACTAAAACGCTTATACAAGCTTGCGCAAGTATTATATGCGCAGGCTCAAGAACGATATGATAGTGCGAGGCGCCTCCACTCGAGGTAGCGAGCCGAGTCGAGGTCAAAAATTCCTTGACCGAAAAATGCGAGAATTGCACTATCCGCGATTCATCGGACTCCACAATGGCAATTAGACTCGAGCATGAGCTCAGGAGTGCCTGCTCTTGATCCTCCCAACGCCAATTCGGATTCAACTTCGGCATCCCTTCTGCATCATCGAAGTCCACCGCGAGGACTTCTGCAAGCTCCTCCACTCGAAGTGGCCGGATCGCGACAACTAGGCATTGCAATAGACGAAGCGCGTGGTCCCGATTCGGCTTCTTGATCTCCTTTATTACACGCTCGTACGTCTCGTCCAAGGACTCCGGTAATTCATCCAGGGTACGCCGCACACTCGGTGGAAGACAGTGCCGCAGAATTTCCAACTGGCAGAATATCCACCTAAACCTGCTCGACAATTTGAATGGGTGTCACAACCGTTGAATAATTGATTCACTTACATTCCGTCAGCTCTTTCGGAGAGCACCTCAACGACAAGCTCCTTATCCTCAGCCTTCCATCTCCTCATGATTGGTTCCGAATTCGAGTAAATCACTGACTTGACATACTCGACGATATCTTTCTTTTGACCAGTCTGGTCGTGAAGGGAGACTTGGGAAGAGGTCAGAGGTGCAAGGACATCTCGTATATCGATTTCTGGACGACTCGTGACACATGTTCGAAGATGTGCAAGACCAAGTTCGACGAGTTCCTTGACAAGTTCAAGCACCCTCTCGCGTGGAGATGGAATCCCAGAGGTGTTCGAAGATTCATCGAGTGCGTCGATGATCAGGTAGATGGGACATCGATCAGGGAGTGCAAGCATCTCTTTCAGGCATTCGGCCAAAATGGTATCACTAGGCTGTTTCTTGCCCTCGTCATGAGCGAAATGAAGATTCGAGAGGATGTCACAACGCGGATTCGAGGAAGCCGAAAGTTGCATGAGAAGGGAAAGGAGTAGGTCGCGCAGGCCTTGCTTGTTGACGTCTCGAAAGTCGAAATAAAAGTAGGCCATCGACGCATTTCCGGCCTTGCACATCGCTTCAATATCTTGGATGACCGTGGAACTGACAGAATACATCAGTCACCTCTGATGGGAACAATTAAAAATCCACAAACCAAAGGACACTTTTGCCCGAGCCAGCTACAATACAAGACGCTATCAGCGGGAGTCAAATTGGAAAGAGGATGGGGCGAACGTTTTCCGTGAACCCAAAGGAGTGAACCGGTTGACTTCCACTCTTGAAAGATGCCGCCTTGGAAGAACCAAGACGCCATTTTCTTGTGACGGGTACCACATGCGATGTTATGGTTTGTTGAGGGATCCGGTGGGGAGAGCCATTTTTGAACGCTGTCTCGCAATTGGTTCCCTGAGAGGATGGATGAGGCTCGATGGTCAGCGCTGATGAGTTTAGATGGACAGACGTTTGATTTGATCTACATCAACGACCGTTTGTTGCACGGCTATTTTCACTTCCCTTCCGTCTGAGTGGCCGAAATTGCCGAGTAAGTATGACTTGGGGATTGATTAAAGATGATTTACGCACCGCGAATGGCCTCTGTAACTCTCTCGCCAACGGTATGTGTGGCCTTCAGATTTTGTGCAATTCCCATCCAAGCCTCCTCATGCGTCAGTATGTCTAGCCTCTTCAACGCATCTTCAGTGTCTGTCCTTCCAATCAGCTTCTTCGCAAATTTCTCTGAAAGCCCGATCGTTCAGTCAACCGTGAAATACTTATATAGCGAATACTTACTCAATCGGCTTTGCTTCATCTCCTTCGTGACGATCCCAAGAATAGAGAGGACTTCGACCATTATTTGAATGATTATATCCATCATTTCGGAGGTCGGCTGCGCTCCTGTGTAAACCTCGAGTCGTCGAAAAAACCTTTCGATGCGCTCGAATATGTCGACAAGAGTATCTTTGCTAGCTCGAATAGCCTTAACTGTCTGAGAAAAGTACGTGTTATAGTGGCCTGCAGGAAATTATTAAGGATACTCACTGAAAGGAGAATGCCGACCCCGGCAAAGATCACATTCGCAGGTGGGAATGCCTGTCACATAAATATGAGAGTGTAGAAGTCGAACAAATATGTGCTGAAGCATACCATGCTAGCACCCGCTTCAAGAATCGAAGAGAAAGCCTGCAAAACGTTCACTGTTGGATCAAGCCATTTGGACCATCGTTCATCGCTGCTCGGGGACTGATCTAGTCCTTGGACTTGCTCTTGAAGGATTGCGATAATGGCAGCAGGAGAGTTACAGGTTTGGAGCCGGGCGGCGAGAGGATGAGTACGTAAATCGTTCTTTGTGCGCTTTTTGTACTTGTCCAAGGCATTATTGATGATTAGTTGGAAGTTGGAGGACGAGGAGGACGAGGAGGCCGTAGGCTGAGGGTGAGACATCGGGGTGAGAGTAAGGAAGATTGTTCGTTATTGAGGGGCTTTGGGGGTGCGAGTGGGGGTGCGAGTGTTGGAGGGCAGAGGGAAACAGTCCGCTGGGCGTACGGGGCACAGGGCACAGGGCACTGCCTCATGTCAGCGTGGGTATTCCTGAGGAACGTGTCTAAAATGTGGAGGATAGGCGCGCGACACCACGAAAGTTACCACCACCAGGAGTAGAGAGCGAACTGTTTTGTTTATCGGACTCAGTACCACTGGTAAAGGCTACAGCGAGCTGACCGTGGTGGGTATATGCGTCTCAATGTCGTACCAGCAGGCAATGTGCGCGCTCTGCTTCAGTGCGACTACTAGGTATAACCGTTCAACGTTCAGCTCCTCGACAGTTTTTGGCCTGGCCTGCCTGCCTCCGGCCGTACAAGAGGATCATACTCACTCCCACTTGCAGCTAGCGCACTCTCATACAACTCCTCAAGAGCATTCGCGAGCCGAATAAAGCCATTCATCGCGGCGCTCGAGGGCCATGCAGACGCAGTCGAAGTGCTCTCACGTCGTCCAAACACCATTACAGATGTCGCGAGTGCAAGCTGGGATGGAGGTGGGTTTTTCTTTCCTTTGAAGCTCGTGCGATAAACTTCCTCAGTCGAGTAATTTAACCAAAACCCGTCGCCTTTCACAGAGATTATTCTTCATAATGCTGGGAGGAGGACGCACCTCACCAAAATTGCGGGTGCGCATCAGGGGAAGATATCTGGCCTTTGTTGGGCAGATGACCACAGGGTTTTGAGCTGTGGCGTAGACAGAAATATCAAGATGTGGGATGTGGGCGCAGAGGCATCATTAGATTCCTCAGGAGCAGGGCCATCGCAGGTTCGTTCTTTCCTTCTATTCCATCTTCGACATTTTCTAACACTCTCGTAGCCAAAACCTCTTGCGGTTTTTCCAGGGAAAGGAACAATTCAGTCAGCCCCCATACTCTCTTCGCTTCGCTGCAACTGATACGGCATTTTTTGTAGCTCCATAGATCATCATACCACAGATCCATTATTTGCGACGTCTTCGACAATAGTTCAGATATGGGATGAGACAAAGTACGTTCCCTGCCTTTCCGTCTTTCCTCTCTCATCGTCCCTTAGGAGCGTCCCTGTGATGGATATCACGTTCTCCACCTCTGCAGAGTCCGTAACAGGGGTGCGCTTCAATCCCTCCGAACCTTCTGTGCTCGCCAGTGTTGGCTCCGATCGTACCTTCATCCTTTATGACATTCGAACCGGCAAGGCAGAGCGACGTATCGTCATGCAGGTATATGCGCATCCATGAGCGTGGTTGCCTCTAAATCTAAAGACGTATTTCAGATGAAAAACAACGATCTCTCCTGGTCTCCTACCTTCCCGACCTCCATACTCCTAGCATCCGAAGATCACAATCTCTACACGTTCGACATCCGGCGGCTCAGTACCCCGACCCAGATTTACAAGGCACATGTCTCCGCCGTGACGTCTTGCGATTGGTCACCAACTGGCACCGAGTTCGTCTCTGGTGGGTGGGATCGCACTCTACGCATATGGCAAGAAGGCCACGGTACACACCCCGAGGTGTACCACACGAAGCGTATGCAGCGGGTGCTGGCGACCGCGTTCACCGCAGATGGGCGTTTCGTGCTCTCCGGCTCCGACGACGGCAACGTGCGTGTATGGAAGGCGAACGCATCGGAGAAACTCGGCATCGTCACAGCTCGCGACCGCTCCGCAATCGAGTACCGCAATGCGCTCAAAGAGCGGTGGAAAATGGATGCCGAGATCGGCAAAGTGCAACGGTACGCGCACAGCTGTTTGGTCGATCAACTCGGTGGTACCATATCATCTTACTAACAACATGATCGATGATATAGAAGTCGGCATTTACCAAAACCCGTGTACAAGGCTGGGCAGCTTAAACGGACGATGGATGAGGCAGAGCGCGTCAAGGAGCGGCGGCGGCGGCGGCGGCATACGCGGGCGGGGGAGAGCAAACCCAAGGCGGAACGGAAGAAAGTGGTAATGGCGGAACAGAGCTAACATACTGTATTATCGATGTGTTGTTACTTTGCCTCGTACATGCATGACTCAATCAGGAATCTGTACTGCTTCGGAAGTGATCGATCGTCGCTAGTCCGAATCTAGTGGGAAGATCGCCTGGTTTAATTCCTTGAAGGAGTGGAGTTTTTACACGGTTTGAAATTAAATGATTTGTTTATGGAAACTGTAACTTAGTACGGCTGAACAGAATAGACCTGGCGGTCAACCTCGAGTCAGAGTTCGAGAGTGATGTTCGAGAGTGATGTTCGACTTCTTCTTAAACCTGTACAGCTGAAGCGATGCTTACCTTGCTCCCCTTTACGTACTCCACATTGTCAGAGGCAACGTCACTCTACTCTCAAATGGTGTATGAAAAAATATCACAGAAGGAGAGGTAGTATTTCCGAGTCCTTGCCCTAGTAAACGTAGACTACTACGTTTAGTATGGATGTAAACCGTGAGTCCGTGACACTTCAACGTGCTGTTATCTAGCACCGTGTTCTGACAACAATTTCTTGATCTCAGTGCCTTCCTCCCCCCGCGCAAGCTGGAAGGCGGTTTTGCCGTCCTCGGTCTCCGCACCTATATCCGCACCATGCTCGAGCAATACGCGTATGACCTCGATCGTCCCGGTTTGCGCAGCCATATGCAACGCGGTAGAGCGATCGCTACCCAGCGCGTTTACATCTGCACCGTGTTCGAGCAATAATCGGGCAACTTTGGCCAATGATGGACGGAAATTGGGAAGATTTGACCAGCTTTGAGACAAAAAATGTAATGGAGTCTCGCCGAAGGCACTCCGGGCGTTGACATCTGCTTTATACTCGAGTAATACCTGAACCATCTCGAAATCTCCCTCCCAGGCTGCAGCATGCAGTGGACTTCTCCCTCCGAAGCCTATGACATTCGGGTGTGCGCCATTGTCACGGAGAAACTTGGCTGTCTGATAATGCCCCGCGTTCAATGCTGCAATCAGAGGTGCCACAAAGTAACCACCGGTAGCGTTCACATGCTCGGGATTATTGACTATCAGGTGTTCCACCAGATCTTGGAATCCACATAATGCGGCATAGTATAACGGAGTAGCGCGGGATCTCCGTGATGGTGTGAACTGGTAGAAGGTTGACTCGGGGGAATTGGTGTCTATGTCGTGCAATTGGAGCCATGCCTCAAAATATGGTTTATCCGGGTCAAAGAGAGATTCCATCGCCTTTCGTAGGCACGACGACGCTTTCCCGAACTGGACATGCGCGACCCAGTATTCAGCTGCATATGCAGCCAGGGAAGAGCTGTTCCCGACGTCGCTCTCTTCAACGAAATCGTCCAACCGGAGTAAAACGCTTATACAAGCTTGCGCAAGTATTATATGCGCAGGCTGAAGAGCGATATGATAGTGCGAGACGCCTCCACTCGAGGTAGCGAGCCGAGACGAGGTCAGGAATTCCTTGACCGAAAAATGCGAGAATTGCACTATCCGCGATTCATAGGACTCCACAATGGCAATTAGACTCGAGCATGAGCTCAGAAGTGCCTGCTCTTGATCCTCCCAACGCCAATTCGGATTCAACTTCGGCATCCCTTCTGCATCATCGAAATCGACTGCGAGGACTTCCGCAAGCTCCTCCACTCGAAGTGGCCGGATCGCAACGACTAGGCATTTCAATAGACGAAGCGCGTGGTCCCGGTTCGGCTTCTTGATCTCCTTTATTACACGCTCGTACGTCTCGTCCAAGGACTCCGGTAATTCATCCAGGGTACGCCGCACACTCGGTGGAAGACAGTGCCGCAGAGTTTCCAACTGGCAGAATATCCACCTAAACCTGCTCGACAATTTGAACGGGTGTCACAACCGTTGAATAATTGATTCACTTACATTCCGTCAGCTCTTTCGGAGAGCACCTCAACGACGAGTTCCTTATCCTCAGCCTTCCATCTCCTCATGATTGGTTCCGAATTCGAGTAAACCACTGACTTGACATACTCGACGATATCTTTCTTTTGACCAGTCTGGTCGTGAAGGGAGACTTGGGAAGAGGTCAGAGGTGCAAGGACATCTCGTATATCGATTTCTGGTCGACTCGTGACGCATATACGAAGATGTGCAAGACAAAGTTCGACGAGTTCGTTGACAAGCTCAAGCACCTTCTCGCGTGGAGATGGAATCCCAGAGGTGTTCGAAGATTCATCGAGTGCGTCAATGATCAGGTAGATAGGACATCGATCAGGGAGTGCAAGCATCTCTTTCAGGCATTTGGCCAAAGTGGTATCGCTAGGCTGTTCCTTGCCCTCGTCATGAGCGAAATAAAGATCCGAGAGGATGTCACAACGCGGATTCGAGGAAGCCGAAAGTTGCATGAGAAGGGAAAGGAGAAGGTCGCGCAGGCCTTGCTTGTTGGCGTCTCGAAAGTCGAAATAAAAGTAGGCCATTGACGCATTTCCGGCCTTGCACATCGCTTTAATATCTTGGATGACCGTGGAACTGCCAGAATACATCAGTCACCTCTGATGGGAACAATTAAAAATCCACAAACCAAAGGACACTTTTGCCCGAGCCGGCTACAATACAAGACGCTATCAGCGGGAGTCAAGTTGGAAAGAAGATGGGGCGAACGTTTTCCGTGAACCCAAAGGAGTGAACCGGCCGACTTCCACTCTTGAAAGATGCTGCCTTGGAAGAACCAAGACGCCATTTTCTTGTGACGGGTACCACATGCGATGTTATGGTTTGTTGAGGGATCCGGTGGGGAGAGCCATTTGTGAACGCTGTCTCGCAATTGGTTCCCTGAGAGGATGCATGAGGCTCGATGGTCAGCGCTGATGAGTTTAGATGACAGACGTTTAATTTGATCTACATCAATGACCGTTTGTTGCACGGCTATTTTCACTTCCCTTCCGTCTGAGTGGCCGAAATTGTCCAGTAAGAATGACTTGAGGATTGATTAAAGATGATTTACGCACCGCGAATGACCTCTGTAACTCTGTCATCAACTCTCCTCACACTCTCGCCAACGGTATGCGTGGCCTTCAGATTTTGTGCAATCCCCATCCAAGCCTCCTCATGCGTCAGTATGTCTAGCCTCTTCAACGCCTCTTCCGTGTCTGTCCTTCCAATCAGCTTCTTCGCAAATTTCTCTGAAAGCCCGATCGTTCAGTCAACCGTGAAATATTTATATAGCGAATACTTACTGAATCGACTTTGCTTCATCTCCTTAGTTACGATCCCAAGAATAGAGAGGACTTCGACCATTATTTGAATGATTATATCCATCATTTCGGAGGTCGGCTGCGCTCCTGTGTAAACCTCGAGTCGTCGAAAAAACCTTTCGATGCGCTCGAATATGTCGACAAGAGTATCTTTGCTAGCTCGAATAGCCTTGACTGTCTGAGAAAAGTACGTGTTATAATGGCCTGCAGGAAGTTATTAAGGATACTCACTGAAAGGAGAATGCCGACCCCGGCAAAGATCACATTCGCAGGTGGGAATGCCTGTTTGTTACATAAATATGAGAGTGTAGAAGTCGAACAAATATGTGCTGAAGCATACCATGCTAGCACCCGCTTCAAGAATCGAAGAGAAAGCCTGCAAAACATTCACGGTTGGATCAAGCCATTTGGACCATCGTTCATCGCTGCTCGGGGACTGATCTAGTCCTTGGACTTGCTCTTGAAGGATAGCGATAATGGCAGCAGGAGAGTTACAGGTTTGGAGCCGGGCGGCGAGAGGATGAGTACGTAAATCGTTCTTTGTGCGCTTTTTGTACTTGTCCAAGGCATTATTAATGATTAGTTGGAAGTTGGAGGACGAGGAGGACGAGGAGGCCGTAGGCTGAGTGTGAGACATCGGGGTGAGAGTAAGGATGATTGTTTGTTATAGAGAGGCTTTGGGGGTGCGAGTGGGGGTGCTGGAGGGCAGAGGGAAACGGTCCGTTGGGCGTACGGGGCACAGGGCACTGCCTCATGTCGGCGTGGGTATTCCTGAGGAACGTGTCTAAAACGTGGAGGATAGGCGCGCGACACCACGAAAGTTACCACTACCAGGAGTAAAGAGCGAACTGTAATAATTATTGCAACGGCCAGTAACAGCTGTGGCGAGAACGTAAGAGAGTGAATGAATCAAGTTCTGTGACTGGAACGGAAACTAGACCAAGTCCCAGTACGATGTTGGGCCCCAGTTGAGCAGAAAACGGCCTGGTCGTCCCTGGTCTAGAGGGTTTCGTCGTGTCGAGAAGAAAAGAGCATTGTACATTCAATTGTACTTTGGCTTTGCTGATCGAGCTCTCCTTTGGGGTGGTCGTCGTGTGTTGATGAGGCATGCCGCACATATGCATTTATTAGCGTCGTTTACCTGGGGGGGCGGTCCGAAATAGGTTCGTCAGGTTAGGGAGAATGCTTTTGTTTCGTGTATTTTTCGTTTGATCTTTTGTCCCGGGACAGTCGTTGACGGGCTTGGACTCGGGTCACACTGACGATGGAGAAACTATCATGTAGTGTCCTCTATTGCAAACGCTCACAGTATTCCTTGCGAGCACTGAAAAATTCTCGTTGACGTATCGAGGCACCGTTCTTACCTCAAGCCATTGCCGCACCCATTAATCTGTAGTCAGCGTAAGCTGCGTAACTGTGCCGTCCAATCACCGTGACTTTTATACTTGGCCAACCACTGCAACCAACCAACGGCGAAAATTTCGCCGCCTTGTCCTCATTGCTTATAAAGTAACGGACTATTTGTATCGAAATGTTACACGGAATGAATAAGACTTGCTTGCTTCCTGCTTATATTGAAGTCTTTGGGACGACAAGTAATCAATGTCTTACCATGTCCAAAGTTTGGCCTACTAATCACTCGGCGACGTATACAAACAACATCACAGATAATGTTCATTTCAAAGACGTAGCAACGTTACAGGTATTGGAGAGGGATGTGCGAGTCAGGGATGGGGAGGGGAGGGGTGAATAGTAACAAACGAGACGAGAAAAACAGTCATACAATGCGGGCGGACGAGGCTGCGAGTTTACGCGACGAGAGGCTTAAAAGAAAGAGCTCTGAGCCGCACGTATTGAGAAACGGGAGAGAGAGAGGACCAGACATACCTGGGAGAGAAGTCGACGATCCAGTGCCTGGACGTCAAGGTTGTTCTCAGTCGGTAGGAAGATACGAAGCAGAAGATGGAGAACGAACCAGGGCAGCGATTCACCAGTCAAGACATCCACCAGCTCCGTCGATAACCAGACGACGAACAAAAATCGGAGAGAATGAAAGAGAGAGGGAGCCGAGACGGCGTCGAAGGAACAGACGAAGCGTGCAATCCGCCAAAGAGCTAAACGACAAAGATTGTCAGTTACTAGCATAAAGGATAGAAAGAAAAGGGGACGAACGATGGGCAGCGAATCGAGAATCAAGACACGCGTCTGAACCAACGAGACAAGAAGCAGATAGAAAAGGCCGGTCGAAAAAGGAGAAAAAAACAGAAGACGAGGAGAAAGGACAGTGGGGGGAGGGAGGGAACGTCGAGGACGAAGCTTGGATGTGCTTGCGCTCAATCGAGGGTGTAGGCGATGCCGTAGAACTCGGCGGAGGGATACTTGCCGAGGATCTGCTTGATGACCCACCAGAGGGGCGTACCGTAGGTGACGTGATTATTCATGCCTCGAGGCATTCCTGAGTGCAGGATGGCGAGCCCGTCGCCAGAGCCCGTGAAGATGAGAGACCCCGAATCGCCGTGGTCCGAAAAGTCGCCAGAAGTCTTGCTATAGTTATAGACGACCACGTCCCTGGACTCGAGTCCGAGGTCGGTGCAGGTATAGGCCTCCATGCCGGAATAGCGGCCCAATGTGAGCTTAGTCGTGCTGCCGTACTTGGCGACGATGTAAAGGGGCTCGCCATTCTTGTCCTCCGTGTCGGGATTGTTGACGAGGCGGCGAGGCAGAGCGCGATGGATGGGGAGCTGGAGGTCGGCTGGGATCGTCCTGCCCTCGCTAACGGCAGCGATGGGCCAGAAGCGATCCTCGAGCTCACCGGCGCCGTATTGGTTTCCTGAAGAGTTGAATGTCAGTAAGCGAGATTGGAATGAAGGGGACGGAACGCACCCAGGTCGACGATGTTACGCTCAAAATTCTCGAGCTTCGCCCCATCGACGGCGAATGTGGCGTAGAGTGTAGTGGCGGTCGTCAACCCTGACGGAGATCTCGGGAGCCCAGTCGACATCACCGAACCTGCGGCCGTTGGTATCCTGCCACTTGGCTTGACTTCGGCGAAGAGCGTCTGGAGAGTGGCGTTGTCTTCGTTCTTGTCGTCCAAGGCGTTCTGCTTGCGTCGCAGGGCCTGTTTTGCCCGTCCGACTTCAACCCCAACTCCGCCGATTCTCCGGCAAGTCTAACGGCATCGCGGAACCCTGTGTTGACGGCGTCTTCGAT
This sequence comes from Russula emetica, assembly GCA_015178925.1. Taxonomy (NCBI): domain Eukaryota; kingdom Fungi; phylum Basidiomycota; class Agaricomycetes; order Russulales; family Russulaceae; genus Russula; species Russula emetica. The sequence continues at coordinate 114,948 of WHVC01000024.1, read as the reverse complement.
CTCGACGACGGCACGAGCGAGACGGCGTTCACCACAGACAAGGATGTGCTGAGGGTTGGCCCCGTCGAACTCGTAATGGGTGGTCGTGTCGACGGAGGCGACGTGTTTGTTGGTGAGAGCGAGGATCCTATCGCTGGGGTCGCCGTTGCTGGTCTTCACCTCCCGGAACAAGAACGTGAGGGTGCCCTGCGCATCGTCGGACTCCCTGGCGATGGGGATGCCTAGGCCAGTGTTGAAGGGGTGATTGAGGCCGAACCTGGGACTGGTGTTGTCCTCGACGCTCATCAGAGACGGTCGGCCAGCCTTTCGACCGACCCTTCGTACCACTCGACGACGACATCGGTGATCTGGAAGTCAGCGAGGATGTGAAGGATGTCGGGCGTGGCATCATGAACAGCCCCGGCATTGGTGGTGTTGGGACGAACAGCGATCCACACAACAACTGGGCCAAAAGTTTCCTCCTTGCCGTCCTCGACGGTCGAGAAGCGAACTGTCTTAAGCGCGGAGTACTTGAGGCCGTGGGCCTTCATCGATTCTAAGATCTGAGGAGCGACGGTACCCCATACGGCGTTAAGCGGCGTATCGAAGACACCGTGGGCAGTCTTGTTGGGGATTTTGAAGAAGCGGGCTCCAGGCGCGGGGATGGGGAAGGGGTTGGCCTCGAGATCGGAACGCCACATGAGTTTGGGAGGGTTGCCGGAGATGCCGTGATACCAGTAGTGCATCTCAAACTTGGAGATCAGTGCAGGGGCGACGACGGTGAGGGCGTCTGAGTCGTTACTGAGCTGCGAGTAGAGGGTATCGGCCTCGCTGATGGTTGGAGAGGTGGGAAAGGTGGGAGACGTAGGAGACGTAGGAGAGCCCACAGCGTCTTGTGGGGGAGCCTGGGTTGAGTACCTGCGATTGAGACAGTCGACCATGAAGCAGGTCACGGCTGAAAACGCAAAAAGATGTGAGTACGTGGGAACTGAAACGCGCAAGAAAGAAGATGAAGAGACTTACTGCCAAGGTGCACGGGGTCAGCCCTCACTTTTTCGACCATGGCTTTGACACCCGGAGCAACGTCTACAAGGTGGACGGACAATCATGAGTGGGAGATGGACGTGTGTAATGACGAAGCAGCTCACTTTTGCCCAAGAACTCGAGGGTATTGAGTTCTTCGTCGCTCAGGTCGACGATCTCTGCGGGAAACGCTCAGCACTGGTAACGAATAGGAACGACGGGCGTTACTTACTCTTGTTCAGATAAGCAGGATCCATGGCGGCAAAAAACAGTTCACGAGAGGTGGTAGTAAGAAAGCGCAAGTAAGTAACTCGTCGATGGGGATGAGTTGGGGAGCGATGGAAAAACGCGAAGAGGGGATCCTTTTAGAGTGCGTTCGGGAACAACGCCTTCCAAAAGCGTCCAGGCTTTCAGAAGCCCCAGTCATTGAAAAGCCATCTCACGTGGTTTACAAATGCCGAGTCACATCAGTCACAGTATGTCACACAGTATCACGAGTCACTTGCTGCCATGTATTGTCCGGGGCAATTCCTTGAAGGTGTGGTGTTTTTATACGGTTTGAAATTAAATGATTTGTCTATGGAAACTGTAGGACGGCTGAACAGAACAGACCTGGCGGTCAACCTCGAGTCAGAGTTGGAGAGTGATGTTCGAGAGTGATGTTCGACTTCTTAAACCTGTACAGCTGAAGCGATGCTTACCTCTTTACGCACTCCACATTGCCAGAGGGGCAACGTCTCTCTACTGTCAAATGGTGCATGAAAAAATATCACAGAAGGAAAGGTAGTATTTCCTTGCCCAGGTAGGCTAAACGTAGACTACTACTAATAGTATGGATCTAAACAGTTGTCCGTGACACTACAACGTGCTGTATCCAGCACCGTATTCTGACAGCAATTTCATTATCTCAGTGTCTTCCTTCTCCCGCGCAAGCTGGAAGGCGGTTTCACCGTATTCGGTCTCCGCACCTACATCCGCACCATGCTCGAGCAATACGCGTACGACCTCGATTGTCCCGGTTCGCGCAGCTATATGCAACGCGGTAAAGCGATCGCTCCGCAGCGCGTTTACATCTGCACCGTGTTCGAGCAATAATCGGGCAACTTTGACTAATGATGGACCGAGATTGGGACGATCTGACCAGCTATGAGACGCAAAACATAATGGAGTCTCGCCGTCGGCATTCCGGGCGTTGACATCTGCTTTGTACCCGAGTAATACCTGAACCATCTCGAAGCCTCCAGACAAGGCTGCAGCATGCAGTGGAGTTATCCCTCCGAAGCCTGTGACATTCGGATGTGCACCATTGTCACGGAGAAACTTGGCTGTCTGATAATGCCCCGCGTTCAATGCTGCAATCAGAGGTGCCACATAGTAACCACCGGTGGCATTCACATGCTCGGGATTATTGACTATCAGGTGTTCCACCAGATCTTGAAATCCACATAATGCGGCATAGTATAACGGAGTACCGTGGGATTTATCGTTTGGTGTGAAGTAAAAGAAGATTGACTCGGTGGGATTGGTGTCTACGTCGTGCAATTGGAGCCATGCCTCGAGATATGGCTTGTCCGGGTCAAAGAGAGACTCCATCGCCTTTCGTAGGCACGACGACGCTTTGCCGAACTGGACATGCGCGACCCAGTGTTCAGCTGCATATGCAGCCAGGGAAGAGCTGTTCCCGACGTCGCTCTCTTCAACGAAATCGTCCAACCGGAGTAAAACGCTTATACAAGCTTGCGCAAGTATTATATGCGCAGGCTCAAGAACGATATGATAGTGCGAGGCGCCTCCACTCGAGGTAGCGAGCCGAGTCGAGGTCAAAAATTCCTTGACGGAAAAATGCGAGAATTGCACTATCCGCGATTCATCGGACTCCACAATGGCAATTAGACTCGAGCATGAGCTCAGGAGTGCCTGCTCTTGATCCTCCCAACGCCAATTCGGATTCAACTTCGGCATCCCTTCTGCATCATCGAAATCCACCGCGAGGACTTCCGCAAGCTCCTCCACTCGAAGTGGCCGGATCGCGACAACTAGGCATTGCAATAGACGAAGCGCGTGGTCCCGATTCGGCTTCTTGATCTCCTTTATTACACGCTCGTACGTCTCGTCCAAGGACTCCGGTAATTCATCCAGGGTACGCCGCACACTCGGTGGAAGACAGTGCCGCAGAGTTTCCAACTGGCAGAATATCCACCTAAACCTGCTCGACAATTTGAACGGGTGTCACAACCGTTGAATAATTGATTCACTTACATTCCGTCAGCTCTTTCGGAGAGCACCTCAACGACGAGTTCCTTATCCTCAGCCTTCCATCTCCTCATGATTGGTTCCGAATTCGAGTAAACCACTGACTTGACATACTCGACGATATCTTTCTTTTGACCAGTCTGGTCGTGAAGGGAGACTTGGGAAGAGGTCAGAGGTGCAAGGACATCTCGTATATCGATTTCTGGACGACTCGTGAGGCATATACGAAGATGTGCAAGACCAAGTTCGACGAGTTCCTTGACAAGCTCAAGCACCCTCTCGCGTGGAGATGGAATCCCAGAGGTGTTCGAAGATTCATCGAGTGCGTCAATGATCAGGTAGATGGGACATCGATCAGGGAGTGCAAGCATCTCTTTCAGGCATTTGGCCAAAATGGTATCGCTAGGCTGTTCCTTGCCCTCGTCATGAGCAAAATAAAGATTCGAGAGGATGTCGCAACGCGAATTCGAAGAAGCAGAAAGTTGCATGAGAAGGGAAAGGAGTAGGTCGCGCAGGCCTTGCTTGTTGGCGTCTCGAAAGTCGAAATAAAAGTAGGCCATTGACGCATTTCCGGCCTTGCACGTCGCTTTAATATCTTGGATGACCGTGGAACTGACGGAATACATCAGTCACCTCTGATGAGAACAATTAAAAATCCACAAACCAAAGGACACTTTTGCCGGAGCCGGCTACAATACAAGACGCTATCAGCGTGAGTCAAGTTGGAAAGAGGATGGGGCGAACGTTTTCCGTGAACCCAAAGGAGTGAACCGGCTGACTTCCACTCTTGAAAGATGCTGCCTTGGAAGAACCAAGACGCCATTTTCTTGTGACGGGTGCCGCATGCGATGTTATGGTTTGTTGAGGGATCCGGTGGGGAGAGCCATTTTTGAACGCTGTCTCGCAATTGGTTCCCTGAGAGGATGGATGAGGCTCGATGGTCAGCGCTGATGAGTTTAGATGACAGACGTTTCATTTGATCTACGGCTATTTTCACTTCCCTTCCGTCTGAGTGGCCCAAATTGCCAAGTAAGTATGACTTGGGGACTGATTAAAAATGATTTACGCACCGCGAATGACCTCTGTAACTCTCTCGCCAACGGTATGTGTGGCCTTCAGATTTTGTGTAATCCCCATCCAAGCCTCCTCATGCGTCAGTTTGTCTAGCCTCTTCAACGCATCTTCCGTGTCTGTCCTTCCAATCAACTTCTTCGCAAATTTCTCTGAAAGCCCGATCGTTCAGTCAACGGTGAAATATTTATATAGCGAATACTTACTCAACCGGCTTTGCTTCATCTCCTTCGTGACGATCCCAAGAATAGAGAGGACTTCGACCATTATTTGAATGATTATATCCATCACTTCTGAGGTCGGCTGCGCTCCTGTGTAAACCTCGAGTCGTCGAAAAAACCTTTCGATGCGCTCGAATATGTCGACAAGAGTATCTTTGCTAGCTCGAATAGCCTTGACTGTCTGAGAAAAGTACGTGTTATAATGGCCTGCAGGAAGTTATTAAGGATACTCACTGAAAGGAGAATGCCGACCCCGGCAAAGATCACATTCGCAGGTGGGAATGCCTGTTACATAAATATGAGAGTGTAGAAGTCGAACAAATATGTGCTGAAGCATACCATGCTAGCACCCGCTTCAAGAATCGAAGAGAAAGCCTGCAAAACGTTCACTGTTGGATCAAGCCATTTGGACCATCGTTCATCGCTGCTCGGGGACTGATCTAGTCCTTGGACTTGCCCTTGAAGGATAGCGATAATGGCAGCAGGAGAGTTACAGGTTTGGAGCCGGGCGGCGAGAGGATGAGTACGTAAATCGTTCTTTGTGCGCTTTTTGTACTTGTCCAAGGCATTATTGATGATTAGTTGGAAGTTGGAGGACGAGGAGGACGAGGAGGACGAGGAGGACGAGGAGGACGAGGAGGACGAGGAGGACGTAGGCTGAGGGTGAGACATCGGGGTGAGAGTAAGGAAGATTGTTCGTTATAGAGGGGCTTTGGGGGTGCGAGTGGGGGTGCTGGAGGGCAGAGGGAAACAGTCCGCTGGGCGTACGGGGCACAGGGCACTGCCTCATGTCGGCAGTGGGTGTTCCCGAGGAACGTGTCTAAAACGTGGAGGATAGGCGCGCGACACCACGAAAGTTACCACCACCAGGAGTAGAGAGCGAACTGTATTGTTTATCGGACTCGGTACCACTGGTAAAGGCTACAGCGAGCTGACCGTGGTGGGTATATGCGTCTCAATGTCGTACCAGCAGGCAATGTGCGCGCTCTGCTTCAGTGCGACTACTAGGTATAACCGTTCAGCTCCTCGACCGTTTTTGGCCTGCCTGCCTCCGGCCGTACAAGAGGATCATACTCACTCCCACCTGCAGCTAGCGCACTCTCATACAACTCCTCAAGAGCATTCGCGAGCCGAATATCGCGCGCAGACACCCCATGTGTCTTCTTATCCTTATCATCCACTTTCGCATCTGACCTTCTTCGAGCGACGTGCGTCCACGCTGATGAGGACGGCATGTTGATCCTCAAACACATTCGGCAAACGGACTGGGAAGGAAGCGACAATAGTGAGACAGCAAACAAACAAGGGCGGCGGGAGGACCGAGTTGGGGGCAAAAAAAGGGATATGGAAGGAAATGGACGTATTTATATGATGACAGGTGGACGTGCACCTCGCCATCTCCCCGGCTATGCCTGAAGTTGAAGTTGAACGGAATGAGAACGGACCTGCTTTTTCTCCTCTACCAAGAACCCTTCTAGAGCCTCCGCGTTCGCAAACTCAACCCGCTTGCGCAACACAGCGATGCCATTCCCGTTGGGCAAGATCGGAGAACGCCCCCATCCCGCGCGCATACAACGGTTGCACGTACTGCTCAATGTCGTGGGTGTTGATGGTCGGAAGTGTGCCTTTTGGTGGTGGGGGCGGTGTGGGAAGCGGGCGGATAGATGAGGACTGGCTTTTCGGGGTGTATTATTAGCCGCGTTTTTAATATGATTCTTGGCTTCCGAATTGTGCCCTGTGGAGGAATACAAAGCTGTGTGCCACGGGAGAGAGAACTTGCTTGGACAACTGGGCTGGTTTGTACGAAAAATGAACGTCGGCGAGTCGTACAAGAGGCCGATCCATGGAGGGATCACATCGATCACACTCAGAGATGGTTTGTGCATCGTATGCCCTTAGCTATATGTGGAACGGTTCTATCGCTGTCAGGACACGCTGTAGCAGGGATTGAACTCAGAAGACGATAAGAACAGTTTCTTGGAGTTTAATGAGGGATTAGATACATCCTATGGTCACGGTTGATGTCGTGGCTTAGACGAAGGCGTTTACTCGTAAAGACCCTGTAATGTCGGATTTTGTTGTACTTTCCCATGGTCTTGTATGTCTTGTCTTGTCATTGGCTGAACGACTCGTGAAAACCGTGCTCAACGCGGGAAGCTATTTGGCCACTGACGAGAATCCGATCGTGGTAGAGGTCAGAAAGTCTAATATGATGATACTGTGGGGTCACGGTCGTGCGGTGGCGGGGCAATCGCAGCCGCCAGTATTGGGGCACGTAGCACGTGACACACACGTAGCGCGGACTCGCGTTACTGTCAATCATGACAGACTCTTTACAGTAGACTACACGGCGGTTCAAGTTCAAGTTGCTCGCAATCGCAATAGCCCCGGAGTCCAAGTGCCCACTGTTAACGCTGGTGGGCTTCACAACTGAGTCCAACTCCTCGCCGCCGCTTAGAGTTGCATTCCATCAGGATCCTTCTTGCATGATACTGTACCAATCTCAGGTTCCGTCATGATCACCGCCGGCTGCCAGTGGTTTCAGGGACTGTGGTGAGCTTTCATCGTTTTGTTTTAAACCATGACATATTCTGGACGTAACGGTATGGTGCGTTGGTCCCTATTTGTCGCCGTGTCTAGTTACCACGGGCTCGCACGGCCATACATGATACGTCGTGCTACGTTCGGTAAGCATCTGAACCCGCATCCAATCCGCAGTAGGCCCATTCGCAACTTTTTTCCCTCCTCGTACAGGCGGGTCTGTGCCACTGCTTAGCGTTACAATAAGGGCCAGTCTCAAAACGGAAATCTACTAGGCCACAAAAAGGTGGACCTCAACCCGAGCGAGCACCAAGTTCCTAGCCTCGGTGATATGTGCCACATGAAAGCTCGAAAGCAATTAGGACGCTAACGGCAGGCGGCTACGTATTCTTGACATGAGAACGGTACCCAGTCGCAGGTGACTAGGTGACTCAGCGTTACCCTGTTTGGTTTCCGAAGAACACCGTCTACGGCATGCTTGCTCTACAGTAGCTACAGTACCACCTACTGTAGCTCCGGTATGAACTTGTGTTCGTCAAAATTCGATCGTATGGCTTGGGAATCTCACATCTGTAACCGGTTGTCGTGGTGCTATATCAGCAATCGGCGATATCCTTGCATATTTCCCTCTGCTTTCCCATCGGTCTATGCATACAGCGCCTAGGGATACCTCCTCTTTCCGCCGACGGCGCCTGAACGCCCATCCGTGAGACAATGCACAAGCTTCCCGTGACACCCGAGCGCACAAGTTACCGACGGAAGGTCTTGATGCCGACGGGAGACAGAAGGTAACGTATAATCAATCAATCATATGGCCGCCGGGCCATAATCTTGTCGTCTCTATTTTACTGTGCATCTATCAGAAAATCTGTACGTACGACAGTAAGGCCAATGCCGGCGTCTATTATCAATTTTCCTTCTCCGCACGCTGGGTGAATCGGTGCAACTCACGCGTGGGCCCGACTCTACTCACTCTAAGCCACTGTGACGGTAGAGATGTATGGGTTCGCGTATATTTCACTAACAGACAGCGTATGGCTATTGCTGTTAACAGGAGTCGCACTGGCAAAATCCGAGTGTATATGGCCGATGCCAAGACATTTACATGCATAGGTTGTAAAAAATAGGGAATATTCAACTCCCGGATTATCACCTGAGTGACCAGAATATAATCAGATGGACCCCAAAATACCTGCTACTATCTAACCTGTAGAGAGTCGCTGTACATGAGAACTGGTACCTACTATGAGCGAGTCTCTAGGTCAACGACGCGGAGAACCTCTAACGAACGGCACGAAAATCGCTGCGAGGCCCGTCGTTAAAGATGAGCAGAAACGTTTCTACAGTAAACAAGATTGACAGCAGGACCGAACCAAGCAGGAGCGAAACAAGTGAAATCTGAGTTGGCAAAGAGTCAACCCGTTAACGGCGTCATTTTATTTCGAATCATACCCATGGAGAAGTGACAATAACTCACGAGTCTTCCCTTACTAGGAACTAATGCCAAAGGTTTTGAATTGTGATGCGAGGAAAGGGCCGTGAGAGAGCCTAAGACCAGGGCGAAATCAGTAACAACACCATATCAGTAATAAATAAAAAAAGAACGGGGATAGCTATAATCTAAGTCTGAGGACAAATGACCCAGGTCGAAGGAAGGATACTCCATTGAGGTGACATACCAAGAGAATGTGGATCCTTTTTCCGGTCCAGGCCCGTGACCACCCGACATGACCAGCAAATGTTAGATATCACATAGACACGATGTGTGGTAATCATGATGGGCACCATACGCAGGTTTCCCAGAGTCAGTCACGTAGGTTCGCCAAGTAGAGGGTTTGTACTAGGGTCCCAGTCTCTAAAGCTTTGCAGATGATCAGCAACGTGAAGACGCCTCCGATCAGGCTGATGTTCATACGGCAGCTAGTATTGTTGCGAACACCGCAGCATGACAACCAGGAAACACACTGTATGTTCCAGAAAAGAGAGCCACAAGGAGGGCTGTGTGAAAACTAAGACAATATCAAGACCCTGTACGAAGAGTTGAACATGACGCAAGTTATATTAGGCTGCCTCTGAGTCGCTTCAGTTGGGTGTCTGCACAAAAAGGCGACGATGTAGAAGAGAGGATAGCGAAAGAGAAACGTGGTCAGACTTCATCATTTGAAGAGGCCGATCGACCAGTTCGGGAGCCCAGAAAATTAGCGACGATTAGCGTTATGCTACCGCGGAGAGTAGCCAATCCGACGAGGTCCAGCCAGGAGGGAGTCGAGCCCCTTAAGGAAGTCATGAACCTACCAGATCTTGCAATGAGATAGATGGCGCCCCTAGCGGAGGCAAGCAGCCTTGGCGTGTCACAGTCCTTCTGGAGTTTGCCGTCAGATTGTAGGGAAGTGGCAGGACGGGGAGGAGGGTTACGTTCCTAGATGATGCCGATTTGGGGGTGTGCAGAAACCATGCTCATTCAGAGACTTGGAGAGCAAATACGAACTGTACAATTGGATGCCGAATTGTAGGATCCCGCGCACAGCTTGGAGTGGGAGCCCGAGTAGACCCCGTCATGGCGGTTCCATTATCACTGGCAGTGGTAAGCAGCTATACAGCTGTACGGGTGGCAGTTTTGAAAGACAATCTAGACATAACCAGTCCCACGGCTCAGTCAGCCGCGTGTACACGCAATGTCACGGCAACGTTCTTGCATATGAAAAACGTCAGATCAGTAAGTCAAGACACCCATGCGCCCGCATACGTATCAACATCTAAGCGACCAGCACGCGGTTATACTGGTCCCTGACCACTGTTGAAGAAGGTTTCGATATACAGTACTGTAGACTGTAGCTCGAAGATGGCAAAGCCGGATTAGTGGCGCTAAAAAGCATCAGACAGTAGGCCAAATAAGCAAATACTGTATCACTGTTAAGTTGAACATCAATTGACAGGGGAAATTTGTATCGGAGGAAGTTGCAGTCGGACATACGTACAGTTATCAAGACCTTGGACACGAAGACAAGCTGACTAATCACGCTAAATTGCGCCCTGAACTTTTAAGCCCACGAAAAGTGCAACCTGGACTGCGAAACTGCGAAGGGGCCGCGATGGTGGTAATTTTACTGTACTCGACGTCTTTGCTACTTTTTACCGACACTCTCACAGAAAATCTCTGTCCTGCAACATGCACCTTCAGCCCACATACCCGCACGGCCAGGAGATCCAACGCCGACACATAGAAATTTAGATCCATTACAACATCCGTTTGCCCGAGCGCGCGAACGTACCCGCGCGCTGAACGCAGCCAAAATGGAGCGCATGTTCTCAAAGCCATTCATCGCGGCGCTCGAGGGCCATGCAGACGCAGTCGAAGTGCTCTCACGCCGTCCAAACACCATTACAGATGTCGCGAGTGCAAGCTGGGATGGAGGTGGGTTTTCCTTTGAGGCTCGTGCGATAACTTCCATAGTCGAGTAACCCGAACCCCGCCGCCTTTCACAGAGATTATTCTTCATAATGCTGGGAGGAGGACGCACCTCACCAAAATTGCGGGTGCGCATCAAGGGAAGATATCCGGCCTTTGCTGGGCAGATGACCACAGGGTTTTGAGTTGTGGCGTGGACAGAAATATCAAGATGTGGGATGTGGGCGCAGAGGCATCATTAGATTCCTCAGGAGCGGGGCCATCGCAGGTTCGTTTTTTCCTTCTATTCCATCTTCGACATTTTCTGACACTCTCGTAGCCAAAACCTCTTGCGGTTTTTCCAGGGAAAGGAACACTTCAGTAAAGCCCCATACTCTCTTCGCTTCGCTACAACTGATGCGACATGTTTTGTAGCTCCATAGATCATCATACCACAGATCCATTATTTGCGACGTCTTCGACAATAGTTCAGATATGGGACGAGACAAAGTACGTTCCCTGCCTTTCCGTCTTTCCTCTCTCATCGTCCCTTAGGAGCGCCCCTGTGATGGATATCACGTTCTCCACCTCTGCAGAGTCCGTAACAGGGGTGCGCTTCAATCCCTCAGAACCTTCTGTGCTCGCCAGTGTTGGCTCCGATCGTACCTTCATCCTTTATGACATTCGAACCGGCAAGGCAGAGCGACGTATAGTCATGCAGGTATATGCGCATCCCTGAGCGTGGTTGCCTCCAAATCTAAGACTTAACACAGATGAAAAACAACGATCTTTCCTGGTCTCCTACCTTCCCGACCTCCATACTCCTAGCATCCGAAGATCACAATCTCTACACGTTCGACATCCGGCGGCTCAGTACCCCGACCCAGATTTACAAGGCACATGTCTCCGCCGTGACGTCTTGCGATTGGTCACCGACTGGTACCGAGTTCGTCTCTGGTGGGTGGGATCGCACTCTACGCATATGGCAAGAAGGCCACGGTACACACCCCGAGGTGTACCACACGAAGCGTATGCAGCGCGTGCTGGCGACCGCGTTCACCGCAGATGGGCGTTTCGTGCTGTCCGGCTCCGACGACGGGAACGTGCGTGTATGGAAGGCGAACGCATCAGAGAAACTCGGCATCGTCACGGCTCGCGAGCGCTCCGCAATTGAGTACCGCAATGCGCTCAAAGAGCGGTGGAAAATGGATGCCGACATCGGCAAAGTGCAACGGTACGCGCACAGCTATTTGGTCGATCGACCCGGCGGTACTATATCCTCTTACTAACAACATGATCGATGATATAGAAGTCGGCATTTACCAAAACCCGTGTACAAGGCTGGGCAGCTTAAACGGACGATGGACGAGGCCGAGCGCGTCAAGGAGGAGCGGCGGCGGCGGCATACGCGGGCGGGCGAGAGCAAACCCAAGGCGGAACGGAAGAAAGTGGTCATGGCGGAACAGAGCTAACATACTGTATTATCGATGGGTTGTTACTTTGCCTCATACATGCATAACTCGATCAGTTAACAGGCTCCTCGATGACATGAAGCTGTACTGCTTCGGCAGTGATCTAGAATTGCGACCATCGCTGGTCCGATTCTGGTGGGAGGATCGAAAAGATTTACACTGATACAATTCTTTGTCAGAGCTCGCCTGATTCGATTCGTGAGGCACAACCTCGGGGTTGTCGGGCTGAAGGAAATGTCGTCTACAGTACCTCTATCTGCCACCACTGCCACTGCCACTGTCAAGTTGATTGTTGATTGTCATTTTTCAATCACGCGGCCATCACACAGCCTTTTTGACCGAAAACCGGGGGGCTCGGGATTCGTGATTCCCAAATCTTCCTCCATTTGTATCCGTCACCGGCGGCGGCCATCTGACAATCAACAGTAAGGTACAGTACTACAGTATACACGGTACCACAGTATCTTTTGATGCCCCCATCTGTCAGCCTGTCAACTCTGACAAATTGAACTTTTCTTTTCTCTCACGTTTTCGGGCGACGGGCGAACACAAACAACGCCTTCGAAACACATGCGGCAATGTTTCGGTCGGGTGCAGAGAGAGAAAAAAAGAAATTCAGAGCGTGTGTGTTTGGTGCCCATTTACAGTTATCTCCGAGAGGTCACGGTCGTCAGGTACAACAACCACACATGTCATGCCATGCAGTGAAAAACGGTCGAGGTCGATTTTGTCATATGTTACTGTACAATAACTGCACACGTACGGCTGAAGACACCCAAATTAACACCCTTGCTCACTCTGTTCCGCGAATGGTAGAGTAACTACGTATCGCTGCGTGGGCGAGCCCATGTTATCGGCGCCCACAGTAGTGACATACGTCACTGGCACGGGTGGATCATTAGTGAGATCCATGCGGTTATTTCTGCCCCAAAAAGCGTTAATTAGACATACAGAACCCTGACAGGGTTTGTACGAAAGAAGAAAAAAAAAAGAAGGCAGGGGGCGTACAGTGTAAAATACAAGGATAGAATATACAGCTTGCCCAGCATAGCTTGAATTGCGGGATACCACATCTGTGGTTTCCCCTGCGTATGTGTAATAAGGAGAGCTGTCGGTCAGTCGTGGGGGAACGAATGGTTGTTGCAAGTGGAAGATGCCACGTACTGGGTGCGCATAGGTGAAACTAAGATATAAGATCAACAGAGAGACAGCACAGAAACAGGGCGGAATGACAGCCTGCCATGTCACAACGATGTAGCGCACTACCCGCTGCAAATCGGTTTTGCCGTTAGGCTATATGCAACACAAAAAGGGCGGACAACGACTCGGAGACGACGTACGCGACGGAGATGTTCAGCATGGATACGCTTCAAAAACTTGATCAGAGAACGTAGCACTATCACGCGGGGTAATAAAGACGTTCATTAAACCAGAAATGGAAGACGAGAGATGAAATCAACGCACGAATACTGGTAATAGTAATGTCTAGGACTACCATTTGCAGATTAGTAGGGACTTGATACAAGATACTATGTGGCAGCATACGTACCAGCTGGAAGGGTGAGAAATACTACAACTGCACAAACAAGCATTATGATCAATGATTGCTACGGCTAGCCATTTGTCTCGGGTTCTTACAGGGGTAGTACACCATTTGGTTACCCGTTGGTTGGTGAGCGGAAATTCGTGCTGCGGCGTGCATGCGGAAGATCCATGCGGTGACCCAGCCCGCAGCAACGACTGTGCTAATTAATGTAGCGACGAGGGGAATCTTGAGAGGTAGGAACCAAAATCAAGGTGAGCATCGCATTGTTATTCGGAAGGACCTACTATTATATATGTATTCTTCATGATCTGCCACGGATGAGTATTTGGGACGTGCGCGGTGTTGATAGAGACTGACATGATAACAGCGATATATAAAGTATGCCTGAATGGGTGCGGCTACAAGAGTAGACTATTGAGAAAGCGATGAGTATAACGTCTTGAAAAGGCAAGGCTACAGCGAGCGATAAAAAAAATTACGTACAAGCATTCCGTGGACGAACTCGGTCCATCCAGGTAATATCTAGAGCGAGAAAAAATAGCGCATCAAGTCGCGAAGAAAGATCCCGGGAAATAACGCAAGGAAAGAAAAAAAAATCTACTCACAACTTGTCCGTAATGACGAACGTAAATTCTCCATGCAGACGTAAAACATACTGCAGTTTCCACGCTACAGCAGGTCCGAGTCAGTCACGTGAGAAAACAGACTCGGAGAAAACGAAGGGGAGGAGGAGAATGTGCTGACAATCCGACGGTGGTAACAAATAAAACGAGCACAGTGATAGTGATCCCTTCTTTCCGTTCGAGAGAGAGCCACTGAGAGAATTGCGAGAAAACGAGACCTGTCTCCAAACCCTGAATGAAGAGACTGATGATGCCCGGACTGAGGACGTTGCTTATGCTTTGAGGCGGGATAGGCGGCGGGATCCCAGCGGCGGATAGTAATTGGTCATAATCAGACATCGTAGCAGCAGCAGCAGCAGCCTGAGAGGGGGAAAGGATGAAGGGCGAAAGTGGTGGCACAGCTAAAATAATGAATAAGTACCCCGGACGATTTGCCTTTTAAAGATCTGGAGAGTTTGCGTAACGACTACGATACAGTACAGGCGTTCCGCTGGATAACTGCAGAACGGGGCAAGCTCGGCGCCTAGCAATTCGTAGATTCGCTCAGGTCCGGGGGGAGGGAGATTGAGAATTTCCCGCGCGCTCAGCTGGCGGCGGCATTGCAGATATTTCAATACGCCACTACCGCCCATGCTAAAACACCCATTCAAAACAACCTATTCAATTCGGTCTTGAAAGGGCCCAGCCCGTTCAGTCAGCTGGTTATCGGTGCCGATGCCGAGGGTCGGACGGTCAGGGGTTACAGCCGGCAGTGCAAAGGTCAGCGGCATATTGTAAAAGAAAGTTTCCCTTTCCCTGACCTTCGTAGTCGAACAAGAGGCCAACAACCCTGGCCATGAACAGTAGTAGGGGCTAGTCTAGCCCAGCCTAAGTGAGTGAGTAAACTCCCAGGGGCGCTAGCTGTTTCGAGCAATGAGGTGTTGCCATGGAGTTGGTTGGACCGCCACTGTGTGGCACCAGGCGCATGACGTTCAAGTTAGTTCGAGGAGCTACGATCAGCGTCAGTCGTCGAACACGAGCGCACACATACACAGCATTAAATCAACGGTTGCAAAACATATTACCCGGACTACTTACTTTGGAACAAGTTTCCCTCACTCCTAGTGCTTTACACTTTACAAAGTGAGACTGTCCGCACCGTACTGTATTCGTAATTTCACGGGTTTCCAAAACGTCAGGACGAGATAGTGGAAGCGGTTGAAACAAAAGATCCTCTCAGGTACACGTACTGTACAGTACACTATATGCGGGAACCCAAATTTATGGTTGCACCGGCGCCTGTACAGTAACTGCTACTGCTTTTCTCCATTCCAGTTCAACTGTTCAACAAATTCAATGTTCAACAGTTGTTACGTTATTCACATTCAACGATCTCCATCAAGCCACTCCTCATATGATAGCTACGCATTGTTCTCATGCATTCAAAACCTCTGGGTGATGTACTCTGAATCATTGTGCGACACCATATCAATCATTATCTGTGGCGGCCGGCGGCCGGCTCTTGGGGATGGCAGCAATAGTACCTTCAAAGTTAACGCCCCATGGCTCACAACATGCTCCGGAAACAGTCCAGCAATACAACCCTAAGTCGAAAGAAGTGCCAATACAAATTCACAGCATCGTACATCTGCGGAAGAGAATTTTTTTTTTCTTTTTTCTTTTGATGGGGTTCTTGGTGGTTTTGTCAGCGCGCTTCATCTTATGCCCTTCAGGCCTCAGGCACTCAGACTTCAAAGCAAAGTTCCATTGACACGCAAGAGCATTAAGTTACCTCCGAAAGTTCCTCGTGCGTTACAGTATACAGTACTGTATGATATCTCCCTTAGTGTTGCCCCTCGTTCCATGTTTGTCACGGCTTTTCCGCAGTTTGGTTTCCCTCTTTCCAAGACAGCACTACTACAGTGCCTGTACCACGCTCTTGTCGTCAGGGAGAACCGCGACCCCCCCGACCACGCATGGCTTTTCATTGATTGGATAAAGCGCCCCCGCAGCATCATGGATCACAGAATAAGCGCCAGAGCAATGTCCCTCGTCGATTCTCCCGAGCTCACCGTTGCCTCTCATCACACATCATGATGATGTATGATCACCGACGCTAGGCTGTCCGTATCAGTATCACGGGTATATCGGCAACCTCGGTTCTTCGTGGACACAGTGCCACTTAGCTTATCCTAAGTTAACCCTGTCGTATCGATGTCGTTCCTGATGGCTCATTGTCCCATCGTTTACTGTAGTCCCCTAGCTGCTACGTCGTGTATATTATGGCAACAAATCAAAGATATCGCACTGCTGTGCTACTTTTATCTGGTGGCTGCCAGTGTGCGGCGCCTCCACTGAAAAGGTATGGGAAACTGGGAACCGGGCGCGTATTGCAGCGCCAATTGGGTTCGCAATTGGGTACAGTACCTTACTGCAGGCTGGCATTGTTTGTGAGACTACCTGGCATCAGCAAAACCCAAAAAATTCTTGATCACACTTTAGGCTAGTTGAAAGTTCTTGAATGACTTTTCAAGTACCATCAAGCACACTGGCATTTGGTAGTGATTGGCAAATTTAACTAAAATTTGTCCTTGAGACCTCTTGAATGCATCTTGGATTGACTTGAATTAATCTTGACTCTGCTCTGTGTGACTTGGCATCACTTTGAGTGACTTGGTATTCAATTTTATTTGAGAAATTATCTCTCAAGGCACATCAAGGACAAGCCATTTATAAAATAACCTCAAACATGTTCAAGATTTTTTTTTGTGCCTGTTGACACATTAATTGACATAAGCTTCTGACGGCCATTCGTTGACAGGGGAATTTGAGCCGCAATCTTATACTAGCAAGAACGTATCGCTATGATGATTGTGATTGTGATCTGACGGGACTAGCCATTTCTGAACAAGTCCGTCATCACGGGGCAGGAGAACATAGAGTCGAAACTGCGGAAACTACTTCCTGTCCCCTTGAGACGGTATGGCCATAGACGGGATGGGGACTCGGAAGTCTAGAATCCATCATGCCTCGGGACCACGCCAGCAGCAGGACCTCCTTTCCCGAACATCCTCCTCAAATCATCTACGAGGGCTTCTGGCTGTTCATAAGCTGCAAAGTGTCCGCCGGCATCATGCTCCGACTCGAACACGATGTTTGATTCCGCGCGAAGAAACCTACACAAACATTCCAAATTGAATATCAAATCAACAATCAAAGCTCGAAAGCGAAAGCTAGACCAACGCTCGAGGTGATTGTCCTAATTCTTTTGGGAAGAAGTAGGGTTGCCGCAGTTCGGTTCAGAACCAAAGTTCGAACCTGAACTTTTCCGAACCTGACCGAAGTTCGGTCCAAGGTTCGATGGCTGTGCCGAACCGGACCACAAGTCCGGTTCTGCGTTCGAGAAAGGCAGAACCGCCTTGAACCCGGTTCAAACCGAACTTTTAACTTCTCATGACTCTCATCCAATTTGGTACTGGCAATGATCACAGTCTCACTGGCCTTCATGCTCATAATAGAAAGATGAAAGGAAGACTTTTTTGAGAGACCTAGAGAAGAGTCAGCGGCGATGCAGCGATCAGATCCGTGTGTTGGCTCGGCGGTTCGGATCAGCGTGAGGCGTGAGGCTTCGTCGGGTGGGCGGCAAGGATGCAAAAGACAGGCAGAAGGGGAGGGGAAAGTGTCCGCCGTCCTGAGACGGCGAGCACACAGAGAAGAAGAGATAGAAATGAGAGCTAAGATTCAAGGACCCGCGTGGTCGCTCTCTCCTTGACTAGCAAGGAGGCTGCTTAAATACATCATGAGTGCTACAGTACTAGAGGTCCGTGTCCAGCGAAAGTGATGTCCGGACAACTGTATGAAATATGTCAAAATGTCAAATAAGTGGTCAATAGCTAGGATACAGGGCTAAGGAATAAATTCGAGCGATGCACTCCCGGCGTGTGGTTTCGGCTAGCGTCGATCTTCGTCGTCCAAAGGCCGAAAGGGGAGGGCGAAACTGGAGCGAAAAGGGTGAGGAAGGGCTTTTGATTGCAGGAAAGCATCATATCCACTCGCTGTTGTCTTGCACCAGAGGTCGAGGGAGAGGTGATGAGCGTGAAGCGATAATAAAAAGGGAGTGTGTGAAGTGATGATAGACAAGCGTGTGAAACTGTACAGTTGTGGCTGGGCGCTCCGGTGTGGGCTGTTCCGTTGCTCTGTTCTGCACAGGGCGCTTGGACGGTGCACGCGCAGCCGCACTGCACACCTTACAAAATCAAAATCGATACCGCCCACAAACCTTCAAAAGCCACTGAACTTACTAAGCCCCACATCTCCCCTCTCACACCAAGCCCGCCGGCCTCAGCGCCCACAACCTTAGCTCTGAGCCTAATGAGCCTACTAACAGCATCGCGCATAGCAAGTTTCTCGCACGCACACAAATACACACCCAATTTCGAGCATATGACATGGAAGGACACGGTCGTCATGGATGAGGTGCACTCGAGGCACAGTGTCGACGCACTTGGGGTGCATGCCCACATCGTTCGGCTCCGATCAACACTCATCTTTTTTTCATTCCCTTTTGATTCCTGCTCGCGCTCATCGTCCTCACACATCAAATGCGACTTGCCCTATGCACTCGCGCCCTCGCTTAGTAGCTTTACCTTTGTACCTGTTTCACTTTCCTTTTCATCCTTTGTCCTTTCGTCCTCGGCATGCTTCACTCTGATCATACTATACCTCCTGATGTGTACATACAAAGAGTCCTGTATGTACTTAAGTCCCCTGTCTAGTGCCCGGAATGTTATTGCCATCGTCTCCAGCTCCTTCTTCCTCCCTCTCGTGTGAGTGCAGCTGCACATCAGCCCCATCGCCGTCTTGTTCTGGTGCCACCTCATCGCCCGGCCGTGTCGTCTTCGCCTCTCGCGCCCCATTCCCGTTCGCTAAGGATCTCCGAGACTCGGGCAAAGAGTTGATGGATGATATCATGATATGATCTGCAGAATCGTCAGTATACACGTTGCAGTGCTGGGAGAGTGAGAAGGTACACACACGACGTGTGGTAGGCTGAGCTGCGATGAGCAAGAGTTCATCCTGAAAATACTTGAGTAACTTCGGTCCGAACCTTGCTGAACCTGAACTGGACCGTCCCGAACCTGAACCGATGGTCCAGTTCAAGGTTCAGGAAATTCCCTGAACCGAACCTGAAGTTCAGTTCAAGGTTCAGCAAAATACCTGAAGAACCGGACTGAACCGGACTTCGGCAACCCTAGGAAGAAGGATACGCCAACAGGCACGGTTGCTTGCCAATGGTGCCTATCCGACAAGTCGCTTGATCTTACTACCTCGTAGTAGATCCTCACCGATGCTGCTGGTCCTGCACGCGAAAACCAGTAGATTGATATCCAGGTCAATACTAACCATCGTCAGAACGAAATGACTAGATTGGACGACGCTCAGTGTTAGGTACGATACGGATACACACCTTCTTCGTCTGTCCACGGGTAGGAATCTGTCCACTGAACAAGTTTCTCGTATATCCAAGCCAGCATCCCAACGGGCGAGTCCGCGAGACTATATCCCAGAGTCTGTGGACGAGTCGATTGCACCGCGTAGTATCCATGGCCTTGTGTATGAAATGATTTAAGGAGCGCTAGACCTTCCCGTTCGCGCGGTGTATATGGCGTGATGAGGTGTTTGACATATTGTATTGGCTTTTTCCAGAATGAGATCGGGGCGGCACTGTCAGTGTGTGATTAGCGATGGGTCAAATTCGTGGTGAGACGAAACCGCCTTACCGAGGAAAAATGGTATGCGAAGCCTTGACGTGCTGAGGACCGTACCGGAATGCCAAGATCCGCGTCAACTAGAAAGATAGTTAAGCTATTCGGTCGCATCAACAAAGGAGGAAGAGCGGGAAAAACTCACAAGATGGCCCCAATCCCCACCCTGCGTTACATACTCAGAATATCCGAGAGATAACATCAGCTTGTTCAAGAGCTTTCAATTTATAAGTACGGGGAGGTACCGGGTTTGTCAGGTACTGTGTGCGCACCTCCGCGTAGTGCGTCGATCGAAAGCCACTATTTGAGGGTGCCTGTGACCATGCGTACCCAGGAAGACTAGGTGCCACGACATGAAAAGATGGATGGCCAGCCTCGGTTGCAGTCAAGAGCGGCAACATTTTTGTCACCTCGATGAAGCTGCCGGGCCCTATTGACAATACGGTGTCAGTCCCACACACAAAGTTAAAGACTTGGATTGGAGACAAAGATGATTATTCCACGTACATCCATGGACAAAGAGCAGCGGGATCGCACTTTCTAATTCACTCCTCTGATGTATATAATGAATATTCAATATCCCAAACCCTTCCACTTCGATGTCCCGGGTGAACATTGGAAGTTGATTGAGTTTGCGTTCATGTGCGCGCCAGTCGTAACCGCCTTTCCATAGGTTGACCAGACGTTTTACATCGGAGAGGGGGGCGCCATAGTCCCAACCGACATCGCTTAATTCGTCCGGAAAGCGCACGTCAGCAAGTTTGCGCTGAAGGAGGGCAAGGGCGTCATCCGGCACGGATATTTGAAAGCGGCTTTCAAGGGACATGATATCTTAGCAGAGATAGCGGTGGCACGAACGAGAGATATGCACTTGATGGTATCGGAAGTGGGATGTGATTGCGACTCGACTAATCCTAACCCCAACATGATAGTACACGTGGAGGAAGATGCGCACAACGCCGCTGCGATAGCTATTCTGGGCGCCGGGCCGTGGGACGTAAAGCTCGTGCGGTCCCAATACACCAATCCGACTACTCATTATACTGTAATAACAGTAAGGAGTCAGAGAAGACCCCATGTCCGTCTTCATCCCAAGAAGCAGTAACCATCGCTGGTGTAGTGCGGTTGGGTCGCGCGAGTGAGTCCAGAACGACGGAGATAAAAGAACTAAAAGAAGAAGGGGGTAAAGGTAACAAATGTTCGACATGAGGATAAGGCGCACACGACAGCTCGGCGGCTCGGTCTGGCAACTCGCTCAGTTTGTACTAGGGCCCTCAAGTTGGAGGTGGAGCGGGCTGAGAGAAGCAAGACGTGAGAAATGCGAGTCACCGAGTGGGAACTTGATTGCAAGAGTCTGGTAGCGCGATTATATACATGATCTGCCGCTACCTAGAGTCCAGAGGGAGAGGAGAGAGGGGATCGAGAAGGGAGCGAGTCGAGCGAGTGAGTACAGTACCATGCGGTCCTGTATGATGCATGACATGTGACGCCATGAATGTTCACTAGAGGCTAAAACTATGAGCGAGTGTCAAAATGCAATATAAACAAGATGCTAAGTTAGACTGGGGAATAAGGGAGTGTCTTAAGTGGGTTAAGGAGCAAGCAAGTGGGTGGCATGGTATGATGGGAAGTGAGGAATGAGGAAAGTGTGAGTAAGTGTGCCGGAGTGCCAGTGGTCTGTGCAAGCGAACCTTACAGTACACCAAGAAGCAACGACCATCGCTGGAATAAGCTCCGAGTCATTCAGTGGGTATTCATCTAGACCAATAGTACTGGTACGCTTAGGAGGTTAATTCTCTCTTTCCCTCCACCAGGTGAAGGAGAACATTATGGTAACTTCGGTGCCATCTATCAAATCGGCATTGTCACACGAGGCTCCGAAGGCGAAGCGCGATAAGACAGAGCCCCGCTTTGCTCCTTCCGCTCAAGCCCCAACCGGTTTATGAGTTATGAAGGCCTCGGAATAGCGAGTTCGGATCACGATCACGATCACGATCCTAGGCCTGCCGCTTCGCAGCCGCATGCTACTTACTGTATCTCCTCTCCCGTAATTCCGTTATCTTCTCTTCCACGTCTACGAACGAGCGAAGCTCCGATAAAAGGCCAGAATCAGATGGCCACAGGCAACAACCTCCAACCTCCCCATCCCCCACGATTTCGCCTCCACCTCCACCTCCACCTCGGCCTCGGCCTCCGTCTCCGTGCCGCTTCTCTACTGTAGTGGACGTCCCTTCCGCTTCCGCCCTACCCACTGGCAATGAGAATATTATCATCCTGGTCTCTTATTCTTCGTCCATCTGCATGGAAGCTCGAACCGGAGCCGTCGACGTTCGCGCCGAGCAGCGATTGGAGCAATAAGGACATGGATCCCGTACCTCTAGATAAGCGTACATGGACGACATTCAACTACGTTGCGTATTGGATTTCAGATGCTACGAACATCGCCACATGGGAACTTGCATCACCAATGCTCGCGATAGGCTTATCTTGGTTTGTAGTCTTATCTACCTTGGCGCAACGGATTAAGTACGGCTAATGCACACCCCCCATAGGCGGCAAGCACTCCCCGCAATCGCTTTAGGGAACACTATCATGGGGATTGTCATGGTACTGAACGGCACTATCGGTGCCCGACTTCACATAGCGTTCCCTGTCCTTAACCGCTCCTCTTTTGGATTCTGGTTGAGCTATTTTAGCGTCATCAGCCGAGTGGTTTTGTCCTTGTTTTGGTTCGGGATCCAGACTTTCATTGGCTCAGAATCCGTTTACCAGGTGCAGCTCGTCCGCTTGTCCTCCTCTCCGTAAACATTAATGATCGTTATCTCAGATGTTAAAAGCCATTTGGCCATCCATCGCTCACCTCCCGAATCATCTTCCTCCCAGCGCGAATATAACCACATCTGGTGCGTGCCAACTTGTCTTTACTAGACAAACGCTCACGTACTATCCCCGAAGGGATGATTTGCTTCTTTCTTTATTGGCTTATCCAGTTCCCATTTATGTTCGTCTCTCCACAGAAGATACGCTGGCTATTCTTGGCCAAATCAATTATAGTTCCGCCCACATGGATAGCGTTGCTTATTTGGGCGATGGTCAAAGTACCCCCAAGTAGTGGTCTTCTCTCCCAGAAGGCAGAGTTGAGCGGTAGTGCGCTCTCTTGGGCGTGGCTTGGTGCTCTTAATAGTGCTCTGGGAAGTTACTCGACTCTCGGCGTCAACATCCCAGATTTTACTGTGGGTTACACATACGCAAGCCCGTCCGCATCTACTCATGTATGACAATCCAAATTCAGAGATATGCCAAGACCGAGCGCGCGTACGCAAACATTCGTTTTAAAGGTTCAACCCTTTCCGCGTCGTCACTAACCAAAATTCTCATACTAGACAATATATCCAACTCATTATAATCCCTGTTGTATTCACATTAGCCAGCTTTGTGGGTATTGCCGTGACGAGTGCGGGCATCGTCCTTTACGGTCAAGTTATCTGGGACCCACTCAAGCTCATCGACCATTGGGACAACCGCGCAGCCGTCTTCTTCACGTCTTTTGCGTTCACTCTCGGTACGCTAGGCACGAACATCTCGGCCAACTCACTTAGTGCTGGAAACGACATGACTGCGCTCTGGCCGCGCTATATTAACATTCAGCGCGGCCAGGTCATCTGCGCATTCCTTGGCGGATGGGCACTTTGTCCATGGGAAATACTCGCGAGGTTCGTGCGTCTCAGAAGAAAACTCTGGGGATATCCGAGTCGTTCCGCGACGATAATCTCATTCACTGCTCGGCTGTACAGTGCGACGGGCTTCTTGTCTTTCATGAGCGGTTACACAGTCTTTCTCGGTCCTATCACCGGAATCATGGTCACCGACGTAAGTACTGGTTTGTCCTTGTTGTCGTTATCAAGGAACTCCGAAACTGATGACGACTTTGACTTTGTTACCTACTGTAGTATTGGCTCGTACACCGCACTCATGTCGACGTTCCTGCAATGTATCAGCCTCATGGAAGGTACAGGTATACATATGGAGTTGTAAGTCTTTCTTTCCGAACGTACTAGATGGCGCATGCCGTACCTTACAAGTATGACGTCCGCAGAACTGGCGCGCCGCCGCCGCAATGATAGTCTCGGTTCCACCCTTGATTCCAGGGCTCATCAATAACATAAACACGAATATACACGTCGGTGTCGTCGGCACTCGCCTATTCGATCTTGCATACATTCTCGGGGTGAGTGAGCGGCCGCGCGCCATCCATTCATTCATTCCCTTGATTCCGCACCGCACTCACTCAACGAAAATTTCAATCTTGTTACCTGTATACTGTAATACTGTACAGTTCACTCTGTCATCCACCATCTATTTTACGCTCTCGAAGGTTTTCCCCGCTCACGAAACGATGCTTGATCACGCGATCATCGAGCAGGACTCGGAGGCGCTCCCATACGACGGGAGAGGGAGCATTTCCGGCAGCGATGAAAAGAAGGTTGGTGTTTATCGGGTTGACGAGTCAGCTGTTGCATAGGAATTTTGGGAGATTCGGGCCAAGATTCGCGGGTGCGCCGACGCTTTATCATACTTGGGAGTCTAGAATGCATATGCATGGCATTTTGAGTTTGGTCGATCCCGAGCCTGAGATGATCGATGATCGATGATCATTGGGTTGAGGAACTCTGAGTCGCCTGTAGCCAGTAAGTTAGATTCAATCTGACGGCTAAATATCTACCCACCGGGCCAGTCTGGTTTGGATTGGAATGCGAATTGGATTGCTTCCAAGTTCATCGTAGTCCTGCCGCGAGAGAGATTTTACATGGCTTGACAGGTGCACATACTACCAGTATGTGCACCTGACGATCCCTTAAGCCATGTCCTCTACTAGCGCAATGTCTCTTCTAAGGAGTAGGAGTCTATCAACGATTTATGAATTCCTATTCCTCAAAGAGACACTGCATCATGCTCGTCACCGCTTTCATAACATGAGTTCCAGCCAACATGAAACTCTCCGTCGACCGCCGATGATCAAGAAGCTGTCAGCCGAGACTGGTCACGATGATCACTAGGGAGTCCCGAGAGGCGTATAAAAAGAATGATCCATATGTCCAACATCCCCTCATCACAGCCCCCCGCAATCCTCTCCTCTCCCCTCTCCTCTTCATTCTTCATCCTCTATCGTGGACCTCGACAGCTGCCAATGACCGCAATGGCGCACAGGTCACACGGGAGGTGTCGATCTTTTGGAGTTGTACGATAGTCCGTCACTGTGATTACGATACGTACTGTACATTCTGTTGCGGGCCGTCTCCCCCCCTCTTGACCCTTCCCCTGATCCAGCCCTTGCGCACACCATGCAAGACCTTGCTTCTACACGCAGGTGTCGCATATTATGGCTGAAGGGTGTTTGTGCTTGTCGAGGGGGGGAGGGTTGGGGGAAAGAAGTGTGGCGGGCGTAGCCACTAGATACTAATGCGTCGCTCCCCCCCTCTTGACCCTCCCCTGATCCAGCCTTTGCGCACCATGCAAGACCTTGCTTCTACACGCAGGTGTCGCATATTATGGCTGGAAGGTGTTTGTGCTTGTCGAGGGGGGGAGGGTTGGGGGAAAAGGCGTGGCGGGCATAGTACTAACGCGTCGCTCCCCCCCTCTTGACCCTCCCCTGATCCAGCCTTTGCGCACCATGCAAGACCTTGCTTCTATACGCAGGTGTCGCATATTACGGCTGGAAGGTGTTTGTGCTTGTCGAGGGGGGGAGGGTTGGGGGAAAGAAGCGTGGCGGGCGCAGATACTAACGCATACTTCTTTCTCTACACAGATCCGATCCCCCTCTCGACAACGTTCTTTCCGCTCGTGACTCGGAATTTCAACCATGGAAACTAAACTCTTGCGTGCAAACAAGGTGTTGTCACAAGCAAGACCATCATCCAAGCGTCCATGTGTTGAATGAGTCGACGAGGGCAAAAGTCGGGAGGGGGATCGGAAAGAAAACGAATGTGCGTATCCGCGTAGATAGTGTTTTTTTGGGGGGCGGCAGCGAGGTGTCTAGATACCCGGGGAGTTCTGACGAGTCGCCAGGGGACTGGCACTCGTACCCCTCGAGGACGCAAGAGGCAGGAAAAAGCCCAACTCATTGAAAGGTCTCGAGGTTTAGAACCGGGTGTCTTGCCTTCGATGGCCGGGATGCGTCGCTGCTGCCCACCCCCACGAGTTCTAAATATATATTTGACTCCGTGGGTTAACACTTTAGATCATGATGTGATGCCATATCAGACTCTGATGAGGTCAAAGTCACGTCACAGTGAAACAGTAAGAAGAAAAACCGGCTCTGCCAGTGACATAAACCATGTAGTACCCGCCATCTACAGAGCAAAGATCAGAACCATTACAAGAAGAGATGAGAATGGGATACGGACAAGATCCGCCCATGTAGTGAAGTACACCAGGGTGTCCTTGCCGTTTTCCTTTGTCGAAGAGAATATCAACAATCTGGGCGCAGAGATATATGAGTCAGGAATGGAGTACACATGGGACTGCGAAAGCAACCTGTCCGATAGGGACATGACCACGCTATGGTACGAATAGTTATCGTTTGTCAAACGCTCGAAACGCTCTTTCCCTGGACGATTGTCAAGTTCTCCGTAGATCGTTTGGGAAGATCACTTTGCTATTTTCATCCACCCAATAGCGCCTAAGTAACAATCAGGACAATGGCTATCAGGCATTCAACTCAAAAAAGTCGAATGAAAACCAGGAGACTCGCGCCTCATACCGTGACCAGAGCTAAAAATTCTCGTTCCCTGTGAGATCCATGACCATGATGAGGGCACCACCAGCTCATAAAAGTACCACGCCAGTCGGCCCAGTCATCAGGCTCCGAGAATGAGTGTGAACGATCGAATAGTTCTTCCCGACTCGGAGCCGATATCGAAGTAGGTCAATCGCTCGAGCGCGGTAGAGATTGCATCCGAGGGAATGCGATACAGCTGAGAAACCTGAGCATCTTTTGGCCTGTGATTTTTTATGATGATTGCGAGCGCAGCGAGCAATTCATCGGCTAGTAAAGGGCTGATTCCCCACTACAAACATGTACAAACCATGATGCATGCTGCAGTTTCACATTCAAGAAATTCGAAAGAATCGCGACAGGTAGTGCATGCGTTCTTCTGTCACTCCATAACTTCGCATACACATCTCGAAGGTGAAGTTACATATAGTTATCCTAAAAATTTGACGGTTCCGACCGCGTTCACCGTGATTTCCGCCTCACGCTCATTTGCTTACAATTTGTGCGCCTTGCCGGGCCTGAGGCTGGCACGTCATGAATGGGCTGCAACTTGTGCACACCTGCCTCCCTCTCTCCAT
This sequence comes from Russula emetica, assembly GCA_015178925.1. NCBI lineage: Eukaryota > Fungi > Basidiomycota > Agaricomycetes > Russulales > Russulaceae > Russula > Russula emetica. The sequence goes on along the minus strand of WHVC01000024.1, from coordinate 87,734 downwards.
AACTTTGAAAAGTCATCGTGAACGGCTGAATACATATAGCCGTGCGCAAAATTGTTGCGTATCTCGCACGTTAATGGCGCACGACTTTCTTTTCCCTGACACGCCCGCACCTTCGCTCACGCGCTTACAAATCCGGCCCGGGGGGAATAGGGTTCGACCCGAAAGGGGCTCAGTCGGATAGTCGGATACGCGTGATAAGTAGGCCTCACTCTAAATCGATCTCCCTAGGCTCCATACAGCAAACGGGATAAATCTGGGATTCGGATAAAACTGAATTGAAAAGCTTAGTCAAAAATCCAGTTTCAATTCAGTTTTATCCGATTCAGTTTTATCCGAATCCCGGATTTATCCTGCTTGCTCCCTAAAGTCTTTGTCGGATAGGCATCGCTGTAAACCGTTCTCACAACTATGTCTCGGTCGCTCTCAACAGCGTCTTTGCGCTTGCATAGTACCCCGCTTCTCTCAGGCTGCCCTTGTGGTGTGTTTCTCTCTCGTCCGAGTCAGTGCTTTCCGTTCCTCGCGATTTATTATAGCGAGATTCAGAAACGGTCAAAATCACATCCGCGCGAATTCATACAGCTGCGATTACAAGTCATAGCCAGTAGATACGAACGTACTTGATTGGTAAATAGGGCTGTCTATCGGCCAAGACGCGGCAAGCCCCGGCGGCTGCCCCGCTGCCCCCGCAGGCTTTGACTGCGTCCATGTTATTTGGACATGTGGTCCAATATTCTCTGCAGGATGGGACCCACATTCAGTGCCTTGATGTGCTCTGCAGGTCGGGTGAATTTACGATCGGAATCATTTGTGGACATCGGCGTTCAGCGATATAGGAGGGTAGGCCGCTTCCGGGGATGTCAACATCAGGAAAATTCCTATTTGTTAGCGAGTACTAACTGTCACTAACGAGCACTAGCAACGATAAGTTTCGCTCGCCAGTGCTCGTTAGTGACAGTTAGTGCTCGCTAGCGAATAGGAGTTTTCCTGATGAAGACTGCTGTGGCCCTGTGGGGCCGCGGGGCGTTGTGGTCGTGCTCTTCTCCGATAATTATGGCATTGCGCTGCCGTTGTGTACAGTATATCAGTTGATCAGAAGGACCATGGCTGTGCTCCCACGCATCATATGATATGAGTGCTACGCCTAAGGATACTGTCCCTACCACGATCTAAGATGGCAAGGGTCCGTACGCATCGAAATCTACTCTACTGCGTATTGCCCTGGTTTTCTCCCACGACAAACGAATTTTCGCGGAACGGTATGGACTCACTACCACGGCTATTCGCCGCAGTCAAATGCATCCAAGGAAGTCGTGAACATTCAGGTGAAAATTGCAATATTTTATATCTCCAAAACGACATGGATATAACGAGTGTGGGTTCCAAAGGGTATAGATAAGTACTTCTACGACTGCACTTACAAAAAAGTGAGAGACTCGGAAGGAAGTCTTGATGGGTTATAGGTTGGAAACGAAACAAAAAAAGGCAGACAGTAATGCGAAGGAGAATCCCCATATGCAGCACGACAGAAACGATTGTTAACCCCCCCGACAGGTGTCATTGCGATGAGGATTTTGTGCGATGAGGGATCAGGCGACGAGCGAGTTAAACACCTAAAGGAGTGTGAGAAGGGATGACAATCTCGGTAAACCACCTTATGGTGGGCACAGATTAAGGCGTACCAGTTGGATCCGACGCCGGAGCAGCAGATGATGACGATGCGGTCACCACCGCAGTCGAATCATTGGTAGGTGTATTGTTGTTGCCCATAAGGGTGAGGAGTTGGGCTATGACGTTGGCTATCACCGTAGAAGAATCAGTTGGACCTGAACCCGCCGGCGGGCCGGTCTACAAAATTCAGTCAGGCAACTATTCTCTTGTAGAGACACCCCGCCCACACTCACCGCATCCCTGCAATCCATCGAGCATGCTTGACGGTTAAGTATCGCTCCTTGAGGAACCGGCGCAGCATACGCCATGGCTACAAACAAAGTCAGAAAAGTCGTCGACATGTAGTTTGGAAGTGAAACCCACTGGAAAAGAGAGCAAAGAGAGCAAAGAAAAGGGCAGTCAAAGCAGCGCAGCGCATCTTGTGGAAGGTCTGTGTGAGAAGGAAGTAGAAAAGAGTCTGGAACTTCAGGAAAAAGAAACGAGGTTAAGTAGCCTACATAACCTTACATAAGTGTGCATATGTATCTTCGGAGACAAGTCCCCGTTACTGGTATCGTAGAAACATCTACGGTATTTCGGTAGGGCTAAGGAAGCGTGTTTGATATTAATGTAGGCACATTGTAGGGCAGTTACATAATAGCGCCTTTTCTACGTCGCAAATGGACACTTGGGACGTCGTCCGTTTACTGCTTCAGAATGGTGCAGCTGCGGAATCTTGTGACAATGATGGCTGGACCCCATTGACGCATCAGGAACTTCTGGGGTGGCTTGTGATCAGTGGCGTGTTGTGATCAGGGATGCGTCTTGACCGAGGCAGGGCCACAGTTGGGTGGCTATATTGTGGTTACCACGGTCTTCAACCGCTAATAAGCTCCTTTGAACTCCGACAAGTACGACAACTTGTCCGGTAAGAAAAGTTGTGTGTAGTCAGCTTATTTGTAAAAAAATACTTAATAACTCGAAATAAAAATATGTACAGTACAGTATTACATCAGTGGAACGTGGATGCATGCAGACGCGTCTTCACGCGCACCCTTTACCCCGCCCAAAAAATGTCGTCTCCCGCTGCCGCCCAATGTTGTCAATGTTCCCGCAATGCCAGCCCAGAATATGTTAGATCCCACGGTCGAACATGAGTTACTAACGCCACCACCTGTCGTCGCTTACTCGCTCGCCACAATGTCGGATCCAACACGGTTTTTTTAATGCGTTCCTGGGTCAGAATCCCGTTACTGTAGCTGTAACTTACAAGAAAATCCGACATCACAGGGTCTTTACGAGTAGATGCCTTTGTCTAAGCCACGTCTAATTTCTCCCTAAACTCCAAGAAACTGTTCTTTTCGTCTTCTGAATTCAATCCCTGCCACAGCATGTCCTGACAGCGATAGAACCGTTCCACATATAGCTAAGGGCATACGATGCACAAACCATCTCTCAGGTGTGATCGATGTGGTCCCTCATGGATCGGCTGTAAACCGAACCATCTAGGTGTGCCCACTTTTGTTCTTGTATTCCCTCATCCGCCTTCATGAGCCGCCGCTTTACAACCAACCCTTCGATAGCTGTCCAGCACCGCCGTCAGCGATGGTCTTGAGTCTGGTACTACAATACTCATTAGTTGGCCTCGGAGTCTCTCCAGAACTGAACGTACTGAACCTCGGCTTCCATCACCATGTTCTTTGAGATTCTTTTGAAAATAGAGTATCATTTGTCCACACGCTCAGCGATCTGAAATGATCGGGCTGTACGACATTTATGGTCCATTCCGCGTTCCGACGTCCGGTGCGTCCCAGCCTGAGGTTCCCAAGAAGCCCTTGATCTTTGTGTGTTTGTCATCGACAATCACAGATACGTCTGTCAAAGTTGCGGAGGTTGGCCTTCAACTCTGGGGTCCACATCAACAACCAGATTGTCGGGTTTAAAGGTCACATCGTGTCAACTGCTCGTGTGTTGTATCTGCAGAAGAAAAATGCATTTCGTGTTTCAAGCTTAGGACAGCCTCTTGGGCGACTCACCGTCCTTCATTTTTCCTACAAACCAGCCCAGTGTTGGAATCCGAGCACGCCTCGGAGCTCGGAACGGAACGGACCGTCGGAGCGCCCAACGACTAAGCGCGTATGCGCACACCACGGACGATCGAGCATCAAGCCTTTGTTTCATACCTACAGCACGGGGACCTCGTATGTGAGGTCCCATACATTCCTTAGCACACAATTACAGCAAGTTTCATAACGATAGGCGGTTCTGCACTCTGCTTGTTTATGCCCTTTGTTTCAGTGTTGTTACGACCCACGGTCCGACCGGTCGGTCAACACGACCGGTCGATATTGACCATTTGGTCGATAAAATGGTCGGACCTTCCTAATTTGGTATATATCTAAATTTAGTAGTACTCGTGATAATATGTCTATGTCGCTTCGTTGTCCGAGTGTCTTGGTGACTCTAAAAGCAACTCATATGCAGCCAGTGTCTCCTCAAGCTTTGCAATACCCCCTTTCCAATAAAACTCTAACTCAGTTGGTGCCGCTGGATCTCCAGGATAGATGAAAAGATCCTTAAGTGGTATAAGGATTTTTCTTGAAGTGTTGGGTCCCGAAGTGCTTTTTGTTGAGCTCGAATTTTGAGGCACAGGTGTTGTAGTTTCGCTTTCGTTGTTATCTTCATCATCTGCTTCTGCAGCCGAGATCAATTTCTCAGCCAGCCCCTCAAAGTCAACAACATCTTCTTCATCGTCTTCCCCTTCTACCTCATGTTCCTTGGCGTTCCCAATGTCCCTTGAGGCTGAAGTTGAAGGCGGTGCTGAGGCTGCTATGGGTGAAGTAGAATCCTCCTCGAATGCAAGTAGGCCATTTGCCACTGCAACACTATCCGACTCCCGAAGCTCCGCCATCCTCGAGTAAAGGCATGCACTGCACCAAGCATTTGGATCAGTTTTGTTGTTCTTATATTTTTGGCCATCAGTGTAGAAATAAGCCCAGACCCAACTTTTGGGAGGCATTTGGATTGAGAGGGGAAGAGGTTCAAAGCACTAGTTGACATTGTAAATTAGTGTTGCCGCGGTCCGGTCTAAAAGTCGCGGACCGTCCGGACCGGACCGATTTTGGACTGGACCAGACCGCCTAAGCGGTCTGCGGTCTGCAAGCCACGAGTCATGGTCTGGACCATGGTCCGTCCTGGCTGACTCATAATTTCCAAAATAGGGTTGTCCTGTAACTCCTGGCGTCGTTCATCAATTTTTTTGTTGTTTGCCATCGATCGATATCATTACTGCACCTCTCCTCCCCATGAAACTTCCACATCTGCAAGATACATACAAAATAGCTCGCACAGATGTCCTGGCGTCATCCGCTGATGGCACACCTTTGTCTTCATCCAACATGACTGGCTCAGGCTCGGGCTCCGGTTCTGGTTTGAGCTTAGGATCGGCAACAGGCAGCGCCCCTCTTCTACCTCGTCATCAACGTCCAACCGCACCGTGACCATTCAGCGTCAAGCGCCCGTAACGCCCCGGAACGTCGAGATAGCTATCATCACCATCGTGCCTCACATTCTCTTATGGGGTCGCCACTGCCAGAGGAATTTCTGCGCCAGAGGCATGAGCCTACGTACAGTGGTAGCAGCACGTCACCCTCTCTAGCGGGATCGAGTTCCTCTATTGCTGATTGTAAGTAATATCAGACCCTCGACAGCCCGACCTGACTGTTTTTCTGTGAAGTCCGAGACCACATGAATGATATTGGAACAGAACGTCAACAAGAGCGTGAGCGGGCGTGGAACAGGCCACCATTGGCGTGCTCCAGAACCTTGTCTCACACGGGCTCCGCTGGTCACTCACCCTCACCCCGTCGTGGCTCGGACCAGTCGAGGTCAACTTCAAATAGTGCACCTCGCTCGCGGGAGGATTCACGAGCGCCGTCACCCAGTGAGTCGGTCCGTAGCTGAGCTACCGAGGAAGGAGAGGAGAACCATGAGCATGAGTGTAATTGGGGGTCATCGCGTCCAAGATGGGATCACCAGTATCGTCAGCTGACTTCACCAACTCTTGGATCGTCTGTTTTGCGCCCGCGGATGCAAAGCACTCACTCAAATGGTTCAGACAGGCGCCTCCGGCATACTCCCAGCCAATCCTCGCTGCATTCTGAGGGCTCGTCACGACCATCTTCCCCTGCTGACCAAACTCACCGGCGTAAGGATGAGGATGAAGAGGTCATTCATGAGCGCGAACGTAACTGGGGTTTACGACAGCAGAAATGGACTCACACACACCCATATTCGCAACTGAGCCACGTCTCCGAACCCTACCATGTCCCATTCTCGCGTCCGGACAAACTCAGAGCCGGATCCCAGCGCCCCTGCTGGGTCAGCGTTGACACGGCCAGCAAATGGGCTGTTGAAAGGATGGCCAGCTGAGCAACACCTCTCATCGCACCACTCTGCGTCACCCCCCGAAGCGCCCGAACGCGCTGAACGCAACGAAACGTCACGCTATCCGATGTCGACATCTCCACAACCAAAACCTACAAACGGACACCCACACGACAAACCTCTTCATATGCCATCGCGTCACCCTCGCCCAGACTCTCCCCTACCACCCTCTACTGGTAATAGCGCCGATGTGAAAAGTGCTTCCCCAGGGTCAGCAACTCACTTTGGTTGGCAATTCCCACGAAATCGCCCTCAGCTCCCTGATTTCGAGCCAGACACAAGCTCGCCTGAGCGTTCACCATCCCATGTGCATCGATCGACAAGTCAAGTGAAGCGGCGATGCATGAAAGGCCACAAACGCGCAACGACTGAATTCTCGGAAGCCAACGGTGCAGTGCCACCAAAGATTCATTTACATGAGCCAGAATTCGCTTCCGAGCTTTCCACGCCTCCTTGTCCGTCACTTAGCACCTCCAAGATCGAATTTGAGACACCTCCGCCGCCTAAAGGCCTTCCCGAACTCCCTGGTCCGTTCCTCCTTCAAGTTCCTCCGCCTTTCGTTCTCCCGTTGTGGACGGGATTGAGGGCAAGGTGGCCACCCACACGGATGACGTTGTATCTGTATCGATCGCCCATTATTTGCTCGCTCAACGTGCGACCTGCCAGGCACCCAATGTGTGACACGGATATGGGTCAACCCGTGACAAGGCCCCTCCACCGATGCTACAGCGTCCCAGGAACCTTGTTTTGCATTCAAGATGGCACATGCTCTCCGGTCGACGCGTGATGGCCATCCTCTGGAAACTGGAAGGTCTTGCCTCCCTGGAGCGTACCATCGTGTGGACGGACTTGGCTGCATTTCTTTCTCAAGGGCCTCGAGCATCTTCAAGTTGGGCAAGCATTCTTCGGTTTGTCCCCCGTTTTTTTATGTAGGTTTCCCATTTTTGACTTAGCGTTCAATGTTGCAGTTTAGTGCGACACGAGTCAATGGGCGGCCTTTAGCGGGATGACATGAGGCACCCGATGTGTGGATCTACTCTATTTACATCGTATGCGCGCCCACTATATTCAAATCAAATCAACCCCATTCCCAATGTTGACACGCAGATCAGGTCATGGAATGCATGAATAGAGGGAGACGGATGCTTGTGGTGATCAGAAGTCATCACTATGCCCCCCCGAACGTGTCAAAATATTCTTCACGACAACGGTGCTCTTCAGACAACTTTCGAAGCCAACCGTAAGTCTTTTCCAATCTGTTCTTGTCCGTTGATTATTGAACAATGCCTGTTATTTAGCCCAACCGGCAAATGTAAAATCCAAACGCGGTGGCAAGGGGAGGGGCAAGAACGCTGTCCCTTCAGATCCTGATGGCATCAACCCGGACTCGAACAGTAAAGCTCTAGTTATAATTCGGTTTCAGACTGCTGATTATATTTCTTTTTAGCAACATCAAAGCGCCAACAAGGTCGGAAAGGCCGACAAGCAAGAGCGGTTGCCGATGCAGCTGCTACTCCTACCGCTATCCTGACTGCCGTCTCCACTGCCACCGCCACTGCCACTGTCGCTCCGGGCACTGTCGCTCCCACCACTGTCGCTTCGGGCACTGTTGCTCCCACCACTGTCGCTTCGGGCACTGTTGCTCCCACCACTTTTGCTCCGGGCACTGTCGCTCCGAGCACTGTCACTCATCAGGAAAAGTGTCAGTACTTTGTCTTTTCAAATTTGTCTTTTCTTGTCCTTTTTGTCCTTTGTCTTTTATAAAGCAGCTTTTACTTTTACTTTCTGTACTTAAAAATCTTTTACTTTTTACTCTGACTTTTTTAAACACAGAATGACTTTTTTAAACACAAAATGACTTTTTTAAACACAGAACGACTTTTTTGAAGACAGTATGACTTTTTTTAAACACAGAATGACTTTTTTAAACATAGAATGACTTTCTGGAATGTATAGTTACTTTTTAGTGACTTTTTAAAACATATAATGACTTTCAGGAGACATTTCCAAACACATAATGACTTTTGAAACTTATGATGACTTTTCAGATGACTTCACACACCTCAACCTGTTACTTGTTTCGATGCACGCGGACTATCTACATACACACTCTCATAACTACATTACATAATAGGAAGACAGAGACCCAGCTCTGGCGCTAGGGGCGCCCCACCGCTGACACGCAGGAACCTCAGAAGAGCATTAGGGTATGGGAAGCCAGGCTGCCCACTGTAAGGGGGAGGTGCTCCGGGGAGGGGCGATGGGGCACGGGAACAATTGAGCGGTTGGGGATATTGGCCCGGAGGAACAGCACCGGGTATGGGCGATGGAGCACGGGATCGGTTTCCCCCGTACGAAGGCATTGCACCGGGAATGGGCGATGGGGTGCGCTGACTATACATCCCAGGCCTGAACCACCCATAGGATTGGGCGAAGGAGCCCTGGAGCATGAGAGGATAGCATGCTCGGGTGTGCTGCGGTATGGAGAAGGAGCACGGTAGATGTCAGGGCCATGCCCAGACAGCGGATATGTGGGGTTTGACAGGAATACCCTGCTCCTGGGGCAGAAGTTGCCAGCGAAGGCGGCGCCCGGCTGGACTAAACCTTTCAAACACATGTCTTCAAAGGCTGCGCGTGACGTGATAACAAGGGCGATCCGCACGAATTGAGTGGCAAAATGGTGGGAGGTGTGCCCAGAGCTCTTCGCTGCTGCTATTATTCATCAGACGCCGCTGGGGGTAGGGTGTTGATACTTTGCATCCTATTGCTAAGGTGGAGGATGTGGCGTTTGAGTGCGCTGGGAGGTCGTGGCCAGTGGGGTGTTAAGCCGTGCAGTAAAAGACACCTAAGTTCAACATGTGGCGGCGAAGTTGAACAATGGGCCACTCCGGTCCAAGTGTGACGCGTGACCCACTACAGTAACTTACTCTTGCGTTGGTTACTAAGTCCTCTCAATTTCCTGCCTTTGTCTCAAGCTGTCCCCCCACCACTTAACGGATCGGAGGAATCGCACTCATCCTCCACTCGTGCTCCACAATGAGACTCTGCCACACCGTCTGCTGAAGCAACACCCGCTGGTGTGAGGGATGCATTCTGTCTCACTGAACCCGAACCCGCTTGGCCACACGACTCACCCAAAGCCGCACCAAGTTGTACAATTCGCACATTTCTCCATCAAGGAGTCCCTAAGATCGGAGCGACTCGCGGCAGCTGCCGATACATCTAAAGATATGCAGCCCCAATGCGCTCTCTCAGAAGGTCGTTTCTTTTTTTTTTTTTTTTTTTTTTTTTTTTTTAAAAACCGGGTTTTTCTCCTTACAGTACGTCACAACAGAATACCTCCTTCACCCCGTCTTCCAGTCATGCAACGAAAAATGCCAAAGTTGTCATCATTGCCCTTGGCTCCCTCCACCGCCTCATCGCCTTGCGCGCCATCTCCCTCTCTGCAATCTCCTCTCCCTCGTCACCGACTTCCCCACCATTCACAGCAGACTACTCGCAAACATACGTGCTTTCGTTCTGTGCTCCCTCTTCTCTTCCTTGACGGATGGATCGACGGGCATACACTGTGAAATAGGCCCTCCTTCTGTGTTTCAAGCTGCATAAATCTAGGACAGCTGTGGTGTCGTCAACGGCGGCGGCGATGCTGCGCCAATTGGTCACTGGGCCATGTTCGTCGTCAAAAAGGTCGTAGCCTCGTAGGGGAAGATCGCCGCATGCTGCTCGCCAATTAGCTTGAATCGATGACTCTTCCGGACGGGACGACACAAGCGCTCGGTCCCGCCGCGCGCAACGCATTTGCTATCTTCGAGGACCTCAGTCTGTTGGGTAACGGAAAGCGTCCGCAATTCCTACAACTCGAGTACCTCCATGTTAAGTCCGCAGCGGGACTTCAATGGATATTGTGTGAGGGACTTTCACCGCTCAACAAGTAACGCCAGGGGCTACTAGACCCTAAACGCTATGGTCTGCTTTACTCTGTACGTCGAGTATCTGACGCAAGTAAAGGCGTCACTACAATAGACACTACTTTGTCTATTGTCCTGGAACTCGAAGTTCCGTAATCTCCTACTGATCGGCTGCTTGATATCGCTCAAGCACTAAGCGTGGGATGGTTGCCTGCCCTTTAAAGGCAACCGAGAGTAATGAAAGAGAAGAGGAGGGTCCGATCAATAGAAGCAATAGATAGTATAGCTGCGTGTTTAGCGAAGCTGAACTTGGAGATCAGCGAGCTAAACTGCGGTCCTTAAATACATGTGGTACTACCCTAAAGTAGTAAAGAGCCGATATAACCCAAAGTAGTTAAGAAGCGTTATAACTACTTTGGGACGCAGATAAATAGAGCACAATCTTGTCATGAACGAACAACAGCCAAACAAAGCGTAACAAGATAAACACGTCCTCGAATGGTGTAACATAGTAAAAGTGTGAAATGAAAATTTCTTCGTACCAGCTAATCAGACCCGTACAAGCTAGGGTCCTAACATCACCCCCGTCTTTTAGGGAGCGATTCCACACGCGACGGTAACGAAGATGACCTGGGGTAATTGATTTGAAAGGCCCCCTCCTTGCTTTCGAAGAGGGCAAATGGGCAAGAAAAGTTCTAGAGAAAAAGGGGGAGAGACGCGGCAAGCCCAAAATCCGTTTTACATACCAGTGGACAGTGCCCCAAAGGCACCCCCGTCTCTGGGGTGCCACCCCGCACTGTCCTGTCCCAGGCACCTAGCGACCCTGGGTCCATCCTAAACAATGCCGGCCCATCGAGTGGGGCACAGCGTTATGGACGGCCTTGAAAAGGCTAGTCCTAATCAAGTCCGTCCTAGCAATGCCATTCCCGTTCCGAGGAACGAGAATAGCATGACTTGGCGAGGGGCATTTCGGTCGAAACCATAATGCCCCTGCCATCTCCCTGGCATCTTGGCAAGGGCGTGCATCAACCCACGTCCTCGCCATCTCGTAGTACTGCCCAACAGAGGCCAGATCTGTTAGACAGTAATCTATCGCAGACGTACCGTCCACTTGAGGTTTTTAGCTGCCCCCACAGCCATACCTGATAGTCTGGTATGATCGCATGCCCCATCCTTACCGCATACGATTGTCTCGGGCTTTACCCGAGTCCACCTAATCGTGGCTCCTGTTTACAAGTCCGGTTGACGAGGTCCCCAGCCCATGTGATCACGGAGGGTGACGTCGGCCAGAGGAGCCGTCTCGTCCGTTCCGGCTCGCCGACACTCTTCCGCCATGCGTCGACTGTGGTTGCCCATGAAAGGGCATATACCCGTACCCAAGGGCCGATAGTTCTGATGCTTGGTGGGGACGAGACACTTGCCTATCTGCCCTTCGTGACATATGCGGTGCGGGGTTCGGCACTCCCGGTTGAAATGCCCCCTCATCCGACAGTACTTACACTTGTTGTGCCGTCGCCGTCCCTCAATGGCTGCTTGTCCCCGGAGAGGGACCTCGTCTTCAGGCATCGTCGGCCGATTTAATTGCGGTCCCCCTTCGCGTTCGGAGGGTTTGTTCGACGCATAGATGTCGCGTTGTTGTAGGTGCGCCCACCCATTCCTGATTATACCATTTCTGGTCGCGGCTGGGGTGAGATGCTCATGATTGTCGAAAAAGGAGAGGAAGGGCTCAATGCGTTGAACCGCCTTTGCTGCGATTAGTCGTTGGGTGATCCTCTCCTCCTCCGCCCTTATACGCAACTCCTCGTTATGGTGATAACCCCACTCCTTTTGCAGGAACGCGGCGCACCTCTTCAGGCGCAGTCGTTCGTGCTGCAACGCTCTCTTCTTTTGTGGGATTTGCTGGAGGCGGAAGACATCTGCTTGTAGACCCGCATCCCCTGTCGCCTGGACTGCCCGGCTAACGGATGCGTCCAGTGCGAGGCGCTCGGTAAAGAGGGTGAGATCAGTGGGGTTGACATCCCATGTTTCGGGGGGGGAGCGATTCCCGTTACTCTCGGCTTCCAACCTATGCATGTGTATATCGCGCTCATCAGGAAAAGTGTCAGTACTTTTTCTTTGTCTTTTAGTACTTTTTCATGTCTTTTTTGTCTTTTGACTTTTAAAAAAGACAAGAAAGACAAAAAAGTCATGAAAAAAGTACTGAAAGACAAGAAAAAGTACTGACACTTTTCCTGATGCTCTCCTCCCATCGTAGTATACACCACCGGCTCTCCACTTTGGGGATCTACCTCGTAGGCCACATAATCCGCCCTCTCCGACTCGGTGCCTGCTCCTGGTAGTTTAAAGGGGGCCCCGTCTAGCTCCCATTGGTAGAGGCGGAAAGGATAGCCCGGGTGTTCTTCGTGACGACTGACCTGGGTATCGTTAGATTCCGTATCCAGGTTGTCGTCGTCTTCAAGAGGGAGCGGAGAAGGGCCCGCTTGCCTCTCGACTGGGGTAGGCGTCCTCGGGGTGTAGCGCAGAGAGTCTTCATCGCCTTGTAGCGCATCACCGTCTCGTACCCCTCGCTGGGTAGGAATGTCGAAGAGGGGCGAGGGTACGCTCCTGTCCTCCCCTTCGAGGGTGCCCTCGTGAAAGATCGAAGGGGACTGCTGAAGGATTAGGTCAAGCTCTGCTTCAACGGCGGGAAGCTCCTGCATGATGGCATTGCTTTGCTCGACTAACCACGGAGGGAGCATTCCTCCTTCAGCGAGCTCGGCCCTTTCGGGTGTCCTAGGCCGGCTAGCGCTTTTGTCTGGCTCAAGCGACCCATGACTGGGTGTCGGAGAGCTCGGGGGCGTTTGCGTCTCCATCGCCTCTTGCATAACTTCGAGGGCTTCATGGAGGGTGCATGCGTAAGCATGAGCGGAAGAAGGGAGGTTGTGAGACATGGTAATGGTTCGCAAGTGGGTTGTTCTGGTGCTCTTCTTCCTTGTCTGTTCGAACCTTTTAACCAACTCCGGAGCGTGCACGTTTCCCTTGGGTTCCCATGAATCATGGGCGTCTGAATACCCTTTCCAGCGTATGAGGTACTGCTTTGTTGATCCTTGTTTACGCTCGTCAAGGATTTGATCGACTTCATATTCTTCTTCCCCTTCGATCAGATCAGGGGGAGGTTCCTGGAAATTGACACCATGTTCCTCCGTTTCCTTATACGGATGAAGGAGTTTCGCATGGAACACGTTGTGCACCCTTCTCCATCGAGGTGGTAACTCGATTCGATAAGACACTGTTCCCACAGTATCAATCACTTTGAACGGCCCATACCGCTTTGGGTGAAGCTTCTTTGTGGGATGTGTCGTATGCAAGTTCGTCCCTTCTAACCATACCTGATCTCCGACGTTGTACGGCTTGTAATTGGTGGGCTTTACCCATGATTCTTGCGCCTTTTGGATTGCCAGGGCAGCATTGCTTCTTGCCCATTCTAGCGCCTCCTTCCTTTCTTCCAACTTTGGAATGTTGGTTGTCCTCATTGCTTGGTGAGCAATCGGCGTGTGCCCCATCCATAATTCGTAGGGCGTCTGTTTCGTGGTGGAGGAAGGTCGGCTATTGATGACATATTGCACAACGGGTAGCCATTCCGCCCAGTTGTCCTGCTGATGGTTGCTGAAGATTCTCAGGATATCTTCCATCGTTTGGTTCGTCCTTTCTGACTGTCCGTCCGTCTGGGGATGGTAGGCCGTGCTCATGTTCTGCTCCACATCTAACATTTGACAGAGCTCTTTGAAAAAGGTGGAGGTGAAACGCGTGTCTCGGTCCGAGATGAATCATTTCGGTAATCCAGTGTAGGGAAAGACTCGATCTTTGAAGAGTCTCACGATATCTTCCGCTCCCATGTCTTCCCGACATGGCACCAAGATAACTGCCTTTGTGCATCCTTGATCGGTTATAGCGAGGATCGTATCGTTCCCTTCCGATTGAGGCAATTTTGTTACGAAATCGGCTGACATAGTTGAGAAGGGGGTCGCGTTCTCCCTCGGGCCAATCGGAGACAATGGAGGGCGGTTTCGTTGGGTAATCGTTTTGTTCTGCTGGCACACCGCACATCCTTCTATATACTTCTTCGTGTATTCCCTAAGAGAGGGCCACCAATAATCTCGGCGGATAGCCTGCCAGGTTTTCCATACTCCTGGATGTGCTGCCGTCGTGCCGTCATGGTACCGTTGGAGGATTTCCTTATAGATGGGCCCCCCTGCGGTCACCACTAACGCGTCATCCTTGTAGAGGATTCCGCCTCTTTCTTCACAATGGTGGACGCGTTCCCATTCTTTGAAGAGATCCTTATCTTCCTGTTGTCGCTCTCTGATCTGTTTGTCCATTACTCCGATCTGGAGCATTCGTGCAAAAAGGGAGTCGGGCAGTGCCACCACCTCCTCGTTATCTTGTGAGCCATCGTCGTGATCCGGTCGTCGTGACAGCGCGTCGGCTTTGTTAGTGGTCCCTGGGATGTGTCGCAGTTCTAAGTCAAAGTCGGCCAGGTAATGTAAATACCGAGCCACACGTCTGTTAATCTTCTGCGGGTGTCGATAGTGGCCCAAATTCTCATGATCGGTGAGAATGATGACTTTGTGCGGGGATCCAATGAGGAGATGACGGTTATGCTTTAACCCTTTTATCATCCCAAGGAACTCTCGGTCCCAGACGTCATAGTTCCTTTCTGCCGAATTAAGAGCAGCGGAGTAGTATGACACTACGCGTCGTCGCCCTTGGTCGTCTCTTTGGAATAGCATCGCTCCAACCGCGAACAAAGACGCATCTACTTCCAGTTCGAACTGTTTGCGGAAATCGGGTTGATAGAGGACCGGCTCAGATGTCACTGCCGCAATGAGTTGATCCAGGGCATCTCGACATTCCTGAGTCCACTCGAAGTCTACATCCTTTTTCGTCAGGTTGTGGAGGGGGTGTGCAATGGCCGCGAAGTTTCGGATGAATGGCCTTTGATACCCAAGCACTCCCAGAGTGCTTCGGACCTCTTTAACGTTCTTCAGCTCTCGTGGCCAATCCGCGATCCCTGCTACCTTCGAAGGGTCGATGCGCACTCCATCTTTCGTCACCTGCCACCCCAGTATTTCCATTTGTGGTCTCTCAAATTGGGTTTTTGACGCTTTCAGGAAGTATGACTTTTCCTCCATTCGGTCCAAAAATTCGTGAATGATCTTTCGATGTAGGGCGACTTCTTCCGTGGTGTCACTGGTGGCCACCCACCAGTCGTCCATGTAGTTCCCCAGATTCTCGGGGTACTTTTGGAGCACTGAGCGGAAGTCTCGATGCATGACTCGTTGGAAGAAAGGTGGGGCGTTCATCAATCCGAAATACATGACTTGTGGGATGTATGTTCCTTCGTTCGTTTTGAACGCTGCCTTGTACTGGTCTTCCTTTTTAATGCGTATGTTATTGTACCCCCATCGAATATCGAACTTTGAGAAAAGGCTTTTCCCTCGAAAGTTCTCCAGTGCCTCTCGTATATTTGGTAGCGGGTTGTTGTCGCGGACCGTCCATTTATTGACTTCCCGGTAGTCCATGATGATCCGCTTTTCTGTCGAGTCCTTTTTGTTTATGAAGTAAACAGGGGACGTGTAGGGCGATGCCCCTTCTTTGATTCGTCCTAGTTCTAATTCGGTGGCAAGGAATTTTTGTAATTGGACGCGTTCTTCTCGTGATAGTGGGTATACCTTGCAGTTGATCACTGGTGGGGCATCGCTTCGTAATGTGATGCTCATGTCTTCTTCTCGAGACGGAGGAAAGCGCTTTGATTCTTCTTCTGAAAAGACTTTGACATGTCTCTTATACTCTTCGGGGATAGTTTCCTCCGTGAGCTTCTCTTTCTCCTTTTCTGCTTCCCTGGCCCATTCCTGGGCAATGTTTCGGCGCATGTAGATGGCTTCTCCATCTTTCGGCTGTCCTACTTTGGCGATGGCTTCCTTTTGAATTCGCCCAATGTCTCGGTATCGGTATTTGTATCGGGGCGAAAAGAGACTGACTTCTCCTCTCCGTAGCTTTCCTTCATGCCAATCAATGGCCGGGTTGAAAACGTAGAGGAAGGGGTACCCTAATATAATGCTGTCTTTTCCTAACGAGGCAATGAAGAACTTCTGTAGCTTTTCTTTGCCATCGTGAAGGAGGCGGAGCCAGCAGTAATGGGTGACCTTTCCTTGTTTATTTTCGGACCCGTCGACATTGTAGACAGTCATAGGGTTGACCGTCTGCCTCCGTCCAATGCCCATTCTGGCCCA
Source organism: Russula emetica (assembly GCA_015178925.1). Classification (NCBI taxonomy): domain Eukaryota; kingdom Fungi; phylum Basidiomycota; class Agaricomycetes; order Russulales; family Russulaceae; genus Russula; species Russula emetica. The sequence continues at coordinate 71,461 of WHVC01000024.1, read as the reverse complement.
GGTTTTTTGATCGATGAAGTTTTCTGTCGCTCCACTGTCCACTAGAGCAATTTCGTCGGCTTGCTCACTTAGGGTTCGAAAGGCAATCTTCGTATTTACTGACGATATTTTGCGTATGTACATCGAATCTTCTAAGCGAGCTGTTACCCTCAGCCTTGCCGCAGGCGTTGGGTCTTCTAAAAATCCTCGATCGACAGTTTTTCTAGGAAGGCTTCTCGGTCTCCCTTGGTCATACGGCGAATGGCTCCTTCAAGTCGGTCTTTATCGTCATAGCTTGGCGGTTCGTCGTCTTTTTTTGCTTTGGATGTCGTCGGGTTTTTGTCCTTTTCATCTCTGTCGTCCACCACTTCTTCGATTTTGGACGTGCGTACCCTTGCTTCGGGTTTCTTTCCCTTGTCTTTTGAGCGGCAGTTTCGGGCAATATGCCCTTCCTTTTCGCATATGAAGCATTTCCGCTCGCTTCGAAGTTTGTCCCTTTTATCTTTTGGTAGGTCTGTTCGAGCGGCGTCGATGTCCATGGCATTTGGGTCTCTTTCTTTCTTCTTTGGGTTTTGGACACGCTTCACTGCTTCCCACCTATTTTGTCTGGTGCTGAGGCGGTAGTCCAGACGCCCTTCTCCGACGGTGGCTATGTCTGCTTCCACAATCACCAGTTCTTCTCGTGCCATATCTTCCCATTCATCGAGGGTGAGAGGGACGGGTCGTCTTGCCATAACTTGTTTGTAGATTTTCGCGTTCAGACCCCATTTGAAGTAATCCAGGCTTCCTGGGTCGTGACGGTTTCTTCCTGCAAGATCCAGCAGGTTTTCGAACTCGGCGATGTAGTCATCCAAGTTCTTTCCTTTCATGGTATGGGTTTGCAGGGTCGCCCACGCCCTTTCTACTTCTGCTGTGTCTCGATAGTTTCGTCTGAAGGCAACAACGAATTGTTCCCACAGTGCTTCATCGGTGGGGAGGTGCTGGGCCGCCTGTCCATTTGCTCCATAGACCATTGTGGCCAAGTGATCCGCATAGAGGTGCGTCCACCTGTCCACTTTATCTCCTTTTATGAGGGAGAGTGCGAGAGCGACCCGTTGCATGGGGATTTGCATATGGGGGTGTGCTGCATTGAGGAGCCTGTAGAGTCCGAAGTTCTTTTCGAATTTAATTGATTTGCTTCGATCTCCGTCAAAGCTGTCACAGTTGCCAACCAAGTTCTTTGAGGGGGGGAGTGCTGCTACTCCCGCTGCTGGCTGCTGTGCTGGCTGTCCTCCTCCTCCACCTCCTCCTCCACCTCCGCCTCCACCTCCTCCTCCTCCTCCACCACCTCCACCGCCTCCACCGCCTCCACCGCTTCCAGGGTTTCCGGATGCAGGAGGTTGTTGGTTTCCTCCTCCCCCGGCTCCACTTGCGGCTACGTTATGAGGCGTGGTTCCTTGTATTTGTTGTATTTCGGCGGCTACGGCTGCTGGTGGTAGCATAGGATTTTCCGGGGCGAGGTATACACCTCCTCCTCGAGCGTAGGCTGTGGTAGTGGTCGTCATTCTTTCTGTTAGGTCGGACAATTCCTCGTCCTGTTGTGCCCCTCCTATTGGGATATCTTCGTCGTCTGATGGTGGTAGGGTGAGTTTAGAGGTGGTTGGTTCTTCTTCTCTGGAGCTCTCTTCCGATTGTGCTCGTCCTTCCAACCTTTCTTTGTCCTTCCCTTTTAGGACAGGGGCGGCCTTTACCCCTAGTCCGTATCTTTCTGGTCCGTTAAGGCGGAAGGTGTTGTTTGTGAACCAAGTGTTATTATCTTTGTAGTAACGGGTCCAGTACCAGACGTCGTTGATGTATTCGACTGTGCAGGTCTGTCTTTCGATTTCGAGCCAGTATGCGCCTGATCCTCCTCCCAATGATGGTGCCCAACGGGCTTTCCCTTTTAGCTCGTTTGGCAGGTTGTCACTTCCCCTTGATTGAAAGTGTACGTTCTTCCCGCCTTCTAGTCCGTGTACTTTTAGACTAGCCAGTGTTTTGAGAAGTTCAGCTTGTGTTAAGTCCGCAGCGGGACTTCAATGGATATTGTGTGAGGGACTTTCACCGCTCAACAAGTAACGCCAGGGGCTACTAGACCCTAAACGCTATGGTCTGCTTTACTCTGTACGTCGAGTATCTGACGCAAGTAAAGGCGTCACTACAATAGACACTACTTTGTCTATTGTCCTGGAACTCGAAGTTCCGTAATCTCCTACTGATCGGCTGCTTGATATCGCTCAAGCACTAAGCGTGGGATGGTTGCCTGCCCTTTAAAGGCAACCGAGAGTAATGAAAGAGAAGAGGAGGGTCCGATCAATAGAAGCAATAGATAGTATAGCTGCGTGTTTAGCGAAGCTGAACTTGGAGATCAGCGAGCTAAACTGCGGTCCTTAAATACATGTGGTACTACCCTAAAGTAGTAAAGAGCCGATATAACCCAAAGTAGTTAAGAAGCGTTATAACTACTTTGGGACGCAGATAAATAGAGCACAATCTTGTCATGAACGAACAACAGCCAAACAAAGCGTAACAAGATAAACACGTCCTTGAATGGTGTAACATAGTAAAAGTGTGAAATGAAAATTTCTTCGTACCAGCTAATCAGACCCGTACAAGCTAGGGTCCTAACACTCCACAAGACGTTTTCTCTTGAGCTGATCGAGAGCGTACTCGCGAACTACCACGAACTCTTCCGCAAGGTGTGTCTCTCCTCCCCTTTTCCCATCCGAGACCTGTATGTCAGCAGCTGTCCTCAAATCACTCTCATGTTCACAGCATTCCGAGCTCGTACTCTTATTACAACACTACCTCTTCCCTCTGCTCCTCAAAACGCTCTTTGAGCGCTCCGCTTTCCCGCTTGCCCTCCGCGGCACCCGTGTCGTCTTCCTCAGGCTCTTGCTCAAGCAATTCTCCTCCGAGCTCGAGGCAGAGGCCGAAGTCATACTCACACTACTCATCAAACTTATCAGTGGCGAGACTGACACCTGTAAGCCTCAGCCTGGGTGGATGAGGGTGCTCGCGATGGAGATCATGCGCGGGTAAGGCTCCCCTCTATTTCTCATTTCTGGCACACTACTGGCTCGTCCGGCGCCTCTCAGCTCTCAGTCGTCATCCTCCGAGTCCGACTCAACTCATTCCTCCCGGCGGACGAAACAGTCTCAGTCTCAGCCTCAGCCGCAGCCGCGACAGCATACGACTAGCAAGACATCGAGACGATCCTGCCAATCTTCACGCCGGGAAACAGAGCTCAGGCTCATCCTTGACTTTCCACTACCACCGACATTTATCCCTACTCCGCCAACAACCAGGACGCCTCCACCTTCTCGACCTCCTGCCAAAGTAGCTCCCGTCAACGACGACAAATCTATATTTCACGATAACGATCCCTTTCGTGCCAAGCCCATTTGCGATCAGGACGCCGCGGCAGAAGTGGCATCACAGAGTATTGCAGAGACGGGTGCACCACGTGGGGACTCTTCAGCATCATTTTACACAGCCCATTCTCGATCATCTTCACCCGTACCATCCTCTCACATCCTCCCACCCCCGAGTCTACATCCATCTGAACAACAGCAGCAACCTCCTCTCTCACCGTTACAGCTTCCCTTCCCTGACCCCTCACTTTCATCCTCACCACAACTATCCCATAGTGCGACACTATCTACCTCATGTCGCTCTGTCAGAACTCTGACCAAAGCCAGTGCCACATTAAAGCGATTAGGAAATCGGACATGGGAGACCCCTCTCACGTCCTTTCGAGCCCCGAGGCCGCGGAGAGCGACACGTGTCAAGCACGTTTCCCTCGAGCACCCATTCAAACCACCGAGCACCGTCGTGCCGCTCTGAAGGCTCCCGGAATTCTTCCTCGTCATTCCGTGAACCAGCCCATGATGACTGGTATCAAGCCCATCGACGCAATGGTGCCCATCGGTCACGGCCAGCGTGAGCTTATCATCGGTGACCGTCAGACAGGCAAAACTACTGTTGCCATTGACACCATCCTCAACCAGAGGCGCTGGAACGAGGGTAAGGATGAGGAAAAGAAGCTCTATTGTGTCTACGTCGCTGTTGGCCAGAAGCGCTCTACCATTGCGCAGCTTGTCAAGACTCTCGAGGAGAACGATGCTATGAAGTACTCTATCATCGTTGCTGCTACTGCTTTGGAGGCTGCTCCCTTGCAATATTTTGCTCCTTTCTCGGGTTGCGCAATGGGCGAATGGTTCTGCGACAATGGTAAACACGGTAAGTGCACAAATGTTTTGCGCCAGGACTTCGCATTTATTTCGGCCTTGGTGGCTCTCATCATTGGTAAGTGATTGTGCCACCTCATTTCTTTTCCGGGGCACTTGCTGATGCAATTCCAGTAGATTCACAGTGAGTTTATGCAAGCGACAAGGACCCTAAGCACATGCCCCAAACGTGCTCACTATGCCATTGTACAATTGTCCGAAGAACGGGTCAACGCTTTGATTCCAGCAACATCACCAACAGCGGCCTTGTGGTCTCCCCTGAAAACATAGACCTTGCCAACTCCGACTCCCTCAAGCTCGCGCGCACGATTCGGCGACCCACCCACTTAGCCACGGTCCCGACGAGCATCACACCGCTCTACCGATCACCCCACGCTCCATGTCGAAGATCGTATCACTGAGCGATCTACGACAACTTGTGCATCGCATGGAAGCTCCTCCGCCTCCCTTGCCCGCCTCGTTATCCCTGCAGACAAACAAAAACGTGCCTGGAAATGGTGGCGATGGTGCCGCCGGTCCTGGTACATAACTAGCTCATTTAGCTAGGTGTGTTTCTCAACTGTTAAATTGCATTTGCCGTGCAGAATTTCCATCCGTGCCCTACCATTGTGTGCTTCTAAGAACTACCAATCCGATGTAGTGAACTTTTGTAAGTTAGGTTTACTTTTATAAGTCAGATTGTCTTTCGAAAGTTATTCTGTCTTTTCCACTGTCTTTAAAAAGACAAATTGTCTTTTAAAAGTAAAATGTTGTCTTTAAAAGTAAACGGACATGCCTTTGACTTCTTTCAAAAGACAATTTGTCTTTGTCTTTTTTTTGTCTTTTTTTGTCTTTTTTGTCTTTTTTGTCTTTTAAAAGACCAAAAAAAGTACCGACGCTTTTCCTGATGTCTGATGCTTCTTCACCACCAGGCCGCGACTCCTATTGATGCGGCACCCTCCTTCAAGCTTTCCACACCTCCTCGTCCGTCACTTAGCACCTCCAAGATCGAATTTGAGACACCTCCACCGCCTAAAGGCCTCCCCAAACTCCCTGGTCCGCCCTCATCTTCCAAAGATGAGACGGAGACCATCGATATTGCGTCCTCGGATCATCAAAATGGTGTTCCGCTCAGCCTCAACGTTACAAAGACACCTCGTGTGCCCGGTGCGTGGGCTGCAACTCCTGCACCTGCACGATCGCAGACTCCCCAGCCCACTTCATCCTCGTTCGCGCTGGCCAAGTTGTCGCGCGCACGATCTAATTTGCTTCCTCGGACTTCTTTCACAGGGATCTAATCTTCTACTATAGCGCCCTCTTCTGCGCCTTCCCGCGCAGGCACACTGCCCGTACGAACACCTGCGCCACCTGGGGGCTGGTTTTTGACACCTGGCTCTCTTCGTCGGAAGAGCCTGTTGAAGGTTCGCTTCGATAACATGACTTCAGATAGTGCCATATCAGATGCAGACACGGGCGTGAAGGACGGAAAAGTTGAAGTCCCTCTGCCTGTAGCAGACTGGGATGCAGGTTCGTCCTCAAGACCAGGGATGAATGGTTCGGATTCTATATCCGAGCCCTCCTTCAACCACGTTGAGTCGTCGTCCACGCTAGCGAATCGCGATGGTCAAGAAGCAGATGGTCCAACTGCGAGTTCTCCTACTGAGACTACTAACTATACGACCGCGGCATCATCGCCGCGCCGCAAGTCACGGCGATCTCCTAGCGTGCGGCTTGTGGACGAGTACGGGCGCGCCCAGGAGAACCCACCGATAACACCCTCTCGAAAGGACGTCAGGGATCATTCAGCATCCTTATGTATGCCTGGTGGTGGCCCATTGAAAACGCCTCGCAGCGCCAGCGTGCGCATTGTTGATGAAATGGGGCACGAGGTCAAGGAGCCGTCTGAGCAGAACGACAGCGAGGACACCGTGACTGAAGTCCGTTACTCACGTCAAGAGGCGATACAACGGATGAAGAGAGCGGTGGCCGATCTACAGGATGGCCTGAGAGGCGTAGATACGTGAGTGTCGGTTCCCTGGCTGCCTGTCTTCCGTGTTATGTTGGATGGCTGACTTGGCACAGTTCGAGCGGTGGGGGTTTGGACGATCCACGATTGAGCGAACTCTCTGATTTGTCGAAAGCTGCACGGGAGATGCGTGGTCAACTCAAGTTATCGCTGCAACAAGCACAGATCGTGCAGAAGTACAGATCGTTGAAGGACAGCATGTGGCAGAGTAGATTCCTCGTAAGCCATGTTCTGCCTTTCCCCGATGCCAGCCTGCTGTTGGTGCACATGCGACTGGTCTCCTCGCTGTTGTTGGCTTTGCCGCTGGCATTCTACTGATGGCACACCCATGTCCATCACTCTCTCTCTTTCCAATGACCCCGGTCTACACCCAACACCTTCTCATTCGGCCACCTCATTCGACCCGCCCTATACCCCCAAGCTCCGCAGATGACTCTATCCGACCCAAGGCTGAATGCCGTGTATCGCTCGGTGTGGTCGAATATGCATCAGGAAAAGTGTCAGTACTTTTTCTTGTCTTTTAGTACTTTTTCATGTCTTTTTTGTCTTTTGCCTTTTAAAAAAGACAAGAAAGACAAAAAAGTCATGAAAAAAGTATAGAAAGACAAGAAAAAGTACTGACACTTTTCCTGATGTGTCCACCTCTTTGCAGACCCGCCTTCTGAATCTCCCTCTCACCGCGCCAAAGTGAGTTCTTTGTCCTCTTTGCTACTTCAGGTTACCAACACTTCTCCTCCAGTCCTTGAAGATATCTGCCGGGGGGCATTGCGCTTCAACGACGTTGTGCACGTGACTTCCAGAGGGGAAGCCGTTTCACGCAGGCTCTCACACGAATCACTCATGTCCCTGCCCCACCTACCTGCCTCGGCATCAATCTCCCAAAGACCGTCATCATTCAGAATCCCGACATTGTGCAGCTCGCTGTGGCGTGCCCGAAATTAGAGATTCCTCGCCTTTGTCACACTGCACACTTCCCCATAGCTAGCGGACCACCGAGCACTGGCATCACTCTCGATGGTCTGGCAGTGCTCACAGCACGATACCACAACCTCAAGACTCTTGCGGTGGTCATGAATGGAGACGCGCTGGTAGACCCACAGATGTACCTGTCCCGCATTGTGTCCTCGTGCACGCTACTCAAGCTACACCTCACTCGTGGGTGCATGAGCCACTCACTGCCATGTTGCCACTGTCGCACAGGGCACCGCGCGCCGACATGCTATGGTGGTTTCACGAGAAGAACAGGCCCGGATTCATAGAGACGTGTGCCCTCAGCTGGCAACGCATTCTGGAGATGCTCCCATAGCTCCAAGATGTGCGTCTCACCGAGCACTGGGTCGCTCGCATGGCCGCGCCCAAGCCCAAGCCCAGGCTTTTGAGCCCAGCCTGGCCCAGCACATCACCCTCCACCGTCACCCCCACCGCCAATCCAAACTATGCCTCCACCACCCCTATCGTACTCGGACATAAGCCGCAAGAGGGAGGGCCCGATGTCAGTTTCCGGTAGAAATCGAGACAGCCCGATTCGTGAGCATCACAGCCCTATTGAAATTCACATTCAGGATCGCCTCCTCCTATCAGCCATCTCCAACATGGGGATGCGAGCGCAAGACACACAAGTGAAGTACCACCGCAGTGGACGAGATTAATTCATTGTTTGATGATGCGATTGCAGAAGGTTGTGTAGAGCACATTAGAATCAGTTCCTGCACCTGCACCAGGTCTTGTCGAGCCCATGTAAATGATGTAATCACCTTCATTCCCAATTACCAAATTTAGATATATTAGGCGGTCTGTAGTGGTCCACACGGTCTGGACCGGTCCGGTCTACGGACCGGACCACTTTTGTTGCTGAGACCGACATGGACTGGACCGGACCGGACTAGACCGGACCGCGGCAACACTATTGTAAATACGTTCTATTAGAGTGTATTAGCAGTTGGCAATTTTTTATTTTCAATTTTTTGATTTCGACTAATTGAGCGAACGCTGACCACATTGGGAGCGCCAAATTTCCAAATTCGGCAATCGAAAAAATGAAAACGAAAATTTGCCTCGTTGCTAATACAGTCCAAAAAAGGCATCGACCGGTCATTGACCCAATTGACCGGTCGGGTCATACGACGGGTCAATTCCGACCCGCGTTTTACCGACCGAGGTCAAATCGACCCTGACAACACTGCTTTGTTTTGACATCTGTCACACATGCCGGCTTGCCGAGATTGAGCCATCGACTCGTCCCCCATCCCAAGAAATTGGGACGACGCCAAGATGCCCACCACTAGTGCTCAGTTTTTGCCTCGATGACCCCATTCTACCAAGAGAAAAAGAAAAAGGGCCCGCTCCAGCAGAAATTCACTTGGTCTGTGTTCATTAGGATGCCCATAAAGAGAGGCTCGCTTCTGACTTGCGGCAAGTCAGAAGCGAGCCTCTCTTTATGGGCTCGCCCAGTCTTCACCACAAAGGCGATGTCATCGGCTGGCAGGAGTGGCGCGACCTTCCCTACGAGTAGCAAATGGGGTTCCGCATCCCTATCACGCTCATTTTCGATCTTCCTCGTCTTTGTGCACGGTATCCTATCATCACCGCCTCGGAATACCTCCGACTACACGGCCAGGACCCGGAAAGCGAATTGAGCAGTGGTTTTTGGATGCGCGATTTTTACATTTCCAGCCCAATATTTTCGAACCAAATCAGACAAAGCTACCATCACAGTTCATCATTCAGAATCACTGGTATGACCCCTCTGGAACTGACCGCGTAGACTACATCCCCGAAGCGATGAAGAGTCGAGGAAAATGGGAACGCTACCCTGAGTCAGAAATCTACGACCACGAGAATGCCGGATACTGGCCGCCCGAAGACCCAACGGACATCTCGGATCTTCTGACGAGTGTGTTACCTGAGGGTGAAGTGATTTTGGACTGGGGTGCTGCCAAAACTGTCCTAAGAGAGTCCACGGTGGGACTGGAAGTGGATCTCACCGAGAACATCCCGAGAAGTTCAATACCATCTTTCGGATTTTCTTCTACTTGTATCCAGTATCCTCTTATGACAGCAAGGTGCAATGCCACCTTGAGTTCCGCAGAAATATGTTGTCTCAGTGATTGTGAGGGATGGGGGACGAGGTGATGGCTCAATGTGACAGATGTCAAAACAAAGGGCATAAACAAGCAGAGTGCAGAACCGCCTATCGTTATGAAACTTGCTGTAGCATCCGTTACCATACCCCTGGGGCACAGAGCCCGCGTAGTAGATACATATATAAGCCGGGGCTTTAGAGCCCTGCCACCTCAGTTATCGTGCCGCACGCGCGACCACTGAGCATCACATCTAATCTAGATCCTCTCGCGCGCGTCCGCTTTATCTCACACCAACTCTATTAGTTTGCAACACCCAGTTGTCCAAGCAAGTTCTCTCTCCCGTGGCACACAGTTTTGCATTCCTCCACAGGGCACAATTCGGCAGCCAGGTATCAAATAAAAAACGGGGCTAATAATACACCCCGAAAAGCCAGTCCTCATCTATCCGCCCACTTCCTACACCGCCCCCACCACCAAAAGGCACACCTCCGATCATCAACACGCACGACATTAAGCAGTACGTGCAACCATTGTATGCGCGCGGATGGGGGCTTTCTCCGATCTTGCCCAACGGGAATGGCATCGCTGTGTTGCGCAAGCGGTTTGAGTTTGCGAACGCGGAGGCTCTAGAAGGGTTCTTGGTAGAGGAGAAAAAGCAGGTCCGTTCTCATTTCGTTCAACTTCAACTTCAGGCATAGCCGGGGAGATGGCGATGTGCACGTCCACCTGTCATCATATAAATACGTCCATTTCCTTCCATTTCCCTTTTCTCGCCCCCAACTCAGTCTTCCCGCCGCCCTTGTTTGTTTACTGTCTCACTATTGTCGCTTCCTTCCCAGTCCGTTTGCCGAATGTGATTGAGGATCAACATGCCGTCCTCGTCAGCACGTGGACGCACGTCGCTCGAAGAAGGTCAGATGCGAAAGAGGAGGATAGGATGGATAAGGATGAGAAGACACATGGGGTGACTGCGCGCGATATTCGGCTCGCGAATGCTCTTGATTCTTGAAGAGTTATATGAGAGTGCGCTAGCTGCAGGTGTGGGAGTATGTTCCTCTTGAACGGCTGGAGGCAGGTAGGCCAAAATCCGTCGAGGAGCTGAACGGTTATGCCTGCAGAACTACGGCAGAAACAGAGTTGGATATTGAGCGCGCACATTGCCTGCTGGCAGGACATTGAGACGCATATACCCACCCACCACGGTCAGCTCGCTGTAGCCTTTGCCAGTGGTACTGAGTCCGATAAACAATACAGTTCGCTCTCTACTCCTGGTGGTGGTAACTTTTCGTGGTGTCGCGCGCCTATCCTCCACATTTCAGACACGTTCCTCAGGAATACCCACGCTGACATGAGGCAGTGCCCTGTGCCTCGTACGCCCAGCGGACTGTTTCCCTCTGCCCTCCAACACTCGCACCCCCAAAGCCCCTCTATAACGAACAATCTTCCTTACTCTCACCCCGATGTCTCACACTCAGCCTACGGCCTCCTCGTCCTCCAACTTCCAACTAATCATCAATAATGCCTTGGACAAGTACAAAAAGCGCACAAAGAACGATTTACGTACTCATCCTCTCGCAGCCCGGCTCCAAACCTGTAACTCTCCTGCTGCCATTATCGCTATCCTTCTAGAGCAAGTCCAAGGACTAGATCAGTCCCCGAGCAGCGATGAACGATGGTCCAAATGGCTTGATCCAACAGTGAACGTTTTGCAGACTTTCTCTTCGATTCTTGAAGCGGGTGCTAGCATGGTATGCTTCAGGACCATATTTTTTCGACTTCTACACTCTCATATTTATGCACAGGCATTTCCACCTGCGAATGTGATCTTTGCCGGGGTCGGCATTCTCCTTTCAGTGAGTATCCTCAATAGCTTCCTGCAGGCCATTATAACACGTACTTTCTCAGACAGTTAAGGCTATTCGAGCTAGCAAAGATACTCTTGTCGACCTATTCGAGCGCATCGAAAGGTTTTTTCGACGACTCGAGGTTTACACAGGAGCGCAGCCGACCTCAGAAATGATGGATATAATCATTCAAATAATGGTCGAAGTCCTCTCTATTCTTGGGATCGTAACTAAGGAGATCAAGCAAAGCCGATTGAGTAAGTATACGCTATATAAATATTTGACTGTTGACTGAACGATCGGCCTTTCAGAGAAATTTGCGAAGAAGCTGATTGGAAGGACAGACACGGAAGATGCGTTGAAGAGGCTAGACAAACTGACGCATGAGGAGGCTTGGATGGGGATTGCACAAAATCTGAAGGCCACACATACCGTTGGCGAGAGAGTTACAGAGGTCATTCGCGGTGTGTGAATCATCTTTAATCAATCCCCAAGTCATACTTACTTGGCAATTTCGGCCACTCAGACGGAAGGGAAGTGAAAATAGCCGTGCAACAAACGGTCATTGATGTAGATCAAATTAAACGTCTGTCATCTAAACTCATCAGCGCTGACCATCGAGCCTCATGCATCCTCTCAGGGAACCAATTGCGAGACAGCGTTCACAAATGGCTCTCCCCACCGGATCCCTCAACAAACCATAACATCGCATGTGGTACCCGTCACAAGAAAATGGCGTCTTGGTTCTTCCAAGGCAGCATCTTTCAAGAGTGGAAGTCGGCCGGTTCACTCCTTTGGGTTCACGGAAAACGTTCGCCCCATCCTCTTTCCAACTTGACTCCCGCTGATAGCGTCTTGTATTGTAGCTGGCTCGGGCAAAAGTGTCTTTTGGTTTGTGGATTTTTAATTGTTCTCATCAGAGGTGACTGATGTATTCTGTCAGTTCCACGGTCATCCAAGATATTAAAGCGATGTGCAAGGCCGGAAATGCGTCAATGGCCTACTTTTATTTCGACTTTCGAGACGCCAACAAGCAAGGCCTGCGCGACCTTCTCCTTTCCCTTCTCATGCAACTTTCGGCTTCCTCGAATCCGCGTTGTGACATCCTCTCGGATCTTTATTTCGCTCATGACGAGGGCAAGGAACAGCCTAGTGATACCATTTTGGCCGAATGCCTGAAAGAGATGCTTGCACTCCCTGATCGATGTCCTATCTACCTGATCATTGACGCACTCGATGAATCTTCGAACACCTCTGGGATTCCATCTCCACGCGAGAAGGTGCTTGAGCTTGTCAACGAACTCGTCGAACTTTGTCTTGCACATCTTCGTATATGCGTCACGAGTCGACCAGAAATCGATATACGAGATGTCCTTGCACCTCTGACCTCTTCCCAAGTCTCCCTTCACGACCAGAGTGGTCAAAAGAAAGATATCGTCGAGTATGTCAAGTCAGTGGTTTACTCGAATTCGGAACCAATCATGAGGAGATGGAAGGCTGAGGATAAGGAACTCGTCGTTGAGGTGCTCTCCGAAAGAGCTGACGGAATGTAAGTGAATCAATTATTCAACGGTTGTGACACCCGTTCAAATTGTCGAGCAGGTTTAGGTGGATATTCTGCCAGTTGGAAACTCTGCGGCACTGTCTTCCACCGAGTGTGCGGCGTACCCTGGATGAATTACCGGAGTCCTTGGACGAGACGTACGAGCGTGTAATAAAGGAGATCAAGAAGCCGAACCGGGACCACGCGCTTCGTCTATTGAAATGCCTAGTCGTTGCGATTCGGCCACTTCGAGTGGAGGAGCTTGCGGAAGTCCTCGCAGTCGATTTCGATGATGCAGAAGGGATGCCGAAGTTGAATCCTAATTGGCGTTGGGAGGATCAAGAGCAGGCACTTCTGAGCTCATGCTCGAGTCTAATTGCCATTGTGGAGTCCGATGAATCGCGGATAGTGCAATTCTCGCATTTTTCGGTCAAGGAATTCCTGACCTCGACTCGGCTCGCTACCTCGAGTGGAGGCGTCTCGCACTATCATATCGCTCTTCAGCCTGCGCATATGATTCTTGCGCAAGCTTGTATAAGCGTTTTACTCCGGTTGGACGATTTCGTTGAAGAGAGCGACGTCGGGAACAGCTCTTCCCTGGCTGCATATGCAGCTGAATACTGGGTCGCGCATGTCCAGTTCGGGAAAGCGTCGTCGTGCCTACGAAAGGCGATGGAATCTCTCTTTGACCCGGATAAACCATATTTTGAGGCATGGCTCCAATTGCACGACATAGACACCAATTCCCCCGAGTCAACCTTCTACCAGTTCACACCATCACGGAGATCCCGCGCTACTCCGTTATACTATGCCGCATTATGTGGATTCCAAGATCTGGTGGAACACCTGACAGTCAATAATCCAGAGCATGTAAACGCTACCGGTGGTTACTATGTGGCACCGCTGATTGCAGCATTGAACGCGGGGCATTCTCAAACAGTCAAGTTTCTCCGTGACAATGGTGCACATCCGAATGTCACAGGCTTCCAAGGGAGAACTCCATTGCATACTGCATCTTGGGAGGGAGATTTCGAGATGGTTCAGGTATTACTCGAGTACAAAGCAGATGTCAACGCCCAGGGTTTCGGCCGCGAGACTCCATTACATTTTTTGTCTCAAAGGTGGTCAAATCGTCCCAATCTCGGTCCATCATTGGCCAAAGTTGCCCGATTATTGCTCGAACGCGGTGCAGATGTAAACGCGCTGGAGATTGATCGCTATACCGCGTTGCATTCGGCTGCGCAAACCGGGAAGATCGAGGTCGTACGCGTATTGCTCGAGCATGGTGCGGATGTAGGTGCGGAGACCGAGGACGGTAAAACCGCCTTCCAGCTTGCGCGGGGGGAGGAAGGCACTGAGATTAAGAAATTGTTGTCAGAATACGGTGCCGGATAACAGCACGTTGTAGTGTCACGGACCACGGTTTAGATCCATACTAAACGTAGTAGTCTACGTTTACTAGGGCAAGGAGTCGGAAATACTACCTCTCCTTCTGTGATATTTTTTCATACACCATTTGACAGTAGAGTGACGTTGCCCCTCTGACAATGTGGAGTACGTAAAGGGGAGCAAGGTAACCATCGCTTCAGGTTTAAGAAGTCGAACATCACTCTCCAACTCTAACTCGAGGTTGAGGGTGTAGGACCGCCAGGTCTGTTCTGTCCAGCCGTCCTAAGTTACAGTTTCTATAAACAAATCATTTAATTTCAAACCACGATCGATCACTCCCGAAGCAGAACAGATTCCTGATTGAGTCATGCATGTATGAGGCAAAGTAACAACGCGTCGATAATACAGTATGTTAGCTCTGTTCCGCCATGACCACTTTCTTCCGTTCTGCCTTGGGTTTGCTCTCGCCCGCCCGCGTATGCCGCCGCCGCCGCTCCTCTTTGACGCGCTCGGCCTCGTCCATCGTCCGTTTAAGCTGCCCAGCCTTGTACACGGGTTTTGGTAGATGCCGACTTCTATATCATCGATCGTGTTGTTAGTAAGAGGCTATAGTACCGCCGGATCGATCAAACAGCTGTGCGCGTACCGTTGGACTTTGCCGATCTCGGTATCCATCTTCCACCGCTCTTTGAGCGCATTGCGGTACTCGATTGCGGAGCGCTCGCGAGCTGTGACGATGCCGAGTTTCTCTGATGCGTTCGCCTTCCATACACGCACGTTGCCGTCGTCGGAGCCGGACAGCACGAAACGCCCATCTGCGGTGAACGCGGTCGCCAGCACCCGCTGCATACGCTTCGTGTGGTACACCTCGGGGTGTGTACCGTGGCCTTCTTGCCATATGCGTAGAGTGCGATCCCACCCACCAGAGACGAACTCGGTACCAGTCGGTGACCAATCGCAAGACGTCACGGCGGAGACATGTGCCTTGTAAATCTGGGTCGGGGTACTGAGCCGCCGGATGTCGAACGTGTAGAGATTGTGATCTTCGGATGCTAGGAGTATGGAGGTCGGGAAGGTAGGAGACCAGGAAAGATCGTTGTTTTTCATCTGAAATACGTCTTTAGATTTAGAGGCAACCACGCTCAGGGATGCGCATATACCTGCATGACGATACGTCGCTCTGCCTTGCCGGTTCGAATGTCATAAAGGATGAAGGTACGATCGGAGCCAACACTGGCGAGCACAGAAGGTTCTGAGGGATTGAAGCGCACCCCTGTTACGGACTCTGCAGAGGTGGAGAACGTGATATCCATCACAGAGGCGCTCCTAAGGGACGATGAGAGAGGAAAGACGGAAAGGCAGGGAACGTACTTTGTCTCGTCCCATATCTGAACTATTGTCGAAGACGTCGCAAATAATGGATCTGTAGTATGATGATCTATGGAGCTACAAAAAATGCCGTATCAGTTGCAGCGAAGCGAAGAGAGTATGGGGGCTGACTGAATTGTTCCTTTCCCTGGAAAAACCGCAAGAGGTTTTGGCTACGAGAGTGTTGGAAAATGTCGAAGATGGAATAGAAGGAAAAAACGAACCTGCGATGGCCCTGCTCCTGAGGAATCTAATGATGCCTCTGCGCCCACATCCCACATCTTGATATTTCTGTCTACGCCACAGCTCAAAACCCTGTGGTCATCTGCCCAACAAAGGCCAGATATCTTCCCTTGATGCGCACCCGCAATTTTGGTAAGGTGCGTCCTCCTCCCAGCATTATGAAGAATAATCTCTGAAAGGCGACGGGTTTTGGTTAAATTACTCGACTGAGGAAGTTTATCGCACGAGCTTCAAAGGAAAGAAAAACCCACCTCCATCCCAGCTTGCACTCGCGACATCTGTAATGGTGTTTGGACGGCGTGAGAGCACTTCGACTGCGTCTG
Organism: Russula emetica; assembly: GCA_015178925.1. Lineage (NCBI taxonomy): Eukaryota > Fungi > Basidiomycota > Agaricomycetes > Russulales > Russulaceae > Russula > Russula emetica. The sequence continues at coordinate 55,419 of WHVC01000024.1, read as the reverse complement.
CATGGCCCTCGAGCGCCGCGATGAATGGCTTTGAGAACATGCGCTCCATTTTGGCTGCGTTCAGCGCGCGGGTACGTTCGCGCGCTCGGGCAAACGGATGTTGTAATGGATCTAAATTTCTATGTGTCGGCGTTGGATCTCCTGGCCGTGCGGGTAGGTGGGCTGAAGGTGCATGTTGCAGGACAGAGATTTTCTGTGAGAGTGTCGGTAAAAGTAGCAAAAGACGTCGAGTACAGTAAAATTACCACCATCGCGGCCCCTTCGCAGTTTCGCAGTCCAGGTTGCACTTTTCGTAGGCTAAAGTTCAGGACGCAATTTAGCGTGATTAGTCAGCTTGTCCTCGTAAGTTACCTCGTATCACGCGGCGTTTCTCAACGCTAGGTCCAAACAAAGCCCTCAACGGTCTCAACGGCCACAACTCGGACAGACTCGTTACGTCGCAAACCCGTGTCACGGTCATGGCTTTAGTTTGCGGATCACCGCTCACTCCTCTGTCGTCCCGGATGAAATTGGAACTCGTCTTAAAGTTGACTCGTAGGCTAACACGATTGGGTCACAGGCGCTTGTGCAGGCGGGTCCGTTGTTGTCCATCCCTCAGGCTGTGGCTTACCACGAATGGACCTTTCATGGCACGAGAAATTCCGATCTCCAAAAGTGTCGTTGGTACTACAATCCAGGTTTCATAGTTCTACCTGGGGTTTCTCGCTCTTCTTCGGCAATGACGTGTGGTTGCTTAGTCACGCCCACGTCGGTGGACAGCTCGATTATCATTGGACGCCCGAACAACCAACTGAACGCCGTCTTCTTGATCATATCAATCACGGCCCTGTCTGTTGGGTAATCTATTCCGATCGCTGTACAGTGTATCTGTTTCGAACGCCGCTGGCACATTATTTATGATCCATGAGACTTGATTATGATTTAATTGATTTATATCTTATCAGGGCAGACCAATCACATACGCCCTGCGCCGCCCTACACACATGGCTCGCCGACCTCGCACCTCGGGCAGTACCTACTGGGGCGCCATTTCCTCTTCTCTACCCTGTGTGATCACGCCTGATCGCTATTTACTCTGTGCTCACATGTCATCATCATCTCCCAGCTACACTCGGATAAGAAGCAAATCTCGGTTGGGTTCATCGGTTATCCAAATGTAGGGAAGAGTAGCGTCATTAACACGCTAAAAAGTGGCAAGGTGTGCCGGGCGAAACGAAGGTCAGTAATGGCATGCATTCAATTTTTTCGACTTGATGTGTCTCACTTCAGCTTCATATGACCGACCCCCTTTCTTAGTATTTAAGGGTGCAATGTGCACCAGAATAAACTGAAGCGTTGTCATTCCATTCTCACCGCCTCAAAGTGCCCGCGTGTCCACGCTTAGGCCTGATCGGCCTGATCGGCCCAATCCCTCTCTTTTCGCACCGTCGGACACCGGCCCGTTCCACCCGCTCCCTCTCCTCTCTCAGCGTTCGCTGCACCCCTCATCAGTTTTTCCAATAAGTCACGACCCATGGCCACTGGTAAAGGAAATTATACTACCTTTTCGAGGAATAGGCCAAAGAGCTCAAAAAATTAGAGTCATGGAGAGATTCTGGGGTTGGAAGGGGAGGATGGTTCGGAAAGTGTATGGTGACTGACAAACACCTTGAGCCAAAGGCAGTGTATCACAGTGGGTACATGTCGGGCGTAATTTAGATAGTCCGTATATTAGGGTTCAATAATCGAGCTCCAATCTGAGGCTTGAGGATTTAAAACGTGTACCAATGCGCGTATTGAATTGTATTGGTTTCTGGAACGATCTGTTATATAATTAGATCACGGAAGTCCGAATGGATGAACAACGTACTGTGTAGAACATGATTGCATCTTCGCACAATACGTTGAACACTGGTTGCGAGGCGCCAATCCTAAATTCTTCCGGAAGCGGGATATCCTTTTCAAGGTATTCCATCTTTCTTGCCGCAATTTGAGAGACATGCGAGATGGACGCCTCCTCCAGCTCCTGCGGGGGGCTATACCGATCGCGGCGTCCAGCGTCCGAGTCGGCAACTTCCCGCATCTGTCCTGAATTTTCCTCTATCTCCGTTGGAGTGGCATTGGTGTGATGTAGTACAGAATCTTGCTTGCGACCTCGAATGACTCGAGTAGGGTGGTAGTCCGTAACAGTGACACTGGTGATGCCATCACTCCGCACAGATGGGGTAGAGACGATGCGCATTCCGCAGCCAGAAAACCTGGACTGAGACCTGCACATGTTCACGACGTCGCTATCGTCGTCCATACGCGATGGGACTACGCGCGCCGCGGCAGGGCCCCATTCTGACCATGGGACAACGAAACATGCATCGGGCGGAGCCGGGCGCGCTTGCGTCCACATGAGCAACGTTTGGGCATGCGCGTGTATTTCTCTGTAGTCGCGCCACCAGTTTGCATCATGCATGCTTGTCGGATTGAGCTCGGCAATGATCCGAAGCGATACCACGCGGTCGTGGGGATTCGTCCAGAAGAGGCCTGGCCGCACCGCCCGGGCCGTTTCCGAGTCCGAGTCTATTCCTGTTGAGAGCGAGTTGCAGTCGAGGGCGATGCTGTAGACGGGTTCAAGTTCGTGGCCCCAGAGTTGGGAGATGGGCATTTCGAAGCAATGTGTTCCCTTCAGCTTTGTCCTCTTCGTATTGATTGGTGGCATGGCGCGGACGTCGTATACGTAAATGCTGTCTCCGGTCCAACCTGGAAAGAGGATGTGGTACTCGTCAAGAAAGGTAAAGACGGGCGTCCGCAGCAATGCCATCTTTGACTCGCAGTCAGCACAAACGGGGTACCTTTTCATTTGGATAACAGAACGTACAAAATCTGATATGTGCTCGCCAGACTTCCAGTTCCAAACGGATATGTACAGCCCTTGTTCACATGCAGCGGCGAAGTTGTCGCCACAGACACGCATACTCCCGATGCGATATCGCCATGTGTTCGTAGCGTTGATGATGCCAACATGCTGCGCAAGTGGATGACTTCTCCCTAATGAAAGGGAGTAGACCCGAAAGGATTTGAACCTGGAATGTAGCGGTAGTGAAGATGAGAAAGGCGGTATGCAAGTACTCGTAACACACCACCGACAAATGAGTAAATCCTGCGCAGCATCGATACAGACATCCTGTGTATCGTGCGGAAGTTGAATCCTCCAAGTCTTTCCCACCACATTGCGCAGTTTGGACGGGGCACGGAGCAAAAGCAGTTCATTGCGGGGCATTCCAGAGCTCGTGCGAAAGCAAAGGACATTCCAGGATACGGAGACCGGTTCTCCCAAACCAATGATTGTGTCCACAGAGGCACTACCTGTCCACAGCAGCGTGCGCCAAGCGGTCTCGTGTGCTGCGAGCATTTCCAAGCATTGCACTTTCCCGAAGGAAGGAGAACGTGAACCATGCTGCATGCCATTGGCGACAAGCTCCAATAAATATCGTAGACTGGTGGACCTAGATATGATATCGTGCATCCATCTGCATGTCTGACACCAGAGAGTGTTACAGGAAGCATGAAATAACAAGCATGGTCACGAAACGTACACGCTTGCAAGCTAAGATTGCTCTGTAGTCGGCATCCTCTAGAATTTCAAGGATGATATCCTCGGGAAGGGCGAATAGGTTCAGAGAGGCCAACATTCAACTTCTTAGAATGACCGTTTCACCTTGACCTTGTAGGCCAACCGTGCTGGGTGGGGCTGGAGAATTTTTCAAGTCTCTGGAGTCGATCGGTCATTCTTACCTAACGAACTGGGCCCGAGAAATTTGGACCGTCCCCGAAAGGATGAAGAACTGATCTCTTGCATTGGTAGAGTTGGCTCTTGGTTGGCTCAGTTGACTGTTGTTACTGTACATTTGCGGAGATTTGTCGCCGATTCACATCTCCGCCCATGCCAGCATACCCTTGACCATGACATCTTGACATTCAATTCTCCGCTCGGATATTGATGGGCATCCACAGGTGACCGATACTGTATGTGCGTACGTACTGTACTACACATATCGGTCACCATGAAGCCCATGGATTACCCGGCGTGTGCGAACGCGAATTGCGCAGATATATGAACTGAGATCGCGTAGCACACGAAACGAAATAGACCGTTTGACAGGAAACCGAGTTGAGCTCGCGCCGCGGCGGCTCCGAGTCCGTCCGACAGCCCTCGTCCCTCCCTACCTACTTCCGGGCACCCTCGCACATTTGCCCACACCAAATCCCATTCCTTTCTGCACGCATTGTGCAGTGGTTCTCCTACAGACCACTGTGTTGTAATAGCATACGATATGACTTTAGCACGAGGCTACATAGCGCATTTTATCGACGCTTAAGTACTGGTCTAACCGCTTTAGTTTAGTCTCAACCCCGTCCGATCAGACGTTCGCAAATCAGACGTTCGCAACAATCTTTAGTTAGTGTATTTTAGCACGTCAATTCTCGTGACTGGGATTGCTCACGTTCACTTCGAGTTACCAGCTCTTCGATAGACATACCAGAAAGCAGAGGAACCGCTTACTACAGTTCATACCTATAACTCCTCTACTACAGTAGTACAGTTACTGCTGTAACGACTTCGAGCCGGTGGAACCCAAAAATTAAGGACTTTAACAGAGTCTACTATTGTCCTGATTACGGATTCAAAACACATCTGGGACTCGACGGAGCGGAACGGAACAAATCATTAGTTGTACAGAACATGTAACTCACAGCAACGATGCGCGCTTTCTGTTCAAGTTGGGCTTCCTTGCCTGCCACACATCCACTCTTGGGCCTTCTCCAGCGCCTGAGAGCAGATCTAAATCAGATGGCCTGCCGGTGCAAGCCCTCGGGGCCTCGGACTTTGGAGTCACAGCACGGACTTCAGAGTCGCAGTCATCGTACTGTACGTGTCGAGATAAGGTTCGGATGTTCGGATCCAGTTTATAATCTCAGGCTCGGCAAGCGCCTGGGGTTCGGTAATCTCCGGCTCCTTTACCCCTCATTCAACTCGTCAACATCCCGCAGTCACACCTTCTTGGCACTAGTACTGACAGAGACAACATTCGTCGTCTTCGAGGCAACGGGGCAAACACTGCAGGGTGTTCCACAAGTCACGCACTGTCTCTGCGTTCGGTTCCTAAGCGATGTTGCATTTTGAGGGCTTAGCCCACAAGCACGCCGTGACACTTTTCACTCAAAATGCGACGCAACGCGTCGCGAAGCACATGACAGTGGCGACCGACAGGTGAGAATATAGGTGAGACTAGCCGTGCCTTTGCCTCCATCGATGTAAGCAACACATGCTCAATGTCAATGGGGATCTAGAAAGGAGTATCACCTGGATCAACAGCTTGCGAGGGCGCAGAGCGAGTAGGATGCTTCGGGTGTCCTCCGCTCCGCCGATGCTTCTGCAACAACCATTCGTCGGCGGCCCACTCACCAAGCCTCGGTTATCCAATATTACCGTTCACCTGCCCTCACCTAGCCGAACCTCCATCTATTTCTCACTCAAAACTCTTACCCGGGTCGCCTGCGTCTGGTACGATTAATAGCCCACCTTTGCCATCGGATCAGAGAAGTTCCATCATAACGAAAGTTTAATTTCGAGAGACGCTGCCCTCAAGAAGTTGCGAACGAATTGTGAAACTGCCCAAAATTCTGCGATTACGAGAAGATCCAGGACCACGTTATCCGGTTGTGCCACTACATGTATGAAATCACCGCATGTTCATCATGAGCAATGCAAATGCAGGATCATTTACATTGCCCATGATGGACATGCGGTGATTTCGATGGAGCCATCATTGCATTCAAAGAACAAATCAGTATGTTCGAGAGCATGCGTAAGGAACCTCTCTCAGCATGCGTGTGCGGTGTAAGGTGTGCGAACTTCGGAACAGAGCGGAACAACCGCATCGGAGCGCAGCCACAACTGTACAGTATTTCCATTTTCGTCCATCAACATTTTTCCGATCATCGTCTGTCTGTCCCTCGACCTCCGGCACAAGATGGTGGCGAGCGAATCCAAGACCGTTGCGCCCTCGCAGTCCCTCGCTCCACGCCCCGTTCCCTGACCTCACACACTTTTTTCAAGCTTTGGACAGCGATGATCAGCCTTAGCCACAACGGTGCAGCTCTAGTATACCTTTGTAATCACTCGTTTAGCACTGTTTCATACTTACTGACACCTTTCTTACATTATTCCTGCCATTTTTCATACTTTCGGCGCAGCATTCACACGCGCACCGGTCTTAGTTCTCGTCGACACAGGCACTCAGTAAGGACTACATGTATCTAAGCCAGCCTCGTCCGTCGAGGGGGATATCATCAGAATCAGAAATTCAGAATCAGATGCGAATCTAGTGTGTTCCCTTTTCTTCTTTTTCTCTTTCTCTCGTGCGCGTTCTCGTGTTTCGTATCGCTCGACACTCGCGTTCGCTGAACCACTGTCCGCACGCCCTCTGTCAGGGCGGCGGGCCAGTCATGCTCACTGGCACTCGCTCACTCTTTCCCCATCCTCTTATCTCCCCCATCGTATCTTGGACGACCCTTTTACTCTCGCAGCTGCTATGAAAGCTACAGCGGCTCGGTCGGCACAATAACCGAGGAGATCCACACCATTTACAACATGGACGCAGTCAAAGCCTGCGGGTTGCCCGGCGATAGACAGGTTTATTCACAGATTAAGTACCTTGGTATCTACGGGCTAAGTCTTCTAATCGCAGCTGGAAGAAATTGCCGCCCAATGAATGGCGGCATGAGAACTTAAAGCACTAAGACGCTAGATGCGTCTTTCCGTTGAGCCCTGTCATCGGCAGGGGCTGACTCCGAGCTGCGGGCCGTGTTAGCGAAAAGACAGTATTGCGCCGTGAACGGGACGAGAACGCAATAATTTTTGGGACGGCTATATGTATTCGGCCCTTCGCGATGTCTATGCGAAGTTATGGAGAAATGGAGGGTCGTCTGCACGACTTGCAGTCGATTTATGCGCATTTACTACCATGCGATGCCGCAGGGAGGCGCAGTATTTGTAAGCAAAAGGCGCTGAGACGGTCGAGCCATAAAAGCACGGTGAACGCGGTCGGAACCTAATAAATATTGGCATAGCTATGTAACATTGTACAAGCCATGTACATGCGAAGTTGTGGAGAGTGTTGGAGGTTGTGCCACATGCTGCGCTAACAGCCGGTCCAACAAGATGGCCTCGGACGGGTCGGACCTCGAGCTGCCCGCACACATCCTAACTACAGTACTGTACTGCTTTGTGTTTTCTCGAGCTTTCACTCTTTTCCCCCGGACTCCCCCCCTCGCGCGCCTCATCCTGCTCTCCAAGCTCCAAGAAGTATCTCAACGACGGGTGGCCAAGAAAGGAAGTCCACGTGATGACTTGGTTGGCGCTCGGATTATGGCATGGGCCTCACCCTTAACTTATAATTCTCCTCCCAAATGCCCAAATGACGCGAATCGCTTCGTGTACAGTACGGCCGCGGACGAGTGGGTATCAATGAGGAATGTCGAAATGATCGTAAAAACTCTCAAAAGTGGGGGAGGACACTGATAGTATTGGGGTGGTCGGTGACGTTATGCTCTTTCAATTGTTGTGCTCCCGGGCCATCGGAGAAACAGAGACCTTGTAACCTGGTCCTCGTCCTGGAACACCTTCGGCACTTGCTGAGATGGCTGGGTCCCAGACACGGGGGGTCGTTCAAAGCGATAGAGTGCTGATACGCGAAAACGGCGATGTGCGAAAAGCTCGAATTAGTAATCTCCAAATATAACCGACCAATGACGCTTGGCTTTGCACTTGAGACACGTAACGCTTTTCTGCCACTAGGCAACGAACAGCTCTGGCTTGGTGGAGATAGGCAAAGATCACAATGTGAGGCGGACTGGACGACCAGCTCATCCACCTGTTTCAACTCGCTCTGTTGACTTGGAATGTGTTACTTCTTAAGGATTTGGAGCGTGGAGACCACCTGGCCATCTTCGTCAACCTCTCTGACTGTTTCCGAGGTTGCGCAGGTTTGAGAGGTTTTCCAAAAACCTGCTACTGTAGGGTCTCTTGTCAAGACTTACGGTTGTCATGCCACCCTGGAGACCTTGAAAACCAGAGTACTGCCCTCTCCACCTATCTCTGCTGATTGTTCCTGAAGGCCTGAAGCCTGAAGGGTTGTACGCCGCTGGAGATTTACCTCTGATTGTTCACAGCTACAAAGATTTCTGGGCTGGCCGCTCTATCATACGTATCCTCTATTGTAGTCCTATTGTCCCCGGAAGCGCCAGCCAAGAGAAATCTGTGTTAGTGGAGGATGTGTCCACCGTGACTGGCAGCAGCCCGGTTCTAATCTGGTGAGGACCTTTGTACTGTCCGTGTTGTTTAGATGATCCTAAGGCTCATCCTGCCTGACACCATTGCCTGACACGTCCGGGTCATTGACTTGCACCAGGGAAGGGCCACCTCGACCAGCAAAATGAAAGATGAACATTGACGGGCGTAACGTGGCTGTACTATATACGGATAAATCCGATGCGTCCCTCGTAACTTAAAAGAATAGGTCGACATAGCGACGCAAGTCGAACAATGAGGTAGTCTCACATGTTGGATAGTACCGTGACCGTGCAGTGGGTATGACAAACACTGAGTGTCCCTGATGGCGCTTTTGGGCCTGTTGTTCAATTAAGGCACCTATCCGGCCTCGTTTTTGTATAGTAAATGTCCGGCTCCCGTTCACAATTCCTAATTGTCTTTAAAATTGCAGTTATCTCGACATGAGGAACGCACGTGATCATCGATCATCATCCATTCCTTCAACTTCAGTTCCTACACGTCCTAAGCTCAGACTCGCAAGGTATAAAAGGAGAGCATGAATGAACGTCTCAGCATCAGAACAGTTCCATCGCATCTGTCAAACCAGAAACCACATAATCACACCAATGGATTTCTTCCTTGAGCTCTTCACCATCACCTCCAACACCCCCGAGGCCGAGCCCGCCCCCGGTCCCGTTGATGCAGCTGCAGCCGGCGGTGGTGGCTGCATAGTTGCGTAGATGGTCTCGCCTTTGACCGTCGTCGCGCGATACTCTCCTAACGCCAATCTGATGACTTTCGGTAAGCGCTCTGGTCTGAACGTCCCATGTCCTCCTTCCTAATCTTTGTGCGCAGCCCATACTACTATACATCCCTCGTGCCACACCACACCACCCCAATTCAACTTTCGTTCACCTAGTGTTCCCCCCTCTGCCCCGGTTGTGGAGGTTAATGGTCAACACGCCCTTTTTTGTACCGTTATCTGACTTCCCTTGTACCACTGCCTGTAATTTGTATTCAATCCCTTTTGTTTTCGATAGGAAGTAGACTTTACAGCCAAGCAGAGTATAGATGTAGTCATTATATAATAACACGGTTTACTCGTCAGTTCATGCGTGCACGGTCGGAGTAACTAGAAAGGTCTCCTGCTGGCATGGCCAAAGCCGCCAAAGTCATCTCGACCATCACAAAAAAGACAAAACCTTGCAACGGGTACTGTATGTAGCTTGTGTAGGTGTATGCAAGGATAGGTGAAGCCATGTCTCGCAATACAACCATCCTTGTGAATCATTGGAAGGAATGCACATACAGTTATCAAGGTGCTTGGCGGCTTTTTGCATTTTCATTGATGACCCTAACTTCATAGTGATCCCTCTCAGCGACATGGGGATTAGATGTAATACTGCGGATTTTCATTGCAGAGCTGTGTAACCTTTCGGACGTCTCCCTTCTTCCATACGGTAATCCCATTCGGGCCATTCCATGACACTACGAGAACATATCCATCCACACCACCAATGGATTTCTTAGCTTCACTCTTCGCCATCACCTCTAACGTCCCTGAGTCAGACCCCACCCTTGACTCCTAGTGATGGATGAGGATATCGCCGCATTTTGGCGGCGAAATCGATGCTTGAGACCCAAACTGCGTTCCGTGACTGCCAGCGCAGCGGCAACCCCATGACCACGCCTTTCTCATGTGCGCCCACTCTTGTGCTGAAGTATAACGTTTGCTAAAGAATACCGAAACTAGCTGTTTAGATATGTGATATCTTATCTTATCGCAGGCGTCAGCCTGTAGTTCCGCGCTCTGTTATTATTCAACGAATTCCAACTCTTTGGTCCTCAGTCTCCTACAGTTACTAAGCATACTTATCATAAAAACATATTGTGGGATACAGACTTACGGGCATGCGTTGATGGTGACGCGGTGACGGTTGAAGGAGCTGGTCCAAGAAAGGAAGTCATTCACGTGATGACTTGCAGCGGCAGTTGTTACGTAATTCACAAAAACTCATCATTCAAGCCGCCGTTATTATTCTCCTCCCAGATGCACAACTGACGCAATCTCTCCGTATACGGCCGCGCGCAAGCGGGCCTTACCCAAGGGGATTCTAGTGGTTGTGAATACTCTCAAAGTTGGAGTTGGGGAGGACACTGATGTTGACGCAATCAGCGACATTGTGCTCCGGCGCTGGAGAAGTAATATGGCGGGCCATGGCCTCGACCGATACCCCTCCGACCCTCACTGAGATGGACCAGATGGTTGGGTTCTGAAGACCTGGAGTTGCTTCAAGTGAAAGAACGCCGGTAAGCCAAAGTTCAACAACGTAGTCTCCAGAAATACCCGAGTCCCGAGTCCCGACCAACGACTCGACGCTTGGCTCTGCACTTCAGTTGAGACCCGAACGCCTCTCTGCTACTAGGCACCGAACCACTCCAACTTAGTTTTACCAACGAAAGGCGGACTGGACGACCATTTGCATTGGCTTCAACTCGCACTGTTCAATTGGAATGGTTTACTCAAAAATGTAGATTTGGAGTGAATGACGGGAAACACACCTGACAATCTCCGTCGACCTCTTTGACGCGCCTTTCCAAAGCTGCACAAATTGGAGAGATTTCGACGAGCTGTCTCTTGTCCAGACGTTAAGGTTGTCATGCCACCCTAGAGACCCTGAAAATCGGAGTACTGCCCTTTCCACCCTTACCAAGACGATTTCTCTGCTGATTGTTCATGAAGATAAATGCGCCGTCAAACGATTTAGCCGGGTTTTATTCACAGCTACAAAGGCCGGCTGCTCTGTCATACGTATTTCCTATTGTCCACGGAAGCGCTGGCCAAGTGGGACGTGTGTCAGTGAGGATGTGTCCAACCTCCCGATTCTCATCCGGTGAGGATCCTGGGGCTCATCCTGCTCGCGTTACTACTTCCTACTGCCAGTGTTTGACGCGTCTTGGTCCACGGTTCGCACCCAGGGACGGGCCACCTCGACCAGCCACCTGGGAGACAAACCACCCACCTTCCTGGTAAGGAGGCTGTATATGGATAGGTCCGGTGCGTTCCTTAATTTTTCTTGTTGAAGAATAACATTCCTGTCAAAGATCTTTTTAACGGGGTGTGCGGAAGTATCACGTGCTGCTTGTGCCTGACGCCAAGCGCACTTGGTCTTATTCATTGTTCAACAAATATCCGTGTGCACAAGTCTTTGCAAAGTTAATTATTATTGCTCCTCTCCCATTAGGCACCTACTCGGCCTCGCTATTGTACAGCGAATGATCTGCCTGGCGTTCACCATTGTCCCAATTGTCTTCACATTTATCTTGACATGTGAACTTGAGTCGCACGTGATCTTTGTCCATTCCTTAGTTACAGGCCTTCAAGTTCGTACACGTTCTCAGCTCAGAGTTACGAGGTATAAAAGGAGAGAGTAGACGAGCCTTTCAGCATCAGAACAATTCCATCGCATCTGTCAAACCACACACCACACACAATCACACCAATGGATTTCTTCTTTGAGCTCTTCACCATCGCCTCCAACACCCCCGAGGCCGAGCCCGCCCCCGGTCCCGTTGATGCAGCTGCAGCCGGTGGTGGTGGCTGCATTGTTGCGTAGATGGTCTCGCCTTTGACCGTCGTCGCGCGATACTCTCCTAACGCCAATCTGATGACTTTCGGTAAGCGCTCTGGTCTAAACGTCCCGTGTTTTCCTTCCTAATCTTTGTGCGCAGCCCATACATCCCTCGCGCCACACCACCCCATTACAATTCGATTTTCGTTTACTTCGTGTTCCCCTCTGCCCTGGTTGTGGAGATTAATGGTCAACACGCCTTTGTTTTGTATCGATATCTGACTTCGTTTGTACCACTGCCTGTAATTCTTTTCCCCTTTTCATGTTCTATAGGAAGTAGACTATACGGCCAAGCAGTGTGAAGATGTAGTCATTATATAATAACATGGTTTACACGTCAGTTCGCGCGCACATTGGAGTGACTACGAGGGTTTCCTGACTGGCAATGTCACCGACATTGTTACCCCGGCGCAAGTTCATAAGAATCGCCATCGCGAAAATCAGAATTTAGATGCGACACAACGGTCTCCCCGAGGTAGATGCAGCAAGTTTTCCCGTGCAGATGCGGGTAGTCGTGCGCGCAGGCAGGGGAAAAGACTACTAGCCTACTAGTATCAGGCAGCCACAGTTATTTTTCTTTCCGGACGTCCTCCTTAGCTACGGTACTGATCCACGTCCCATTTCTTAACCACAGGGCGCAGCCCAAAAAGGAACACATACCCATCCATGGTCGGTACAACTAGAGCGCTCGAACAGTGTATGCCGTTGTACGTCATGGGCCGAGGCCCGAGCGAAAGGAACAGCCCTAGCCAACTCTAGGGACTCGGAACTTGAACGACGACAACGATACATCATGGATCATGTCTTGGGCGTTCGCGTGATTCATGACAAGTATGACCTTCGAGGGTCCGGGCGTCGGTATAGAATATCTAATCATTATATACGCAGCCTGATGTGGGTGCAACCAAAACGGGCTGGCGACAGCTCACTAGTAGATACCAAGGAAGGTCTCAGGAAGGAAAACAGATTGATGCAATACTAGTAGACGGAAAAGACTTCGACAGAGTGTACTAGTAGAATTATAACAACCAAGTAAAAAGAATGGGGCATCATGGCTGCTTTGAGGTGTTTTCCGAGTTCCGACGTCTGAAAACATGGTCAAAACAAGAAGCCGGCGTCAGGGTGATGTGGGATCTGCGAGTGGTATCGGCAGCCTGTGGGCTTGTTGCTCCACATTAACATGAAGTAAAGACAGTGGTCAAAAGATAAGGGGAGAGAAGGTACGAGATGATAACTCAAGGAAGCTCTCCCATAGTAATTAGCCGAGAACCGGGCCGTGACTTCCGTCGCTTACTGACTGTTCGCCTGGCCTTTCATAATTCCCTCCATCTTTTTATACTTCACCTTTCATACCTCTCCTTCTCTGCTTTCCTCATTCAATCTGCTCCGTATTTATACAACATTGCTTGCTATGTAAGCTTTTATTAGGGGACTTCAGAAACAACGCACCGCCCAACGTTGGATTACTACTGTGACTTGTGTACATTTTTGTCGGACATGAGTTTTTTTTTCCTGCTTTGGCTTACAAAATTTTATTCACCCTGACAGTGTCGATGCACTGTCCAGGCCCGGAGCCATGGCAGCCAGCCAGTATATGAGGTCAGGCAAGATGCCCCTGAAATCCAAGGAAAGGGACTTCACGAAGGCGTATTTAGTCGTTATTTTAGTGCATTCCGAGTCTGACACGGGTCGGCATTTCTGGGCGCAACGTTGCTAGTGTCCACTAACAGTCCGAGTTGCACACATGTGGTTATTCCTGGTATGTGATGATGTTCAAGTTCTTGTGTACTAGCCACCATTCGAGCTAGTCTCATTGGCTTATTCCCGAGACAGGATTAACTAAAGTTCCTCGGTGCCTCACTGGCAGGTGAGTGAAAAAAAGACAGACTAACATATCCGAGTCCCCACTCAATTTGATACTAGCTCGCTTCCCCGGGTCATTAGGGGATGGAAAGCCCAATCATAACTATGTCATTGTCGCTGCTGTTCTGACCTTCTCTCCCCTTATCATCTCCGTCTCTATCTATTTTTGACACTAATTGAGCACAAGCCTATTGGTTCTACGTCCCGTTTCCGCGCTTCTTGTTTTGTCTCCGCTTCCGGACAGGGCTGTTCTTTTTGCTTCCACGATACTAATTTCATGCTTACAGCAGCCTATATTGGTCCCAGGGCCCGGTGCCGACCTTGAATTAGATATGTTCTTTGGTGGGCTGCACCTCGTAGTGTCACGAGTGGGGCTCAGACCAGTGCCATATCGAAGAAGGGAGACGTCCGAAAGATTATTTGGGCCCGCAGTGAAAATCCACAGTATTGTATCTCATGATGTCGCCGAGATGTTTCACTGTGAAGTTACGTTGAGAACTGAAGACATTGTCCGTGCCAGTAAGAACCTTTCTAGTTACTCCTCCGATCATCACACGTGAACCGACGAGTAAACCATGTTATTATATAATGACTACATCTTCACACTGCTTGGCCGTATAGTCTACTTCCTATAGAACATGAAAAGGGGAAAAGAATTACAGGCAGTGGTACAAACGAAGTCAGATATCGATACAAAACAAAGGCGTGTTGACCATTAATCTCCACAACCAGGGCAGAGGGGAACACGAAGTAAACGAAAATCGAATTGTAATGGGGTGGTGTGGCGCGAGGGATGTATGGGCTGCGCACAAAGATTAGGAAGGAAAACACGGGACGTTTAGACCAGAGCGCTTACCGAAAGTCATCAGATTGGCGTTAGGAGAGTATCGCGCGACGACGGTCAAAGGCGAGACCATCTACGCAACAATGCAGCCACCACCACCGGCTGCAGCTGCATCAACGGGACCGGGGGCGGGCTCGGCCTCGGGGGTGTTGGAGGCGATGGTGAAGAGCTCAAAGAAGAAATCCATTGGTGTGATTGTGTGTGGTGTGTGGTTTGACAGATGCGATGGAATTGTTCTGATGCTGAAAGGCTCGTCTACTCTCTCCTTTTATACCTCGTAACTCTGAGCTGAGAACGTGTACGAACTTGAAGGCCTGTAACTAAGGAATGGACGAAGATCACGTACGACTCAAGTTCACATGTCAAGATAAATGTGAAGACAATTGGGACAATGGTGAACGCCAGGCAGATCATTTGCCGTACAATAGCGAGGCCGGGTAGGTGCCTAATGGGAGAGGAGCAATAATAATTAACTTTGCAAAGACTTGTGCACACGGATATTTGTTGAACAATGAATAAGACCAAGGCGTCAGGCACAAGCAGCACGTGATACTTCCGCACACCCCGTTAAAAAGATCTTTGACAGGAATGTTATTCTTCAACAAGAAAAATTAAGGAACGCACCGGACCTATCCATATACAGCCTCCTTACCAGGAAGGTGGGTGGTTTGTCTCCCAGGTGGCTGGTCGAGGTGGCCCGTCCCTGGGTGCGAACCGTGGACCAAGACGCGTCAAACACTGGCAGTAGGAAGTAGTAACGCGAGCAGGATGAGCCCCAGGATGATCCTCACCGGATGAGAATCGGGAGGTTGGACACATCCTCACTGACACACGTTCCACTTGGCCAGCGCTTCCGTGGACAATAGGAAATACGTATAACAGAGCAGCGGGCCTTGTAGCTGTGAATAAAACCCCGCTAAATCGCTTGACGGCGCATTTATCTTCATGAACAATCAGCAGAGAAATCGTCTTGGTAAGGGTGGAAAGGGCAGTACTCTGATTTTCAGGGTCTCTAGGGTGACATGACAACCTTGAGACAGCTGGTCGAAATCTCACCAATTTGTGCAGCTTTGGAAAGGCGCGCCAAAGAGGTCGACGGAGATTGTCAGGTGTGTTTCCCGTCATTTACTCCAAATCTACATTTTTGAGTAAATCATTCCAAATGAACATTGCGAGTTGAAGCCAATGCAAATGGTCGTCCAGTCCGCCTTTCGTTGGTAAAACTAAGTTGGAGTGGTTCGGTGCCTAGTAGCAGAGAGGCGTTCGGGTCTCAACTGAAGTGCAGAGCCAAGCGTCGAGTCGTTGGTCGGGACTCGGGTATTTCTGGAGACTACGTTGTTGAACTTTGGCTTACCGGCGTTCTTTCACTTAAAGCAACTCCAGGTCTTCAGAACCCAACCATCTGGTCCATCTCAGTGAGGGTCGGAGGGGTATCGGTCGAGGCCATGGCCCGCCATATTACTTCTCCAGCGCCGGAGCACAATGTCGCTGATTGCGTCAACATCAGTGTCCTCCCCAACTCCAACTTTGAGAGTATTCACAACCACTAGAATCCCCTTGGGTAAGGCCCGCTTGCGCGCGGCCGTATACGGAGAGATTGCGTCAGTTGTGCATCTGGGAGGAGAATAATAACGGCGGCTTGAATGATGAGTTTTTGTGAATTACGTAACAACTGCCAGCAAAGGCTGCAAGTCATCACGTGGATGACTTCCTTTCTTGGACCAGCTCCTTCAACCATCACCATCAACGCATGCCCGTAAGTCTGTATCCCACAATATGTTTTTATGATAAGTATGCTCAGTAACTGTAAGAGACTGAGGACCAAAGAGTTGGAATTCGTTGAATCATAACAGAGCGCGGAACTACAGGCTGACGCCTGCGATAAGATAAGATATCACATATCCAAACAGCTAGTTTCGGTATTCTTTGGCAAACAGTCAGACTTCAGCACAAGAGTGAGCGTGCATGGGAAAGGCGTGCTCATTGGGCTGCTGTTGCGCTGGCAGTCACGGTGCGCAATTTGGGTCTCAAGCATCGATATGTTCTCGTAGTGTCACGGAATGGGGTCACAGTATGGACCATCACCGTATGGAAGAGGGGAGATGTCCGAAAAGGTTACACAGCTCCGCAGTGAAAATCCGCAGTATTATATCTAATCCCCATGTCGCTGAGAGGGGTCACTAGGAAGTTAGGGTCATCACTGACAACGCAAAAAGCCGCCACGCACCTCGATAACTGTATGTGCATTCCTTCCAATGATCCACAAGGGTGGTTGCATTGCGAGACATGGCTCCACCTACCCTTGCATACACTTACACAAGCTACATGCCCGTTGCAAGGTTTTGTCATTTTTCGTGATGGTCGAGATGACTTTGGCCATGCCAGCAAGAGACCTTTCTAGTTACTCCGACCGTGCATGCGTGAACTGACGAGTAAACCATGTTATTTTATAATGACTACATCTACACTCTGCTTGACTGTAAAGTCTACTTCCTATCGAAAACAAAAGGGGTTGGAAAAAAATTACAGGCAGTGGTACAGGTGAAGTCAGATAACGGTACAAAAAAGGGCGTGTTGACCATTAATCTCCACAACCAGGGCAGAGGGGGAAACACGAGGTGAACGAAAGTTGAACTGGGATGGTGTGTGTGTGGCGCGAGGGATGTATGGGCTGCGCACAATGATTAGGAAGGAGAATACGGAATGTTCAGACCAGAGCGCTTACCGAAAGTCATCAGATTGGCGTTAGGAGAGTATCGCGCGACGACGGTCAAAAGCGGGACCATCTACGCAACTATGCAGCCACCACCGCCGGCTGCAGCTGCATCAACGGGACCGGGGGCGGGCTCGGCCTCGGGGGTGTTGGAGGTGATGGTGAAGAGCTCAAGGAAGAAATCCATTGGTGTGATTATGTGGTGTGTGGTTTGACAGATGCGATGGAACTGTTCTGATGCTGAGACGTTCATTCATGCTCTCCTTTTATACCTTGCGAGTCTGAGCTTAGGACGTGTAGGAAGTCGAAGGAATGAATAATGATCACGTGCCATGCGTTTTCTCATGTCGAGATAACTGTAATTATAAAGACAATTGGGAATTGTGAACGGGGGCCCGTCATTTACTATACAAAAACGAGGCCGGGTAGGTGCCTGATTGAACAACAGTTTAAGTTCCGGAACCAACGGAGAGGTAATAACTTCCCAGGGACTTGTGCACGGGTATACTATCCGGTGAGCAAAGTACAGGCCCAAGCGCGCCATCAGGCACACTCAGCGTTTGTCGTATCCATGGTATCCAACACGTGAGACTACCTTATACACCTGTTAGACTTGCGCCGTTATGTCGAGCATTGTCGACCTTTTGAAATGCTATTCTTTTGCGAGGAACCGCATCGGATTTATCCGTATATAGCCACGTTATGCCCGTCAATGTTCATCTTTCATGTTGCTGGTCGTGATGCAAGTCAATGACCCGGACGTGTCCGGCGTGGTGTAAGGCAGGATGAGCCTTAGGACCATCTAAACAACACGGACAGTACAAAGGTCCTTACCAGATTAGAACCGGGCTGCTGGACACATCCTCCACTAACACACGTTCCTCTTGGCTGGCGCTTCCGGGGACAATAGGACTACAATAGAGGATACGTAGCCCCAAAATCTTGTAGCTGTGAATAATCATAGGTAGATCTCCAGCGGCGTATAACCGTTCAGGAACAATCAGCAGAGATGGGTGGAGAGGGCAGTACTCTGGTTTTCAAGGTCTCCAGGGTGGCATGACAACCGTAAGTCTTGACAAGAGACCCTACAGTAGCAGGTTTTTGGAAAACCTCTCAAACCTGCGCAACTTCGGAAACAGTCAGAGAGGTTGACGAAGATGGCCAGGTGGTTTCCCCGCCGCCATTACGCTCCAAATCCTTAAGAAGTAACACATTCCAAGTCAACATAGCGAGTTGAGCTGGTCGTCCAGTCCGCTTCTCATTGTGAACTTTGCTTATCTCCACCAAGGTGACCAAGCCAGAGCTGTTCATTGCCTAGTGGCAGAGAAGCGTTACGTGTCCCAAGTGCAAAGCCAAGCGTCATTGGTCGATTTTTTTTTGGGACCACTAATCATTCGAGCTTCTCGCACATCGCCGTTCTCGCGTATCAGCATTCTATCGCTTTAAACGACCCCCCGTGTCTGGGACCCAGCCATCTCAGCAAGTGCCGAAGGTGTTCCCGGGCGAGGACCAGGTTACAAGGTCTCTGCTTCTCCGATGGAGCGCAACAAAGAGCACAACGTCACCGACCACCCCAATATCAGTGTCCTCCCCCAGTATTGAGAGTTTTTACGACCATTTCGACGTTCCTCGTTGATATCAACTCGTCCGCGGCCGTACTGTACACGAGGAGATTGCGTCATTTGGGCATTTAGGAGGAGAATAATAAGGGTGAGACCCATGCCATAATCTGGGCGTGGCAACAATTGACCGTCAAGTCATCACGTGGACTTCCCTTCCTTTCTTGGCCAAGCCGACTCCGGACTCAGGCCCAATAATTTCAAACAAGCTTGGAGGTGTCCCGGTGCTAAGTTAGATCAAGTTACAGGTCTCTATTTCCCTGCGTGAGAACAATCTCGCTTGTTGTCTCAATATTGGGTATCCTCCTTTTCCCTAAACGTATTAACGACTCCCTCAACCTCTCTTGATGTCACCCACCCACGCGCTACATGCCCATCCACGGTCGGGACGGGTCCCTCAAACCAATGCACGCCACCGTATACCGGGAAGTAGTACCACACGAGGGAGAGTATGAACACGCCTCCGAGGACGACGACGGTGTAGTTCATATCCGAAGCACCCGTATGCTTGGTTGTCGGGAAAAAAAACACGATTGAAGTGAACGCCATCCAACCGACGGAGACGAACGCGCAAAATCCACTCTATAAGAATTCGAGAGTCGTGTTTTTCACGTGTCACCTCCGAGTCGCATCCGAAATTAGAAATGACGAGCGCACTCACCCATGCACCAAGCGAGAACGCTCCAGGTGTCCACCCATTTTCCCTCCTCCAGATCCATCGTACAGCGATTGGAATAGAAAACGCGACATACTGAGCCGTAATTGAGATGGAGAAGACGGCGTTGATCGCCTGGGTTCCCGCAAATACCAACGCTCCGAGTGAGATTGAGCCCGCCGCACAAAACCAGACAGTGTTGACGGGTGTCTTGGTGAACTTGTTCATGCGGTAAAGCACACCCGAAAATGGAAGAGCACCGTCGCGCGCACTAAGTACGAACGTTAGTCGAGAGTCGAACCGTTCTAGTCGTAATTAGGGCTAAAACATACAATGCGAAGGACTGACGCGACGCAGCGAGCATCTACAAGAAATGTGTAGCATCATTAGCAACTGCCCTAGTAGACTGACGATCTGAAGGGGGAAAAAAGGATACCATGCTCGAGCCCATCATGTATTGCACCAAAATGATGAATGACCACATGACGAGGGTGCCTTTTTGTCCTAAGCTATTGAGGAAGATCTGGGCCATGGGTTGTCCGAGGCTACTGTTCATGAGACCCTCAAGATCTTGGCCCATGCAAAACGCGAGCGTTACATTCACCGCTGCGTCAGAGATTTTGGACTCAGTGACAGCTGCACGTGGTAAAATGATAGGGTATACCTAAGCCAAATATGGCGGCGATGCAAATTGACCAAACAATGCCCCATGGGACAGCAGTTGCTGCATTCGACGCCTCCTCAGAGATATGCACAGCTGAGTCAAACGAGCCTACGACGTAAATTACCTTCAGCAAATAAATAATGTCGCTGATCAACAAAATGCGTACATATGGTCCAAACTGGAGCCAAGAAGCTCAGAATAAATGCAAAGCCATTCGGCCAGTCATACACTACAGCAAACCCCAAGCATCAGTGAATGAAAGTGAAGGTTCAGAACAAGAGGGAAAAGCACGCACAATTTGTGAAATCACCGAAAGCGTAGCTAGCACTATTCTTCAGTTCTTTGGGAGTCGCAACTGGCAGAGCTATAATGACGGCGAGACACAGCCTGAAGACACACAATATAAGTTCGCGCCGACGACGCAGTGGGATAGAAAAGGCTCACAAAATATTCAGGGTGATGTATACATTTTGTAGTCGAGCTAATATCCTCGTTCCCAGGGAGCAAACGACCGCGTGACTCAGCACAAGAGCTACGTACACGCCACTTCCAAACCAAAACTTTAGCCGAGAGATTTTTATCGGGACTATCAGAGTAGATATCACAGTACTAACAAGGTTTGCGGCTTTGTCGCTATAAAAGATCCATTTGAGCCAATGTTGGCGGCAGCCATAACTTGAACAGATGCACTCCAGTCGACGGATGCGACTGAGGCAATATTCCCAACTGTGTTAGCATCTACGAGACAAGAATAAGACTATTTGTAAAATTTTATACAGAAGCAACATACAACCAACAATCCAGGCAAGGAGATTGCGCCATTTGGGAGAAGAATAAGAATGAGTCCAGAAATAAAGCTTTATGAGTTGCATAACAATGTTTAGGTTTTGCACGTTGTCCAGCAAGACCGTCATTACTTACCCCGCCTGACGTGGGTGCAGCCGATGCGAGTTCTGCCATGGATATGCCAATCGTGAGGATAAACAAGCAAGCAACAGTCCACTAGAGACCCTAAGAGAGATTCAAGCCGAAGGCGGAGGAAAACAAACTTACCCCCCAGACCATCGCCACCGGACCGCCATTAGGAGCAGAGTAAAATAAAACTGAGCTGTGGTCGAGTGGTGAATAATGTTGTGAATGAAAAGGATGAGATGGACTGACGCAATTGAGGGCAAGAGTCCAACAATGCTAAACGAGATACCGAACACCTTTGAGAAATTAAGTGAGAAATTACATAAGTAACGATGACATAATAAACCTCAAGCGGAGTAAATGCGCGTTGAAATTCTTGCTTGTATCCGAGCTCTGCGAGCAATTTCTCATCGGCGTTAGCGATAGTCGCTGTGCGCTGTTTACGAGCGTCCGAGGACATCAACGCAAAGGCAGAGGGTCGTGGCTAACTCGCTTCATCTGCTCAGTTATAAGGGAAGGCCCCCAAGCCGCGGAGATACGAGAACCGGGAGAAGCACTCACGAAGAAACAAGAAACCGCATGGTGTGTTGATGGGATGATCTCTGTATTCATCAAGTGTTTTCCCTTGTCGGTATAAGAAGCTCTTCAGTCAGACGGCAGATAGCTGGTTATGCCCTGCGATAAAACGCTGTTAGTCCTGCTAGATGCCCTAGAACGACGAACTGCTTACTGAAATCAATTCATACACAATGTCATTGCGTGCTTCAAACTAACCTGACACCAAACAGAGTACGTCTCCGACATGTTCTGCATCTGCCAGTGGTCCATCTTATATCCTGATTTCCATACCCCAGCAAGACGCCGGCAATTATATGACAACCTGTGGCTCCTGCCATAGACGCGTCACGCCACTTTCAGTTGTTCTGAGTCCGTGTTCGAGATTGAATCCGCAGCAATGGTCAAATCACTAAAGTCTGGACCAAAAGTCGACGTCGGCAGATCACGACTGGGATTCTGGGAACTAGCACTCATCGTTCGCAAGGTGAAAGTGATGGAAGTGTCTAATAATACAGGTTGCCCAACAATAGGATGCCTGTCGAATATCCCTCAAGAAACAAAAAGACAAAGAGGAGGGGGGAAGTAGGTCCGGTAAGGTAGTTATAGTAATAACCGCCCCAACTAGGTGTTCAAGTTCCGGTGAGGGGGCGAGGCAAACGCGACGACTACCAGATACAGCGCGATCAGTAAGCCAAAAAAAAAAGCCATTCAAGGGGCAAACTCACTATCACCACCGGTTAGATGTCAAGGTGAGGACCCCCAAATAGGGATGATAAAGCCATCTACACGACAACGCAGCCACCGGAGCTGACACCAAAACTCTCGGTGTTGATGGGAATTGAGGGCTCGGGCACCAGTACAGATCCAGGGTCACTGGAATCGGAGATAATGAAAGCATGCGAAGCGAAGAAATCCATGGACCCAGGTAGATTTTTGAGAATGAATGGTCAGGAAGGAGATCTCGCGGCGGAGGCACTAATGACCTGACTGACGTCGTCTCGCAAGGTCAGATGGACGACGTTTAACTTCCCTCCCTTTTATACGCGTCGTTCAAAGGTACCGGTTTGTGCGAGCTATACGCGCGCAGAAGAAGCAATTCAAGATGGAAAGGACATTGGAATAATTGGATGGTCGTTCGAGGCTTACAAGAGCTCCGAGGGAGCAGGGTATAAGACAGAGACAATAGAATGAGCAGCGAACATTGGCAGACTGTAAGTAATAGAGCCGTGTAGATGCAAACGAGAAATCAGTTTACCAAGTCCGGCGTGGGCGAGTGGCAGAGTCAAGGGCAAAGTAAACAAAACAGCAAGTGAAAGCGCGCCACAAAGTATGAAACAACTTTGAGGTTATTGTCCGTGCTCAAGCACGTGCAGCTCTGATGCACATTGTCGGAAGCGCCGAACAATGCACACGGGAGTCAGCCCCACAAATCGTTCTCACGGCGAATCAAGTTGAAATTGAAAACAATAGGCCTCCAGTCGCCCATGCTTTGCTCGCCATCATGTCCACGGTGTCGAAAGATTACTCGAAACTGTGTTCTTTATTTCCGCACTGCGGCCGCTCATTTCCTTTTTTGTTTCATTAATGCGTCATATATGCCACGACACGGTGAAAAACAATAGCGCAGCCAGAGTGTACGGAAATTTTCTGATGGCAGCTCTCCGGCCCCACTCGCGCGCCTAAGGAACAGTGAGACGGCGGGGTTAGATCTTCGTGTGAGTCGTACGGGTAAGTCAAGCCCAATCCGCCACTATCAAGTCAGACCCAGGACCATCTGAGCGCGCAGGGCGCCAGTGGTAACGTTACAAAAAATTGGCTGGTATGTGCTGAGAACTGTCTCTGTGACTGGACTGGAGGTGGTTCCATTCTTGCAGGAGGTTCGCACATATAATTCGTCATGAATGATTACGGTTCGGCTTCCCCTAACAGTCAAGCGTCGGCTTTAACCTCCGGTTGCTCTTTCCCCCGGAGAGAACCATTTGACACGTACTGAAACAATCGTTGCCTTTCGAAGTGTACCAGACCAACATGTGATGTATCAACCCCTAGGAATGGGCCACTGCGGCTCCAACCGGAGGCGGTAAACCCGATTTGCTGTATGAAATAAGATGTTTTTGGCGACCATTGCCGCCTCTTCCTCTGTAAGTTCGTTTGCTTTGACGGCATCTTGCAACACCTGAAAGATAGACGGCCGCGTTCAGTATGGCCCGAGCGTGACCAGTAGGACAAATCGGAACGTATATCCTCACCGAGGACAGCGCGCGGCGTGCTTGAAAACTGCCCAAGTAGTATGTCTCGGGCCACCAATGTCCGTCACCTGTGTGAGAGCACGTAACCCTCACGTTTCCATTCTGCGGCGAGGATACAATAAAGAATAGCTCACTCGACCACATAATCTTGTTCGTCGGTGCCAACTCCAGTACTTGCCGTATCAGAACCTCTTGTCCGCCGCGCGACACCACCGGAAATACTTCGCCAATATCAAGATAAACGTTCTTGTACATCGCAGTAAGGTATCCCGCATCGCGCATATATGGGTAGCTAGCGTGTAGCAGAACAAAAGTGGTCCGAGGATTTGCTACGATCAGCGGCTGCAGGAGGGCCGGGCTCGAACGCGTTAAAGTGATATCCGCGTCACCAAGACCTGTGTGGAACTGTACTGCAGAGGTGAAGACAGTATGAAGGTAGATGGCATCAGAAGCCGTCATTGTGTTGTGGCCAGGAAAAGAAAAACGGGATCATACCGGGCTTATTGTACTCGGCGGCTATCTCGAGAGTGGTGCGCACAACAAGATCATTTAGAGGCTTATTTGCCAGCCGCAGGGGTATGTTTGATTTGGAGCGTCTGAAGGTAATGAAGGTATCGAACAAGGCTGAGATCTCTGCAGAGCGGTTGGGAACAGTGGACACCTCCAATCCGGTGCGATAACAAACAACAGACTTGAAACCAACCACGTTCGAGTCTCTCGCGTTTGCCTCCAGGCGTTCACGCAACTTCTCGGAGAACGTCTTCAAAAGGGTGTAAGGCCACCATAAATCTCCCATTTTATGGATTTCCAAAATGATGTCCTAAAGTAAGACAATAGTTTTATCGGATCTGGACCTAGAGTGGTGAAGATTGATGATGATACTACATACGCACCTCAGCGACGACTTCCACGCGCACAATACGTCTTGTTGGACTATGCGTATATCTGTCATGCCACTGATATTCCTCTCCCATCTCCTTCACACCACCAAGCCCATCATCGATTAGTATGCACTGTATCTTCGCCTTTCTGAAGCACACCCTGCATAGCTCGTCGTACGAGAGCGCAGAGCGGTACCTCTTTACGTCGTCCCATAAAACGTGATGCGGAAGATCGTACAGTTGAGTAAGATTCCCCCTCGCCGTGGTGTGAGCTAGCGTGTACACGGCGTCTTGGAGGGCTGCACCCTCTGCCTCGGACGTGAGTCCCTCAAAGGCTAGTCGATCGCGATTTTCCTCTGTTAAAAGCGGGTGAGCATGGTTGTCAATTGCTGGGTAGTCGCGGACGATGTCTATGAGAGAAGGCATCACAAGGGCGTCCGAGGATAGCAGTCAGAGTTACCGTGACTTCACGTGACCTGGTGACGGAACAAGCGATCTTATCAGATCACATCGCACATCACCTTCCACCACGATGACAGTCACCCAAGAGGAACTCGAGGCGGCGATTCGTGCAACAATACAAGTTACACACGTGGAGGTAGAAGATAACTCGGGTGGCTGTGGAGAAAAGTATTCTGTCCTCATTGTCAGCAAGGTGCTCTAATTCTTTCCACTCAATTTCAACAATATCATGGATGACGGATAATATAATTTAGGAATTCGAAGGAAAGACGACGCTGGCCAGGCATAGGATGGGTATTATATAGTCACCCTCGTTATGGTGGCGTCATTTTTACAAATTTAAATCCTTCATAGTCAACGAAGTACTCAAGACCCAGATCGCTCAGATTCACGCGTTCACTCAGGTGTGCAGTCCTCCCATGCCTCTTTGCTCCGCACCATTGATTTAGGCGATGCCTGGAGAAAACATTGACTCCGCAGCAGTGGGAAGATTCTCAAAAGGCATAAGCATGGCTTCCTGATATGTTTACCAGCGAGAGCACGCGCCGCCATCATGTACAGCATTAAATCGCTTCTTCCTATTAACGAAGGAGGATAGTGGCTATCGTAATGGTAGACAATTTGATACATCCACCGGAGGGACTAATACTACAAGATTGGCATCAAATAATGGAATGTCTTAAATGCCCAGTAAAATGAAGCAGCGGTCGGCCGCCGTATGTCAAAAAAGTGATTCATTACCTCCGCCCGTGAGAGCAAAGGATGAAACAGGAGAATAACGAAGTCGTGAATGCAATTGAAGAGTGATGCTGCAGGGAAATATGCGCATCGATAAGCAAGGGTGCGGAAGACATGGTACAGAAACACTTGCCAGTGATCATGAGGGTCATGAAGCACCGGTCGAAGAGGAATGGCCTCTAAGCAATGGTACAACCGCCGTTTGAGCCGCCATCGGCATCGACGGGGATGGAAGTCTCGGGTGCCGTCTCGGGCTCGGGGGAGAGGGTGAAGAGGGTGAAGAAGGAATCCATTGATGTGTTAAGAGGTAGATGATTTTGTGAGTGAGTTGCTTTACTCGTTGTCTTTTGCCTGGGGGCTGTTGAATAGAATGTCGTTTGTTTCTCTCTCTTTTATACGTTTCATGGCGGGTTTCCGACATAAGACTTTTCGCAAGAACACCAATAGCAGCAATGATTACCTGAGGCGTACGCCGGTACGTACCCGAGGAACAAGAAGCACTGCGCTGCGGACTGGACAATGGACATGTTTGGCATCTGAGACGTTAACATTTCCAATAGGACTCTGCTCCATAATTAAGCACATCCTATGCTAGATCTTAGGCACATCTTATGCTAGATCTTAGGCTCGCCAATGGCCTACATGTTCCAAGGCATACGCGCGGTCATTGAGGTAATATTGATGTTCCCTAGAAGGCTAGAACACCTACTACCCTCGCTCCTTCCTATACTCCGTCTCAAGTGGGTAGCGTTCAATCGAAGTTCCTTGTACTTAGCACGGGTGGATACATGTACTCCTGAGCCTACTTGCTACAGGACAGCTTGAAGCCTGAACCCCGCGGGCACGGCACATCCATATCGGGATAAGGTTGCATCAACCTACTTTCCCATCTCGCGTGGTGAACAATAATACGCCTGTTACGTCAGCTTTGCACGAACAATAAGAATGGTCATTCAAGGAAATTACAAGCTTTTCGATCATAGATCTACTCATGATCAAGTTAACACTCGTGGCTCACGCCTAATGTGTTAGCTTATTACATGTGCGACAGTGAGAGAATTTTACTAGGTACTGTAGAACGGCCTGCTCATTGGGAACTGGTCGCGCGGCGACTCGGCGAGGAGGATTAACATGAGTCCACTTTATCTGTTTATCACTGCGAAGAACTAAGAATAGACTCTGTGTATGAAAAAGTAGGGATAGTCCACTGACGCAAAGAGATGTCGGGTCAAATTGTCGGGTTTGCAGAGAGATAACTGAACGAGAGGAAGAATTTGCGATACAGAGTAGTATACGAATACACTCTCGAGAATCTCTGCATCCGATCTGATCGCGATAATTAAATCTCGGATAGACCATCTAACGAACGGCAAACGAGACTCAGCAACGAAGGACTATTGTGCTTCCTTCAAGGGCGTCGCCATCTCACTTACCCCTCAGGCTGCCGATTCTCTAAACCTTGTGAACCGTGATAGACGAACGTCATTGAAATCGGGGCGAACCTGCACCAGATAGTTCTCCCCTCCTTGCCATACTTATGCCACCTGGATAGGCAGGATACTTGATTAGTATCGGGACGTTAGGGTAATCCCGGTCCTGAGCTGAGTGGGGGTGAGGTAAATATGAAGTTAGTCTGTCGGCATTATGAATAAGAATACTCAGTGAGTCCTTACCTGAAGAAAAGCTAGTTCCAAGAACATGGGTGTAAAATCCCTTCGACCAGGTGTTCCTGGCCATCTGGTGCATGCGGCAGCGCTTACGACTGAAAACGTGGGATGAGTGAACAGAGGTTACGTTTCGGATGACTCGCCCAGACAAATAGATCCATTTTCAGTCGAGGGAAGAAAATTGACAGAGGGAAATAGAGGGGGCGAACGGGTATGACTCGCACTTCCCCTGCCTCTGACCTTGACCATAGGTACTGACGGGTTCGGACTCGCTTCGTTCTTGTACTTACCCTGGAGCAAGGGTAGGAGCCCTCTTTTTTCTTGTTTTTAGCCGATGCTTTGGAACCACAGTCCGGTAGATACACCCAAAACTGGAATCGTTCATGAAGATCGAAAGCGGGACGAACGCGAACGGCATAGTAGTCTTTCCGGAACGGTTCAAAAATAGTCCTCCCTACCCGTCCCAGCGGGCGGGCGCAAGATCGGGAGTGAAGTTGCTTCGAGTGGCGAAGCATGCATGATCCAGCTTTGGTCAGAAGAGGAAATGTCAAAGTCGAAACCAAAAAAAAAAAAAAAAAAAAAAAAAAAAAAAGACAAATAGCTTCGTTCCTAGCATCACCGTATTGGGGTCCTCCGCGCGATATCACTGGAAAACTGGAAAACACTGCGCTAATGTCAAAATACACGTTCTTGTGCACCGCCGTAAGGTAGCCTGTCTCACTATATATGGTATCTGGCTGTGGGGTCGGACGCGTTCAGGTGATATCCGCGTCGCCAAGGTCTGTATAGCCAAGAATTGAGTGAAAATCTGAAATTGCATTGCAGGTATTGAAAGTCACAAGGGCTTCGGTCTTACGTCCGGAAAGAGAAGGGTGTGGGGTGCCATACCAGGCTTATTGTGCTCGGCGGCGGCGGCTACTTCGAGAGTTGTACGCACAACGGGTCACTCACGGGTTTATCCGCCGGATACGTTTGATTAAAAGAACCGAAACAAGGCTGCGGTCTCAGCTGCGGGGTTAGGAACAGCCGACACGCCTAGTTCGGGGCGACGACAGGCAACAGACTTGAATCCAGCCACTTTCGAGTCTTTCGTGCTTGCCTCCAATCGTTCATGCCTTGACACGAAGAATATCATCAAAAGCGTCCGGTTCAAACAATTTTTCATGTGGTGGTGTCCCAAAGTAAAATGATGGCTAAGATCTGGAGCGGAGTGGTGAAGCTCAATGACTCGGAAAACACTACGTACGCACCTGAGTGACGACTTCCACGCGCGAGATACGTCGCGTGGGACTATGCGTATATCTGTCCTGCCACTGATATCCCCCTGGCATCTCCACCCCGCCAAGCCCATCATCCGAGGCGATTGGTATGCACTGTATCTTTGCCTTTCCAATTATGCCTTTCTGAAGCACAGGCTGCACAGCCCGCACAACTCGTCGTACGCGCTGGCAGCGCGATGCCTCTTTACATCCTATCAAAAGCATGAGGCGGAAGACCATACGATTGAATGAGATATCCTCTCGCAGCGGTGTTAGGCCAGTGTGTATACGGCGTATTAAAGAGCGGCATCCTCAGGCTGCGTCGGACCGTCGGACGTGAGGTGATTGACTGGCAGAGGCTAGTCGATAACTACTTTCCTCGGTCAGAAGAAGGTGAGTACGTTCGTAGACTTCTAGGCGGTCACGGAGGGTGTCAGTGTAGTAGTTGGAAAGAAAGACATTTATGCCCATCCCTGGCGGGCAATGCAGTGAAGGGCAGTCAGTTAGCGTGACTAACCTGTGACTAAGTTACCTTGGTACCGTGACACATGTGACATGAGACACCTAACTCTTTCACTGCAACCGAGGAGCGCGAGGCAGCTATTCGTGCAGGTGATACAAGTTATACACGTGAAGGAAGAAGACAGCTTTGGTGGACAAGGACTAGGCGATGGAAGATATGATCTAGGAATTTGAAGACAAGACGACGCTGGCCCATCACAAGATCTGGCATGATGTGTATTATATAGCCATCCTTCAAGTTTGCTATCGTGTTGAACTTAAATGCTTCATAGTCAACGAAGTGCTCAGGACACAGATGGCTTAGATCTATGCGTTTACTCAGGTGCGGTTTCTTGCGCCTTTTGCTCCGCGCCGTTGATATAGGCAACGCGTAGACAAAGCGTTTGACTCCACCACAGTGGGAAGATTCGCTTTAGGCCTCAACGTATCAGCGTTAACGCCACTTCCTGATATTTTTACAAGTGACAGCTCCCGCAACCATTATGCACAACATTAAATCTTTTCTTTTCCTTGTCGAAGGATGACAGTGAATATCGTAATGGTAAACAAGTTGATACACTCGCAGAAGGGGGATAATACAAGATTGGCATCAACAAATCCAATGTGGGATATCCTACATGCCCGGAAAAATGAAGTGGATGAAACGTTGATTAGCCCAACGAAGTGATGATGGGCCGCCGGATATCGAAAAAAAGTGCGTGGATCATTATATCCGCCCGTGAAAGCGAACGAGGAAACACTAGAAGAACGAAATGGTAGATGCAAGCGAGGAGTAATGCTGCAGGGACGATAAGCAAAGGTGAAGGAGAAAAGGTACAGAAACACTTGCCGCTGATGAGGGATATGAGGCACCGGTCGAAGAGGAATGGCCTCTAAGCAATGATGCAATAGGAGTTTGAGCCGCCATCGGCATCGACGGGGACGGAGGTCTCGGTTTCGGTCTCTGGATCAGAGGCGAAGGAGGCGATAGAGAAGAGGGAGTTGAACGAATCCATAGATATGTTAGAGGTGGGTGGTTATGTGAGTGGGTTGCTTGGCTCTTTTTTTTTGCCTGGGGCCTGTTGGATGGAATGTCTTCTGTTTCTCTCAATTTTATACGTTTTGCGGCGGGTGTCCAACAGAAAATTTTGCTCACGAACAACAATAGCCTGAGATATGACTGAACCGCATGGGAGTAGAGTGAAACCTGACCGCCTGCGGCCTGTCATCGATGTCATCAGCGAGCACCTGAGCATTGTGTGCGGCGCCTTATGCGGCTTTACGCCGGAGCTCACGCGCTCACGTACTGCCAGTGGACAATAGCATAGATGAACACATTTCCATTTGAATACGATCCTGCTGTCATTCATACTTCAGCAGACATCTCCGAGGGCTTAGTCTCATGCATTCATCTTGGCCCTACAAGTGAATACATGTATTCTCGCATACGCGAGTCGCTGAGCTAGTATTCCTTGTGACGAGCTCTTGCCTCAGCAACTTGAATCCCCGCGGCCGACTTACAGTAGATGAAGGATCTCATATCTCTGGCGTAATTAGTTAGGATTCACAGTTTCCCAGGCGCAGTGAACAACAATATGGCACGTCAACTTTCCATGAACAATAAGAATGGTCACAAGGTTCACACGTAGTCGGCATCACTAAATCATGAACTAACACGTGATGCCCAGGCACATGTGGACTCTTGTGCGTTTTCTACTGTACTGTACGGGCACAGATCGGCCCGTTTATTGTTCTTACATGTACTTTTGTGGGAGGTGTGGGAACCAGCCACACGGCGAGGATTAACACGAGTCCACTTCTGTTTCTCACTGCGAAAAACCAAGGATAGATTCTGTGCGTAGCCTCAGACTGCGTAGGATAGTCTGCCCTGACGAACTGAGGAGTCAGGTTGGGAGCTTTCGAGAATACACTCTGCATCCGATATGATCGGCATTCCGGCATAACTCGAACCATTTCGATCAACGGCAGTCTCGGCCGTAAGACAAAAGAGCGTGATGGATCATGGCTGGTGACAGAGCAGAAACGGAGATTTCAAAACTACTGTGCTCCCCCTGCTAAAAAATATAGAAGACTACTCTCACAATAACGGTGTCTTTTTAGGACTCGCTAAATATGGTGACTTTGAATAATCTCACAATAATACCCGGTATGGAACCTCTCACTTCATCGCTGCCACTCAGTGATGACTAGATGACTCTCTGTACTAGTAGTTAGTCTGTCGGCACCATGGATAAGAATACTGCATGAATACTAACCTGGCGAAAAGCTAATGCCTCGAAAATGGGTGTATATTCCCTTCGATCAGGTGTCCCTGACTCGGACTCCCTGGCCATCTGGTGCATGCGGCAGCGCTCTGCGCTCAGGGGCTGAAAAAATGGGGATGAGCGAACAGAGGATACATTTCGGATGGCTGGCCCAGTCAAGTAGATCTATTTCAGTCGAGGGAAGGAAACGTGGTAGGGGAAAAGAAAACGGGGGTGAAAGGGGACCCTGGCGGTGACTGGAACGACTCGGAGGGGCCCGGCCCGGGGACGAGCAGTCTTGTTTCTTGTTATCTCATTTGAAAGCGGGACAAATGGGACGGGCTTTCTGGAAACGGTTCAAAAACCGTCTTCCGCAATTGTCCCTGCTGGCGCAAGGTCCAGGGTGAAATTACTTCGATCGGTAGTAGTGCATCCAGGTTTAGTGAAGAGGGAACGTGTCAGAGAAGTCGAAACAAAAAAGAAAATATAACAAAAAGGCTTTTGTTCCTGGCATCCCGAGACATCACTGTAAAGTGGAAACACTTTTGCTGCCAATGTCAAAATACCCGTTACTATTGTGCACCTGCAGCCGTAAGGTAGCCTATCTCACGTACAGTATATATGGGTATCTGGTTGCAGGAGCACTCACTGCACTGGCAGGCCCGCCGCCGCCGCCGCCGCCGCGTTCACAAGATGTCCGCGTCCGCCATTTTCTCATCACAGCTTTGGTTCCGAACTTCACGGCTTCATCTCTAACCTATCGCATCGCTCACTTTTCGCCCATCTCTCCTCTCGCCATCATTCTCTTCTTACAAGGCACGCATCCGCCTTGTTTTTTGCGCCCTCCTTCTCCAAGACTCCGTCGCTCTACAGGACCGGAGTCACATGGGTGAGTATGTTCTTCGATTCTTCATTCCCTCTACTACTCTCTCTAGACATTGTACGCCTTTCCTGCTCACTGTACTCACCCCCTGTATTCCTCCTTCGAACGTGTTCGATAATATTGTCCATGGTGTTGCTCAGGCCAAAGGTCCAAGCAATTGGCCCATCTCTCTTCCTCTTCCATCTATTTCGCGCTTTTTGATTTTCTTTCGAAACTTTCTCCAATGTAGAACCTCTAACCGTCTTAGACTATCTGATCATTTGTCCCCTAACCTGGCCTATCACCCTAATACGCGTCCGCCGTTAGTTGACTCTCAGTATCTCAACGCCGTCCTCCGCTACGCTGGTTTACCGTTGTACTGGGGAGTCTCAACGGAATTATGGAAAGGGCAGCTTTCGCGCTCATCCATTCGCCGCCCAGTAATTACCGTGGCTCCACTTCGTCGTCTTTTCTGCGGTCCCTTCCTCACGCTCCTATGCGGCGCACCGATTCATTTGGCGAAGCACGCAAGTCCATGATGTGGGCTCCGTTACTTAGTATACGAGAGACTCAGATGTGAGTTCTTATGAAGGGGAGAACCTTGGCACGAAATAGACGAAGAAGGCTCGGCGATGTGCTGATCATCAAGTCAATAAGGTGCTATCGAGCCAAGATGAAAGAAAACAAAGTGAAGGGGGTATGCAGGGCTTATTTTTCTCGGCGGACCTCGAGAGTCGTACGTAGTACACACCTGTGCGACGTCCGCACAGCTCGTCGTACGCAGGCGGGCGCAGCGCGGCGCATCCTTTCACCCTATCATGAACTACGAGACGGAAGATCATACAATTGAATGAGTTTTCCCTTCGCGGCGGTGTGATCAGCGTGCACGTTTGCCTTGACGGTTGCACACGGCGTCTTGGAGAGCTGCATCTTCTGCCCCGGACGTAAGGTGCTCAAGAGGCTGGTTAATAACCATTTTCCTCGGTCAAGGAAGTTGAGCGTGGCTATTGATTGGATAGTCGTCGCGGAGGATGTCGGTGTAATTGCAAGAAAAGCCGTCTCTGAGAGCGTCTCACTGGAAGGGGAATAGTTTCATTACCATAGTTACCGCGACTGAACGTACTGAACCATGGTGACTATTATGTGACTTCCGTGACACATGAGAGTGACGGGACGTGTCAGTGACGGAACATACGGAACACTTCTTGTGCCAGGCTCCAGAATAGGGCTCGGTTTATATTGGCCCAACAGTAACGCACACCACACATGATCGCCTCTACACACACCCAGCATTGCTTTGCCTGCCACACAGCCGCGGCCTACCTTACATTCCTCGACAGTACTACCAACAAGTGATCGCCTATGTCTTAGGTACATACATGCGCGGTAAGTTATATAAAACTGGATTCAAAAATGAATAAATAAGAACGCCCGCGACCATAAGTAAGTAATACACTCGCAGAAAGGGATAATATCAATAAATCCAAAGTGGGATATTTCCTACTGCCCGAATAAATGAAGCGGATGAAGTGTCGGTTAGTCATACGTCGGAAAAGGTGTGTGAATCATTATATCCGCTGGTGAGAGCGAACGAGGAGACACGAGAAGAACGAAATGAGAGATGAAAGTGAGGAGTGATGCTGCAGGGACGATAAGCAAGGGTGCAGGAGAAAAGGTACAGAAACACTTGCCGCTGATGAGGGATATGAGGCACCAGTCGAAGAGGAATGGCCTCTAAGCAATGATGCAAGTGGTGGCTGAGCCGCCATCGGCAGTAGTGGTACTATCGGAATCGATGGGGAAGGTGGACACCGGCGCCGTCTCGGGCTCGGAGAAGGAAGTAATAGAGAAGAGGGAGAAGAATGAATCCATAGATGTGTTAAGAGGTAGGTGATTTGTGAGTTGCTCGGGTCGTTTTCTGCCTGGGAGCTGTTGGATGGAATGTCGTTTGCCTCTCTCTTTTTATATGTTCCATGGTGGGTGTCGCATAAAGAATTTTGTGCAAGGACAACAATGGAGAAGAAAAGGGATGACTGTCGGTTCCGGAAAATGGAGAAATGCATTCCATACTATGGCGTGGGTAGTTTTACACGGTGAACAATACGCCAGATAGGTCAAAGTCTAATCGACAAAATCGACAATAAGCCGATCATTCATTCCAGAGAGTGAGAATTACAGATGTATTGGATTTGACACTCGTGACTCAAATAGCACATACCTGGTTAGCACTATAGACAAACAAGTCGCCTCCGCCAGGCCCATGGCATGCATTGTATTACGCCTTTTCTGAAGTGCAGCCCGCACAACTCGTCGAATGTGCGCGCAACGCGGTGCGCCCTTACAACCCGATAATGAACCATGAGGCGGAAGATCATAAATTGAATGAGATTTCCCTTCACAACGATGTGACCAGCGTGCACGGTTGCCTTGACGGTTGTACATGGCGTCTTGGAGAGTTGCACCCTCTGCCTCGGACGTAAGGCACTCAAACGCTCGTTATTGTAAAGACCATTTCCTCGGTCAAAACAAGTTAAGGATTGCGGGATAGTCGCGGAGGAAGTTATCGTAATTGTGGGAAGAAAGCGGCGTCCCTTAGAGCGTCTCGAGTCAGAGTTACCGTGAGGGTGTGACCATCGTGACCATTCCGTGTGACGGAACATGATCACACCTAACAGTTCCACCCACGATGTCAATCAACCCAGAGCGCAAGGCAGAGTGAACGCTATTCACCCACCAAAGGTGACGCCCTCCTAATTGGGATTCATCACGTATTGAAGATACACAGATTGAAGATACACAGAGACTTTACCGGTCGTAGCCATTTACAACATACCAAAAGGCGTTCAAGATATCCTGGAAGACCTTGGCCAAGTTACTAGTCAGCGGCCGTTACTACGACACAAACGTCGCACAATGGACATGCAAATGCAGACGGCAGTAGTATCACCGCCACCATCTCGTTCAGGCTGTAAAACCACCCCCAGCGTCCTTTTGGCATTTGATCATTCGTAGGAGGACTACGCCTATATATGGCCAACCACACCTTGTTCGAATTGGGGAGGATGGGCAACCGATGGATTCGCCAGCGTTCCATGACTCTGACGATGGGAGTATCAGCCACAGGTGGAGGTGACCATGTTTGGTTGGGCGACAAAGATGTGTTGGAAGGCAGTGGAGGTTGGAGTGCTCCCGATGCACAGCGCATGAGGTATACTGGAGTCGATGAGGAGGAAGATGAGGACGAGGTATGTCCTCACTCAAATTTCTTTCAAGTTCTCAGTTGTGGTTTGTTCGCAGCCTACTCGCAAAATTGAGACTCTCAATAACCGTACTGATCAGTTAGGCTGGCCGCTGACATTATTCGCTCCCAAATACCTCACTGGAACCGAATCTGGATTGCAAGTATGGTTGATCGTGACATCGGCCGCGACGTTGCCAATGTTGCATTGGATGTCCAACATGAAAGAACGGGACACTGGCGAGATAGCACCTTAACAAGGCCTGGTGATAAAGTCGCACAACGTTGTTCTCGCAATACGATGGCCTATCAAGTGAGAAGCACAAGCACTCCGCCCTAGCTTTATTGAACTATACATATACCATCTACATATGACTCGGATCCTACTGCTTCATAGTTACTTTGCCTAAATATTCTTGATGTATACATACTGTTTGGTTCGCCCAATGCACCTCGCAGCTAATCGTGTATGGAATACTAAGAAAAATACTGCTAAGTCGTCCGTGGCATCGTCCATTCGCGCTTCACGTGATGAATCCCATTTAGGAAGGTGTCACCTTTGGTGAGTGAATAGCGTTCACTGCAAGGCGGCTATCCATGTAGGAGGCAACTCCACTGGTCAAGGGCTGGATAATTCTTTCCTATCGTGCTGTCATCTTCACGAGTTTAATCTCTCAAAGTCAAGTGCCAAAGACACATATCGCCCAGATCCATGCGTTCACGGACTCGCTCTTTGCTCAAGCCATCAAATCGTATCTACCTGCAAGAGCGCACGCGACCATCGTCATGTACAATAATATACTGTGAGTTATTTCTTCGTCCAGTCAAAGGATGAAAGCGGTTATCGTAATGGCTACCAAGTGTGATACACTCGCGGAAAAGGATGATACAAGATCGGCATCCATAAATCCAATGTGGGATATCCTACATGCCCGGAAAAATGAAGTGGATGAAACGTCGATTAGCCCACTGTGAAGTGGCGATAGGCCGCCGTATGTCGAAAAAGGTGTGAATCATTATATCCGCTGGTGAGGGCGAACGAGGAAACACGAAATGAGAGATGAAAGTGAGGAGTGATGGTGCAGGGACGATAAGCAAGGGTGCCGGAGACAAGGTACAGAAACACTTGCCGCTGATGAAGGATATGAGACACCAGTCGAAGAGGAATGGCCTCTAAGCAATGATGCAACTGGTGACTGAGCCGATATTGTTTGAGCCATCGGCAACGACGGGGAAGGAGGACTCGGTTTCGGTCTCTGGATCAGAGGCGAAGGAGTAGAAGGAATCCATTAATGTGTTAAGAGGTAGGTGATTCTGTGAGCGTGTTGCTTTGCTCGTCGTCTTTTGCCTGGAGGCCGTCGGATAGAGTGTCGTTTGCCTTTCTCTCTTTTATATGTTCCATTGCGAGTGTCGGACATAAACGTGCATAAACCGTTTTGCAAAGGGGCAACAATAGATCTAGGTCGGAATGAGAAATGCACACAAGATAAGGATAAATAGTAGCCCTATTGTTCACCGCGTATACTGTACAATAACCTGGTCATTCCGGAGGGATATCCATCCACAGATACAGTATACCGGATTTAACACTTGTCACTTAACTCAAGCGGCTCACACCTGGTCAGCACCATATAGTAACCATTTGCCTAACGCCTGGCTGAACGGCAACAGAAATGGACCTTTGTAAGCCCAAGGTGCACATTTCGACGTACAGTATTGGGGATTGAGCTGGCAACGTAGTCCAAAGATTATTGTTACAGTAAAAATACTCGTGACAATTACCCGGAATTACCCGGCTACTCGCACTCGCTACTAATACGGCAACACGGCAACAACTCCTCGGTCATGTAAATGCGCAGTGGGCCAGTGCCACTGGCACTGGCAGCACTTGCGCGGCGGCGGCCCCTTCATTTGTCGCTACTGGATCCCGCTCTTTGCCATACACACGCCGCCATGATGACAATAGAGGACCGTGACGATGTCGTGACGCCGGGGTAATCCGGTCCTGAGCTCGACTCGGATTCGATGGCAGTGAGGTGATGTGTAAAGTACGGGTCCGTCGGCACCGTGGATAAGAATACTCAATGAATCCTTACAACACCACTAATCATCTAGTGAACCCGAGATCGCATCATACGCACAAAAACGTCTGTAGTTGCGCAACGGGCAAGGGAAAACCAGAACAGTCTTAGTGGTGCGAACACAACTTTCAGACTGAAGTTCTGCCTGCGATCCAAAGTCCTCGTGGAACAGATGAGGAATCGCAAAGTTCGATGGTCATCATCATTGCATTGATAACAAGTCGGAAGCCTCAGCCGCACAGTGCAATGGCGTGCCTAAAGTACGTGTTCCCCGCAGAACTTCACAACCAGGGAACGGACGATGAAGGCGATGAACTTCGCGAGAAACTTTGGTTTAGAGCATCTCAGTGCCTCTAAGCAGTGGAACAGCGAGCAAAGCCAATCGATGAAGAATCCGCGTCGAGAGCGCGGTGGGCGAACTACTACAGTAGTACAGTAGTCCCTGTCTTGGCCGCTCTTCGTGATGCACATTTAATTTTGCAATAGCGTAGCTACACTCAAGGAATCGCGCTGCAATAACACAAGAAGAGCAAGAGGCGTGCGCGCGTGGTAGGGGCATCCTAAGATGGTGCAGTCAACGCATATATGCCCAACGAAGAAGAAAGATATCTAGTAAGGGCATATAAGACCGGCCAAATTCTTCAATTGGTTGTCCCTGGCCATCCGGTGCATGCGACGCGTCCCAAGGCTAGGAGTGTGGGTGTGCATGGATGCCTTTCAGATGGTTCGCCCACCGAGTAGATGGGGGGGGGACGAAGGGCACAACTGCCACCTCCCCGCGGGCTTCCCTGGAACTACTCCGTTCCTGTACCCCTAACTCCTACTGGTATCAGTTGTTACTAAACTTTTGTCATGGGCTCCGAGTCGGAAACTCGGAAACTCGAGGGGTATCAAATGAGTCAAAGACAATGTCCCCGTGATCCGCGCCACCCGCGTGCCAGTAAGCAAGGCAGTAAGATCCGGAGTGGTGGAGTTGCGTGCCAGTGGAGCCGGATCCAGTAGTGACCGGAAGAACTCGGAGGAAATATATCAGAAAGAGTTGAAAAACAGAAGAGAACAGAGATAACATGACGAGTAAATCTCGGTTCCTGACTTCATCATATGGAGGTACTTGGTTGGACCTGTTAAAGCTGACTGTCAAAACAACAATTAGAGAGAAAAAGGAACTTCAATGAAGAAAGAGTTGGCGATGCAGGCTGCAGCATCAACTTGAACGTCACGGGTGAGAGATAACTGAGATGATTGCAGTACGCGTTGCTTGTTCGCAATGCTCGGTGCACGACTCTTTTTGAGATCTGTTGCTGAATATACTGCGACAGAGTTGGAATCCAGGAAAAAACCACGGTGGCCCCCCATACTGGCAGTTCCGGAGTCGTCGTGACTCGTGACTGGCACGGGCCGAGCTCAGGGCCCGGGAATCGGAATACGGAATACGGAATACACGTGAGTCACTCATACCGCCAGCTGTG
The DNA here is from genome assembly GCA_015178925.1 of Russula emetica. NCBI lineage: Eukaryota > Fungi > Basidiomycota > Agaricomycetes > Russulales > Russulaceae > Russula > Russula emetica. Next base: position 15,983 of record WHVC01000024.1, on the reverse strand, counting down.
TTCTGCATGATGATATTTGCCAACACATCTATTGTCTGTGCATGCATCACGCATCACATCACGTATGTTATGTACTCACGTGAGCCTATCACAGTGAGCGCGGGCGCGGACAAGCGGTAACCGGTTTCACATTCACGTTTTTTTTATTGTATTCTCGGTGAGAAAAAAAGAAACCCCGGGCCCCATATGTACGGTACGGTACTGTAATCCCCGGCTACAGCTCTCTAAATGACGAGAACAAAAATGAGTAAAAGAATTTGAAACGAGACTTCTCTTTGCTCTCGCAATAAGGATATAGTATGAGCGCCCTGGGGCCAGGTACAACAACACTCTGTCCGGCACATGCGCATGTGCGCCAGTGCGTGTTGCCTGGTGACAATAATGAAGACGATAGGATCCAGGTTCGAGGTCCGAGATTGAAGTCGGAGATTCTGTTTGGTGAAGACGTCCGTCCACCCCCTAGCTTGTGGTCATTGAAACACAGTTCCGCGTCTGATTCAGAATTCCTCAGCACTAAGGTACTATTCGCAGTCTGCTACTAGCAGCAGTTTTACTATGATTCAACTATGATTTGATTGATGTCATTGCATGTGTCAGTTACTACTACTGCTACTGCTACTGCTGTTATTGCTGCTAACTACTGTCTGCCTGTCGTTAACCATTAAACTACTACTCAAATCAGAGAGAAAGAAGAATCAGGCTTGGATGGTTCGAAAAAAAGAAAAAAGTACTTGGGAACTTTGAAAGAAAGTCGAGGGGGAGGAGAAGATAAAGAGTCGGGTGAGAGGGTGAGAGGTGCAGACGAAACAAAGCCAGACGTTATTGAATTAATGTGGATGGGATGGGATGAGAATGGGATTGATTGATTGGATGGATGAGTGGAAAGAAGAGAGATAGAAGAAAGAGAGGGGAAAAAAATGCTACAGAGCCATATGGATGTGTGCCGTGCCATGCAGAGAGACGCCATGCCATGAAAAAAAATGCATACTGTAATGCATACTGACTGTATGTATGTATGTTTCAAAAACTCCTCCTCCCCCCCTTTGCATCACACACATGCCAGTGTGCCTGCCTCACTCGCTCGCTCGCTCGCTCACGCCCCATTATGCGGTGAGGTAGGTGATCCATGCACGAACGGGCTCTGCGCCGCCGCAAAAAAAGGGTGATTCACAGCAGCCGGATGCCACTGCGCCGGATCCGGAGCACCAGCAGCACCAACGATCCCACCACCTCCAATCCCAACTCCAACGCCAACACCACCAATACCCAGACCCGCCCCGCCCCACATCGGACCGCCAAGCGGGGGTGGGCCGGGAGGATGATGTGGTCCAGGTCGCACGCCAAGTCCAAGTCCAAACCCGAGAGGTGGAGGCGGTGGCTGTTGCTGTTGTTGTTGCTGCGGCTGCTGCGGCTGAGGCGGCGGTTGAGACTGTTGAGGTTGGGCAGGTTGTTGTGCTTGAGGTTGCTGTGACTGTTGAGCAGCTGCAGATCCCCATGGAGACGCACCGTTGACTGCGCGCGGTGAACCGAATCCTCGCCATCCGGGAGGTGGACCTACGCCAACGCCGACACCAACGCCGACACTCGCATTGGCACCAACAACGCGGCGGTCTGACACGATCTCGTCATCCTCAGTTGCGAGCGCGGACGAGCCCAGCACGACGCCTTTCGGGCTTGGCGAGCGGCGCACAGGCGACGCGGTACTGAGCGAGCCGGCCGATACGGACGTCGCGGAGGGGGGTGTAGTCGTCCCACTTGTGCTGGGCCGTGCAATGGGTGCCATAGGTGCAATAGGCCTTCCAATGGGACCGACGTCTGGTACTGGCGTCGCAGTAATATTGTTTGAGCTTGAGCGACGCCCCGCACCTGGGGCCAGGCCCGAGCTCGGTGGTGCAATGGGCGCAGGAGGACGCGGCGGAAAAGAGATATCAAACGGGGTCCGGGCGGGTCCGGGGCCTGGTCCGGCAGGGAAACCCGGGGGGAGTGCGGATGGCGCTAGGGGCGGCGGGGCAAAAGGGGGCCCGGGAATAGTGAAGGGCGTCCCAGCTGAGGCAAAGCCACGCGTAGGTCCGTTGGGCGAGAAGAGCGGAGATGGGTGAGGTGGCGGTATCGGGAGCTGCGGGGTGGCGGGAAGTAGAGGCTGCGGGGTCGGCGGGACTGTCATGGACGGACGGGGGGGTTGCGGAAGTTGTGGCTGAGTCTGAACTTGTGGCCCAGGGGAAGGAAGTGCTTGTGACTGTGATGAAGTACGGGATGCCATGGGGGAAGATGCAGCGGACTGCAACAGCGGCTGAGGCTTCGTCATAATCTTCTTGGACGACGCCGTATTATTCGGCGAACGCTGCATCGATGATCCAGACGCCACACCGTTGCGAGGGGACATAGAGCCGCGGAGCTTGGAAGCGGCGCTGGCAGCGTTTGCTGCGTTGCGCTGTTGTTGTTGTTCACGCTCCTTGGATGTGGCACGCTCTTTGGCCTCTTTCTCCTCGCGCGCCTTGCGCTCCTTCTCTTCGCGTTCTTCGCGTTCCTTCTTTGCGGCACGTTCTGCTGCCAATCTCGCCTCGCGCTCTTCCTTGGCCTTGCGCTCCCGTTCCTCCTTCTCTCTGCGCTCAGCCTTGAGACGGTCCTCTTTTTCTCGACGTTTACGATCGCGTTCCGCCTCGCGCTCTTTCTCCTCTGCAGACCGCCGCCGGCGCTCCTCCTCCTTCCGCGCTTTCTCTTCTTCAGCCAGCTTTCGAGCTGCCTCTCGCCGTGTCTTCTCCTCCTCGCGTTTCTTCTTCTGCGCTGCTTCAAGTCGGGCTTGCTTCTCTCGAAGCGCGGCTTCCTCAGCAGCCTTTTCAGCTGCTCGCTGCGCACGCTCTTCCTCCTTTACCTGCTTCTGTTGCCTATTATGCCCAATCGCAGTCAGGAACCATCAAACAAAAATGAAGCTAGGAGACGATAGGAAAGGTACAGACCGCCGTTTGTCCTTCTTTTTCTGATTTTCTTTGGCTCTTCGTGCCTCGCGATCCTTGGACGCTTTGTCCTCGTCCTCAAGCTCGCGAAGCAGCTGCATTTGACGCTCCTGCGCAATCTTTTCGCGGTACGCCTGGAGCACTCGTTGCTCGAACATGCGTGCGGCGAAAATGGAAAACATGCGTTTGCCCTCCTCCATCTTTTGATCCTCAGTGAGCGCCTGCGCAAATTAGCATCGCCGCACAGTGAAAGAGGTACATAACAGACCTCTTCCTCCTCATCTTCCTCCTCGTCATCATCTTCATCGTCATCTTCCTCGTCATCATCATCAGCTTCCTCACCATGGTCCGCATCGCTGTCCACTTCCAGATCCTGAGCCGCTTGTTGCTCGCGCTGCATGCGTCGCTCAGCGAGCTGCTCCATCATCTCAAGAAACTTTTGCCCATCGTTCTTGAGAAGGTCATCTGCAACTGTGAGAATGTTACCTGTGAATATAGAGTTGAGTGGCACGTGAGTGGGCAGAGGACGGAGAAGGTTGAAATTTTTGCCCACGCACCGGTAACGGCTAGACTATTCCAATTAAAGAGTCCATCGCCGTTAGCAACCTTCCCGTTCGGTGCGGCTCGACGATCACGACCGCCGTGAGCACGAGCACCTGTACGGGACTTGGCTGGAGGGATCTCATCCGGATCATCCTCCTCGGGGTCATCGTCATCGTCGTCATCTTCATCATCTTCATCATCCTCTTCATATTCCTCGTCCTCTTCGTACTCTTCATCATCTTGCTCGTCGTCGTCGAATTCACTCTCCTGGGGAGGGTGTTTGCCTGATTTTCGGCCGTTGACTTGAGGTGGATGAGATTGAGGTTGCTTTGCGGATGCTCGCGAGCTGCGCGGTGCACCGATGAAGGCTCCGTTCTTGTCGACCTCGACGGAACCAGGAAAAGGACCGGGACCGGGTGGTGGGGGATGGGCGCCACCAGAGGCAACGTAGCGCTGCTGGATGTTCGCGTACTGCTCTAGTTCATCGTAGTAGGCATCGTACAGTACCTCGAGTTCTTCTTCGATGGCGCTCCTGGATGAAGGACCGCACGTAGAGGGGGGCCAGAAATCAGTAATCAGACGAAAAAAAAAAGGGAAGATCAAAATTGGTAGACACACCGCTTGCGGCCACAGACAGCACATGCGCAGCTATGACGCTGTTGCTCCTTCATCTTTTTGAGGACAGCTTCTTTCTCTAATTTGACGAGATTGCGTCGGTCTTGCTCCCCGAGTCCGAGCCAAAACTCTTTGATGCGCTCGCGTTCTTCGGTTGAGCTCGTACTCCATATCTTGTTGTTTGCATTTGCGTTGCTACGAGATGAGGGTGCTTGATTCGAGGATGGTCGATGTTTCTGGGTTTGGGAAGTATTTGAAGAGGGTGGCGATGGATGGTGATGAGGATGGGTGTGAGGATAGGCGTGAGGTTGAAGGGGTGCCTTTGAGGCAGCCCTGGATGAGCGGTTGTTGGAGAGGGCGCGTTTGTTTTCTGCGGGGCTGTAGTGGAGGCAGTGGTGGATGTGGTGGTCATGGCAGCGGATGGGGGAGGGGGAGGGTAGTTCATAGGTTGTTTGCCTTGAGCTCTCGAGGATGGTTGCTTTGCATGTGAAGGCATGTTGTTGAGTGCGGATGCCTCTGACTTTGCGTTTACCTTTGCGTTTGCCCTTGCTGCTGCAGTCTCGTCTGCCCTTGGTAGGAATTCGCTGTCGGTGACCGCCGAACTCGTCACCAACTTTCCATCCCTCGTGGGAATTTCCCGGTCATCATCCTCCGCCCCCCCACTCCGCTCCGGCATCGGCCCGTCCATTCGGCTTCCTCATTCCCTGTTCGCTGCTCTCTCAAGTCACCTCCTTCGCACCCCTTCACCTCCGTAACTCCCACACCTACCCCAATTATCCCCCTTTCTTCTCCCTGCTGTTCAAGTGCCGCCGTGAACTCCGCATCTGCAAAAAACGACGGATCAACCGGCAGTGACATCTCTCCTTGCCACGACCCGGCCGCCAATACTCCCGTCTTTATCACGTCTCCCTCCGGCGCATCATCACCGTCGCCGTCACCATCGATTTGGCTCTCGCCTTGTTCGCCCGTCTGCGCCATCTGCTGTGCAATCGCGTACATAGCCTGCGCCTTGGCCCGCTCGTTACCATCCGCAGCACGCAAAGGCGGAGAGAGGGAGGCGGTCCGTACAAAGTTGCGAATGTGCGCTGGTAGCGCTGCCCAATACGCGCCATCGGGCCTTAGCCCACCCCCGCCTGCATCCATCCGCTGATACAGCTCGTTCGCAGTCGCTAGCAGCTCCGCCTGCGCCGCCGCCGTCGCATCTGCACCCGCGACACCGACACTGTTGTTGCGCCCCCCGGCTCCCCCGCCGTTCGTAGCCACCCGCGGCGCCTCAAGCACCGCAGCTATGGCCTCGGCTAGCCCCTCGTCTGGAGCCGGTAGCGTCCCAAAATCGAGCGTGTCGCTCTGGGCAAGGGCATCAACATCGTCTCGGCGCGCTTTCGCAGCTGCACGTTTCTTCTTCTTGCTCTTCTTACTCTGCCCATCTGCCGTAGCGGCTGCAGGCGGAGGTGGATAGGGCGCAGCAGCATTCCTCTGCTTCCCAGCTGCCATACGGTATCGTGGCTTCTTTCGATGCGCTTTATTGTGTGTGTGTGCAAGCGTGCGTGATTGTGTGCTTGTATTCGTCTTCGATTTCACACGAATTTCAGGCAACACCACCTGCGGCGCATGCACAAGCAGTCAGAGAAGTCCAAACTGGGCAGAGGGCGTGCTTATATCGTGCATTTATAGAGGCTCACCGTGTGTCGATCAGGTGCAAGTAGGAGTAGTTAAGCAAGAGGCAAAGGCCACTGAATGAAGCACCGGCGCCGACAAGCGCCCATCTCGCCGGAATCCCGCTTCCGCATCCCACGCCCCCGGTCCCGGCCCGCCCGGCCCTGATCTTATCACTGATCACTGTATCGCTTTCTGCGATCGCGCAGCTTGGGCGATACGTCGAATATAAAACCATGCCGTTCTTGTTCGGTCCACGTAGGACCAGCTTGATCGCAGTGCATGAAACTGACCCCTGTGTCCCAACGGCACAGTTACGACGCCGAGCTTCCCGGGCCTCTGCACCTGCAAACAATCTTCTCGTCTGCTGGGCGATCAATGCCTACTGCGCAACGAACCATGTAGGAAACCAGCGCTCATAAGCTATTCTGCAGATATGACTATTCTACCAAGAGACGAGGTGTCCTTCCCGTACGCAGACACAGCATGATTGAGACATAGAATGATAGAAAAGACCCCCCATCTTCAGCATCATTCAATACGGTACGTCCGAACTCATCCTAGCACAACATACCCGCATATAGATGATGGTCTTAACATCCTCAAATGCGTACACTGGCATGAGTTCACAGAAAAACCCTTGAGAAAACCGCCAGTCACATATCAATAAAAAAACGGTAACGCCTCGTTGCCAAGCATCCGGAGCATATAAATGCAATGCAAGGGGTGGTCTGATGGTGACACCATTGGTGGCTGCCTTGCATGGGAAACACTTCCGGATTGCAGATCTACGTCAATGCCATGTTCGAGGCGAGTTGAACCGCACGTCACTGCAGTGCCTGCACATGGCGTGCCCTACTGGAAGTCCGGAGATTGGGCAGTGGCTGCTCAATCACGGGGCGGATGTGAAGGCGCAGTTTAACAATCCCGGCGCTCCAATTCACACAGCGGTTGGCTGAGGACACCTTCAAGTAGTTCGAATGCTTATTGAGGAGTTCAATGCCGATATCGATGTTCGTATGGACTTCGGAAGGGGACCGTTGCACCTGGCAGCAAGTCGTTATTACCGTAATGATCACGTCGGCGTTATGCAATTATTGCTAGACCATGGTGCAAATTTTAATGCAAGGGATGCCGATGGTTGTACCCCACTTCATGATCCCTCTTGGTGTCAAAAAGGGGATCTTGATCCGGCCTGGGGATCAGTCGAAAGCACGCGCCTGCTGCTCAAGTTTGGTTGCGATTATCGACAACGAGGACAACGAGGGTAGGACCCCATTACAACTAGCGTTGGAGCATGGTCGTCAGGACATCGCGACATGTCTGAGAGAGCACGGTGCTACGCAGTAAAATGAAGTACGCGCAGGTTTATGACGGATGAGGCACAATACTCTCATATGTATCTGATTTATTGACTCTATAGGCGGTACTACTAGCTGTTTCGAAAATAAGATATGTATCAAGTACAGCGTGATAGACAAGTGAAACCTTTACGAGTACTGTACTAGTACAGCACACATCAACCACAATCTAGAACAATAAATGAGTAGCAATTAGATCTACCCAGGCGAGGGTCATCATGGGCATCTATAACATAGATGGTGGCATGGCGAGCCCCGAACATCCCATCCCTAACGTGGTTGGGCATCAGGGCATCATTGACTTGCGCGGTCCGGGCCGTGGGCCGTGGCTGCGGCGTGAGAAGAAGTTGATTTATCGACTACTGTACAGTGAATAAGTCTTGAGACAAGGGCGCTGAATGCAAGTGCCAGTGTAGGTATGTACGAGCTGAGAGGAAGAACTTCGCGAGGTATTGGAGCATGGAGACAAGGTCGCAGCGAACTCAATGATTTTCGACTCGGAGTATTGGTCGAGATTGTATGTAATTGAAGGTGCCTAGCAGTTCAAGTGGCGGCGGGTGAGTGTGGCAGCGTACTGCTACTAGTACTGTATCATATGAATTCATACATACACGGACGTTGCTGCCTCGAGCCTGTCAACAGGTTCCTCCCCGCGCGATGCTCGGTTCTTCTGATTAGGTTCTAGCGAGAATGGTGCGCGCTTCCTGCCAGTCAGTTTTAGGAATTTCAGTTTGCACTGCGATCATGTTTTTTGAGTCAATTGCGGGAATCATTAGTGGTGTCTGGGGAAGGCTGTATACAGTATGGTGTAAGTTTAGGGATTTCCAGAGTCACAACGGAACGGAAACATCCGTGTCGGAGCGCCCTTCGCTTATGCCATTTTCAATTTTCAGCTTGTTCGTTTGTCGCCTCTCCTCACTGCCTCGCGTCAACGCCACACCCGACCACCGCCTCCCCGACTGCCGACGCAAGACGAGACCCCAACGTGCACCAAACCTCTCCTTTCCCACTCTTGCCGTCTTTGTTCTCTAGTGTTGTGCCGGCCCAGCTAGGCTCAGAGGACAGAGCCTTTTTTTTCATCCGCATTCCGACCACACTACGGATCAGATTCAAGGTATAGGCTTTGTCCCGTAGATTCTCAGGCTGTCCTAACTGTCCTATTTACAACAAGGACATCGCGCAGGTATGCTACTGCCGCCGCCGCCGCCGCAATTAACCTAAGCTACTAGGGGTACCGTAACGGTGTTGTTCGTGGCCAGATTGTCTTCGTGGCCAGATTGTCTCCTGGCTTATCTTGCGGTCTAGAGCGCAAGCGATGGCTGCAAGTTTCTCTCAGCAAAATCACCAGTCGAGACTGGATGTGATCACCCTGTCGGCGCTCTATCAATTGCGAGTGCAGTCTCTTTTGCGTCGTTCAAAAAACCTCTCCCGTCTGAGCTTCATTATAATTTTTAAACGATGTTTTTTACAGCCCCAGTATCGGCACCCGTATTAGACACGATTATGTCAGCGGGCGTTCGTCGTCCGTATCGAGTCCCACCGCACCTTCTCTCTGCCACCCACTAACCTGTTCTCTCGCTCTCAACACGAATCTTGTCCCAGGCTCACCCCATTACTTCCTCCTTCTCCTCCTCCAACTTTCAATCGGTCTCCAATGCCGCCCTCGAGGCCTACTGTATGAGAAGAAGACAAAGTGCGAGATTCTCTCTCATCCCCTTGCCGCCCAGCTGCAGTCCTGCGACTCCTCCATCGCCATTTTATCTGTCCTTTAAGACCTTATCTAGCAATTTGATCGGCTTAATCCTACCGTGAACGTTCTATATGCGTTCTCTGACTTTATTGATCAGGGTGTTGGTCTCATTAGTCTCCGTTTGATTATCTTCCCAGAATCAGTGATCCGAACGTCATTTGTCAGGTATTTTCACCTGCAAACGTGGTGTTTTCCGGTATCGGGATCCTTCTTTCGATGAGTATTGTCCTTGATCTCTCAGCCCTAGTTATCATGACACAGGCATTTGTGAGGCGGCTAAGGATGTAGATGCGAACGAAGATGTGCTCATTGACATCTTTGTGTGCATCGAGGGGTTTTTCAAGCGCTTCGAGGCATACACAGCAGTGCCACTAGCGGCGGCTATGATTGATGTCATTCCAGCGTTTCGGGCAATTCCTCAAGGATTCCCCGCAGACTTGGTGGAAGACAGTGTCGCAGCACTTCCAGCTGGCAGTACACCCACCGAAACCTATTTGATAACATGAGAACTTATGCTGCTTGTCCCGCGCGCGTCTTGGGATGTTATCCAGCTGTCATTCCGGCGTGAAGGAGAGCGTCGTACTTCTCGAACGGACTGATTTCGACTGCCTCGTTTGTATTCGAGGAAGTCGCAGGATTTTCGACAGTGAGGAGCTGCGACTCGGAGAGGGTGTCTTGGATCGGTGTGCCCTTCCAGATTCTCGAGTCGAAAGTACAACTAAAAAAAATAGTACAGTATTACCTTTCCAAAAAAATAATCGATGCCCGCCGCGGCATTACCCGAGTCTCATGTTGCTGGTGACAGATATATGTCTGATGTTCATCAGAGAAGTTCTTCTCTCAGTCGTCCCTATGGCCGCCCGTGCTCAATATTTCAAGTTATCTTTGGTCACCCGCGCCGCTATCAATGCTACTATATCATTTACACAGAATGACAGCTTCTATGATAACAGTTTCAGGTGACTGCCAGTGGCCAATTGGAATCCCTGCAGTCACAGTGGCGCGCCGCACGTTACTGTACTAAGTTACGGAGTTACAGCACCCTGGTCCCAAATCACGAGAGGGAAGTAACTCTCCGCGTAGTGCCTGGTGCCTCTCGAATACCCGATCTGGAGTGTGGGTCTCCCAGAGATCAGATCGAAAGCTACACAAGGCGCCTAGGCGGTAAGTGAGTCCTTGACTCGGACTCAGTTTTGTCTGATCACAGTAGAGATCCTCTGCACTGGCCTCAAGCGCTGATATACTGTATTAATGTTTTTTCTTATATGGCTAGGATTCGCTTCACTCCTCAAAATTTTTTTCTCTCTCGTGAGACCCTTATCACGAGAATGTCATTGTCAATTTGTCATGAGAATTTTGATGAGAATGCCGTGACTTTGCAGTGTGAGCATGATGGTCCGGATTTTTTTACCACTTTGGGAAGTAGGTACGGAACCTTGGGAGTACTGTACTTGTATTGTGTGATTGCCGAGAGTACATAGTAACATGACTAGCCTCAAGAGGACTCTACTTCGACTCGGAGCCGATTTTGCAGGTCCATTCTCAGGTGCTCACTGGCAGTTCCTCGGAATCTTGCTCAATCAGCATAAGCGAGGATGTATGCGCTTTAAAAGTTTCCGTGGGCACTAACTGAAACATGTTTCTATGTTTCGAGTCAAATGCTTCAATCCGTAATCTACGTCGTCCGGATGACCCAATGTAATAAGCCACGCAACGCGTGGTTAATTTGACTTGGGGAGTACACGAGTGGTAAACAAACGAAAGGCGTCACTATGGGGAATATAATGCCTCGATATAACGGGTACTACGACTACAATTGGGAAGACAGACGAAAGAAAGGGAAAAAAAGGTCACGAAAGGGTGCCGCATCCAAATCCTTCAGACCGCATCGAAGCCGGAGTATGCACGGAATATAGACTTGGTATGGCAGGTAGATGGGGCGGAACGGTTGCAGAAGGGACTGTTGGCATAGTCGCTGCTGGCAGGACTGACTGCTCCTGCTTCGCCGCACTCTTGGGCTCATGCCAGTGAAGGCCTTCCACAGAGGACGATATCAGAGATTGGTCGATAAATGAAACGCTTGATCTGCGATTATCTCCACTCGTTGTAAACACAGAGACAGCTGAGAGACAGTTACGCCGCCGTTGCTCTTCACGCAGGGAACTGATGAAGTACTGTCGAAGAAAAAAAGAACGCACTCGGTGATTTAAGGAGGGTGAACGTCGAGTAGCCGATACGACTGGCGATCGACGTGCATAGACGACGTCACGACGATAATTTTGACGCGCCTCATTCGCAAAGCCGAAGAATGCGAAAAAGAGGAATGAGCACAAGACAAGCGACCAGCGGTACATCTCGAGGGCTAAAACACTGTTGGGGTTATTTGTGACTGTAACTACTATAGTGAGACAGGGAACCAAATGGCAGGGGAAAGCCAGGACACTTACCACAATAGTAAAAAAGAGATACAGTACCTATAGCCACCGGCCACGCGGAGAAGAAGACAAAGGTTAGCGGTGTAAGTACCATAGACATGTCAGGTCCGACTCAGGTCCAAAATCCTCGAATACTATGTTGTAACGATTCGCCGAAACAACATACTCTGGATCGCATCCTTGCCACGACGCCGACCCATACCTAGCAAGGGTAGCACAGTACCCTTCTATACTTCATCCTATATTAATTCCCTTTCAAAAAACATGGGAAAGGCAGTGGTGGTGGGAGTCCGAGTCGCGGGACCAAACTTGGCTGTGGGCCGGGTGGATTCTCAGAAGATTCCATAAGATGCAATATACGTCGCGCCCAAATCAGAAGGACGCGAAGAAGCCGATCAGCAGCCTGTGGAGAAAAGAGTGAGTTATTTCATTCTGTACATTCGTCCCACATTTGCAGTGTCAAAACGGAAAGTTGAAAATGTTGTAACCTCATCCGTCCCATTGCCAGGGGAAAAGAGGGGCGACCGAAGTCACGAGGGTTGCCATTCCAGGCATGTAGCTTATGCCATTTATAGCACACAGGCGCCACTGGCACTGCCATTGCAGTCAAGCCACCGTCAAGCTCAGAGCATACCGTATATGACACTTCCTGTTGCCCTGCCTCGGTCACTGGCAGGCCCGTCAGACCCAACGTGGTAACCAAAATATAGCCACCCATCTGAGCCGCGTTCCTGCTCACAACACGCCACTGATCACAAGCCACGCCAGAAGTTCCTGCCAATCATATGCGTCAATGGGGGTCCAGCCATCATCCTCACGAGATTCCACAGCTGCACCATTCTGAAGCAGTAAACGGACGACGTCCCAAGTGTCAATTTGCAATGCTAGCATCAATGGGGGTGGCCGGCGTTTCAGACACCGGCCTTGGTACTGTAGCTCCTTGATTTCTGTTCTCATCACGGTTTGCCTTCTCTGTCCCCAGTGCCTTGCGTCAACTATCACGGGGCACACAGTCCGTCATCATTATGATGGGCCTTACAGACGTCCGTACGGCATCACATAAAATCTTCTGAGAATCCATCCACTGCCAAGTTCGGTCCCACCACCAAAGGCCGCCTGAGGGTTCGGTAGCTAGGCTGATTGCAGCTCTGCGACGCGTAGGTATATAAGTACGCGATGATGTCGATTGCCACTGCAGTCAGGCCAGTCAACGTCGAACGGACACCTGAGCACAGTCCATCCAAACTCTTTCCTACTAGCTTCAAGTTCTCACACAAACCTTCCACAAGATGCGCTGCACTGCTTTGACTGCCCTATTCTTTGCTCTCTTTGCTCTCTTTTCCAGTGGGTTTCACTTCCAAACTACATGTCGACGACTTTTCTGACTTTGTTTGTAGCCATGGCGTATGCTGCGCCGGTTGCTCCTAAAGGAGCTATACTTAACCGTCAAGCATGCTCGATGGATTGCAGGGATGCGGTGAGTGTGGGCGGGGTGTCTCTACAAGAGAGTAGTTGCCTGACTGAATTTTGTAGACCGCCCCGCCGGCGGGTTCAGGTTCAACTGATTCTTCTACGGTGATAGGCAACATCATAGCCCAACTCCTCGCCCTTATGGGCAACAACAATACACCTACCGATGATCCGACTGCGGTGGTGACCACATCGTCATCATCTGCTGCTCCGGCGTCGGATCCAACTGGTACGCCTTAATCTGTGCCCACCATAAGGTGGTTTACCGAGATTGCCATCCCTTCTCACACTCCTTCAGGTGTTTAACGTTTAACTCTCTTGTCGCCTGATCCGTCATCGCACAAAATCCTCATTGCAATGACACACCTATCCTCAACTCCCTGGGGGGGTTAACAGTCGTTTCTGTCGTGCTACATATGGGGACTCTTCTTCGCATTCCTGTCTGTGCCGTTTTTGGTTTCCTTTCCAACCTATAACCCAATTAAACCCATCGAGACTTCCTTCTCCCACTATTTTATAAGTGCTGTCGTAGAAGTACCTATCTATTCCCTTTGGAACCGACAGAGTTAACCCTCGTTATCTGTTTTGTATCCATATCGTTTTGGAGATATAAAATATTGCTGCAGTCATATACAATGCACTCCTGAACCCAGAGGCAAATAAGGGACATCTTTCCTCCACGGCACACAAGTTCTGTTTTCAGTAGGTTCGCACACCGTTGGGACGACGCTCATGACCGGTGTCTATTATCTGCTACGCAATCCAGAGGCAAAGCAGAGGCTAGTAGACGAGGTGCACACCGCGTGGCCTGTCCTTGACCAAGCTCCGAGCTACGAAGAACTAGAGAAACTTCAAACTTCCTTTCTTGACAAGTGTTTTAATATGTCAGTCAAGTTTATTCTAAGGATGGAATAGACTGCTGTCATTAAGGAGCCTCGCTGTGCCGGCACCCGTAGGTCTTGCACGCATAGTGCCGCCATCCGGTGTCATAGTATCTGCCAAGATATCCGGAGGGGCCCGTGTCTCATTCCTGTGGTTCATGCCTGATTCCGTAGGAAGACAGTCTTGATTCAGAGCTATCGTTTCGTGTCATTTTCAGAAGAGATTTTTGCTCGGGCGCACGAGTTTCTTCCCGACCGGTGGCTTCAGCCAGAATCCAAAACTTTAAGTAATCGGCTTGTTGTCTTTCAAAAGGGCCGCGTCGTTGCTTGGGCATGAAGTAAGCTCCGGGTATAAAATCTTTCCTGGTGAATGATAACATCAATACATCACGCAGCCTTGCATATTGCGAACTCTACCTGACCTTTGCGTACCTGTTTCGACGTTTCGACGTTCGTGAAGATCCGATCAAGTGAGAGCCACATACACATATGCATATTAGATGACTGACCAATAAGACTGGACGCTTGTGATAGGCCTGCTGACCTGAAATGGTGTAGCACGGCTGAGTGTCACGCGAGTAAGGCCGGGAAAGGACGGAAGATCTAGAAAGAGGAAAGAGGGTCAGCATTCAACAAAAGGGTAGGACGTGTGTAGTCGGCTCGTTTGCTCGGGCTAACGTCCAGCGCCCTCAGGCCGGAGAGGCTGAAAAGTGGAAGAAAATGAGGGATGATACGGCGGCAAGCAGAGTGAAAAGGCAAGAGTGAGCTCAAAAGGGGGACTCCATTGAGAGAGTCTGGTAGCGCGATTATATACATAATCTGTTGCTACCTAGGGTCCGTGAAGAAAGCCTGAGGGAGTGACGTGCCCCGCGTTCACTTGCTGCCTTGCATGACACATGATGCATGACGCGTGACCGTGACGTGTGACACCCCTGACTACTGTACTGTGCCACTAAACTGTAGTAGTACAGTACAGTACTACCTGCCCCTCTTTGAAGGCCAGCATCTTCTTGCTTATTGTGATCCACGGTCGCACTGACTGTAATCTCATTGACGGAGTCATGGTCAGAAATGATAGAAACCCCTCGGAGTCACGGAGTGCCCTAGATTAACTGAACTCCACTGTGTTTCTCATTCTCTCGCCGAGTCGGAATCAGGCTCAATCAGCATAAGCGAGGATGTATGCGCTTTAAAAGTTTCCGTGGGCACTAACTGAAATATTTTTTCTATGTTTCGAGTCAATTGCTTCAATCCGTAATCTACGTCGTTCGGATGATGGAGGTAACATCTATCAGGACTCGGGAGTCCTGGCTAGGGAAAGCCTAATGTAACAAGCCGCGCAACGCGTGGTTAATTTGACTTGGGGAGCACACGAGTGGTAAACAAACGAAAGGTGTCACTATGGAGAATATAATGCCTCGATATAACGGGTACTACGACTACAATTGGGAAGACAGACGAAAGAAAAAAAAAGGTCACGAAAGGGTGCCGTATCCAGATCCCTCAGATCGCATCGAAGCCGGAGTATGCGCGGAATGTAGACTTGGTCATGCCAGGTAGATGGGACGGAACGGTTGCAGAAGGGACTGTTGGCATGGTCGCTGCTGGCAGGACTGGCTTCGCCGCACTCTTGAGCTCATGAAGCCTTCCACAGAGGATGATATCACGGTGTTTAAAGGCAAGTATTTTCCTTGAAATCAGGTTTTATGTCATCGTTTGAAGGAAACAGACTGCATAGTCAGAGATTGGTCGGAAAATGAAAGGCTTGATCTGCACTTATTTCCACTCGTTGTGACCACAGAGACAGTTGCACCGCCGTTGCTCTTCACAGAAGGGAACTGAAGAAGTACTGAAGAAGAATAAAAAGAAATGATTTGAGACCCAATGAATCGGGACCGAACACACACAGTGAACAAAATACGTACGCATTCGGTGATTTGAGGGGGTGAACGTCGAGAGCCGATACGACTGAAATCGACGATAATTTTGACGCACCTCATTCGCAAAGCCGAAGAATGCGAAAAGAGGAATGCGCACATGACAAGCGACAAGCGGTACATCTCGACTCGGAGGGTTAAAAACAACTGTTGGGGTTATTCTTCCGAATGGATGCTGGGACCTGGTACACCAGGAGTAGTGTTCGTGCGTGTACTAGGGCCAGCCTCTCCAAGGTGTAACACCAAGCTTTGAATTGTCCACGATATAGAAAGTTCCCAACGGAATGGTCCCGAGTATCTCCATGGCGGAAATGGCCATCAGGCGAATGTACTATCGGCCACGACTGAGACCGCGGGGATAGACGACATTAGCTGCCTGAC